>CM053748.1:36251662-36275365 GCA_028658305.1 Pachyuromys duprasi
GGAACCTGTACTTAGTGGCCTTGTGTCAGTAAGTCGGGGTGAACTCTAGCACCCATTTTTGTAGGGTTTTAAGACACGTATTTTGAACCCTCCCCTGCTCTGCCTACCTTCCTCTCTCGGTCTCTGTCTCTCTATCTCTGTCTGTTTGTCTGTGTATGTGCATGTGAGTGCATGTATATGTGTGTGTATTTGAAGCAAGGCCTCTCATTTGTCTTAGGACCACAAGGAGGCTGCTCTGGCTGGTGATAGTGATGGTGCTCATACTTCCTCTATCTCCTAGCTTTGGAA
This sequence comes from Pachyuromys duprasi, assembly GCA_028658305.1. Classification (NCBI taxonomy): domain Eukaryota; kingdom Metazoa; phylum Chordata; class Mammalia; order Rodentia; family Muridae; genus Pachyuromys; species Pachyuromys duprasi. The sequence continues at coordinate 36,251,951 of CM053748.1, forward strand.
TTAACGTCTAGCTCTTCTATAAAGTGAGCAGGGAAGATACTTGTAATGCTTACAGTGTCTACAGTGGACCAAACAGGAGGTTCTAGAAAAGAGTGGTGAAAGAAACAAATTTCCTCCCTTTGGGAATTTATATTCTAACAGAGTAAATAAAAACATGTAGCTAAACACACATGTCATGTTATGTGGAAAGACGAGAGGTTGTCCATAGCCTTTAGAACAGTGGGAAGGAATGTCATCAGCTTTGCTGGGAAGGAATCTTTCATGAAGTGACATTTGAGTTTAAGAACTAATGGAGTGAAGGGGTGAATGCTGCAATGACCTGTGGAAATGATGTTCTTCAATAATATGTAAAAACATCCCCCCTCCCCACCCCAGGCAGGAGCATGCTCAGCCTGGTGACTGGCACAGCTATGTAAACAAGGATATTCTGGGAGATGAACTCAGAAAACAAGCCAAAAGTGACAATTTTTTCCCAAGCATAACAACAGTTAAAAATGGAACCATTGAGATCTGATTAATGCTCTGGCTACTGCAGAGAGAATGGACATAAGGTCAGGTGGAAGGCAGATGGGATGGTGAAGGGGCTACTAACGTCAGTAGAGAGCTTAGCACTGCCTGACACAGTGAAGAGTCTACAATCTGACCTTTACAAAAGTCTACCTAAAGACGAGACAATAGGAAGAATTTCCATCTACATCTCATTTTTCAAAAAACTTTTTGAATATTTTATTTTTTAATTGTGTGCACAGACGTGTGTGTGTGTGTGTGTGTGTGTGTGTGTGTGTGTGTGTGTGCGTGCGCGTTGATATGTGTACCTGCTCAAAGATACTTTCAAAGGCCAGAAGAGGGCATCAGATCCCCTTGGGCCGGAGTTACAGATGGTTGTGAGCTGTCCTACGTGAATGCAGGGAACCCAACTCAGGTCCTCTGAAAGGACAGTATTCACTCTTACCCTCTAAGCCATCGTTAGCCCCTGGTTTTTAAATTTAATTTTATTTGCTCCTCTTAATTTCTTAGTGCTCATGCTGAGGCTTAATCTTGGGATCAATAATACATTGGTTCTACTTAATGTAATATACTAAAAATAACATTTTCTCCAATGCAGGAAAATCCCAAACTATGAGTATCACCAGTTTTTTTCTGTTTTGTTTTGTTTTCCAGGAAAGATTTGTTAACTTGCATCAACCCCTGACACTGTAGTAGAGTCTATGCCATAAAAATAAAAAATTAAAATTAAAAATTAAAACTTCATGTCCTAAAATAGAATTAAATTAAAAGTGATCTAAATGGCCAAAAACTATGAGGGGAAGGGTAAAATAGTATGCTGTCTCATAAAATAATTCATATCCTAATTCTGGAAAACACTGTAAGATACATGTGCTGAACCAGTGAATGAGCAAATAAATAAATACATGCATAATCCCAGAAGAAGCCACATAGTGGAGTCAAAAGGCCTAGAGCATGGCTGTTAATTTGCTATATGAGGCCATTCATCTGTAATTGGCAGTACAAAGTCACTAGCTGGCTGCCCTTTTCAGAGCACGGGGAATCAAAGTAGCAGCTGCAGGTGCAGAGCAACACTTGACTGTACATGTTTAAAATTAATTTTGACCAGCATTGTCCTTAGGTGAGGAAAACTGCTTACATGGTTGGCTGAGAAGCACACAAATAAAATTCTGTTTTCGGAATACTTGTGGGGCAGGGAATGCAACTCAGCTGGGAGAGCACTTTCTTAGCATACTTGAAGTCCTAGGTTCAACACCCCAGCACTGCATAAAACCCAGGGCTGGTGGCACAAGCTGTAATCCCAGCGCGTAGGAGGCAGTGACCAAAAAGGCTCCAAAGTGGAAGGTCATCCTCGGCTACATGTCAAGTTCTTGGCCAGCCTGGGATGCATGAGCCCCTGTCTCAAAAAAAAAAAAAAAAAACCATAAAGGAATGCTTGTGTTATTTCAATTAAATGCCTTTCCAGTCCCTTACATACAGAAAGGTCAGTGGCTTCTCCTTCAACTTAGAACCATTTTTGGAATGTGATGGACTGCTAAAAACAAGATTCCCTTTTTGTCCTAGCTATATCATGTTAATGAGGAGTCAATTCTGCATAGATTAACCTGGACTACATCAGAAAGCCCAGTGATTCAGTAAGGCTTGGGGGAGAAAAAAAAAGCCGGTGGAACATGCCCGTTAATCTTACTACTGTACTCAGCCGTCTATTCCAACTTAGGAAGGGACAGGATGGATGACTGACAAAGAGCTGCCCGTAAGGCAGGACTGCAAATGGTCTTTGAATACAGCCGTCTCTGAGAGACAAATCTTTTCCTATTCCTTCATCTGCAATGACATTAATTAATGGGGATTAGGTAACTGAAGAGTTTCCAGATGGACACGGATGTCCTTACAATGTACACCCTACCTTGGGTCGTTGTCTCTGCCCTCCTCTGTCAGTGAAGCTGGGAACAGAAATTGTTCCCCAGCCTCGATTCAATGGGAAATGAAAAAAGGTCCTGCTTTCACTGTATATCATTTTCATCTTTCATCTTCATTATCACCACCAAAAGTACAGAAATCATTATCTTTACGATGATGAACGTCCAATTAGCATTTCCCATATAAATTTCATATTACAAAGGAGGTTGTAATGGATAATGTGAATGTTAATAGCCTTTTTTCTAAGCTGAAAAATAGAGGTGCTTAACAAAAAGAAATTAAATCTGAGCCATTTTCAAATGAGTGAGGAACTTTAATTACTTGATGGGAAAAGAGGAGAGACAAACAAAAAAAATTTAATGGTCATATTCTTAAATAGTTTCTCTTTCCACCATGCTGCTCAAGCTCTCCAGACAGTTAAATGTTTATCTTATTGTGTTCAATGGGCTTTAAACTGCAATGAATATTGTTAAATGTCATTTTTCCATTACCGATGCTATTTTGTAAGAGGGAAACATATTCCAAATAAGCATTCTGTTTGCCCTATGGCATTATAATTGTTCAGCTTCCACCATAGTTCTACACACACACACACACATACGCTCACACCCGCGATGGATCTTATAAGGGAGGCCCTATCCTCCTGCTTCCTTGATTAGCAGCATAAGACTCTGTGATTTACTGAAGCCCAGTCCTGGAATTGCCCAATCAGATGAAGCTAGTCCAGGTGCTAGGCAACTTGAAAGTCACTGGACACTCATGTTTTGAAATTCTGTAGACTTGGACTCTAAGTCTGGCTTTGTCATATAATATATGGCAGACATACTAGAGAGCATATATGACATATATATATAATGTATATGTATATATACATATATATGTATGTATAAGTGTGTGTGACATATATATATATTTATGACAGAAATAGTAGACAGTAAAGTAAGGCTGTAATTCTATTAGAATAATTACAGGAAGAATAATAAATGTCCAACAGAGAGGAGTGACCTCAATTCTAACTTTAGAATTCTAACGTATAGGGTAAATTTGTTATTACTTCAATAAATATACCTTGACAACCCAGATGTATGCCAAACAGAGGTATAGACATTTAAAATTATCAGAGAAGAAAGCAAAACTTAAAAAATCCATGGGGAGATAATAAATGATGAACAGGTTAAACCACGTAACAGTTACTTCCTAACAACACCAAAGTACAGTAAGAAACATTGGGAAACCTGTAGAGAGAGGCTTTTCTAGTTGTAACTTGTGCAGTAGTTTCAACTGACTTGAAACATTCCCTCTTGCGGTGGGAAAGTATCAACAGTTGCTGGAGGATACACTGTGCAGACATCCATCCCCTCCCAACACCCTGGAGGAGACTGCAGGTGATGCCTGCACTTCAAAGATGCAACTCTTCTATGTTCTGCCCATGCTGGAGTGAACTTCAGGGTGATGCAGCTAGCTTCTGTAAGTAACCCCTCACCCACACTCTGGGAAGTAATCTACATAAATTCACCAACTTTGGTAAAATTGTTACTTTGGTCTGATAATGAAATTATCCTCAAGTTTCCAGTTGATTCTGTTCTAAATTTACCCCATTAATAAGAATTAGAGGCAGGAACAATAGTTCTTGTTTAGCTTTCCTGTGACCATCTCAACTGGCTGGTAAGAAATGTCTCAGACTCTAAGAATCCATAGAAATATACTGACAACTACGGGAAGTAATCAAACCCAACCCCATTCCAAAGAACCAAGAGGAAGATATTGCTAACCCAAAGTCACAGATTTTAAGATTTTTAATATTTCTTGGCACATATAAGTCCATGTGCCAAGGCTGAGGGTGTAAGAGCCTGTTTCAAATGCTGGCACTGAGCCCATCTTCCTGTTTGCAGACCTGGGACTTTCTGACAATGGCTGTGTGAAGTAAGGATAAGCCTCTAACTTTTCTGCATGCAGCAAAGCAGTATCTCCACATAGCCTGCCTCTGCTGCTTCCAACTCTTCGTGCCCCAGAGAAATATTACATTATGTTCAGTCCTCTCTCTTTCTTACTGATACTATAAATTTATTCATTCCTTTGTTATAACCTTGAAATCATGGGAGACATTTATCTATTTGCATTAAAATTTGGGCTGAAAAGATGGATCCATGCAAACTGTGCAAGTTTGAGGACCAGAGTTCAGACCCCAGAATCCACGTAAAGTACAATGCTAGTTTGTGTCTATAATCACAGTGCCCCTATGTCTCCCACTGTAGGAGGTGAAGACAAACTCAGAAAAATCCCTGGATGTTTGAGGGCTAGATAGTTTGGCATATGCAACAAGAAACAGGAAACTGTTCAAATAGGGTTACGAACAAGGACACACAATTGGAGTTTACCTACAGTTGTGCATGCACACACAGACATACACACACAGAGAGGAATCATACACACACAGGATATTTTTTAAAATACCGGAACTAACCCATTGCAGTATTAATCTTCATTAAATATCTATTCTCTCTGCTAAGCACATCCTGCCCTGAGCCTTGGCAAATAACAATGTGAAAGCCATGAGTGAAAACTGACTTGATTTTATTGTTCGAAGCAGACCCACATTAAATATCCTACCAACATGAAATTACTTTTATATATGGCACACCATGACTCTCTTTGCTGTACTTACATGATGTAAGAATTCTTAGATATCCTGGCTAAAAGTCTATGCTCCCCAAAGTACAGCTTTGGAAAAAGGGCTAAATATCATTTTTTTTTCATTCAAGAAAAAACATGTTGACTGGCAGCAGGTGAGTAAAGGTAAGAGAAAACCAGCAGAGAGAAGGATCTGTTTGGCTACATTTTAAGAAATTTCTTCCCCAAAATTACGCAGCTGTCTCAGAGAATGAAAAACACAGACACAATGGAATAAGACTGAGCTGAATTACACTGTATCCATTGTCCTACGGAGCCAGAATCTATTCCTTCGTACTCATTAAAAGCAATCAATATTCTATAATGGAACCATCAATTGCTATATTCCTGACATAAACAACTAACTTCTAAGTCTGAATTAAGAAGCAAGCTCCGTTTTCAGACACTGGCTTGAAACTCAGGCCTGACAGTACAGTGGAGAGTTAATTTCCCCTGGGAAGCAGTCACCAGACAGCATTACGAGCCTTATTTTACACAGTCACATTTACACCCCCCTCCCCAGCCCCTCACTAGTGTCCTTCCAGAATCCAACTCCTGTCTGTTTTCTCATTAAACAAATGACAATGAGCTGTATTCTGTTCTCTTTATTTCCAGGTTATAGTTAATATAGTCTTTGTTACCTATGGACATCAATCAAAGATTTATCTTTCTGTGCTCTGTAACTTCAAAACACACCAGCAAACCCCTAGAGCTTCTAAATATGGAAAATTGATCACACCTTTTAACGATTTCTCTTGCCTTGACTCTGAAAATGATAGCAAAGAAACGAAGAAATGTTAATTCATAATGATGAAAAGAATAAAAGAGGAAATGACCATAAACATAACATTACTATAAATTTTTAGAAGAAGAAACTGTAGGAGTCAGTACAGATGCATAAAGAACAAATGGAGGTTGTTAAAACATTCCTTTTCACTGAAGCCCAGGAAGGCTCAAGTTCGGAATCACCAGATAAAACCAATATGAAGTAGCACCAGTCTTGACACAAAGATTGGCTATACAGAACTGCTTTTATGATTTTTTAATCTGTTGACAAATGTCAAAAAATAAATAGTTTAAAAGGAGGAAGAATTCATTTTGGCTCCCGGGTTCTGAGGTTTTAGTCTGTGGCCAGCTGCCTGTACCACCATGAAAGCAAAAGAAGGTATTGGTACAAAGCTTCTCTCCTCCAGGCAGCCCATAAGCAGAGAAAGATCAGTGTTTCACCAGGAAGCCTTTCTCTTTTCTCACCTTTGTTGTTCTATCTGAATTCCCAACCTCCTGGTTGGGGCTGCTACATCCAAGGCAGTTTTCTCCTTCTTAGTTTGTCATGCCCGGTGGTGTGCTTTACTAAGGTACCTGGCACTTCTCAACCCAATGTAAACATCAAGATTCACCATCTTCTGTAATAGTCTAGTCTGTCACTTCAACACACATACACACACACACATACACACACGGGGGGAGACAGAGACAGTGGCATGCACAGAAGGGGGAGACAGAGACACACATGAGAGAGAGAGAGAGAGAGAGAGAGAGAGAGAGGAGAGAGAGAGAGAGAGGCTTGAGCATCATACTCAAATGATGCAGGATGTCCAGAATGGTAAATTAAAAAAAGACTTACACAATTGCTCATCACTATGAAAAAATATTAAAAAGTTCCTCCAAGTTTTCAAAACAATTGTTTGAAAATGATCAGAAAATACCATATTGCCAACAGCACAAGACACTGATCAGTGTGAGTCATACTAAAGACACTTGTGGTAATGTTTATTTTGACAAACACTGAATCTTATGGCATTCATGGTCATGTACTTATTTCCTGAACAATCTGTTATGGACTAATATTCAGACATCTAAATGATTAGAAATAAATGGACATAGCCTAAAGATAAACATAAATGTATAATTACCTCTGAAAGTAAGGCTAAGTGATAAATACAAGGAAAATGGAAATTGGTTTTGGTGTTGTTGTGTTAAAGTCTATTTGGAAAGTAGACTAAGGTCTGATTGTCTTGTGTCAGCTGGAATGAGAGAACACTACTTCTGATCAATACTTCTTGGTGGAAAGAAAAGGTTAGTCATTCACTATTTTCAGTATTCCTTATAACTGAGCATCATTTTTAAGGATAAAAAACACAAGTAATATTACTATGAAAGTTATCAATACAGTGAGGAGACAGATATGCAAGGAGATAGTGTATAAGCATAAAGTCCTATAATTGTATGCTTAGCCCCCAAGAAAAAAGCCAGCTGCAGTGTCACACTCCTGTAATCATAACTCTCGGGAAGACAAGATCTCTAGAGCCTGCTGGCCAGCTAGCCTAGCTGAATCAATGAGCTCTAGGTTCAGTGAGAGACCTGTCTCAAAACATATGATGGAGAATGTAAGAAGAAGAAGACAGTTAGCATCCACCTCTGACCTCCCAATGCACACAAGCGCATGTGCACCCATGCATACACAGATGCACACACATACAAATACCTACACTGGTGTACACCACACACACAGGGTGAGGAGTGAGAGGCACAGAGAGAGAGAGTGACAGAGAGAGATTTCATATTAAAAAAAACAAGAGGGATAAGTGGAAAAAAAGCAGGATTTGAATGAAGCATTCTTGGGCTGTGTCATGTGTTATATAATAGGCTTTGTAACTGTGAAAATGTTTTATACAATTATAAGACAAAATCAAAGTAATTCCTAACATTCAAAGTTAAAGAAAAATAACAGTAATGATGTAGAGTTAGCAACATAATTACAAAGGAAGAATAATTTCAAGTTTCACTGAATTATAGAGACTTGGTTCTCTCTTTACGGGACATACAAAAATAAGAAAATTTTAATGACTCAAAATTATTTGTAACAGTCCCCCAGACCTTAGCATAACTCATACTGTGATAGAAGTACCATTGTTAGGCCTTGAAACCCAGCATGTAGGCAGAACACCTGCCAAAATGGAAACAAAGACATAATCCATCGAAGTCTAGAGTTCTGGGAAAGTCTCTAAATGCACTAACCTTGCTTTAGGGCCTCTCTAGTTCACTTTATGCTTAAAATCTCACACTGAGGAAAGCTTGGGGTCACACTGGGAGCCCAAACACCCAAGGTGCAGGCTAACTGATTAAAACTTTCAGTTGGCTTAAACTTGTGTCTAAGTAGTCTTCTCTGTTGAATTACCCAACAGGCTGCTACTGGTGTTGTCATTCTGAAACTGATTTGTGTGGAGTGTGGTATAAAGCAAACTAGGCATTATCTTGGTGTCACTAAGAACCAGGATTTCCATCATGGATTAAAATATACAGATATAATCTTGATAAGATTAAATTAAAAACTCTGTAATCTTCACTACAAATTGAAATAATTAACTTTATGAATTATTTTTCTCTCTAACATGCACACATATTCATATAGAAATCTCAGATTGCATATTCATATATATGCAAATGTTTAGAAGCAATAACTCAATTACTCATAATTACTTCTAACATCCACACTGTTCTCCTAAAATCTAGGACATTACAAGGAACCAGGGATTCTACAAGAAGTCAAGGATCCATGGAGAAATGACTGAGTCTAAAACTGGGGGGCATATGTCCATCTTGTCATTGATACTGACAAAATTCAGGGGTGATGACAAAGGAGTTGATAAAACAAATTGAAAATACTTCCACTGACCAAAGATGGGAGAACTGAGCATCAACAATGATAATAACTGTAACTATTTTAAACACAAACATACATTTAAATTCATGAAATGGTAATTATATGCTAAAACTTTTCTGAGTAAATGTTTGAGAATAGTACATAACCAATTCATTATCTTAAAATCTAGTAAAAGGTTAGAAAACTTTAAGTAACTATGACTAAGGAAATCTGTGAAGCAGAAAATAGGACCAAAATACAGAAAATGTGAAATGACCATGCCCAAGATCCAGTCACAGAGATTAGTACAATCTATAGCAGATCTGTGTATTTCATCATTGGAAGTTCCACATCTTAGAAGATCCCTCAATCCCAGCAAATCAGGACACCTGGCCCACCACCTAGGGAAAGATTCCCAATACCAAAACTACACACACACACACGCACACACACACACACACAAAGAAACTAGGTTATAAGAACAGCCTAACACTTGCCTAAAAGCCTTTGTTAATTTAGAGAGGTTTTGTGTCCTGAGTTGTAATTGGTACATAATGGTCTCCTGTGTCCCATAGTAATAGCAATAGCTTCTAATTACAAAGACCTATGCATTATATAATCAGTTTACAAATAATTTCCCATTAAATACTCATGATAACCACAAGAAATAAGGACTATTTTTATTTCCATTACAGAAGGGAAAACTGGAGTGCCCGTGGGTTAACTTATTTTCCCAGGGTGGACTCAGTTCCTATAAGCAGCCAAGCTTGAATTAAAATCTAGGTCTGCCTGACTCTGAAGTCTTTCCTCTTGATCATTACAGCAGATGGTCTCTTGCTTACTCTCTCCATAAGCAACTATTCTAGTCATCACTAAATCAAGAATTAAACATAGTTCTTAAAATACCCCTTAATCCTCCACAAGTCCAAGAAATGTTTGGATAAAATCTAAAGCAGACAATAACTCAAGACTGACTATCATTCTACAAGCTACCAAATCTTAGTTTAGACAAAGGAGTATTAACTTAGCCTTGTGTTGTGGACAAATCAAAACACAGATCTTTATCATCTATAAATCCATTCAGTGTTCATCTGAGTGGAGTGGAACATGAAAGTTTCCACTCCACTCAGACAAATAAATATGGAACTTCAAGCTTCTAAACAGGAAAAGAGAAGCTGACCAATGATAATCAACGACAAAGTAACCAACACTTCCTCCATACTCGATCATTAATGAATAATGATTGACAAGACTCTACAAGTACTAAAACAGAAGGTGAATGGGGATGGGGAGGCTGCTTCCCTGTTCTTAACTGACAGTCAGAGATTCAGGTTCTAAATTGCAGCCTTTAAAGAAATCAGTAAGATTCATCCATCACAATTGTAAATAAAGACCATAAGCACTAAGGAAACCCAGACTCTTAGCCTTAGAATGGCTCACAACAGTGCATGCATTCATAATGAAAAGAGCTCAGATAAGATATTAGGGAAAATCTATTCATTCAGAGAATATGTGGGAGTCTACACAGTTCAATTCAAAAACACCCCTAAGACTATGTCCTAGCTTTCCCTGTTAGTCATAATAACATGGTTATTACTATTGCTGACATTGTTATTGCTGGGTGTGTGTAAAACATTATAATAATTATTTGATCTGTGTTATTAACAAAGTTACGTAGATGGTGAGTGATTCTTCCATTGTCTGTCTGATTCATTATCCAGAAGTACTTTCTTACAGATGTCTGGGGTCTGATGGCACAGCCATGGGATGAATTTGCCCCTCATTATCTCTCCCATACAGCCCCCCTCACTTTTACATAGTATGTTTGCTAGATCCAGGTATACAGGGACGTGCTATAGATTATCACATCAGAGTATGGATGAAAGCAGTTCTCTCTCTGAGTTGTTGAAAGATTTACATCAAATAATAGCCCAACTCAAGATTTCTCTTGTAGTAAGATCTTTGTTTTTTTCTTGTGTGTGTGTGTGTGTGTGTGTGTATGTGTGACATTTGTGTATACATGAATGTATGCACATTTCTGTGTGTGAATGCCTGTGTACATGCAGAGGACAACTTTAGCTGTTGTCCTCATCTTTCACCTTGTTTGGGTGTTTTTTTGGTGTCTGAGCCATATGATAGACCAGGTGGCTCAGGAGCTTACAAACATTCTTCTGTCTCTGCCTCCCATCTCCCTATAAGACCACTAGGGTTAAACACGTGATCTGCAGAAGTTAACTTTGCACAGGTTCTGAGGATATGAACATAGATACCATGTTTGTGTGATGAGCATTTTACCCTCTGAGCCATCTCCCCAGCACCATCCATGGGAAAGTAACAAATATGAGCTCCTGAAGTGCATAACTGTGTTCATGTCATAAAACTAAAAAAAAAAAAATGACAAAGCCCAGCTCTTCCCATTACAGTGTCCCCACTCTATTTCTTGTTACTCAAAATGTAACTTCACTAGCCAAGCCTTGACATCTACATTAAAGAACCATTCTAGGATAAATGACAGGATTTGACTCAATAAGGCATCCCACTTGTTGATAGATCTTTAACATGTACAATGTTCTCCCTTTTTCAATTTCCAACCTCTAAAGACAAAAAAATCTTTCCAAAAAAACCCTTGAAGTAGAGATTTCTGGTTTCTTGCAGACTCCGTTTCGTTGTGTGATGTTTTGCTGCAAACTAGGCATGTGTTATTTAGCTGGGGGTGGGCTTGTGAGAGAGCATGTGATGTTTTGTTGTGAGCTCTTTCCTGCCAGAATTGTGATTTTGGTCAACTGAGAACATCCGTGGGTGGACTTTGAGGAGAAGAGATATATAGAGGCCCACGCACAGTGAGACATTGCTTTTTGGATCTACATTGTTGTGCTGGTCTTCGTGCTTCAACTCTTAACTTCAAAGAGAGAAATTCTTGGGGCAATCCAACTAAGTCTGGCAACTTTCACTGACTTCTTGTTGCTGCTTGATGTTGGCCTTTGGACTGAACTGCTGGTATTCTGATGACTGACTTTGGTAAACCCCTGAAGACCCATTGACCCTGATCAGCAGGAAGTAGATAAAAGAGGTCTACAGCCCTTTTCCCTACTAATCTCTTACCTAAAGTCGGGGGGGGGGGGTTGGAAGGGAGGTAAAGGTGTTTAAGAACCCTAAATAAACTAGGTTTGGTGAAAAATCTAAGCCTACAAAATTTGTTCGAAGAACTTAGCCTTAATGAACAGAAATACACCTAGTCTTTTGTTGACATCACTGACTTGGCCAGCCACCTCCCCCATCACAAAGCAGTTTGTAGGTGAAGTTCACTAAAAGACATCATCATCCTCTGCCAGAGGAGCATGTCGACAATACTGCGCAGAATGCCACCACATGAGAACAAAAATGGGACATTTCCCTGCCTGTTCGCTCAATGGTAAAATGAAGCAGTTGGCTGATCTGATTCCTAGGTTCGTTCCTAGATCTAGAAACGTTGTAATGTATCAGGGTTGAGGAGACATCCCAGTCTGTAAAGTGCTTGCCTTCTAACCATGAGGACCTGAATTTGATTCTGTAGAATCATGCGGTTGGATGATAGAGGTAGGGAGAAAAGTCAAGCAAGGTGGTGCAAGGTGGTGCAGGCTTGTAATCCCAGCTCTCTAGAAGTCAAGAGGCAGGCCCTCTGGCAAGACAACATAGCCTATTTGGCAAGTTTTAGGTTAGTGGGAGACGCTATCTCAAAACACAAGATAAGCAGTATTGTGTCCTCTGCTTCCATATACACACACATTGTATGTATATAGGCATATGAATCATACAAGAGGACAGCTTTTCTTTTCTCATCTTAACTTCCCAAGCTCTCTGTTATTCATTTTGATTTCCACGGTGACTGTAACCCCTAAATTCATCCTCTCCTAAAAAAGCTTTGAGACAGAGTGTGTCCCTATTCATTGTGAAGATAAGGTCACCACCTACTTGTTATTAATAATTGTTAAAATGCCAAAAACCTCCCAATGCTTTTTTTCATAAACTGGAATGTGATTACAGCAATTAAAATACCATCACTCTTACAGTTAGCTTTCTGGTGTGTTTTGCTGAGCAGCAGAAAGGTGGAATTATGATCTTTCCACTGGAAATTGTTCAGATGGGAGTTATTCAATGTAGGTGTCACGCCATAAAGAAAAAAAGTACTGATCTGTTGGGTCAGCAGCTTTAAGGAAAAAGTAAAAAAGATGTCTGTCCTGAGCTAGAAAATCAGGGTATATATCCATCATGGTTTGTCATATCACAAGCTCCTTTTGCTAATTGTGGTATAATAATTCAGTTAACTACTGCTGAGGCTGTGTGTGCTCTGCTTTAAATATTGTGCTCACACCATCTTTCTCCTAATGTTCATTGTGTTTGAGGGTTTTATTTTTCTCCAACCACCAATTAAATATCATTTAATTCTCACATTCACATCACATACACCTAGGAACGGAGACTTCAGTTGCCTATGGCATTCTAAAACAATTATAAATATTTTCAGTTTATGCTAAAATTATTGTTGCTGAGATGGGCATCTCTGTTCACTAATTCATTCATCCAAATATTCATTAATCACATAACATTTGCCTATCCCTACAATAATTATATGGAAGAATTAAACGAAAGTGCTGTCTCTTGGAAATGTGTAATCCAGTCTTGAAAATATAATCTATTCATCAATATCAAGTCATACGCTATAGAAAAAAGTAGGAAAACACAGTGGCTGAAGCTTCCTGCTGTGCCATCAGCAGTCTGAGCTGTATTCTGGCTTTGGCTCTTGACAGCTTTGTTCCTGAGAGGGAAGAAAAGAAGGACAGTGACAGCTGTTGTTGCCAGGCAGTATTAGAATAGTGTGATTGACTATAGGAGTCATGAAGGTCAAGGTTGCAGTGTAGAGTAAAATGAGAGGGGTGGTCAATTTAAAAAAAAAAAAGGAAAGGAAAGAAAAAAAGGCATAAAAGGCTGAAGAGAGAACTCTGCCAGGAATGGTCTTGTTGCACAAGTCTGAGGCCTGAGTCCACAACCCTCATAAAAAGGTGGGCATGGGCTGGATGACTCTGAGTGTAAGAGCACTTGATATTCAAGTGTGAGGGTCTAAGTTGGGGACGGTAACAACAGGGATGTGGAAATCAGGGATGATTTGTAATGCCTTTAACCTCAGCACTGTCTGGTAGAAACAAGTGGATCCCAGGAGCTAATGGCCAAACTGCCTAGACAGAATGGTGAGTCCTGCATCAAGGGAATACTGTAGAGTGTTATAGTAAGCGTGCATGATACCTGACGTTTTCCTCTGGCCTCTGTGGGTGTGAAAATAGTCAAATGCACCCTCACATGCATGCATGCACACAAACACACCACACACACACCTAATCTCAGAAATGCTGAGAAAGCAAGTACACACCTATTGATCCTATCAGCCAGCCCTGCTTAATCAATGAGATATTCTGACTCAATAAACAAGGTAGGTAGTTTCTGAAGAATGACACCTAAAGCTGACCACTGGGTCAGCTGGTTCCATACAGATCTTCACACACGTATATGGGCCTACACACACATACACAAACATGACAACAAACATAAAGAAGGGAGGAATATTACAGCATGCTGCCGAGTTCCAACCAAGGAAAGATTCATTCCAACTGAGATGATTAAAGCAAGTCATATGAAGAAAGTGAGCATATTGACTTGACCTAGTAGTTAGAGAAATGTGTGGGAATACCAGAGGAAGAAAATTACTGGTCAGTAAAATAGCAAAATAAAAGCAAGCAAACAGAAAAATAAGGTATGTCTTAGGAGCATGAACAGTCTAACCTAACTAAAAGACAGGCATAAAAATTAAATTCAGAAGAAAGGCGCAAGTCAGATTGTAGGGAATTTTGAACTTAAACTAAAAGATTTACATTTTAATTAGTATGAACACTCACAAGAAGCCTGGCAGCTGTCCTGATGGGAAGGTAATCTTTGCAAGGAAGGCTTAGGTCCCAAAACAGGGTGGTAGTTTAATAAATTTCTATTACTATTATCACAGAAAAATCAATAACTCTACAGTGTATTCCACGCTGGAATCATGCCTGCTAACTGTCAACCATAGAGAAATGACTTCTGGCAAGTAGAAACAGAAGTTGAGGGGAAATGTGTTTATTGATGCTTGCTTTAATTTATTGCTGCTTGGGGCCTTGACGAGAGAGAAGGCAGGCTTAGAGGAAAATGGCAAGGGCGGGAACCGGCCCAGATCGTTTTAGGAAATAGTGAAATATCAAGACACAATATCAAGTTACTACTGAATAAGCCCTTCAAGGATTTAGAAATTGAAAGAGATTCATGAAACCAATTCCAGGGTCACCAAATCGGGGCTTCCCATGAGCAGTTCCCCAGTTATTTGCACTACACCTAACTAAATACAAATGCTTATAAAGTGAAAAGCAGAGAAGAGTTTCCTAAAACACTTCACTTGCGTGCAGTTCCCCTTGCTCTAGCCAGGGCTTTCAGCTACAGGCGGCAGAACGCAAGCTTCCACAGGCAGCAAGCAGGCTATATACTTCCTAGAGATTCAAATGTAAGTAAAGCCTACTGCTCAAATAATGTCTCCCATGATCCCTTTTTCCCATCACTCAGCTCTACTTCCTTCTGGGTTGGCTTCCTTCCTGGGAATAATCTCTTAAGAAACTAAGAATAGGCAAAATAATTACAGCTTCATTTCACAGAGGGCCAAACAAGCAGAAAACAAGGCCAGAACCAGAAGCTGGGCTATAATCACCAAATACCCACTCCAGGGACATATTTCTGCAAGCAGATCCCACCCACTAAAGGCCCCACAGCCTCTCGAAATGGTGTTGCCGCCCGGGAAACACCAGTTTAACATATGAGCCTGTGGAGACTTTTCAGACTCCCTACGAGCGTCTTCAGCCTATTACATATAATCTCATCTCTTGTGCTCATTTTTCCCAGATATTTTCCCATGTGCACTTATTATGAAGACAAGTTAGAAAAGAAATATTTTGTTGATGGCAACAAAGTATCCTGTATATACTGTATGTCACCTGTGTAATGCTTCACAATAAATCAGTGTGGGGGGTGCAAATTATATAACAATGGCAATTGTTGGAGGTTTAGCATAACAAGAGGCAACTTCTCATGGAATAGAACAAGATGGCTTAGCAGTGAGGACATGGGTCATTCATGAACCCATTCACTCTTTAGTCTGGGGCCCCACTGATCTCCCAGCACAGTTGTAAGTTGGGTGGAAGGAACAGACTCCCTCACACATGGTGTGCTGTGCTGCAACCTCACTTATCACCTAGCAACACTCCAATGATGCAGTCTTACAGGCCCGTGTAACTCCAAGGAAGGCTAGGCATGTAACCTGGTTGTGCTTTAGAAAAAAAATAGAAAACAGTTTTATGAGTAACCATAAACAGTCAGTGCCTGACACAAAATACACATTATTTCTCTCTACATTTTTTATTGTTCTTTCAAAGTTTTGCTGCATTGCTGTGGCTTCCAATGCTGACAACTTTTCTATAGTGATACCCAACTTCACCCTTAGTTAGAAGGCTGACCTCACACCTCTAATGAGCAAGAGGCCCATGTCATGAGCATGAAGTAGAGTACGGACACCTGTGTCTGTGTAAGTCAGTCAAGGACCACACATAGGTCCTGAATAGAGGCTTTGATCTGAAGTGGTAGGTAAGGGGGGGAGGGGTCACACAACCATGACTCTGCAAGTGGCCATTGCTCTTTCAGAAGACAGCATCCTGTAAATCAAATGATAACGATCAACTACTAGAATTCAGTTTGTTGTGGACTAAACACTGAGGGGGTTCTTCCTTGCATGGAGAAAGCAATGGAGGGGATGTGGAGGGAGCAAGAGCCAGCACTGGGAAACTGTTTTGTTTGTGTGGCCTCAGTGCATCTAATAGTTTCAGGGGAGGCACATGGCTAGTGATTTCATCTTTCACAGGGGTTGGATGAATCCTGACTCACAGTCTAGTTTGGAGGTGAATGCAATCGGCCGGGCTTTGTTCAAGCCCTTAGTCCATTTTGCTTGTAAGGGTTCTTCAATGAAACCTTCAAGTTGCTAGGAAAGAGTGGAAACCCCTTGAACAAATTCAAGTAAAAAGGGTACTTGGAGGTAAGTACTTCACCATGCCCTACCTAGAAAGGATGTATAAACATACATTAGCAGCAAAAAAAAAAAAAAGGAGCCTCAGTTTGCAGTGACTCAACCTCCATCTTGCCCTCAACTTCCTGACTCTCTGCTTCTCTCTTGAAGTCTTCTTGCTGTATCTTCCTGCCCAGACACACCCTTGCCCCATTCCTTCAGTATTTTGAAATACTTGCTTCCCATTGTGGTTATTCCAATCCAGATATTCTGTGTCCCTTGAATTCAAATGCTCTTGGGAAACCTCTCCTAGCTTTACTCCATTGTTTCAAAAGGGGAAGTCCCCTAGAATAAGGTGTTATCTTGGCTGTATATTCCCCAACCCGAGTTTCTCAATTCTAGGGGAAGCCACTGTGGCTAAGGGAGAATCCGTGTACTTCAGATTCCAGAAAAGTAAACCTCTCCTCTTCAAGCCCTATCCCACTGAGACCAGGAAAAGTTTCAAGACATCCACGGGCCTGGTTGTCTGCTTTATTGCTGTCAGGTAACCAAGGCAGGACCTCAGCTCTGAACTTACCTACTTGACTATACAGGAAGCAGAAGCCTGAAAAGCACAAGCCTAAGAAGAGGCAGGCTCTCTCAGGCACTCAGCACATGGTAAAAAAAAAAAAAAAAAAAAAAGCCTAATTCTTTGACGGCAACAGCTCCAGGCCAGGGAAATAAAGCAGAGTCCTGTCTTAGATAACTCTTAGGACAGGACTGAAACTTGTATCTTGGAACAACTTTATTAGCCGTTTATTATCCTGAGGAAAGGATCAAGGAAGAAAGGGGGAAAACAAAGCATTCCTCCTAGTCCTTCAGACAGGGCATGCCCACATGTACTTCCTTCCTATAAAGAGTTAGGAATGCAGAGTGAGAAAAGTGAAGGGCTCCCCTTTACTTGTTTACCATGGACTATAGGTGGAAGTTTCCTGACCTTGGTTCCTATAAGTTCCCAATGACTACCACAAATTAAAAAATATACATATATCAGATGGTCAAGCAGGGAAGGCAGGAGGGAGTTTGCTTTGTGATATCTAAAAGCCTACATAATTAGAGTTCTATTTTATTTCTCTTTTACCTTTAAATTGAAATCTACAAGGTGAGAGAGAGGGAACTCCAAAAACATAGCAGAAGAAAGCAAGCGATTGGCATGGCCAGTGTTGCCTTGTTGATTGAAAGCCCTGAATGAGGTAGGTATTCAGTGTCAAACTATGACCTTTTGTGGGCTCTACCTCCCACAGACTGCCATGGCTCCCAAAAGCAGAACTCAACTGTCTCCCAGAAAAACTCCTATCTATGGTTTGAGTTATTTGTCTCACTATTTGCCCAATGAATAATATAATTCATTTTAGAAGGCATTTATGCACAGGGTTCCGCCTTAGCAAGTAACCCTGAATCTGTAGAAGGTTGAAACAATCACTAACGCACACACACAAATACACACAAACACATACACACATTCAGAGACAGAATTTCCCTGTAGTTTGAACTACATTTCAAAAACAAGGGGATTAAAAAATTCCTCAAAATAAAACTAACAAAAATAAACATGGGCTCCAGGTGCTTTGGGGGAAAGATAATGAAGTCATTCGTTCATTGGCTTGTTTTTCCTGAATAAATATTTTTATGTATCTATAGTTAATCAAAAGGTCTTTTTTCCCCTGTTAGAGGTATCACAGTTTTGTTTCAGGATGTGGAGAAATTAACTTTAAACTGACTAAGACTCAGTCTCCCTAATGGCTAGCTTTAATAGTTGCTAGGGGGGAAACAATATCAATGGGCTTGTCCAGTGCTGGACCCTGCATGCGGCAATACTGACCTGCAAGGCAAAATATGCCCACTGGTGCACTAATGGTGAGACGTTATGGAGGTAACCAACTGCTTTCTTGATTGGATTTGGAGCCTACTCCACAGGAAGGAGTCTGTGCCTGGTACTATAAACAAGGTCAAAGCCCATGGCTGGAAAGATCATAGGCCTTAAAAGGGACCTTGCTGGTTTTGTTTTGCTGAATGGTCATATTGTCAAACTGTCTTCTAAATGTATTCAGAACCATAAATTTGGGCTCCCGACCTTGGAAACTTCTTTCTGCATTGGGCAGTGGTCAAGGAAGAAACTCAATACTGTTTAAAGTGCTGAAGAAGTGACTAAACTGCTCAACCATAGATGGGACATCTACATCAACCCTCCACCCTGTCTCCTGCCCCAAAGTTCAGGGAGCATCACAGAAGAGAGGGTTAAAAAAAACTGTAAGAGCAGAAGCATAGGGAGGAGGGCTGGGAAATGCCCTCTTCTGGAAAGGGCGTGGGCAGCTGTTGCACACAGGTCCACAACACCTGTAGTTGCCTGTATAAGCTAAACAGTTACAGATTCCAGCATGGACAGAGGGAGGAATCACCTGAAGGCCCATCATTAGCTGAGAAGAAACTGAAGAGTTGATGGCTGCTAGGGTAGGGTGAAAAGAGCATTTTTCTTAAGCTACTTAAAGTACCTACTTTTTTAACATTTTTATTTTATCTTAATCACAGGTTATGTACTTTGTATCCCAGCCATAGCCCCCTCCCTCATTCCTTCCCTATCCCTCCCACATCCCTCCCTCATCTCCTCCCTGCCCCTTTCCAAGTCCACAGATATGGGAGGTTTCCTCCCCTTCCATCTGATCCTAGCTTATCATGTTTCTTCAGGAATGGCTGCAATGTCCTCTTCTGGGGTCTAGCAAGGCTGCTCCTACCTCAGGGTGGCCGGGAGGAGGTCAAAGAGCCAGCCATTGTATTCATGTCAGAAATAGTCCTTGTTCCCCTTACCAAGGTACCCACTTGGATACTGAGCTACCATGGACTACATCTGAGCAGGGGTTCTAGGTTATATCCATACATGGTCCTTGGTTAGAGAAACAGTCTCATAAAAGACCCCTGTGCGCTGATATATTTGGTCCTTGCAGAGGTCCTGTTCTCTTCAGGTCATACTCACTCCCCCTTCTTTCATATGATTCCCTGCACTCTGCCAAAGGGTTGGTTATGTGTCTTAATATTTGCTTTGATACATTGCTAGATAGAGTCTTTCAGAGGCCCTCTGTGGTAGGCTCTTGTCTTGCTACTTGTTTTCTCCTACATCCAATGTCCATCCCATTTGTCTTTCTAAGTGAGGATTAATCCTCTTACCCCAGGTCCTCTTTCTTGTTTATCTTCTTTAGGTGTATAGATTTCAATATGTTTATCCTATCTTATAGGTCTACATAAGTGAGTATATACCATGTGTGTCTTTCTGCTTTGGGGATACCTCACTTTATTTTCTAATGTTTTATTAATTCTCTGAGGACTTTATGCAATGTACCTTATCATATTCATCCCCCATTCCTCCCAGAACTCCTCTCAAGACTACACTGACCTCCTTACAGTCCTGCAACTCCCTGCCTTCTGTTTTTCTCCTTAGGGAAAGCAGCCATTGGTAGGCTGCCCTTCCCTCGGTGGATGAAACAAATACACATGTGCATATGGACAGGATTAATTGGACTCAATAGGTTAATTACCTAATTAATTTAAAAGGACAACATGAGGTTGAAGGGGCTATGAGATTGGGAGTCCTGGAGGGAGTTGAGGAAAAGAGTAAAAGTGTATATAATCAAGATACATGTATACATATAGGAAATTTTCAAAATTATATTTAAAATAACAATAAAATGAATTTGATTAACAAAATAAGACTTTCAACACAGGTACTTGTGAATATATATTAAATATATATACACATGTGTATATTATATGTACAGATATATAGAGTGTGTGTGTATACACATATATATTCAAATTACCATTTCAGCAAGTGTGATAGGGTCAAATTGCCACTCAATTGCTGGCTTCTCATCTCCCTAACCTTTCTGAATGGAAACACTCACCCCATTAAACCCTTCCCAAAGTATGCTCATTCTCCAGATGATATAAAAAGTAACCTCATGTTTTTGATGTCATAAGTTTCAGATGGACCTCAAGTTTGCAACTCAAGCTAAAGCCTGCCTGTTGAACCTGGGCCTAGAGCACTCCATTCTTTGATTGACCACCACATACCATATACATCCATGTTTATAAAACAAATAGGCCTAAGCCGAACTTTCTGATCTTCTTCCAAGCACGCTGTTTCCATATGCTTTTCAGCTTTGCAGTGGCAACTCCATTTTTCAAGGTCCTCATTCCAAAACCTTGCGTTATCTCCATAATTTCTTTAATCACAAGAACTAGTTAGAATATCATGCCTTTAAAGTACCTCCAATGTACTTTAAACTATATTACCTCAAATTATAGAGTCTAACCTTTACCACCACAACCTTCCCAGAGAAAACACCTACATGATAACTGCTTTCTCACTGATTGATCTCCCTAGTTCTTTTCTTGGCCCTCCCTAACATGTCTATTCTCCAAATAACAGAGAACTCCTCTAGAACTGGGGGTCACATAACTTTAATATCTCCAGCTGCAAATGATTGAGTGGCTTCCTATTTCACAATCAACTGGAGCAAAATTCTTTCCAATGATTTATATAGCTCCTTAAGATATGAACAACTCTTGTTTCAGGCCACCTCATTCCTCTGCCCTCATGTTACTATAGCCACATTGGACTCAGCTCTCTCTGATGTAGCAGATTTCTACTTCAGGTCCTTTGCACTTGCTGCTTCCTCTTTCTGGAACATTCTTCCCTAAATTTTTAAGGCTGATTTCCTCTCTTCCTAGTGGCGTATCATTTTATATGTAACTTTCCATGAAAAATAACAACTGCCATTCAAGCTCTCTTATTCCTTTATCCTGCTTTATGATTCTCATTTTGCAGTTTTTCCATCATATATATATATATATATATATATCCACAAGCTTTGCTCCCCTACTTGCATATACCCAGCACCTAAAGCAGTCTGTGGTAAAGAGTAATCTCTCAACAAATAAAGCACATATGCAACTTGATATATGCATTCATAACCAGTAGCAGAATCTCTTTTAGGGAGAAAGCTGACTTTGGCAAAATACTCATTAGTATTGATACCATTAATTTTAAATTAAATTTGTTTTCACTGACATCTAAACACATTAAATTATATATATATATGTATTTATAAAAATATATATTAATGAAGTGACTTGTATTTTGATAAGTCTTGGGGGTAGAACATATTATATTAGAGGCATGAATATAAAGAAGAACCAGAGAATAGAGAGGTGAAGCGTGAAGCAAAAAGAGGCATCTACTTGGGTCCCTGAGTGGCAAAGGGAATAGAGAGTTATAGGGTAGCTAGAAAATGGGGTTAATGAGAGCACAGTCAACAGCAAGGTCAAGTAGCCATTGAACAGGAAAGCCTAGCACAAACAGACTGAAATATCCCCTTCAATGCTGTTGCACTAAACATGCTGTACACAGGCTCCTTCTGCGCACAAGTCTATTCTATGCTATCGCTTTAGCAAGTAAGTTTGTGTCAGGTATAGGGGCAGACATTTCTGTCCGGGTCAACGTAGAGAAGATAAGAATGATGACGTTTTCAAAATAACCCAGAACTGCAGGAGGATCAGGTGCACTCCTATTTACACATGTTTTTACATGCAGATCCCTGATGTTCAAATATGTCCTGGGAAGAGACTGGGCTATCACATGAATTTGAGCCACTCATGGATTTGAGCCACTTTTATCTAGACATTGCAGAGCAGAAAATCTTCTGAACTGGTGTTTGGGCTCTATAGAGATTTAACTGGAAACAGAAAAAAAAAAAAAGTTTTGTTTTTTTTTTTTTTTAAATCCAGAATCTGACATTTGGGGTATTGAGTATTCTTTTAATTGATAAAAGCTAAAGCTCCTGGATCCAAGATGGCTGCCATGAGAGAACACTGTGTCTGAGGAGTAGGAGAGCAGAAACAACGCAGCGACTGAACTCTGGGACCTAAAACGCCAGCATTGTGACTGCCAGGTGAGCGGAACTCCTACGGTGAGAAAATCAAGTGGGAAAACCCTAGGGACACCCAGTTATTACCTGGAGAAATTTCCCTGTGACCAGCAGCACACAGCTCTGATCTGGACGAGCCGCTGCACTGGGTGCCCGCACCCGCCATAATAGACTGGATCACACAGTCTTGCTGGCAGTCTCAGGAGGAACCAGGTGCCGTTTTCACTGAACTGCGCACTACGAGCGCACACTGCACCCGGGTTCTGCTTCGACCCACGGGTGTGCTGCGGGTTCGGTCCGATCATCGGAACCACACCAGACTAAGTGGATTGGGGGACCATTTTGACCAGTCCGCACATTGCCAGGGCACAAGCCAAATGCTCCGCCAGCAAAAACTCAGTCAGTGTGTGAGTCTGCCAGCAGATCTGGGAGGATCCAGAGTTCTGCACCAACCCACGGGTGTGCAGCGGGCGCAAACAGATCGCGGGAACCACCACAGGCTGAGTGGATTGGGGGACCATTTTGACCAGTCCGCACACTGCGGGGGCGCAGGCCAAACGCTTCTGCCAGCAAAAACTCAGTCAGTGTGTGAGTCCGCCAGTGGATCTGGG
>CM053748.1:36275865-36298623 GCA_028658305.1 Pachyuromys duprasi
ATGAAGTTGAGTATTTTTCTTTCAAGGTCTGTGAAGAATTGTGAAGGTATTTTGATGGGGATTGCATTGAATCTGTAGATTGCTTTTGGCAATGTGGTCATTTTCACTATGTTAATCCTACCAATCCATGAGCATGGGAAGTCTTTTTATAAAGGAAAGTTGTTCACATGCATTTGCATTTTATATCCCAGAGCCTTTGCTAGACAGGGTCTCCCTTACCAGTCCAACGCACAGTGCTTGCCTTATCTTTAATTGTGCTGAGTATTTAGCAGTGATAGCTGTATGTCCTTCATTCTGTCCACAGCTTTAAATACACCCCTAGACTGCACATTTAAAAATATCTTTCTGCTCTACTCTTTTGTTTTGTGTTTTTACTATGAATCTGGTTGAAAGCAACAGGCAACAACCACACCACAGCCTGAATGTTATGCCCCATTTAGATTTCCTCTACTAAAGTCACTGCTTTTGAATTCAGCCTCTGTCACATTGTAAAGACACGAATAAGACATAGCCAGATTTTTGTTTTCGATGGAATGTTGCATGAATGGCCTATAGCCCAACCTCTAATAAAGTCCTCATATCCAAGCAAAACCTCACAAGCACAGCCATAACTGTCAGCATTTTCATCATCACGCTGGAATCCTGAACTTCCTCTGTAATGGCTCATTAAGAATGCTGTTTACAGCATTCTAGGGTTCTCCTGCCGCGAATCTCCAAACTCTTCCACATTCCTCCTGCAATCTAGTTCCAAAGGCCTAAGAGCTTTTTGGTCAATTTTAGCTACAGTAGCAATAGTCCTACTTATAGCGTTGATTTGTCTTATAAATTACGTTTTATCTTATTGTGACAAAATGGCTGACAAAAGAACCCTAAAGTAGGAAAGATGTTTTTCTCACTCATGAATTCAGAGGGATATTAGGCTTCCATGGGAGGGAAGCTGTGGTAGAAGGCACATGTAATAAGGACTCGATTACACTGTGACTGCGGGTCAGGAAGCAGAGGAGGCAGGTTGGAACCAGAAGCAAGTATAACCTTCAAAAGCCTGCCCCAGTGACCTTCTTCTGCCAGTGAGGTCAGAAGTCACCAGAGTCATAGAACTCCCACCACAGTGTCACCAGCTGGGAACCAAATATCCCAACACATGAGCCTATGGGAGACATTCCATATTCTATCCACAACACTTCCCTCAAACTATGCTTTTGTTTTTTTTTTTCCCCTCTTGTGAACTTTCACTGCTGGGTACATTTTGTGGGCCATTAACAATCAAGGGTTCATCACCAACAGTTCATTACCAAGAGTTACATAGTTTACACAGTTACATGTGCTTGTGAAAGTCAGAGAAGCAACCTCTTGGAGGCTGCTTTCTCTGTTGCAACTGGTGGCCTGAAGTAAGCAAGGTGGACAAACAAAGACATGTTTGTAAAGTGTGGGGCAAACTTTACAAACCGGGACAAACCCTGCCTGTCACTGAGTGAGATGCTCTATGGAGATGTGCATGAACTCTAGAGGAGCTGACATATGCCCGTGATTCAAAGTTGAAGAAACGAGCCCAACTAACACAATAAAGCTGCTGGCAGAGCAGTGTTTACATGCTTGGAATGTAGTGCCTTGTAGGTTACATTAACCTCCAGACCTCCTGTAATTCCTGCTGCTTTGGCTTTCCAAACTTCACCCAAATGTCTTTGTTCAAGGCACCCTTACACAGGACTATTAAAGCCAGGTCATTCCGGAAAATGTAGTTACAGCTTGACTAAACTGATCATAGCAAAATAACACATGTAAAGAAATATGACATGCAAACCAGTTGTGATGTGGAAAGTTTCTTTTAATCACCAGTTTTACATACAAGTTGCCTTACTAACATCCACACATTTAAATTACATAAATTTAAGGCATGTGATGTGAATTATTTTTCAGTTTTGAGGGTCTAACTCAGAGCTTCACATAAAGCCAGACACCATTTCATTAAGTTACATTCCCAATCCAGAAGTATGATAGGTTTCACATGTATGCATTACAAAATCAATGCATTCATCACTCCATGTAATTATTTTTTGTGTGGTGTGAATATTTAAGATCTATACTAGCAACAAATTCCAAGCATACAGTGCAGTATTAATTGTCATCACCACAGTGTACTTTAGATCTCCAGAACTTATTCATCCTATAAACCTGACACTGTGGACCAGCGGTCAGTGTCCCTGCATCTGCTTAGCTCTCCCTGATTCCCGAGAAGCTGCTGCTTTATTCTCTGTATCCAAGGAAATGTTTTGTATTTCTTATTTCATTTATCCGTCTTTGGCAGGAGCTGTTTTACAGATGGAGAAACCAAGGTTTGAAAAGTATATAACTTGTCTATGGAACAAGCTTGCCTAATGTATGGTCTCAGTAAAGGATTTTGATTTTGGACTTCTTTGACTACAAATATGCACTGTATATATGGGCACAGTGACAAATGCCTGTAATATCAACTACTTAGAACCGGAGGCAGGAGGATTATTTGACATAAGGCTGGTCTTGAACATACCAAGACATGCTTTCAAACACCAAACCAGAGCAAAGCTCTGAACTGTTAGTCAGTGCTTGGCATTGAACACAGAGCTCTGTGTGTCCCAAGATGCTACTTTAATAGGAACAATGTCATTAACAGAAAGTCAGAGTATTTTGCAAGATTGGTTCTGGCATGTCTAGACATCCATTTTCTCAAAATGCCTTTCTTAGTTTGTACAATTTTAAATATGCTTGTGTATGTGTGTGTGTCTGGTGTGTGTGCATATAAATGTAGGTCCTTGGAGAGGCATCCAGTTCACCTGGAATCACCTTATATGTATGTAAATTGGGTCATCTGCTAGAGCAACAAGCGCTTTAAACAGCTGAACCCTCTCTCCAGGCACGCACTCTCTCTCTCTATGTGTGTGTATGTGTGTCTTTCTGATTCTGTAGATTAGTATTTCCTAAGTAGGGCACAGCGGGTAGATGGCAGGTCTTCAGAGCTATTGACTTACACTTCACATCATGTCTGCCTTTTCATAGGTCTGAGATGGCAGAAGACCCCAGCAAGGTAACTCCATGTTCAGCAACGCCATCCATTCACTCTCTAAGTGACATTGCTCCAAGGTGGAGCAATGCTACAGTCTATGAGAAAAGACTCACCTTTCAGAGATGAACTTTATTGGCCCCTGGGACACAGATGTGGAAAAGAAAGGAGGAATCAGAATGTACATGTCATTAGTGTGAGAGCCAGTGGAAGAACGTGTTCATTGATGCTGTCAGGTTTCTGGGTAGCAGCTGAATGTCTTGGTTTTGATTTTTGTTTTATAAACATTTTCTCTGCCTGTCAGTTCTCCAAATGGAGCTAAATTCATCTCCATGTCAGCTGAGGTGTAAGAGCCCCAGTAAATATGTCAAAGCCGGGAAGAAAGCTCCACTTAGAAACCATCATAAAAGAAAATGCTTTATTCTTATCATAGAGCCTGGACAGTACTGGGTGAGGCGTTGCCTAATGGAATGTTAAATGGAAAATGTCTCCCTGTACCTGGAACATCTGCTGAGTCCGAAAGATGAAGACACTGGCTGATGAATGCTCCCTGTCTCCATAAAGAAGCTGTCAATCACTTTTCTGTTCAGGTCTGGCTAAGGGAGTGCCACTGACTCCCACCCTCTCTACATGTGCACTGAAGAATACCTTCAAAGTTCATTATGACAAAACGAAAGATCAACCTCGGGTGGGGTTCCCCCAGAAGTAGACCCATAGCCAAAGTACTTTACAAGGAATTTGTGAGGAATATACTCTCAGAAGAAGAGAGTGAGAAGGGGCCAAGGAAAAAGGAAGACCCAGAGAAGGGTGTTGTTGAAGGGCAAGTCTCTGGGTCAATGATGGATCCCTGCAGGATTCATTGGGCAAATGACCACTTAGATTTAATTTTTTGGTTTCTTGCTGCTGACCTCCTTCTCCTTGGCTCCACCAGCCCTGAGTATGAAAGGAACCCCAGAGATCTTTTCTAGGCATGACAAATTATTCGCAATCATGGGAGTCTTTGGACAGTGGTTATTTGCTACAAAATGCAATTCATGACTGTAGATATTTATTGATTCTCCTTTCAAGCCAATACCTTATAAGATTTATTTCTTTGTCTCTGGGACTCAGCAAACGAACTAGCTCTGTTCTAGCACACAGCACAGTTCCAACTCAAAGCATTCTAGTAAACAATGATGGTGACAGCTGCCCTATGGCAGGCACAGTTCTTCCTATGGATCTTACTGGCTATCTGGAAACTGCCAGGCGACAACTATGATTATTTTTTTAATTGTGTTGCAGAAAAAACTAAGTCTGAAAAACACTTTTCTTTACAGAGCTACACACCTGGCAAGAGCTAGGGAGATGGATCAGTGGGCATGAGCCCTTGCTTGTGAGGACCCCAGTTCAAACCTTCAGCACCCATGTGAAAACCTGGGTATGAATAGGTGATCCTGTAACCCCAGCATTGGAGGATGGAGATTGGCTGAATCTGAAAGCTTGCCAGCCAGCCTTGGCCAACTGTGAGCTTCCAATTTAGTGAGAGACCCTGTCTAAAGGAATAAAGTGGACAGAGAGGGAGGACACCCAGTGTCCTGCTCTGGCATCCTTATAGATTGGCACACATAGGCATATATTCCCACACACTCACTTGTAGACATCAGACAACACACACACTCACAAAGAGAGAGAGGCAGATAGAAACACACACATTCATACACAGAAACACATAAAGGATTTGAGCCCACCATATTTGCATCCAAAGATTCATTTTTTAGTGTTTTACCTTCTTGCATTGCTTATTATTTGTTATATAACAAGCCATTTTAAAACAGAGAAACTTAAAACAGTAATTACTCTGTGTGGCCCATCTACAACTTTGTGTGTGAACTGGGAGATTTTTCTGATCCCTACATAGCATCTTGGATCTGTGTTCTGTTTTCAACATTAACTTAGATGAACTAAGATGGCTCATTTAATGTGATGCTTGGCTGGCCTTTTGCTGGGGCTCCCTAATTCCCTGCAAGTATGCTAGGCTTAGTCAGCTGGTGATCTCAGGGTTCAAACACACCAAGAAAGTAGCTGATAATGTAGTGTCAGCCTACAAGTATTTACCCTTTAAACCATGCCTCCTGGCCAGGGAAAGTCATAAGGTCTACCAGACTCATGGGTAGAGAATTAGACTTCACTGCCCACTGGTTGACAAGTATTGTTGCAGCCAATTTTCAGTTCACCATACTTACGATTTATTAGTTTGGTCTGGTGAAGAAGGGGGATACACAAACTGACAAATAACAGGATACTTTGCGACCTGCTTACGGATAAAGTGGTGGTCTCAGGCAGCAGAGAGCACAGGATTGACCTCAAGTGCATGAGGTTTTGTTGGTAAGGAGCTGCGCAGGTTCAGAGGGCAGGTGCTTTCAAGGTTGTAGGTAAAAGAATAAAAAGATGACACAGAAGAGGTTATTACTAATGATTCAAATACAAAAAAATAGACTGCATTCTTTAAACCCTTAGAGGCAGTATGATTTCAATATAGCGGTGACTTCTGATAAACCCTTAAACAGTATAGAATAAGGCAGTGAAATCTAAATGACCGTGCTTTGTCCATGTGGGCTGAGATTGTCACATTGGTTTTGAAATGCTCCTGTGACATCAAGAAATTTAGGCCAATGTATCATGAGAAGTAAGCCAGCAGTTTGTCCTTCTTGCTTCTTCATGTCTCAGATTTGTGCTCAGACTTCTCTCATCTAGAATGACACTCTTTGTTCATCATTGTAACGTTCAAAAACCTCACAAAACCTAAACAAAAAGACAAAAACAAAATGTAAAGTAAACGACTGAAAGTTGGAGACCACCTTGTACTCTTTGACACTCTGTTTTTTTTGTTTTTATTATATGCTGGTGATTACTTCCCTATCTTATTTTTTTCATTTCATGAGTAGTAACTGAGATTATGCATATAAAATGCCCAGCACCGTGCCTGGTGAAGAATACAGAATAAATGTAAATTCCCTCTCAGTTTCTAGTCGCTAAATTGACTCTGAAGTCATCAGCATAATGTTTTTTTCTTGGGTCATTTAGTCCACTTGAAAAGCTGTGGCAGTTCCTCCAAGCCTCCACACATAGAGAGGAGAGAACCACGTGAGGTAATTTCATCCCTTATTCTCAGCTACTCGTCTTTGGGAAGTTGGGAAAGACTATATATTTTTGTTGTTGTTGTTGTTGAAATTTTCCAATAAACAAAAATATACTTTTAGAGTGATAACAATGGAAGGCTGAACCACTCCTGTGTTATATTTGGCCCAAGTATTGATCCTTTCCTAATGGCTCTGGAAGCAATAGCTGCTTATCCATTTCTCATATCCTGTTTTGCTTCAGGGGTTCCCATTGCTCATTTAGATTAAAACTTCAGACTTTAAACTAGGATTCCCAAGATCACAAGGCTGTGGAGCACCAGGACACTTGACTAACTTTCAGTTCCTGCTTTCATCGCCCAACCTTGCCATATTCACGGCTCCATACTTACCTAACATTAACTCAGTGGTCAGCTCAGCCATATTGAAAACTGAACGCTTCAGTGAGCCTCCCCAAGCCTTTAAGATGGATCATTCATCACCACACACTGGCTCTCTGTCCTGGTGGCCTTACAATGCCTCACAAGTGACTAAGCCCAGAGGAAGCCCTCTCCCCAGGATAATTAGTCTTCCTTCAGTTCCAGAAAATTAGCATATGTACTTTATTGGGCCATTGGGTTGCAATGGCTATTAAGTTATAAAATAAGCAAATTATTATTGCAGGTCTGCAGCAGATTAGTCTGAAGCCCCTGCTGTTTTTAGGAAGGAGACTTAAGATGTCAGGGAAGTTTGACCTTCAGTTTCCTGATTGGAAGAATAGTTATTATTTTTTAATTTTCAAAAATGAAAATAGCCTTATGTTTCTTTCTGATCACAAAGCTAATAAAAGTCCATGTTTAAATGTCAAAAAATATAGAAAGTCATAATGAAGAAAGGCAGCAGTAATTAAATCCCAATACCCAGAGACAATCACCGGTAATGTTTTGCTGTGTGTGGTCCAGACTTCCCTTTCCACTCATTTGTATAAATGGAACTATTCAATGATTACAGAGTATGCAATTTATTACCATAAGTATGGATTTTTATCATCAGTTTTATGACTATGCAGAACTGCTTTGGACATGAGTTACAGGCTTCATTCAGTTCCCTCAGCTGCTTCCAAAGCTCTCCCATTAGTACTGACACTGCAGTAGAGGACCTTAGCCACTTTTGAAATTGGAGTTGCTGGGTGTACTAGAAGTCTTTGATCTTCAACTCATGCTTCTGATTTGCAAATGATATCTCAGCCTATAGACTAATGATTCCAGAGATCAGGCAGGAAAATGTGGAAGAACCTACTGAGGGTGCAGACTTCTAGGTTCCCAAATGAAGTGAACTAGAAACCAACTTCAAGACCAAATTAGAGAATCTATAGAAGTAAGGATCCAGAGAGGTAAACTCTAGGAAACAGCAAAGCATTGGGAGCTCTGGTGGACAGAAGGCCATCCTGCTGGTGAATGTACAAGGTGGCTGTCTGTGGCTATGGGCACAGGTGAGACTGAAGCTAGATAAAATCTTTGTTTATGTTTTACTTTGGTTAATTTATCAGTGAATAGGAAAATGCACATCACAAATGTTCTTGATTTATTTTATTCTTATATTCAACATTCATTTGATGAGTGACAGTCACAGCAAAAGTTCGTAAAGATGTAAAGAACAGAAAACATTGCCTTTGCCATCAAAGAATATAATTGAGTGACCGAGTTTAATACACATGACTTCAGTGTCTATTCTATTTGCCCTTCTGAATGAGAATTAAGCATTCTTCTTAGGGCCCTTCTTACTATTTAGTTTCTTTAGGTCTGTGGATTGCAGTATACTCACTTATAAGTGAGTATACCATGCATGTCTTTCTGGTTCTGGTTTACCTCACTCAGGATAAACTTTTCTAGTTCTATTCATTTGCATGCAAATTTCATGATTTCCTTGTTTTTAATAGCTGAGCAGTATTCCATTGTGTAAATGCACCACAATTTCTGTATCCATTTTTTTTTTAAAGCTGAGGGACATCTATGTTGTTTCTAGATTCTGGTTATTATAAATAAAGCTGCTATGAACATAGTTGAGCAAATGTCCTTGTTGTATGGTGGAGCATCTTTTGGGTATATGCCCAGGAGTGGTATAGCTGGGTCTTAAGGTAGCATTATTCCCAATTGTATGAGAAAGTGCCAGGTTGATTTCCAAAGTGGTTGTACAAGTTTGCACTCCCACCAGAAATGGAGGAATGTTCCCCTTTCTCTACATCCACATCAGCATATGTTGTCACTTGAGTTTTTGATCTTAGCCATTCTGATGGGTTTTGATTTGTTGTTTAGATTTGTCTTGATTTGCATTTTCCTGATGAACAAGGACTTTGAGCATTTCTTTAAATGTTTCCCCACTATTCAAAATTCCTCTGTTGAGAATTCTGTTTAATTCTGTATCCTATTTTTAACTGAACTATTTGGTTTGTTGGTGTTTAGTTTCTTGAGTTCTTTATATATTTTGGATATTTACCCTCTGTCTGATGTAGGGTTGGTGAAGAAAATAGAATAGACACTGAAAGCAGTTGAAGAGAGGGAACAGGATGGGAGTCTACCATAGATGTCCTCTGAAAGACTCCACTCAGTAGGGGGCTGAGACTCACAGTCAAATTTTGGGCAGAGCACAGGGAGGCTTAGGACAAAGTTGGGAAATAGAAGAACCTGGAGGGAACAGGCTTCACAAGGAGACCAACAGAGCCAACAAATCTGGACCCATGGAGGCCTGCAGAGAGTGATGTACCAACCAAGGACCTTGCATGGAGAGACCTAGACCCCCATACTCAGATGTAGCCAATAAACAGCTCAATCTTCATGTGAGTTCCCTAGTAAGGGGAGCAGAGGCTGTCTCTGATATGGACTCTGTTACCTGCTCTTTGATCACTTCCCCTTGATGGGGTAGTCTTGCCTGGTTACAGAGGGAGAGGATGCAGCCAGTCCTAATAAGACTTGATAGGCTGGGGTCAGATGGTAGGGGAGGAGGATGCCCCCTTTCTGAGGACTAGGGGAGGAATAGAGAGGGAATGTAGCACTAGGAGGATGGGGCTACAATCGGGATGGAAGTGAATAAATTATACACACACACACACACACACACACACACACATATATATATATAATACACACTTGAATATGCCATGATGATGCTATAGTCAAGGTCATACAGATGACTACTGACAAGGTTAGGAATCAAGCCTGGTCTACTTTAGCCATTAGACACTGTTATTTCCCAGGTTTGAAGTACATTTGTGTGTGTGTGTTAGGAAGGATGCATACCTTTGTGTATTTACAGTATTATGTAATCAAGAAGGAAAAGCTGTAGGAGTTTATTGCTTATCTTATTAAAGGGCAGCTTTCCATGACTAGTCATTAGTGCTTGTAGTCTCTCAAAGTTATGGGCACCCACAGAAAAAGAGCTACTCCATTGCATGGATTTTAAAATCAATGGTGAAATCCTTGAATTACTGGGACAGAGTCAATGCTTTAAATGCCAATGTCCAGTAAAAGCAAATCGAGTCCAAAGTCATACACGGTTTAGCTCCGAAATCACAATAAAGGTTTAACATCTTCACAGCATACCTGTCAGCAGAATTTCTATAGGCTGATGATGACTGTTCTTGGAAATCTTGAGAATTCACTTCTGTTTGAAGAAAATGGCTTCTTAGCTTAAGACTGGGGAAATTGGAGTTTACTGGTCCCTTCTGCTTTCTTTTTGGTACATTTATATTTACATTTTCATCTTTCCACAGTATTGCTAGACATGTTCTTAAAACTCTCCCAGATACCCAAGAATATCTGACACACAAAACGATTTTATATCAGGGGAAATTAAGTTTGCTTAACATCCCGAAAGACACACATTTCATAATACACTTTTATATAGCTAAGCCTTCTATGCATACTTTGGTTTTAGCTGTCTTTTTTCCATTTACTTCCTCCATGATTTTCTTCTCCCTCCATCCTTCAGGTGTTTGTTCAGACACTATCCTTAACACTGTTTTCAGACTCATTGCTCCTTCATTCACCTCTTCATCCTTACATGTAACACATTCGTAGACACTCCACAAGCCCTATACCAGGTTCTGTTAACTGTTTTCTTAAGGTGAAATACTAGACCAAAGCAGAAGAGTGTCACTAGCTAGGTACTGAGTATTCAAGAAGTGGGATTGTGGAGGATTTTTCATATGACGCTATAGGGACCCAAAAGCTCGTGGACATTTCATAATGTGACATGTATTTTGTCCATCTCCAAGAGCCCTCAAAGAGTTAACATTCAACATTTGTTTCTAAGACTAAGACTTAGCTTAATTCTAAGTCCAAAGTCTCTTTTGAGACTCAAAATAAATTCTTAGTTTTGGGCCCTTCCAAGATATAATGCCACAGAGAAAATATCAATATTCCAAAGCAGAGGAATGGGAGGAGAGAAGCAATGGTGGAACCGCAGCAAGCCTGGACTCCAATAAGGCAAACATCAAATCCTGTAACTCCATGCTTCTCTTCTGGGATGTATCATGGCATGATAGGATCTGCAGGGGGGTTGGTTGATCATCCCTTCACCACTGCCGTTTGCAGCGATTAATGCGAAAGAAACAGCTCTCACCTTAAAGACAGTTTATTCTGTAGCCAAGTGTGAGTACCCATAGGCTGGGGGACACAGATTTCAGTTACCTCAAATTCCATGGTCCAATGTGGTACACTTTCACGAAGATTTTCATAGGAAGAGAGTAAAGAAAGTCATAAAGCGTAAATATGTATATAAAATACATTGTTTGGTGCATTAGACAGATGGTTAGAGTGAAGGAAACTCTACTATGGGCTTAAGATGCTATCTGAGGTTATCTTTAGTTTTGGAACTTGTGGAAACTAAGGGTCTGCCTATATATGACTTACCTAATAGTCACAGATGTTAGGTTACATATAGGCAAAGGCAATGAACTTGGAGGCTCATTCAGGGGGTAACATATCCCGAGAATTTCAAATTTGTTCCAATCTCTCCACAATCAGCCTAAGTTAAGTTATGTACTGAGTCAGTGCTGTACTTTACATGGCCCCTAAACTCTTCCTGTTGCTGGATTTTCTCATTGCCTTTGGCTCTTTGGCAGATGTTTCGTGCTCCTGATATCTCCAATATTCTAGGGTTCCTGCTTCAGTTTAGATTTCACTTTCGCATATTTCCCTCTCAGAGGTTGCCTAAAGGAAGTCTGACCCTGTTGTTTACCACTTGACCTCCCTAGCCTTTTGAAATATGCACAAAAGCCTTCACAATTTCTCAGTTCTTGCATTCTACATACCCAATAGGCCTGTATCGCACAAACAATGTCTACTGTTTCCAACTCTAGCAGTAGCTGAGTCCCCCAAGCAATCCCCCTGTGTCAGCTGCTCAAGCACTGGATTACAGGTAGAGCTTGTCTTGCCTTCTCCACTTAATAGATTTCATCATGAAAAGTACCAAACATCTCTGTTCCACATAGAGAAGTATTACTATGAATTCCTATGTACTACTTTTATTCATGTGACCATTCTTACATCACTTACATTCTTAGGTGAAGATTACTTTCTGTTGACAGAAGTCATTTTAATGTCTTTATGAAGCCCTAATATCCTCCAGGTAATCTGAATAAAAGTATTTTCTGTTCTTCTGAGGTGACATCTAGGTTCATATGTTCCATGTATTTTACTTCTGCACTTGAAAAACAAATGAAATATAAATTTACTTACTAAGCTTAACTGGAAGAGGTTGAAATCTAATTTTTTAAGTAAAAAAAATTGCCAGCCATTTAAAGACAATTTAGTTTTATTATTTTTAAAGATGTATAGTACCCTTAACTAAATTAGCTATTGAAAAGCCAAGATTTTGGAACTCTGTTTTTTTAAAAAATAACTATACAGATCTTTAGGAGTCTGTCTTAACCCTATATAAGTATATGGTTGTAAAAAGCATGCTGTTCTTAACTGGGTGTTATTTTGCTTTACAATTTACATCATACGTAAATTCTGCTATCTTAGGTTGTCAGAAGAACTGAGCCAATGATGGCTTGAGATGCGGCTGCCTTTAATTCATCCAACATTTATGTAAACATTATCAAGTATATAATATCTGCACGTGTTAGCACTCAACACTATCTCATTCAAACTTTCACTATAGTCTCCATTATTTCGAGTGGTCAATGAGGTAAACCAAATTCATAGAGGTTAACTAACTTGACCCAGTGTATACAGATGATAACAGAACAAAGTAGAATTTGTACCAGTTTGTTTTTAATGTTAAAACTTATGTTTTCCCTTGTGTTGTACAGCTTAGTAGTATAGAAAACCTCAAGGCGGCTGGCTATGACCAGGTGCAGTGAGACCTCTGAGAGCTTAAGTACAAGGTGGTAGGGGACCACAGGGGAAGTCAGA
The DNA here is from genome assembly GCA_028658305.1 of Pachyuromys duprasi. Classification (NCBI taxonomy): domain Eukaryota; kingdom Metazoa; phylum Chordata; class Mammalia; order Rodentia; family Muridae; genus Pachyuromys; species Pachyuromys duprasi. The sequence continues at coordinate 36,288,417 of CM053748.1, forward strand.
GTAAGATACCATTAACAGAGACTCTGCTGCTGTGAAGGCTTCCCAAAGAGAAGGATGAGGCTTGGAAGGTAGGCAATCTCTCCAAGTAGGCTAGTTTGACTCACCCACAAGCCCCAGCGATCTGCTTATTTCTGTCTTGCCACCACTGAGGATTCACTTCTATGCCACCATGCCTGGTATTTTTTTCTTGAGGTTAATTTTAGTTTTTATTTTTTTTATTTATTACAATTTATTCATTTTGTATCCCAGCTTTAGGCCCCTCTTTCATCCCCTCCCAATCCTGCCCTCTCTCTCTCTTCTCCTCCCATGCTCCTCCCCCAGTTCACTAATAGGGGAGGTCCTCTTCCCTTTCCATCATGTAGCCCATGGCAGATCAGTCTCCAAGTGGGTTCCTTAGTAATGGGAACAGGGACTGTCTCTGACATGAACTCATTGGCTGATTCTTTGATCACTTCCCCCTGAGGGGGGTAGCCTTACTAGGCAACAGAGGAATACATGCCTGGTATTTTTAAAGATGAATTCTGGGACTTGAAAATCCCTTACCAAATTAGTTAACTCCACAATCCCACTCACTAATTTAAAAAAAATATGACTTTATTTATCCACTTTCTTTTCCTTTCTCCAATCCCTCCAATGTTATCATCTTCACTCCAAATATTCATGGCTTCCTTTTTCTTTGAGTATTAATGTTACACACACACACACACACACACACACATTTAAATGCTTACAGCTGAGTCTGTTTAGTGTTGCTTGTATGTTCTGATTTCAGTGTTGACCACTTGGCATTGTATAATTCACTTAGGGTACTCATCGCAGAAGAAGATCAGTTCTCCCTCTCTCAGCTTATAGTTATTTATTTGCGGGTGGGGAACCATATGATCTACTCCTTTCATGCTACTATATCTACTGGTGTTGTTATTGTTTGGCTTTTGTTAAGGTAGCCATATTGTTGAAGTGAGTATCGCTTCCCTGTCATTTCTAGGAGATATAACCTCACATCAGACTTTGGGGTTCAATGCCTTTTAAAATCTGTCCACCTCCTCTTCTTCAATATCTTTGAGCCTTAGGTATAAGAGTTGTTTTGTTAATTTATCTCTGGGTCTGGGTAACTCATATCAGGTTGTTCTCTGTGTTTTGAAAAGTGTGATTGTCTATGATGCTCTCCACGTACTGCAAACAAAAGCTTCTTTAATAAGAGGCGAGAGCTGCACTGAACTGTGGGTAAAATATAAGTATTTAGAATGTAGTTAGTAAAATGGTGGCTGTAGTTCTACTCTAAGATTCATAACCTTACTAGTCTCTGAGAGTTGACCAGATTTTCAATAACAAGAGTGATTTTCCTCTTGTTGATCAGGTCTTAACTTCAGTTAGATAGATGTTGGTTACCGCCAAGATATGAGTGCCACTATTGCATCTTTAGGAGTATTTTAGGGGAGCTCGGTAGGACCACTGATAACTCCTCTTCCCTCCTTTGGCAGCTTACACCTCTGGTACTATGAAAGGTAGTTCTCAGGGATGACGCTTTCAGGTAAGATTCACCTCGTATCTTCTGAATCCTGTGTCCAAAGTACACAGTGTCTTCAGCAATAGAGACTTATATTCAACCTTTGGGAGGCAACTGAGGGCAGTAGCAATAGCTTACATTGTTTTGGGAGTCTCTTGCATTCCCCTGATGAATAATTGGAAAAGAGTTTTCTCATGTTTGGTGCTGGGGTTCTTATTAGATGGTCTACAGGTCTTGGGGGGCATTATCGGTTCAAGTGGCATATATTTTAATTCATTACATATATTTATGTTAGTTATATATATTTTAAAAAACCCCAATGTTTCTTTATGGTATTTCCTGTTATTCCTTTCTCTAGGAATCCCTTACCCCATGATACTTTTTACTTTTCTGGTTCATAATCTTAATGAAATTCATGTCTTTCTGTTTTCTGATAAACCTCATCACCATCTTCAGATTTTCCACCCTCCTTCATACCTCTCTAACATTTATTCATCTTTCAAGATCTTGTCAATCATCCCAACTATGATTGTTTTCCTAAACTTACATGGATGGAATTGTAATAAGTTCCTTTGAAACCTGAGTCAGGGATAGCACACAGCTTTCGGTTTAAATTCTGACTTTAACCAAGTGTGTGTGGCTTAATCTTAATGTGTTGAAAGATGTCAAATCTGAAACCTATTAGAAAGAGCAAACCCTTTCCTGAAATGGGTCGCAGTATAATATGTGAACCACATGTGACATATCCTTACAACAAAAAAGCTCATCTTTGCAGTTTGATGACATTAGTCATGCTCACTTGTTATTTATTCATTTGATGAATAATAATTGCACAGTCAGTCTTTCATAATTCTGTGCAATCAACCAACTGAGGAATGAACATACTATTATTTTCATGCTTTTTATTATAATAAAAATGATACATTATATAAAAATATATTATTTCCTAAATTATATAAAATAACAAGTATTTTGAATCTTAAGTATCTATTTATAATTAATTAATAATTTTATGTACAAGTGAACATATATGGGAGGATGTGCATGGCTTATTTAAATACCATGATATACAGCACTGTTGAAGAGACTTGAGCATGTATGGATTTTGATACTGTCAGAGATCATATAGCCAATTCTTCATGGGTACCAAGGGATAGCTATAACATTTATAAGGCTCAATGTGAGCCTTATACACACCTGCACCAAAGAAACAGCAACTCAAGCTAGGTAGCATATCTATAACCTTACAACATAAAATGATTTGGTTGCCTATTTACCTTTGTTATACATACATAGGGCTCTGGAATAGTTCTTTGGAATTGGTGTTCACAGCAATATCAAACATAATGTTTTAGCTCCTAGTGACTATATTGATCAGTTTTGTCAACTTGACACAACCTAGAATTACTTGAGAAGAGGGTACCTGTGTTGAACTGCCTCTTCCGTTTGACCCGTGGGTATTTTGTTGATTGCTAATTGATATAGGAGGGACCAGTCCACTGTGGGCAGTGATGAACCTAGGCACTGGGCTATATATGACAGGGAGCTAACTACGAGCCAGAAAGAAAGCCAGGGAAGCAACATTCATTCCACAGTTTCTGCTTCAAGTTCTTGCTCTCCTGGAGTTTTCCTTCTGCTTGAATTCATGCCTTGACTTCTATCAACGATGACGTGAGATGAAATGAACCATTTCTTCCACAGGTGGCTTTGGCCATGGTGCTTATCATAGCAACAGAGACCTAATCACAATAGTGACTAGTTAGCTTGCTGTGTGAATGGATGATTCCTTCAGTTACCTTTTTCCTCTGCCTTTAATTTGTACAATCCCACATGTTGACACAAACAGGAGAAATTGTTTTTAAACTGCGTTTACTACTGGAACCTTGATCCAAATGGAATTTCACACTGTGATCAGATGTGTGAAGTGAAAAAAAAATCTTGTGTTGGTTGAAGGAAGAGGACGATGACTCCAAGCGTTGCCACCTTGAGCTCCTCAATTCTCTGCCCCCTAAATTGCCTGGAGTCAGAGCAGGGTTCTCAGAGTGTCCTTGGTCTTAGCAGGACCAGTATAGTGTCACTTGTCAATGTCCCTTCTCTGTCCTTCATCTACTGAGATAGGAGGCCTATGCTTAAATAATTATTTGTGCAACTCTCAGGCATGTTGGACTTTGAGAACAGAACAAGGGAGTGCTTGACAGCCTCCCTGAGACATCTCCATGGAGGAAAAATTGCTGTCTCTCGGTTTTTATCTTTACTGAGATCACTGTGCAGACTACAGAAATATTCTTGAAATAAGGACTGATACCCTGCCAGATCTAGAAATATTCAGTCGTTACCAGACAAGTCACTAAATTTGCTTTCTGTTTAGGAATTGGTCCATAAAACTAAGAGTGCTGGAGTATATCTGTAACTCCAGCACATAAGAGGCAGAGATAAAAGGACCCCAAGTTCTAGGCCAGACTGTGGTTGAACAGCAAAACCCTGTCTCAAAACCTGTTCTCACTATGTTGGTTCAAGGGTACAAGAAATATCAGAAATGAGAGTAGGGCATTTCTCAGAGTCCCTGCAGGCATGTCTGAACTCATTTGTGCAGCTATTTTCTATCCCTGGGTAAGATGCTCAATCCTCTTCAGAAAGGCAAAGGAGATAGGCATTAGAAGAAGGAGAAAACAGGCAACAGGACAGAAGCCTACCACAGAAGGCCTCTGAAAGACTCTACCCAGGTATTAAAGAAGATGCTGAGATTCATAGCTAAACTTATGGCAGAGTGCAGAGAATCTTATGAAAGAAGGGGGAGATAAAAGACCTGGAGGGGACAGGAGCTCCACAAGGAAAGCAACAGAACCAAAAAATCTGGACACAGGGGTCTTTTTTGAGATGGATACTCCAACCAAGGACCATGCATGGATATAACCTAGAACCCCTGTACAGATTTAGCCCATGGCAGCTAAGTATCCAAGACGGTACCCTAGTAAGGGGAACAGGGACTGTCTCTGACATGAACCCAGTGGCTGGCTCTTTGATCACCTCCCCCTGAGGGGGGAGCAGTCTTACCAGGCCACAGAGGAGGACAATGCAGCCAGTCCTGATGAGGCCTGATAAGCTAAGGTTAGATGGAAGGGGAGGAGGTCCTCCCCTATCAGTGGACTTGGGGAGGGGCATGGGAGGAGAAGAGGGATTGGGAGCAGAGGAGCGAGGGGCTAGGATACAAGTGAATTAATTGTAATAAATAAAAAATGAATTAATAAAGCACCTGTATCCCAGCACGCTTTGTGAGAATCTGAATGAACTAGTGTTGTTTAAAAAAACCCAGCAAAGTCTGTCATATAATCCTTGCTAAGCAAATAAAAGCATTTCTCCATTTACTACGAAAAAAAATAGCAATAATCTTCAAAATCCAATCTTAGGAGAAAAAAATGTAAAGTTGCTTTGTGGGGAAAGTCCTCAACTGCATGAACTTTCTTTTTCCCAGTGATGCTCTCTTTTTTAACCTTGACCAATATACATCTAATATGAAGGGTAACTGCATTCTATGTGGAATACAAGAACTGGAACAAGAGCCAGTGTTAGAAGCAACATGTAACTTCTAATCAAGAGATTATTTTTTCCTATGTTGCACATTGTACACAATGTGGCTTTATTTTCTGAAGGTCATAGATGGGCAAGCCAATTGCCTCTGAGAAAATTAGTCACCCGCTAAATGTTTTGGGCTAAAGATGTCAAAGTATTGTGGGCCAGCTGGGGTCCGGGGCACCTTGGAAGAACAGGTGCTAGAGCCATTTCAGGGCAATCAGGAGGGGTGGCTTTGATTCCATTCTTCCGCAGTTTTAGGTGACAATTCAGGCCGGCTTTGGGGTTGCTTCTGTGTCTAGGCTTCCTAAATCAGCATCTCTATGTGGAGGACGAAAGTCAGCAAAGTTTGATTCATTCGGAAGATACAAAATTTAAAAATCTACCAACGATACAAAACTCTAATAAGAAGCCTGATTTGTGTTTTTGATTTGCTCTTCTGGGGTGGGGGAAGCCACACTGCTGTTGGAAGAAGAAAGCAGCACATAGCTGGTGACAGTATCCTGGGGCCCTGGCAATGGAAGCTAATGGGGAAGGCAGAACCAAATTAAATATAATGCGTGAGAGAATGTGGCTCATGTTAAGCTTGGCAGCTTGTGATTTAAGACGATATTAAGAAAAAAAATTAATTGGTTGCCATTCTGGTGACACCTGCCCGTGTCATTCTCAGTATTAATTGAGTTAACATACTGTGCTCAATAAAGCTTTAACAGAGCGAAGCATGGCAAAATTGCAGGCCCAGCGGGTTGCTTATTGAAGCTGCACAGTCTGGCCTCTGGGATGAGCATGGAATGATGGGTGATCAACTTTACATCTACCCTCCAGCTGGGCTCTCAGTGGTGTGGAAGAGCTAAGAGCCAGGTGACTAAGCAAATCTCATGCCCATTCATAGCAAATGAGTGCTTTAATAATTTTGGAGGAGGGTTAGTGAAGTTTTGTTTTAGACCGATGGAGAGATGGTAGGCAAGCACCTATAGGATGCAGCGAGGTTCTGTGCAGAGCTGGAATTACTTTTCCATAAGTATCTCCTCCATTCCTCGGTAGACCAGTGTGAGCAGTAGGTTTCCCTTGTACCCTGATGTTGGCTTTAATTATGTGAATTGTTTGAGGTGGAGGGGGGGGGAATATCAATGTAAGTGATAGGAACAGTGGGTTAAAGTATGCTTCTTGTTGGACCTGCCCTCTTGTGCATGGGTTAGCTACCAGGGAAAGGACATGTCTTACGTAAGATGAGATCCCAAAACTAAGTCTTCCAATTGAGAGAAGCCAAGATTTGGCCAAACCTCCCTGGAGGTTCCTGAGAGCAGAGGTAAATGATGTCGTAAGTGTCTGATCATAGACCTGGCCTGTTATGTGGCTGGTGTAGACAGGTGAGTGCAAATAGTGCTTTTGTTGCAGTCCAGATACACAATTCTGGAGACACCCCCCCCCTCTGGGCCTTACATATTTTATCTGAAAAGTGAACATTATGATACTACCGAACAGATAAGCATTAAAGCAAGGAAGGCATGCAGGTGTTTCCCTGCTGCCTGTATTCACCAACAGGGAGTGCATATTGGCTTGGTTTGAGTGTCTGTGTGACCTCCAAAATCCACTTTAAAACTTTGTCGTCAGTGTCACAGCATTGAGAAGCGGGGTCTGTCAAAGTTTATTCTGCTGTGAGGAGAGAGCCCTCACAATAGATTAAAGGAAGTATGAAGGCCTTTTGGTCCCTAACGTCCCTTTGGTTGCTGAGCAAAATGAGTTAAGTGCTCCCTATCTCCGAATATCTTGATGTCTCATCCAGAGTGATGAGAGATGAATCCCTTTCTTTACAATTTGTCCACCCTACGGTGTGGACAACAGCAGAACAATAACTAAGGCAGACCTATAAGCAACACAATAGTAGCTACAATTCACCGAACACTTGCTGCTATGTGCTTGGAGCCAGTGCAGATATTTTATTTATTTATTTTTAATTTATTTTTTGTTGTCAATCACAGGTTAGGAACTTTGCATCCCAAGTGTAGCCCCCTCCCTCATTTCCTTCCACCCTCCCCAACCATCCCTTATCTCCTCCCCGCCCCCTCCAAGACCACAAACGGGGGAGGACCTCCTCCCCTTCCATCCAACCCCAGCTCATCCTGTCCCCTCAGGGCTGGCTGCAATGTCCTCCCCTGGGATCTAGTCAGTCTGTCACTCCCCGGCTTGTATGGGGAAGGGTCAAAGAGTCAGCCATCAAGTTCAAGATTGAAGCAGTCCCTGTTTCCCTCACTAGGGTCTTCAGTCCGACACCGAGCTATCATGGGCCCCATCTGAGCAAGGGTTCCAGGCCACATCCACACGTGGTCCTAGGTTGTAGAAACGGTCTCATACAAGACCCCTGTGCCCTGCTCAATTTGGTCTTTGTGGAGCTCTTGTTCTCTCCAAGTCTCACCAACCTCCTCCATTTCTATCATCATTTCTTGCCCTCTGCCAAAGCAGTGCAGATATTTTGTCTATGTCATTTTGATTAAGATTTATCCAAACTTCAAGAGATTATTATAAATTCTGCACACACACACATACACAAACACACACAGGCTTCAACTTACAAATGAGTTTTCAGAGAGGTTAAATAATATGAACAAAATGGCAGCTTGTAAGTTTCAGAATGGGTTTATTTTCCTACTTTCCTTATCTTGCGGCTTATGTTTTTAAAATTTTTTCCACTAGGCTAAACTACTTCATTCATCTTTCTGAACTATAACTAATGTCAGAATGGTGTTCTGTGATTAATGAAATATTTTCACATTATGGCATGTGGTATTTTCAGTAATAAAGTTGGAGATGCAGCATGCAGTACATAAAATTTTTTCTTCCTTTTTACCTCTGGGTTCCAGGAAAATCACAGTGAGGTCTGAGAAATCGGATCACCACCAGTCAAAGGAGAGGTGTGATCTCTTTAGCACCACTTAGGGGCACTCCCTTTGAAGGGAAGATTCCTCAGGTCAGTTCTTCTTAAAATGACAGTCTTCCCTTGAAATATTTGAATGACCACTCTTGGGGGATGAGACAAGAAACTTCATGTTCTTGTGGCAGAGCACCTATTCAGACTTCTTTCTTTTTGCCTTTCAAATCCTAAAAAACAAACATCTTGCTTACTAAGACTGAGAGGAAGATGGATGAGTGATTCCAGGTCTGAGAGTGAGCTGATCCTAGGGCCAGATGGTACCTTAACAGGTGGGGTCAGCAAGTCCATGTCTTTCTGAGGACTACAGGTATGGCTCATTAGACTTTAGCTGCCAAAAGCTCAACTTGCTGTATCATGTACTGAAACCAGCTTTGAAGGACCCGAGAAGCACAGAGGTGAATTCACAGAGTTTTGGTAAAGAGCCAGATGCAACAGAGAAGCTATAGCTGACTGGCTAGATCAGACTCTTGTCTTCCATATTGAGTGAGAAGGATACTCTCAACGGGCCTTAAATGCCTTGGGCTTCTTTAAAAAATGACTTTATGGGGGCTAGAGAGATGGCTCAGAGGTTAAAGGCACTGGCTGCTCTTCCAGAGGTTCTGAGTTCAATTCCCAGCAACCACATGGTGCCTCATAACCATCTACAATGAGATCTGGTGCACTCTTCTGGTGTGCAGGTGAACATACAGACAGAACATTGTATAATAAATAAATAAATCTTTAAAAATGACTTTATTATTAATTATTTGAGAACTTCACACACACATCTATCTATCTATCTATCTATCTATCTATCTATCTATCTATCTATCTATCATGTAGTTTAATCATATCAGCCCCTAATCCCCTTTCAACTCCTCTACACATCCCCTCACACCATCCCGTAAGCTTCTCACCCACTTTTCTTAGCCCACTAAATCTAGCCAATGCCTTTCCTATGTGTAGTCATTCAGCGGAGCATGGGCAACCTAATAGGGGCCTGATCCTACTCCCGCAGCTAAAGATTCTGATATGAGTGGGGCTTGGTAAACTGTCCCATCTATGCTATAAATCCATTGTTTCTTTTTTGTTTGTTTGTTTGTTTTTGTTTTATTGTTTTTGTTTTTATTTTCTTTTTTTCCATATTTTTATTTTTTTGTTATCAATCACAGGTTAGGTACTTTGCATCCCACAAATCCATTGTTTCTTGAGTAATTCTAGAGAATGGGCATTTCAAGAGCTTGGGTATTTTACTTTTTCTCTTTCTTTCTTTCTTTCTTTCTTTCTTTCTTTCTTTCTTTCTTTCTTTCTTTCTTTCTTTCTTTCTTTCTTTCTTTTTGTGGTCTGATAAAGCTAATGAAAGTCATATTTCTACATCTGGCTACATTTGCTTCTCTAGATTGTTCATACCTTTTATTCACAGAAATCAAAGCTTGGAGACTTGTCAAGGATTTAGAAGTGATAGGTGAGATTCTGGTATTTGTTGGTGGTGCCTTGAAAATCTGAGAACTCTGCTGCCGGAGCAGGCCCTGAATCGTTTGCAGTGTGTCAATTGTTTAGAATCACTTTTTGGCTCTTGGCAAGGAGCTGTCTTCATGGTGACTGGGAGCCGGTAGGCTTCGAGGCAACAGAAGAGAGAAAACATTTGTAAGATATGCCATGAAATTTCATCTCTGTGAGAAGTAGAGTGTCAGATGGGTTTGAATTCTGTCCATCTGGGTAGTGGAGGATTTCTTGAACAACTGTCAGGCTGTTAATCTACACCTTATACTGATGGTCCAGAAGACACCAAATGAGACTCTACATCACATAGAAATATTTGTGCTTTAATAGGGCTTAGGACGTTAAACTAAAGAGATTGATGAAATTCCAGCACCCCAGGAGTGTCTGAATCATGTACACTGAAAAGGAGTGTATTTAATACTCCAAAGACATGTGCTTTCAGCCTGGGAATTTATTTATTTTTTCTCTCTTTTTTAAATTTATTTATTTTTATCTCAATCACAGGTTAGGTACTTTAAATCCCAGGCGTAGCCCCCTCCCTCAGTCCCTCCTACCCTCCCACTCCCTCCCTCATCTCCCTCCTCCCCGCCCCCTCCAAGTCCACCAACAGGGGAGGACCTCCTTCCCTTCCATCCAACCCCAGCTTATCCTGACTCCTCAGGGCTGGCTGCAATGTCCTCCCCTGGGATCTAGCCAGTCTGTCACTCCCTGGCTTG
>CM053748.1:36299123-36322372 GCA_028658305.1 Pachyuromys duprasi
ATTCCAGGAGATTTGGTGTTCATTATAAAGTCTATTGCTAATTTTGGGTTGGCTAGTTTCTTGGTGGTTTAGCCTGCATAGGTACATGGATGGCATTAGGAAGCCATGGGAAATGGGCACAGATAAATTGGTTACAATGACTGTATCGGGGGTTGGAAAACTTCTGTGGATGGTTTGATAGAAGACAGTTTAGGCTTTTGTTCTGGCTAGTTTGAACTGTCAACTTGAAATAAGCAAGAGTCATTTGCAAAGAGAATCTCAGTTGAGAAATTGTCTAGACTGGCTGCTGGTGAGCATGTTTGTGGGGGTTCTTTTGATTGTTAACTGATTGAGGAGGAAACAACCAACACTGTGCTTAGCATCATTGCATGGACCTGGCTATGAACTGTCTAAGAATAGAGGAAGCTAGGTGAGTAGCCAGCAAAGAGCCAGTCTATTATTCTCATTACTATTCGCATGATATGGTGTATCAAGTGCACCTGCCCTCACATCACCAAAATGATCATCTGCAACCTGCAATTGCAACTCGAGTAAACCCTTTCCACCTCTGTATTGCTTGTCAGGCTGTTTGTCAAAGCAGCAGAAACAAAACTAGAACAGCTTTGCTTGCCCTATCTCCATTGAGAGTAAGTATTCAGTTATGCATTGCAGTGCAAATTTAGCCACTCACCAAGGAATTAGACATTGCTGTATCCCACAAAGCCAGAAGGTTTGTCAGCTCCTTATCTAGGTTACGGCTGGTGATGATGATGATGATGATGATGATGATGATGATGAAGGATGATGGGAATAAAGGGAAATCCAACCCTGAGTCATTTTATATATTTAATTCTTGCAGTATCCCTACCAGGCAGGTATTTTAAATTCCCCAATTGTACTGCCAAGCCAAGCTTAAGGGAGGTAAAATGGTTTTGCTAATCTATTTAGCAATTGAGGCTAAGTCCAAATCCTGGTGCATTTGACCTAAAAGCTTTCTATCACAATATTAAGAGAAAAAGACCAAACAGGGATGGGATAGGTGAGGATATACAGGAGAGGCTTTTGTTAAGGGTAGAGCTTGTCAGCATAGGACTCACTGTAAATATTTGACTCTCCAGCTTTGGATACCTACTAATGCTGAGGTCTATCTTTCTGTCCTTCTTGGACAAACATGAGCCAACATAAACCTCTCTCCCTCTCTTCAAGTTGTATTTCTCTGGTACTTTGTTACAGTGACATGAGACAAACACATCTTGCAAGACAGATTTTTTTTGGTCCCCTTTAGTGTAAAGGGTTCTTTTGTTTCAAAGTAGCTGGAAGGCAGAAAGTATATAGTAATCTTTATTATTGGGCCTGAGGCTGTAGATTGGAGAATGTTTATGAAGCTCTGGTGTGTCAAAACTCTGAAAGTTTTTTTTTTCTTTTAGTTTGGGACTGTCCCTCAAGTGACTGCTTGCTGCATATAATATCAAAATTCCTCTAAATAACACTTTGCATTTGATATGAATCTTATTCATTTTTCTATATTTAAAAAATCCTGGTTTTATTTGCCTGGGTGTCTGTTTATTGCATTATGGAGCTCTGCCACGTTGGTATCCTTTGTTACCCTTGGTATAATGCCTGGCATACATGTGTGAAAGAAGCATTTTTCTGATGGACTGAGTTCGTGGGCCTGACAACCATACTTCTGAACTGAAGGTCTCCTGTTTTAGGAATATAACTTTCCTTTCTGACTTGCAGCTTGCTTCCAAATTTCAAGCTGCAACAGTACGCTTCGTTTTCTGCACAAAACATTTAGAAGCTTATGTATTAATAATAACAATAGCATTTTGACAGTAGAAATAATAACATCTGTTTATTGAATGTCTCTTCTTTCCCAGGGATCGCTTTGTGAGAACACATATCATTTCTAATTTCAAATCAAACAGCTGTGACAAAGGTTTCTACACTCTCATTTTATGGATGAAAAAATGTAGGCTCCTATGGGTTAAAGTCACTCAACTGCACATACTGCAACAAAAGATAGAACCCTGGGGCTGGAGAGATGGCTCAGTGGGAAACCGTGCTTGTCACACAAGCATGAAAACCTTGGTTTGGATCCTGAATGGGAGTTGGGGTGAAGCAGGCACATTCCCAGGCACTTGGGGACTCACTGACATTCCAGCCTCTTTGAGACAGTGGGCTCCAGGTCCAGTGAGAAACCCTGTCTTGAAAATAAGTTGAAGAAAGATAAAAGACACCTGATGTTGACCTCTGAATCCACACATGCACACACACACACACACACACACACACACACACACACAGGAAGAAAAAAGGAAAAGCAAACGGAGCTGGTTTTATGAGGTCTTCAAATTGAGGGATTACCTTAAATGTCCTCTTAGAAATTCAAACTAAGACGAAGAGCAGGGAAGGAGGCAGGACTGAGAGATTTGGTAAAATAGGCCCAGAATGTCATCTGATTTCAAGCAAAAATAATTTTTTTCCAAAGCTGCAGCTAGAACCAAGGGTCTTGCACATGCCAGGCAAGTGCTTTACCACTTAGCTACATCCCCAGACCAACAAGAATAATTTGGAGTAATTTCCTTCAAACAGTAATGGCAGTGTACTTCGTAGCTCTTTATCCAGAGAGGATAGTGGACATTTTCTGGGGTCTCAGGAGGTATTCCACAGGATATCCTTTGGGTATTAGCCATTTTCATCATGAAGGGCTCTTCATTCCAGACACACTGCAGCAATTCAGTGCAGGCTTTGATCTACCCAATCAAGTCAATCAAAGCTTTCCCTCCATGGATGCCCAGACACCATGATGCTGGTTACTTATGGGAGTAATCACTGGCCTCTGGTCCTAATAAGTCAGTGTCCCATGGTGTCAAACATAGAAGACAAACAGATAAATGAAAGACCCTCTTTTTATTTTCCTGGTTTTCATTTGTACTTGGTATATGTACAGGAAGGTCCCCAGGGATGAAGAATCAGTTGCCTACAGTGCTGGCCAGAATCTTTATCTTGTGTTTGTCATCCATCTATTGTTTCCTAGTCCATAGTCCCTGTCTCTTGACCCTTTCTCCATCCAGTGATGATGTTTCTAAATAGTTTATATATGTATATATATATATATATATATATAATGCGTATGTATAAAACCTCTTTATAGCCCCCCTTTTAAACAAATGCAAATATTCCTCTCAAGTAATGAAGATTCAGAGTCATAACAATGATTGGTTAAAAATTTCACATTTTACAAAGAATTAAATATCTTTGCACAGTGCCCATTCTTATCCATATAACTGTGTGCAGTATGCTGTGCTATTCTTATGCCTGTGTTCTAAATGTGTCTGTGGAGATTCCAGGACTTCAAATGACTTGCTTTGCAGAGGAGTTAATAGAGCTAGAACAAGAATATTGTTTCTTGAATTTTTTGGGGGGGTCAAGTTGATCATTCCACTCTGACTAGACCAGCCAGTTACCAGGAACATGTTCCTAGGATTAGGTAAAGTGGGGTCACATTCTAGAATTTTGCATTCACTAGACTTCAGTTGTCAGTTTATGAATATATAGGATATATAAATATGCAATGAAAGATTCAATGACGTATGAGCTTATTTATATGTAATTGCCTATTTCCTGAGGCTTTTCTAAGTGAGCATTCAGCTGTTTCTCTTATAGAGGGTTTCACTGGGGGTCAGCCTGCTTTTTACTGCCCTTCTCTGGAAAAACAGGCAGAGGAAAGTGTAATAAAAGGAGCTACAAGTGTTGAGTGTTAGCTAGCCCTCTAGCTTCTTTTCATGGCTCTCTTATTTAACACTCACAATGATCCCACAGTAACTGCCATTACTGTCTAAAGTACATGAAGACTAAGCAACTTACCCAAGGTTACATAGTGAGTAAGTGGTATAGTTACAGTTCAACCCCAGGCAATATGACTCATGGTCTTTGAAACATTATACTATTATTTCAGTCATTTTATGCTAAAACTTACTTCTTCTCAGGCACCTTGAGCGCAAGAGAGGGTGATGAGATATCATTCCACCAAATCCACAAGCTCCATTTTAACATACAGCAAGCCATGAATATGCTGAGAGGGTTACTTGCAATCAATGTTTACTATAGAGCAAAGGGGAGGGGAGGAGATACAGCAAGTAGAAAACTTGCTTAGCAAGCACGGAGACCTAGGTTCAATTCTATTGCAAAAAACAAAAATAAAATGGGTAAGCATAATTAGGTGGAAGGTTATTTGTGAACTTGCTCAAATGCATAGAATTTCTTTTCTTTCTTTTTTTTTTTAAAGACGGAAAATGGAAGCAAGTTTGCAGAGTGGTGAGTATGCCCCCATACCTGGTAGACTTTCTATTTTTTAAAAAAGATTCTATTTTTATTTGTGTGTGTGTGTGTGTGTGTGTGTGTGTGTGCATGTTTGGCAGATGCCTATAAGAGCCCAGTAAAGGGTCATGTGGAGCTGGGTTTGCAGGTGATTGTGAGCCTCCAGACGTGGGTGCTGAGAATGGAACTTGGGTCCTCAAGAGAGCAGTAGCGCTCTTAACCGCAAAGCTGTCTTTACAGACTCTGCTTGAAGTTTCTTATAGGTGTAAATAATTAATTTTTATAAAAAAATACAGGCATTCCATTGAGAAATTACTTATCTACCTTGAACCTTTATATGTATTAGAAGTTACTTCTAAAATGGGTAATTGTTTTCTATGTTAAAAATCAAATATGAAAGTTGAAATGGATTCAAATTTAAAAATTAGGTGTAGCATTAGTGGATAGCTTCAGGTACATTTTAAGTATTAATGAAGCACGATTCTTACATAGGGATGGAGAGGTGGGCCCGTGTTCTATGGTGGAACCTCACTCTTTCAGCTGGTTGTGACTAGTTGGTACTCTTGTCATCCATGCTAAGACTATCTCTCTGCCCCTCCTCGTTTACAATGCCCCATTGGCTCAGATTTTGAAACTGTACAATCTAGCAAGCATAAACGTTACTATTGTGAAACGTAAATTTTTGAGAACGTTGTTTTTGAAAGACACTTTGTTGTTAAGAGCGCCGTCAGAAGCCTTCTTTTTCTTCTAGTGTATCGATCCCTTTCGTTAACCCATGGATCCAGTGTCACATCAGAGAGGAGGACAGGCTCTGTGTGGAGTTGCGTCTGCAAAGGAAGGAGGAAGGAAGGTGTGCTCCCAGGGAGGCGGGGCGACTAGGAGCTCTCCTCTCAGTCAGTGACAGCCTGAGGCCACCTGGATGAAAACGTATGTTCTCTCTGCACATCTCATTTCTCTGTGTAAAAATGGTAACCCTGACTCCTCTCATCCACCTACCTTAGTTCCATGTAACAGACCGGGCTTTAATATGGTGATGAGGCTGGCAAAGAAACGCTTTATTCAGATTGCTTCCTTTCATCATCAACACTGTGCAAGAGTTGGGGGGGGGAATTGCACATTTTTTTTCTCTTTTGACATATGAGTGAAATGAGGGTTAGTGATGTAGAGGAGCTCACCTAAGGCCACACTGACAATTCAGAATTGATCTTCTAACCCAGAGGAGAATGACTGCAATTGACCCCTGAAGGAGTCAGACTGTACCCGGAACACCTGTTGGTTATGGTTTTATGGGAACATTGACCTCACATGAAAATTGTGAAGGTGGGCCACATTTGAATTCTGTCATCATTCTTTCTGCTTAAAATACCTTATAGGGCTTTAGAAACAAAAAGCTTGTACATTTCAGAAAATGCTGCTGTCATGGTTGGTATGACAACAGTTGGTGTAGATAGAGGCAGGCTTTGTACCTCAGGGCCGCTGGTAGATCATGAGGGCAAGGATGAGGAGATGGCATAGCATAGTCATGGGGGACTTAGGCTCTGGAACCACTTAAACTTCTGCTACTTTTTTGTGGCCTTAGGCAAGCTACAAACTTTACAAGCTCTTTTTTGTTGTTTAATTTTTGTTTAGTGTTTTTTAATTTTTAAAAATTAATTACAATTTATTCACTTTGTTTTTCAAGCTCGTTAGGTTCTATAGGAAGTGGGTCATAATACAATGACTAGGCTTTTGCCATTCTACATGCTAGTTGGATTTTTTGGATTGAATGAGGCACTATACATAAAGCCTCTAGATGTACAAAGTATACAGCAAGTGCTGAATAGTGGCAGCTCTTGCATAGAGTAGCAGAGGTCAGGCAGTATGCAGCACATGAGGAGATGGGCCCTAGAAAATTGCTCCTGACTTTTGCAGTATGGGATCACAGCAAAGAGAGTTTAAGACATGTAGTCAAAGAACTGGATTTTGGATTAAAAATAATACCTGTCACAGCTGCCGAATTTCATCTCCAGCTCAAAACCCACACCTGCCATACCCAGTTCAGTTACTGTGCCCATGTGGCTTGCCTCAGAAGGGAAGCACAGGCTTGAATTACTGTCTTCAATTTCACTGCCGAGAAAATGTCCCTAAGGAGACCCGTTTCCATGGGCCTTCCTGTTGGATTCAGAAAAACTTAACGTGTGAGATCAGTTGCTCTTTAGCTGTCTTTTATGGTGACACATTCTCAAGTCTTCTAGGGGGGAAAATTCATCAAGTAATATGCGATGGGAATCTAGTATCCCTGCAGGGTAAAGTCACAGTGTTTTCATTGGGGTGAGTCCAGTAGGGAAGAAGCGAATCCTCCATCTGTCTGTCTGTCCATCTGTCCATCACTTCCTCCATCTTTCTCCCTCCCTAGATCTTCTTTCTCTCCCTCTATCCCTCCCTTCTTAGAGTTGAAGAGTTGAGGACTGAACTCAGAGTCTCATACTAGGCAAGAGCTTTTTTTTTTTTTTAATTAATTACAGTTATTCACTTTGTATCCCAGCTGTAGCCCCTCCCCCAAACTTCGAAATCCCACCCTCTCTCCCTCTTCTTCTCCTATGCCCCTCCCCCAGTCCAATGATAGGGGAGGTCTTCCTCCCCTTCTATCTGATCCTAGTCTATCAGGTCTCATCAGGACTGCCTTCTTTGTCTTCCTCTGTGGACTGGTAAGGCTGCTCTCCCCTCAGGGGGAGGTGATCAAAGAGCCAGCCCATGAGTTCATGTCAGTTACAGTCTCTGTTCCTATTATTGGGGAACCCTTTTGGACACTGAGCTGCCATGGGCTACTTCTGTGCAGAGGTTCTAAGTTATCTCCATGCATGGTCCTTGTTTGGGTATCAACTTTAGAAAAGACCCCTTTGCCTAGATATTTTGGTTCTGTTGCTCTCCTTATGGAGCTCCTGTCCCTTCCAGGTCTTTCTATCTCCCCCTTCTTTCATAAGAATCCCTGCATTCTGCCCAAAGTTTGGCTATGTATCTCAGCATATGTTTTGATACCCTGTTGGGTGGAGTCTTTCAGAGGCCCTCTGTGATAGGCTCCTGTCCTGTTCCATGTTTTCTCCCTCTTCCTATGTTCTTCTCATTTTAAGCAAGAGCTCTTAGAACTGGGCTACACCCCCATTCTTAGAGAAGAGTGTGACTTGTGAATGGAGGAGCAGTGTGATACTTTGTAACAGTGGTCTTTAAGGTGACATCTCTCTTGGCTTATGTCCCATGGGCATGCTGTTTACCTCAGTGCTGGGTCAGAATTGGTACTGCTTCTGCTAAGGTGGCGTTGGAGGAACCACCATTTGTCTCTCGGCCTTATTTTCTCTAGGATCGAACCATAGAGGTAAAGCAACCACCAGAACTGACTGGCTATGATGTGTTATTTCACCCCAGCATTCTGGATGTGTGAGGGATATTTTCATAACATGGCACTTCTCCATTCCCCCTGAAACTCAAGCCCACATACATCAGAGGAAGCAGTTGCAGAAAGAACAGTGGCAGAGGCTTGTGAGGCGGAGAAGAATGGCTGTCAAGAGGGGACCGCTCTTTTCATTCGGTCTGCCTGAGCAGAGAGCTCTTACGATACATTAACTTACAGAGAGCAGGTGAGACCTGGTGCTCGGATGAAAGATGAGCAGCGAGCAAGCCACTGCAAGGTCAAATGCCTATTGTCCCCATGCTTTAGAGAGCCCAATATTCACTGCACAGCTTCTTCAATGACTCCCCTTCCCATCAAAATGCTTTTATTTGAGAGCTACCAGCCTGAGTGCTTCTTATTTGGGAAAGACCAGAGGGGGCTAGGACGTTGCAGCTACCATCGGAAATGTCTGCTTCTGTCACTCAGTGAGATTTAATATCAGGAGGGGATCAACGCCCCGAGTCCTGTCCTTAGGGGAAAAGTTTACAGTGCTACCTCTTCAAAACTAAAGAGTTTTATGTGTTTATATACTTACGTTTTACATTTTCAGTCAGTTTCCCCTTTATTTTCAATTTTAAGAAATAGAAGTGGCCAAGCCATAACTTTTGACTGAATTGAAATCTGCTCCAAGGACCCTACTCCATCTATGTGCACCTGTATTCTCAACCCCAAACTGGTCCTTTTAAGATCTTGTCACATTTCAAACTCTCAAACTTTTCTCCCCCAACAAAGTAAACTTTAACCTTTTCTCCAATGCTACTTATAGCTTCCATATTGCAAAAACCAGCTGCTCTGGTCTTTGTCTGACTCAAGCCCAGCATTCTCTATGACTCTAGAGTAATATTTAAAGAACAAGGGACACTGTGATGTAATTTGTATAGCTGTCACCTCTAAAAGGTGGTCAATCTTATGGCAGCTCTTTTTAAAATCGTCACTAAAATGTAGAATTCAATTGCTTTTACATATGGCTTTCTGAAATGCTGCTGTCATCAAACTCAATTTCATTCTTTTGAAAGGAATCCACAGATGAGGATTCAAGTTAAGATGGAAGCAGTTTGGTCTTTGTAGGTTAATTTCCAAAACTAGTTCTAGACTTAGCATTTCCCAGAAAATTTTGAAGTGAAGGCATGAAGGAACAGGTCTCAGTGCGCACAACTCATGTGTCCAGCCAGACCTGTCTTTCTCTGAGCTCTCCAAACCATGCACCATAATTGAGTTGGCTGAAACCCCTTTATCGGAGATGATAGAATTATCTCTTGGTAAAGCACAGCAGTGTTTCACTGAGACATTAGGAAATGCATGGGGACTTCAGAAAATCACAAGCTGCTGCACGGTGAGGAGAAACACTGCTGGGAGGTTCCTGAGGTGATTCTGTGCCTCCACATCACCACACCCACCTTCAGAAGTTATTCCCTCCACACTCAGGCTCCTTTCTGCTGTGCGTTGAAGTTTGTTTTCCAGATATCTTTTCTTGGAATGGTGTGTGTATTTAAGTCAGTTTTGCTGAGTAACAAATTATTCCAAAACACATAGCTCAATAGTCATTTCTTTGGCTTTTAGTTCTGTTGGTTCAAAATTTGTGCTTCTAGCTAGTTGATGCTTTTAGTCTACATTAAATTCTAGGCAGCCTTGCAGCGGGCTAGTCAGGACTGTTTCAGTCGAGACAGCTTTTCCATGTTCTTTATGGATTATCATCCACCTTAGATTGGCCAGGCTTTTTCACATAGCCACCGGTCAAGATTCTGGGCAGATGTAGAAGCTGCCAGGCTTCTTTAGGCCACATCTCTGCTGCCACATTCTATTTTTCAAAGCTAGTCTATTGTCAGTTTTGGTTGGTGGGGTAGAGAAATAACTCAAGAAACTATAAAATTACGTATCTAGGGGTGCAGATAGCAAGATGGAGCAATTAAGAGCATTAGTAGTTCTTTTAAAGTTTATTATTTTTAAAGTTTCATTGCATATATCCTTTATGTGTGGTACTGTGTTGTATAAGGACATTTTCATACAATTACAGATTTTCTGTTGAGCATATTTCTTCTCCAATCCCTGTCATTAGCCCCAATTTGTTCCTCTAGAGAGTTTTGCTTCTAGTATGTCATATATGGATACATGATTTCATGTATTGGAACCCTAAATGAGAGAATCAGCAACATTTTCTGGAGTCTGGCTTAATTCCCTTAACATGCTGACTCATTTTCCTGAGAATGACATTACTTCCTTCTCCTCCATACGGCGTGAATCTTCTTTTGTGTGTGTGTGTATGTGTACCCATAATCATGTTTTTTTTTAATTTTAACATTTTTATTTTATATTAATTACAGGTTATGTACTTTGTATCCCAGCCGTAGCTCCCTCCCCCATCCCCTCCCTATCCCGCCCTTCCCTCCCTCATCTTCTCTCTGCCCCTCTCCAAGTCCACTGATAGGGGAGGACCTCCTCCCCTTCCATCTAACTCTAGCTTATCAGGTCTCTTCAGGAATGGCGGCAATGTTCTCTTCTGTGACCTAGCAAGGCTGCTCCTCCCTGGGGGCGGGGGGCGGGAGGTCGAAGAGCCAGCCATTGAGTTCATGTCCAAAATAGTCCCTGTTCCCCTTACTGGTGTACACACTTGGGTATTGAGCTACCATTTGCTACATACAAGCAGGGGTTCTAGGTTATAACCATACTTGGTTTCTGCAATTTTCCTGGACTAGTGGCTTGGTGTCTGGTTGGAGTTAGAGGAAAATTCACAACCATTATTATTTGAAATATTTTTTGAGGATCCTTTTTAAGCCTGCAGAGGCTTAACTTTTATTGTCTGTAGACCCAAGGAAAATAGTAAGCTGCAGCGTTTAGGAGCTCCAAACACAGCTCCAGAGTTGGTAGTCTCCACAAAACTGAATGAAATGCTTTTTTTGAGCTTTGATTACTAGTTCATCCCTTATCTCGAGTGCGTCACAGAGCTGTGTTTCCTAGATTCTACCCAGGCCATGTCTACCCCAGGCTTTCTATCATTCTGAAAGTCATACTGTAAACTACTGCCAAGAGATCAACACACTCAATCTCCATTACCTAATTACCCAAGTTTTGGTTTATCTGTGGTGACTCTAGTTTACGGGCTCTTTATTTGTACTTAGTGTTCGTGAACAACACTGAAAGAGCAGACACATAAATAAACACGACAATGCCAAAGCTGTCCCTCTGAGCGTGTGAAGCTTGTGCTGTTCCTTTTGGAACAGATCCATTGAGGGTCTGTTTGGCGGTTGTGTAGGGAATCTGTTGTCCTAGGTCAGGATTCCTCATCCAGAGTATTTTTAGAAACTCCCCAGATGTCATAAACATGTGAGCTCAATGCAAATGTCAAGGCAAATCTAAGATCTTTTTTGAATCATTCCCTTGTTTGGGCTATCCCAGTCTGTTTTCCTGCCTTGCATGAATAATCAAGGATTGGCTGCATAATACATGTGTAGTGGCATGCATGCTTTATGAAACTCTAATATATTCAGATTATAAATATTCTCTTCTTATTTTTGGAGGCAGCTTTCTATAGGACCCAAAAGTGCAGTAAATGATAAAATGGTGATGCCTGGAAAGCATATCGTGTGGTGTAGGAGCTCATCTCCTATTGAGAAGATCCTCTGATAGCACTGCTTAGGCACGTTCAAAGCGTGAACACATAAATGATTCTCAGCATCACGCTTCAAGGTGTGTTTGGCGATCCTTATTTTATACCTGCAGTTTCCATGCTGTCTTGTGACATGGTGATTCTATGCTCTTCTGAGTAAGTTACTTAACTGCTCAGAGCCTTGGTTTCCAAAGTCAGCCCCAGCTCCAGAGTCAATTCCTTTTTTATTAAAATAGACTTCTTTTTAATTTTTTTATTAATTACACTTTATTCACTTTGTATCTCCGCTGTAGCTTCCTCCCTCCTCCCCTCCCAATCCCTTGCTAATGACTATTTTTTTTTTTTTACTGTGATGTTACCACGACCATTCTGTAGAAACATGTTTGCTTCTTCCTAGAGGATTTGATCCCACCATGCTGCCATCTCTATAATTGTATGATAGTGCTACAAAATGGAGGCCAGCTTTTAAAATGTGGCATGGGATAGGGATGGCAGACACCATGGAAACCCAGGAGAAAGACATTGACGGAGTGGGGGACACAAGAATGACTCTACATGCTACTGAAGTCAGTTACAATAAGGCAGCTGCCTGCAGGCAGCCCATCTTCCCCCACCACGTTTGTGCGTCTCTGTGTACATTTCCTGCAGGGCAGGCAACCTTTTCTATCAGTTAAGCTCTAGCTGAAAACATAGATCTTGCTTTACTTTACAGACTCGCTGGTTCCATTAGAGCATTTTCTAAGAATTTTAGTTCCAGAGCATGTCTGAGAAACATCTGAAAGTTAACCTGCTCTAGTATCAAAAGGCACACAGAAGCACTGCATTTTAAATATCTGCTTGATTATTTGGTCTTGGGGCAGAATTAGTCGCCGACATCTGAGCAGATTTTGGGAGACTCAAAGACACTGTGCAGTTATGTAGGGGGAATATGCTGTGTGATCTTTGCTGGAACACGGGGGAGGAAAACCTACTCACCTGGAAGGAATAAAATGTTAATAATGACATTTAAGATGGCAATTAAGATTGGGGAGATCATCTTGGTGCCAAAACCTCCTGGATCCTGTGAATCAAGTTATAGAAGCTGCTTTCCACATTGTAGGAAAGGCAGTTCAGGGGAGGGTTTTTGAGTCTCAACTGAGAATGGTGAAGCCTCTGCTCTTTAGAAATGGCAGCCAGACGATGACAACAATTCTGTTGTGAAAAGCCAAAGACCATCATAAATATTGTAATATGCAAGAAGAAATTTGATCATCACCATCATCATCATCACCATCATCATCATCATCATCACACACACACATACAGAGAGAGAGAGAGAGAGAGAGAGAGAGACAGACACACACACACCGAAATACAGAGAGAGAGAGAATTAAAAAAAATTCTCTTAACTTGTTTTATACACAGTGCCTTCTTAGACTTTAGAAACTGTGCTAGGTCTGGCTTTCTTTGGTTCCATGTAGCTTTAACAACAATACCAGGTTTCTACAAGTTAATTTTGATGACACACATTAGGGATTTAACTAAAACCTACATTGGACTTGCTGCCAGTGTTTTTGAGATACTATCCTTACTTCTTCTGGGTCTCATTTTCCTCGTGAACTTTGGGTAGCCACTGCCTCTGACACCAAGTGAAGGGCTGAGAAATGACCAATGTCTCTGTTCTCCGGAGGGCTTGTATCTCAGAATGTATTTGTCAGCACTTGCTGTCAGAACACTGTTACAGAGCATCATGCTATCTTCTAGGATGACTCAAATTTCCAAGGCAACTGGATATCCCAGCTGTGGTCTCTGCATGCATTGTTCATATAGTGCCTTTCATGAGGGTCTCTAACCAAGAGTCAAGAGAGAGATACCTCTGTGCCTTACTCATGGAGCCATGCACTCTGTCATCAAACTGTACTCATCTGTATAGACAGGAGTCCTTTCCTAATTTATTCCCAGGTAACTGATCCTAGCTAGCAGTGTTCGCTTGTGGCTGCAGTTCCCCTAAAGGGAACTTTTTTCACTCATGCAATAGAAACTTAGGGCTTGCAGTGGCCCTTGATTTTCAGTGGTGGACCTTCAAAGTAAACCTCTCTATTCTGTCTTCTACATACATGGATAGACATAACCATCAGCCCTGTGACATCATGCGAATATACGCTCATTGTTGTTAACAAAACCTTATTTTATCCTCAGATTTTGTTTCACTAGAGCTGAGGGCTGTACTTAAACTGGAAACAGGCCCAAGTTGTCCCTGAATCAAACACTTCAGAATGAATGACCATCACTGACAATGAATTAAAACAGGTTGGGTCACACTTCCTTCTTTAATGCTGAACTGCAAAGGATTTTGCTAGGCCATTCTTCTTTCAGGAAATGCTTTACCTAAACCGCTGGGAACAGGAATGGTTACACCAGTGACATCAGCACCAGCACTGCCACCGTCAATCATCACCACCACCACCATCACTGTCGTCAGCAGCCTCATAACCGCTATCACCACCACCGTCAGCAGCCACTTTATCATCTCCAGTACTGTCATCACTTCTTTCTTGTCCCTGTTCTTTAATGACTTCATCATACACCTAAGCACTAAAGCGTTTTTGTCTGCAGCCTTTCCTTCCCTATATGATTTTTTTTAACCTGCCAAGTTATTCTCAAGCACCAGATTGGGCTTTCTTTGGTGTCTGGGTTCCTCCTGAGTAGACATCCTGTATTTTACCTGCATACAGGCTGTTTCAATTCAGTTGAATCCAAAGTTAACAGATGGCGCGTTCTACAGGAGGAGAGAGTTGGGGCTTAGTGTGTTCAGGGAAGTAAATCCATAGATTGCAAAAAATAAAATATTGTTCCTACTTACCGTTATAAACTGATTTGGATTAGGATTTAAACATAAGATCATTAAGCCTATAATAAAACAGTAGCTAATGTTATTTTAAAATATGTACTTGACACTAAGCAAAAGGGCGAATTTAAGAAAAAAAAAACAATACAAATCTCGTAGCCACCTTGCTGGCAGGTATTCTGATGAGGAAATATGAGGAAACTGCAATCACAGAAATGACAGATGTGTTAAGGGGTGGTGTTAACTCATGCCCTTTCTCTGGGATAATTTCCCTCTTTGCATTGGTTTTCCATGACCTCTGGATACCCTTTCATGTGCATAAAACATAACAGCCTTAGATGTAAAGGAATTTAAAGAAACCAACAAATTTGTTTTCTCTCCTCGAGCATAATACATATTCAATAAACACAATTTTGAAATTATAGATAAATAAGCTGCCCAAGGTCATGATGATTAGATAAGCGGCCGAATCAAGACTCTCCACCACTGTTTTGTATGGAGTAATTTTCCTAATCTGGTGTCTTTTGGCCAACTTACCCATGGGGTCAGAGTCATTACTGTCTAACACACTGACACTTCTCAGAGCAAGGCTTTTGTTTGTTTTGCATAGTTCCATCTGTCTTTAACATAGGTTAGCAGTATGGAACTTATCTTGGCCAAACAGACAGCCAATTTTGGGGATAGTTATCATTCTCAGGATAAAAGTGTCACTGAATAAGCCAGTGCTGCAAATAAAATTGATGCCCATACATGACATATTGGTTACTTTTAAACAACTCTTTGAGACAAGGTCTTGCTCTATAGCTCCAGCTGGCCATGAACATGTGGCAATCCTCATGTCTCAGTCTCTTGAGACATGGGACGGCAGACACGTACCACCATACCCAGCAAGTTGGCTTCTTTTAAAGAATGCCTAGTGATCTGTAAAGTCGTGTAAATCTGTAAAGCCTGATGTCATACTGTTGCAGATTGGCATGCTGTTTGCATATTGCTTGGCAGGGTAGATTCCACATCACCTCTTATTTTCCTTGTAGTTCTCTGGACTCTGCCTCTGCTGGGTGGTGGCAGTGGCAGTGATGGTGTTGGTGGTGGGGTGTGTTGTTTGCTGTTTTAAAGACACATTTAGTTTTCTTGGTTTTTTTCTCTCTCTCTCAGTTATAAATAAATGTAATGGAAGGCCTGCAAAGTGATACATAAATATGAATCAGGTCTTTAAACCTTTATGAATTTCGAAATGGTTTGACGGGATGATACACAAAGCCTGTTCCATCTTTCAGATTCTTAAAAGTTCTCTATCAGTCAAAACAGTGGGGGAAAGATCAGAAGGGGACCCAGTCTGCAAAATGCTGCCCATTCTTTTCTTGCCAGTTGTAGCGAATGGAGGCTTATGATTTCCATCAATTGATGACTGGGAGGTAACAGTCAGGACAGGGTGGGAGCAGAAAGGAAGGTGCTTCTACAGCAAGGGCATCAGGGTGGTGGGCTGTTAGGGGTGGAGCTTACCTCTCGTGCCTCAAGGGAACAAGGTAAAATTCCTTGCTGTAGCCACATTCTGGAAGGTTTGGCAGTCCCCAGCTACCAGTCTGTTTCGGCTGTGAGAATAGCATTACATTTGTTTTTTTCTAACCTATGTACTTGATGGAATAGAGACAGAAGTCATGCCACAGTGGTTTTCCTTTGGGAAGGAGCAATATGAGCTGGAGCTACAGGCAGGAAGAAGCAGAGAGGCTTGCTTCGATCCTTGGTTACCTCCTCACCGATGCATAACCTTACTCATGTTCTTTAATTTCTTTGAGCTTATATTTGCTCATGTATAAAATGGAACTAATAAAACGTTCCTCAGAGCTTTAGTGTAAAGATTAAATATTAATGTATGCAGAATGCCTCCTGCTCAATAAATCTAGCACCACAGTCTTGTATTCAAAATCTGGAAATCCAAAGATCAGAAAAACTTTTCTTGGGACCTACCTGGTTCCTTGGAACCTTCTGTCTGGTCTGGTTTCATCTGAAATTTCCCCCAATCTTGTGAAGCTACTGGTGGGCTTTGTCCCAGTCTATGTGACTGTTAGTAGATCTTGGTGCATAAATAGAAATGTGTTCAATTTTTTGTGATAACTCAGTGCTTTTAAGGGTGTTATGAAATGTACAATTTAATTTTTTCTAAAGTGTGTAATAGTGCCTGGGGGGATAGCTCAGCTAGAAGAGTGCTTGCCCTAACATGCATGAAGCACTGGGTACACCCCCCCCCCCCCAGTATAAACGAGGCATGATGGTGCACACCTTAATGCCAGAACTGGGAATGTGGAAGGATGAAACATCCAGAGCTAACATTTTCTTGCTAACAAGCAGTTCTAGACCAGCTACATGATTCCATTTCCATAAAATATAAAACAAGTCTGAATTCTGAGACATACTTAGGTTACTAAGGAATTTTGGTGAAGATTTTAAGCCTATATTCTTTCTTCCTTATTTAGCAGGCTTGATGCAATTCTAGGTTTCTCTTCTGAAACAAAAGAAATAAGGATTTATTATTTACAAATCCAGGCCAGTTACTTCTTTGAGTTTTAGCTACTCACCCACAGACATGCTAATGAATTTCTGCATTCTCCACGGAGTTTAAATTAAGGGCATGTGTGTGTGAAGGAAGAAGGGAGAGCGAAGCTCTGTCCACGGTACTGAAGCAGGCTGATTCTGTTGCCAAATCCAGATGCTACTTGCTCAACTGTAAAGAACAAATGATTGATTGCTTGAAGTGCCTGTAGCTCATTTTAAACACATCCTGGTTTAACTGATCATGTATCAAATAGATCACTCTGCACTGAGAGAACATTTTTGTACTTTCAGACTTTTAGGAAACTTTCAGAGGTCCTGACGCATGTGGTAAACATACCACCATAAGTCACAGTCTACTAAAGAGAAATTATTTCACAGGATACATAATAACTGGGGAAAGCCTCAGTGACTTACTTAATTCTCCTTTGGAGGGCTCTCTACATTATTTTTATGTATCCATTAGAAACAATAAGAAGTTGAAGAAAACACTCCAACTATCCATGCTTGTGAAAGTTGGCTTATTAATTTTACTTTTGGGCAGGAATGTGTTTTATAGTGTTTAGAACAATGTAATTTCACGGGCGATGAAAGCGTTTCAACTCCAAGAGGGAAGCAGACAGAAAAAAGAGATGAAAGAAAACATACCCCAGGTGTTTGAAGAGACGAGGGCTTCGGTAAGCCAAGGGAATTTTGGTTCCTGTACCGCCACCGTTGATTCCTCCTTCTAAGCTGGAGAAGGGAGGCTCTGTGTGAAACTGGAAGGTGAGTGTGCTGTGACACCGTGGAACATTTTCTTTCTCGCCTGTGGCACACCATCACGCAGCTCAGTCCTCTTCCCTCTCCTCCCTCAAACCACCCTCTCAAGAAAGTTTGAACTGGGAACCGTGTATTGCAAAATGAAGGACCCTTTGTGCTCCATATGATTACAGACACTGTAGAAGAGGAGGTTTTTTTTTTTTTTTATCATGGTGTCCATTATGCCACTCAGAGGACTTGCAAAGAGCCTGTCAGTGGTGACACAGAACTCTTTGTGTCACTGCTCAGTGGAAAAGGTCAGCAATGATGGGAAGCTGGCAACTTTTTTTTTTCAAAAAGTACATTTTTAAAATTTTTATGGTTTGAGATTATAAAGATTATGCCATCTTCCTATTCCCTTTCCTCCATCCAAACTTTTCTGTATTACCCACCTTGTTCTTTTTCAGGTATGTGGCCTCTTCTTCCATTAATTTCTATTACATGCTCTACCTCAGCTTATAAATTCAACTGCTCAGTTCACTCACTATAATGTTACTTGGATGTATATGTTTTTGGGGCTGACCATTTGGTATTGGGTAACTAGTTGGTGTGCTCTTCACTCACCGTCAGTGTTCCTTAGTTGCCTGTGGGTCTTAGTTCCTTAGTTGCTTGAGGCCTCCTGGCTTTATGCACCTTGGACACAGGACCCAGAGAACTCAGGCTGGCAACCTTCTCTTCCCCTCTGTAATTAAACTTTGCTATGAGTCAGAGGGACAAAATAAAAATTAAGTCATATATTCTTTTCCTTACTTAAAAAATATTGTCTTTATGCTCAGGACGAAAGCCCAGTATTGACATGTCTTTGAGGCTCTGTTACCACATGACATCGGGGTCCTCACTATTATTCTCAGCCCAAATATAATGACCTGACTGCTTCCTTCCTATTTCTCTCATCCTTTCTCCCTCCCTTCCACTCTCCTGTCTTTCTTTCATCTTATTTATAAGAAGCATTGAATCATGATTCATGTTCCTAGAAACTGGCAGCATATTTTAATGTGTCTCTGTTTGATTGGAATGCTACTCACCTTTATTCTCCTGGATAGTTCATTTATTTTCATTTTAATTAATGTCTGATTCTTGTATATCCTTGTGGGGCACAGTGTAATGTTTTAACATATGCATATTTTTTGTGTAATGAGCAAATCAGGGTAGCTAGAATACTCACCCCCTCGCCATTTCTTCATACTTTTTTTTTTTTTGAGACACAGCATTGAGTTGCTTAGGCTAGCCACAGCAGAGGATGACTTTGAAAATATCCTCCTGCTTCATCTTCCTGAGCACCGGGATTGCAGGTACACACCAGCATACTGAGCTCATCATCTCTGTGTTGGCTTGTTTTGGTCCTTTAAAAGCAATAGGTTGGTAGGGACTGTATTTTACTCACTGCTCTGTATCAATGCTATGGTCAACAAGTATTTTTAAAAGTGTATGAATAAAGAAGGATCTAATTTTTCTTCATAGCACTACTCCTATTTCTGGCATTGTCCTTCTTTCTGGAAACATATCAAATTATATGTACAAAGTACCGCAGAAGGTGCCGCTAGAATTAATCACAACATACAAAATTCAGACTGTTGAGCCCTAAAGGTGTCTTCTATGTGTGGTTAACAGATTTAGATTTGTAGTTCTTGGTGCTGTGGATGTGGCTCAGTGGGTATTGCACTGGTCTAACATACCCAGGACCCTGGATTTGTTCTCCAGAATCACCATCACCTAAGATGCTATGCTGGAGGCATACACACAGGTAATATGATGCTGGTTTTCCAGGAGGTTTCAGAAGCTCAGCTTTGCTCTTAGCCTCAGCTTTAGCCAGCCAGAGGCCCACTTGGACTGTGTGGGATCCTGTTTCAGAACAAGAGGAAAGAGGGGTTATTGAAGACCTAAATATGCAGCAATGGTGGGACTGTAAGGACACAACTTTTTTTTTTTCAGACTAGAACAAAGGAAATACAGGGAGAGATAGACTCATCTTTAACACAGAGGTGGCAAATGCTGTTTCCTTCTATAAGGGAGACATTAAAGCCAGTCACTAATTATGAGTGAAGGTTGGTGGGATTCTGTGTGACATACGCCTGTGGGTCATTTTCTTAATTAATGATTGATGTGGGAGGAACCAGCCAATTGTAGGCAGTGTCAACCCAGGGTGGGTTGTCTGGATGGTATAAGAAAGTAGGATGAGAAAGTTGTTAGGAACAAAGCAGTAAGCAGCATTCAGCCATGGACTCTGCATTCATCCATGCCTTAGGTTCCTGCCTTGACTTCCTGTAATACAAAATAAATTCTTCCTTCCCCTAGTTGCTTTGGTTATGGTATTTCATCAAAGCAATAGAAACCCTAACTAAGACACTAAGTATTTTTATATCGGGACCATATCTTCAATTTATGATTCTTTGGGGGCATTTTAACTCCAAACCATTATGAGTAATCCGATTTTAATTACCTCACACTGATCCTGACCCCAAATACCAACAACAGATAAGTTAAGGATGAAGTTTCTAATATGAACTTTTGGGAGATGCATTCAAACACAGCAGTTGTTCATTTCCATAGTGAGCCATATAATATAGATTTAAAAATTTAAACCTTAACTTGGAAGTAAGTTTAGGGAGGAAGGCATGATTAAATTAAGGCATGATTGTGCTTTGGTTGGTCTACCGAAAAGAATAATTTGCCTAACCGTGTCCTGCAATTTTTGGATGAGCACAGAGGTATGTTTTCAAATAAGCATTTAGTCTAGTGGGTTTTTGCAAAAGTAGGCCCAATGCACCATCTGTATTAAGGGCTGCAATTTTCTGCACCTTTTAGTCAATTTCAGATGACTTCAAAGTATAGTTATGGTCTTTGAAGCTGTTCTCACAGTTAAACTATTTCTTGTTAAAATATACTATTTTCACCTGACACATCAATCAACACTATCAACCATAGAAACTGGCTTTCGATGACTTGTTCCAATCTTCTGAATCATGCTGATTTGTGTTGCTGCCTGGTGTTGGCCTTTGCCTGGACTGCCGGACAATGAAGAGTGAACTCATCCCAAGGAACGACTTCTAAAAAGGTCTACAACCCTCTTTACCTAATAACCTTCTTTCTCCCCTACCTCTGGTCAGTGGCTGGAAGAGAGGTATGAGCATTTGAGAACCCTAAATAAAGTAGGTTAGGTGAAAAGAAAAAGTCCTCTCAGGTCTTGTCTTTTGCTTTATGTATTTTTTTTTTTTTTGCCAATGAATGCTATCATATATATTGTTAAGTACAAACTTCAAGAAACCTTCATTCTTTTTGGATCATGGGCATTCATCTCCCAGAAGCTCATTTTAAAAGACTTTTCTGTGTGAACAGAACATCTAAGTATTCATTTGGAAAATTCTACCCGTTTTCCTAGTACTCTGGGAATTCTATAGCATTCATGAACAGGCCAAAGTGTCTTGGGAGCATTTTGCTGAAGGGCTGTTTCCCTTCCTCCTTAGCCTAAGATTTCTTGAGCTTAGTTGACTTTTGAGCATTTTCAGCAATACACTATTCAATGTAGGCTCCCCAGCCTTCATAGACCTTCCCTGGAATTGATGGGCATTAAGGTACCTGTCACCCATGATGGCCATCACCCCACGATAACCACAGTGGCTGCTTTGCTTGATCTGAGAGCTTAGGTAGACAGTCTATTCTTAGGTGGGACTTTAACAATGTTTACTATTATTTTATTTTATGTGTATGGATTTTTATTTTTGTCTGCAGATACATGCCTCAGATGCATGCCTGATGCCCAGAGAAGCCAGAAGAGGACATTGAGTCTTCTGAGACTATAATTGCAGACAGTTGTGAGCAACCAGGTGTGTACTGAGAATCAAATATGGGTTTTCTGGAAGACAAGCCATGCTCTTAACCACTAAGTTACCAGCTCTCTGTTACTTCTTTCCATTACACTGAGGTGGATGACTTTCTGAAAAAGAAGTCTTTTCTTTGGAAATAGCAGACAAATTGTTCTCTTTTCCTAATAAAACACAAATATACTGCTACTTTGGGAAATATGGATTTGTCTCTGAAATATTTTCACAAGCCTATTAGAAATGTGATTGTCTGTCAGTCATTTAGACAGAGTGACCTGGCAAAAGTTACAGAGTTGAAGGCCAGAGTGCCTTCATCACAGTGAGTATGGAAATCCATGTGAATACTTGAAAAACTTCTAAATTGGTATGCCTATATCCTTTTAAAATGTTGTTTATTTATTCTTTGAAAGTTTTATATATGTATACACATAACCTGCTACCTAGTTCCAACTCTTTGCAGACAATTCTATCCTCTCTATTTCTCCCTCTCAAATTTATGTCTTTAAAAAAACTCATTAATTCCAATTAATGTTTCTAGTATGTGGATGGGCATATTCTTACAACTGTGCAGCTTGGATTAACAATAGGTTGAATGTATTTCTAATTTATTTAGAATATTGATATCATACACTATTCCACACTGTGGCATTTCCATGTTTGTCTTCAAGGTGCATTGCACAACATACACTATTGTCTGATTGTAAGGTACCCCTGCTTCACAATGCTTTTGCTCTTAAGATGGTTTTATCAGGGATGGTCGCTCCATTGCTGTTTCTCTAACTCTGAGAAGAACATCTAATGAGCTTTCCTCAGTCTCTGCTTCATAGATTGGAAAGTCTCCCTGAGATAATGTTTGTTTTCATAACTGTCATGCAGTTGAGCTTGCTGCTGGGCTCTCTTGGTCCAAGGTACAGCTTCCTCTGCCAGAAAGAAGTGGTCATGCCTGTCAAATGCTTCTCAGAGAAATGGTGTGACATACAGACGCCACAATAGAAGTTAAACAAACAGGTTTGAATCCCTTGGAGGAAGGGGCTGGCACTGTCAAGTGTGAGCGAGCACGGCTTTTCTGCAGGAGGAGTCCAGATGGCAGAAGGAAGATAAATAGCCCTGAATGAAAGAGTGAATAAAACGCTCGACAGTTTCAAATTCCTGTGGAGGAACCTGGGAGTTAAGCATTTTCCTTCTTTCCCCTTTATCTCTTGTCTGTCTCATATTTCAGTTTTACTGCCCCTCTTTTTGCTGCCCATGGTGCTGAATTATGATGAGCCCCAGACTTAGTTTAACCTTAGCTATTTCCCAACCCACACGTTTTTAAGGTAGAAAATGACTCAGGTTCCTTCTTTCTCTGCCGTCATGACTGTTATTAAATCCTTTACAATAGTCATGTCTAATTTCATAGTATCCTTCTTCCTCTCACCATGCCAAAGTGTTGGCAGGGCAAGCACAAGCACAGTCTTGGAATAAAACGACATCAATGGGTGGAGCTAACGCCCAGGGAAGACACTTAGTTAGACAAGTGTACTGGGGTGGCCAGGAGTCCTCACAGCCTTTCCACACAGGTCAAACTCTGCTGAACATGCTTCCTCGTTTTGGCTCCACAGTTTAGAGTCTGAGCCATCTAAAGGCAATTGCCTAAACTTACTTTCTTTTGCTACTCTGCCAGTTGAGGGCACAGTGGCCTCTGTATTGTCAGGTTGTTCTGAGTATAACATGAGATAGTAGAGTAGATTGTGCATGGCGATTAATTAATGTTAACTTCTTTTCCTTGACTGAGTAGCAGAGGTTATGCCTTGCTGTTCTAGAGTGATGTTTGAAACACTTGCTTACTAAGTTAAGATTCTGTTTCCTTCCTTCCTTCCTTCCTTCCTTCCTTCCTTCCTTCCTTCCTTCCTTCCTTCCTTCCTTCCTTCCTTCCTTCCT
>CM053748.1:36327399-36348157 GCA_028658305.1 Pachyuromys duprasi
TGGTGTGTGTTTTGTCTCAGTTGAACTCTGTTGTGGGCTCTGTGTGCCCAGCTTCATGCTCTGTGCTAGAAGCTGTGAGCACTGCAGGCTGGTCACCCCTCTGGTCTGGAGTCTTTACTCCTCACTCTGTGCTAGAGTCTGAGTGTCCAGTTTTGAGATGTCAGCTGGGGGCTGTGCACTCTGCCCTGGGCTTGCTGCTAAGGGCTCTTCCCTGGAATGGAGATTTGGCACCTCCTTCTGTGCCAGGGGCTGTGCACCACGGTCTGAGATGATATTTGGGGCACACACAGTGGATTTGGGTTGGTGTGAATCCGCTGTATGCAGGCCTGTCTGAAATGGTGCCAGAGGCCTTCTCTGTCTGGCCCGTGGACAGACACCCGAACTGGGGTTTTTGCTGGCAGATGCGTGCAGCTTTTGCCCTCAGTGTGCAGTCTGGTCAAGATGGTCCCAGGATCCTCTCAGCTGTCCGTTGAGACAGAACTCGGGTTCCTCCCAGATCCGCCGGCGGACTCACACACTGACTGAGTTTTTGCTGGCGGAAGCGTTTGGCGAGCGCCCCCACAGTGTGCGGACTGGTCAAAACAGTCCCCCAATCCACTCAGTCTGGTGTGGTTCCGGAGATCGGTTTGCACCCGCCGCACACCCGTGGGTTGAGGCAGAACTCGGGTTCCTCCCAGACCTGCCAGCAGACTCACACACTGACTAAGTTTTTGCTGGCGGAAGCATTTGGCTCACGCCCCCGCAGTGTGCGGACTGGTCAAAACGGTCCCCCAATCCACTCAGTCTGTGGTGGTTCCGGCGATTGGTTCACCACCGCCGCACACCCGTGGGTTGAGGCAGAACTCGGGTGCAGTGTGAGCTCGTAGGGTGCAGTTCAGTGAAAACGGCACCCGGTTCCTCCCGAGACTGCCCAGGAGACTGTGTGATCCAGTCTACAATGGTGGGTGCGGGCACCCAGCGTGGCCGCTCATCCAGATCAGAGCTGTGCGCCGCTGGTCACCGGGAAATTTTTCCAGGTAATAACTGGGTGTCTCTAGGGTTTTCCCACTTGATTTTCTCACCGTAGGAGTTCAGCTCACCTGGCACTCACAATGCTGGCATTTTAGGTCCCAGAGTTCAGTCTCCTGGTCGCTGCGTTGTTTCTGCTCTCCTACTCCTCAGACACAGTGTTCTCTCGTGGCAGCCATCTTGGATCCTCCCACAAGTGATTATTCCAATCTTCTTGTATCTGTTGAGACTTGCACACACAGTATATACTCACTCATACAGACATATACTATAAGATGAACCTACTAAAATCTGTACACCTAAAGAAACTAATCAAGAGGGAGGACTCTTGATAAAACGCCCAATCCCTATCCAGAAGGGCAAAGGGGATGGACATAGGAAGAAGGAGAGGGCAGGGAATGGGTCAGGAGCCTGCCACAGAGGGCCTTGGAAGGGCTCTGCCCTGTGGACTATTGAAGCAGATGCTGAGACTTATGGCCAACACTTGGGCAGAGTGCAGGGAATCTTATGAGGGGAGTGGGAAATAGTGGGATCTGGAGAGGACAGGAGCTCCACAAGGAGAGCAACAGAACCAAGTGGTCTGAGCACAGGGGTCTTTCCTGAGACTGATGGTCCAACCAGGTACCATGCATGGAGGTAGCCTAGGACCCCTGCACAGGTGTGGCCCATGGCAGTTCAGTGTCCAAGTGGGTTCCACAGTAATGGGAACAGGGACTGTCTCTGACATGAACTGATTGGTCTGCTTTTTGATCACCTTCCCCTGAGACCTGATGGACTGGGATCAGAGGAAAGGAAAGGAGGACCTCCCCTATAGGTGGTCTTGGGGGGATGGGGGACATGGGCGCAGAGGAGGGAGGAAGGGAGGAATTGGGATGGGAGGGGGGAGGGAACTACAGGGGTATATAAGGTAAATAAGGTGTAATTAATAAAGAATTTAATTTTAAAATCTCATTAAAAAAATAGAGAGAGGCAGGTGAATCTCTTTAAATTCGAGGCCAGCCTGGTCTACAAAGGGAATCCAGGACAGCCAAGACTACACAGAGAAATTCTGTCTCAAAAAACAAAAACAAAAGAAAAGGAAAAGAAAGAAAGAGAAAGGAAAGAAAAAGGAAAGCAATGGAAAGAAAAGAAAAACTGAATTCAGTTCTAAGCACCCACACTGCATGGCTCAGAAACCCTTGTAACTCCAGTTTCAGGGGGATCATATGCCTCTGCCTACCTCAGGCACCTGCACTCATATGTAGAGCCAGCACACATTTACATAACTGAAGATAAAATAATTTTTAAATAAAAAGGATAATTTAAGCCAGGCATAATTGTGCATGCTTTTAATCCCAGCACTCAGGAAGTAGAGGCAAGAGGATCTCTGTGAGTTCAAGACCAGCCTGGTCTACAAAGTGACTGTTACACAGAGAAGCCCTGTCTTGAAAACCCAAACAAACAAACAAAAAAGTATAACTTAAAAAAATCATGTCATTTGTGTGACATTTCCTGGGAACATATGTGTATTTACTCCAGACAGGGCACAGAAAAGAGAAGATTGTACTCAAGTCTAGGTGTTGAGTCAGCTTCATTGGGGTTACTGCCAGGAGCGTGGGCAAAGGGTGCTTACAGAAGCATGGATAACCTGTGGGCAGCTAAGCACCGAAGTCCCTTTCCCCACAGCAATGGATAACCAGGTGCTGACTCCTGCAAGGTCCGGTAAGTCGCTTCTTGCCAACTGGGTTTTGTAAGCTGTTCTCCTTCCCAGAGGCTATTGGTGGGCCCAGGCTTATGAGGCGCTTATAGGATCATCAGATCATCTCTGAACTCAAGGAGGCAACCCTCCTGCTTCTGTGTTCTGACAGAGTTCTGCAGCACCACACCCTTTCTTTTGGCTTTTAAAGTCCTGTGGCTCCTTTTCCATGACGTTCCCTGACTCGTGGAGTGGGTAATAGAGCTGCCTGGTTATTTTATTGCATTTATGACTGAACATTGGGCCACCTTGCCTCAGCAGCAATGATACACCCTCAACACTTTGAATAGTTATGGGTCTCCACAGTAACCACGTTCCAACACAAAGAAGCTTTTATGATCAAAGCCAAGAGCAGCAATAATCGATACTTTGTAGGGAGAGAGCCTTCCCTTACTGCTGTGATTTTTCTTTAATAACCTATGACCTCTGAGAGTATGCTTTAACACCCTTACAAGGTACCTTCATTCAAAGCTATTAATTACTGTTTCATGTTTATTAATGTGTGTTTGGGGGGGCGTTGTTTGGGAGTTGTGTGGGGTATGCTTGGAGGGCATAGAACAACTTCTGAGAGTTAGTTCTCCCTTTCAACATATAATTAAAGAAATCAAACTCCGGTCACCAGGGTTAGCAGTAAGTATTTTACCTGCTGAGCCATGTTACCAGCCCTGTTGACAATTATTTTCACGTTTACAGGCACAGGCTCTTGCAGGATTTTTCTCAACCACTGTTGGGTGCCAAATGTGCCTTAACAAACCATAAAACTCATGAAAATATCTCAGCTCTTTTCTTGCAACCTCTGGATAAAGACTTCCCAGCCTCATCCTCCTACTGTGCTTTCATGATTTCTAAATGCTTTGTAAATTTACAAAGGGCTCAGAGAGTATCACTGCACCGTCTGTATCATGAAACATCTTTGCAAAGGGCAAAGGCTGAGAGAGCTCTCCAAAGGCCTACACCAGCCATTCCAAGCAAGAATCAATTGGTTTTAGGATTCAACAGCTAAATGAATGAATGAATGAATGAATGAATGAATGAATGAATGAATGAATGAATGAATGAATGAATGAATGAGTGAATGAGTGAATGAATGAATGCTTTTTAATATGTCCACAGGATCCAATCAAACATGAAAAGGGCCTTTACCCGTATCAGTTGTCTGCTTAAGAGAGGAATGTTAAATGTCCTGTCATGGACATGGACATTGCTTTACTTGCCTCTGTAACACATGGCCATTTTCCATTAGTGACTGGCTATTTAATTGGCCATACCAGGTTGTTGAGAGGGCTTTGATCTAAGCAAATAATCCCCACCTTTTGGAATTCTTTGATGGCTTCTATAATTTTGTGTTCACACTGGACACCCAATATTTTTGTTATTTATTGTTCTCCTTAGGGTTAGCAACTTTGAAGGCTTCACTGTACCCAACTACACATGACTGGCTCTACGGCTTGCACTCCCAGATGAACGTCTATATGGCATATATGGTGTGTCCTAGCAGTAATCCACCAGCAGTATATTTTCTGGCAGAGAAGAAATGCACACAATTTATTCTCAGGTGATGAGAGTTGGCCACCTTTAAGACAAGCTTAGTCCTTTTCACCAGCACTGTTCTGTCCCATATCCTTCCACTGCTACTCATTGCCCCTGGTATTTTGGGGATTTCCATGAATTAAGGAACACTCAACTTCAATATATACTAAGGCCAAGTATGTTGTACACAGATAGGGAACCAATAAAATCCATGCTCAAAGTGGGGTCTCTAGTTGGTCTGTATGGTCTTTGTGTACAAGCAAACTTGGCCACTCCTGCAGAGAAGCAGCTCTTTCCCAGCCCCGGAAATTTTTCCTCTTCCAAAGTAGAGAAGAACAGTGGGGATCCCCTGTATGTCCCTCTTTTCTGCTCCTTTCATCCTCTGATGAACTGTTGTTCAGGCTTTAAAAGCTTGCAGAGGCTCACAAGCCGGGTACAGGTCCTGGGCCTGATTAACGGCTTCATCTGCTTTGTCTTTTTCTCATCCCGTACTCACTACTATAGCACCTCGAACTTAATTCATATACCAGTTCCCCAGCTCCTTAATTCATATTCAGGTCCTCAAGAGCAGCTCCTACTTTGTAAAAATCATGAGCTACTTAGGGACACCTCAAGGCCGCCAAGCTCACGGTCCAAGCTAAACTAAGTTCTTCCTTTGAAAGCAGTCCAATATAGTCAGGAGAACTGGGTATCAAACACTACCTGCCACATGCCCAATTTCCTAAAGAACACCTCTTCTTTCTGTGTTGTATGGTCTTTGTTCCTTTAGCCCCTGCTATTCAAGGGGACCTCACCTGGAGATAACCAAATCTCCCTAGGGGCTACTATGAGCCACTCTATCATGTATTGCCTTTGTCTCCGGAAGGAAAAAAAAGTTAAATTAATCAGTCTCTCAGCCTCCACAGCAGACTGGTCCTGCCTACACCATGTCTAAGGCCCTTGAGACAGGTCATAAAAGGCTCTTTCATTCCTTGTTTTCAAATCTTTCCTAATTCAAGAAGTTTAAAGGTACAGTACTCCCTGATCATCAGTCTTCTGTATTGGAGCCATTATCAAGGCCACTGTTGGCAACTGAATCACAGATTTTTTTTCTTTCCTTTGCATTAAAGGTCCTGCCTGGGGAATATCTATCATTTCTACCTCAC
This sequence comes from Pachyuromys duprasi, assembly GCA_028658305.1. Classification (NCBI taxonomy): domain Eukaryota; kingdom Metazoa; phylum Chordata; class Mammalia; order Rodentia; family Muridae; genus Pachyuromys; species Pachyuromys duprasi. The sequence goes on from CM053748.1 coordinate 36,332,818, forward strand.
TCCCTACCGTTCAGTTCTCCCCATGATTTCCATGATTTTGTTTTATTTTGTTGTTTTTATGGAGTTTGGAGGGGGACATGTTTTGATCACAGAAAGGGCTATTTATCATAGAACTAATATTTACATTCTTTCCTTTGCCCCTCCCTATCAGTGATAAAGAACAGCCAGCCAACACCTCCATCTCATTCTCTTTTTTTTCTCAATTTTCCTGCCAATTCAGAGACTAGTATGGTAAATAGCATCTGTATAATTTTCTCATTTCAATTTCCCTCCTTTGATTGAAAGTTCTTTCTTTTAGACTCAGTTTCATGAATTATCCCCCAAAGCACAGATCATACAACTGATGTCACAGTCTGCTTGAAATACCATCCTACTTCCAAGGGCTACAGTACATCCTTTAAGCCATCAGCCATTTGGCATGCATCCCTGTACTCACATGGTGGAGCCATTTCACATAATACAGAGAAAGAAAGCCAGCCTGGGACACAACCAGCACACACAGATGGAGCACCCTCAGTAGTATGTCTTATAACCATTAGCAGGACAAAACAAATGTTACTACAACAGGAATGCAAGCCATTACATATCTAACATGAGTGTCTTAGTTAGAGATTTATTGCTTGGAAGAAACACCATGCCCATGGCAACTCTTATAAAGGGGAATATTTAATTGGTACCTGGCTTATAGTTCAGAGGTTTAGTCCATTATCATCCTGGTGGGAAGCACGGTGGCATGGGGGTAGACATGGTGCTAGAGAAGTAGCTGAGAGTTTTATACCCGATCTGAAGGCAGCAGAAAAAGAGTGAGACATTGGGTCAGGCTTGAGCATCTAAGACCTAAAAGCCCAGTGACATACTTCCTCCAACAAATCCACACTTACTGTAGCAAGACCACACCTCCTATGGGCCTATGAGGACCATGTTCATTCGAACCACCACAATGGGGCCATGTCAGATGGCCCTTGTAACCATTCCATACTACCTGAAAAAGAGTGGCCATATCAGAAAGACCTTCGTAGATATTTCATGGCATCCACACCACATGAAGGAGGATGGTCCTATCCAGAAAGCCCTCGCAGACATTGCATATCATTCCATACTGCATGAAAAATGTGGTCCTATCAGGAAGGTCCTCCTGGACATTCTACTCTGACACAGCTTGGCTTTAGTTGCACACCTTATCACCCACAGCAGACACAATGCAACTGCTTCTCTCAAACCTATCTTCCGTTCTTCTGTATCCCTGATAGAATGCCAAGTGTTTACCTAGAGGGCTAAACAAACATCAGTCAGTCTAGATAAAGTCCTGATGACAGACAAAAAGACCTATACCACTCAAGTATAACTTGGTGAACCATGGAGGTTACATTAAGGAACATGGGTAAGGGGTGACTTACAGAAGCAGGAGCAACATGTGGTTAGATAAAGTCCCCACACACTACCTCAAGCACCTGTGAATGGCCCTTAGATTCTCCAGGATGGGCACAGCTTTGTGTGCCCTCCCCACTTCCACGAGGAGAAATTATTGGTTCCATTCTTATGAAAGTCTCATGTAGGCAATCTCAGCCACTTTGCTTTCAGGACAGCAGCAACTGGGCTGTGTGTAGAGGGCAGAGTCCACAACCCAGGGAATAGACTCAATGTAAAGATAGCAAAGAATCAAGAACATGATGGCTCACTTTCATTAAATACCCTGACATGAAAATATATTAGATCATGTAGGAAAAAATTTAAATTGTTAAGTTATGATAATGGAAAGAATTTAAATGGTAAAACTTATAATATTTTACCTTTTTAAAACCACTGTAGATATTTTTGGAATATAAAAAGTTGTATATATTTAATGTATACAAGTTAATAAAGCATAGAGATAAACACACAGCTATGAACCCACCATCTGTGCATGAATATATTTTCCATTTTCTCCACAAGTCTCTTCCTGTCTTACTACAATGATTATTATTATTTATGTTAAGTACATTTAACATGAGATCCTCTCTTTCATCTCTCTCTCACTCTCTCTCCCTCCCTGCGTGCGTGTGTGTGTGTGTGTGTGTGTGTGTGTGTGTCTGTGTCTGTGTGTGTCTGTGTATGTGTATGTGTCAGGGGGATTGTTATGGATCCCAGGTTGGTTTCTAAGTTCTTGGCTCAGGTAATACTTTTACATCAAACCCCTAAGTTAGGGCCATAGATGTACAGTACTGTGAATACACTTTTAGCAAATTCTTAGGGGTATGATAAGGTGCATTTGACTGTACTAGATCAATAGGACCAGTCCTCTGCTCCCCTAGTCTAATGTCTCCTCACCTCCCCATCCTCCAGCCCCTGACACACATTATCCCAGTATCTGCTTTTGGGTTTGCCAACCTTAAAGTCTTCATATAAGGGCATAGAAGAACTATTCATCCTTCTGGACTTGGCTTATTTTAGGAATGTTTTCCAGGCCACCTGTGTTGTCACGAGTAGCAGGAGATACATGCTAATACTGATTGAGCACCTGCTCCTTCCAACCACTGTGCTGAGCATTTGACATGCACGTCTTCATTTAACTCTGGGGAAGGTAATATCTGAAGTAAGTACTCTTTCCCTCCATTTCAATCATGGACACTTGCAGTTCAGAGAACTTTAAGGGGTTCCCCAGAGCCACATAGCTAATAACGCAGGCATTGGGGATTTACAATCTGTGTTTTTTATTGTACATTTTATGGTGTGCAGTGTAATTTTATAACTAAGCAATTGTATAATGATCAATTCACATTAATTAGCATGTCCAACTCATCACATTTTTAACTTCTTTATTAATGCATAACAATTCCATGTATTTATGGGATCCGCTGTGATATTTCAGTACTTTATGTCCTGATCATTTTGGGGGTAACTAATGCTTCCACTTGCTTATCACAAGCTTGTGCTTGGAGGACTCAAGGCTCTCCCTTCTGTAGTTTATAGAGCATACAGTGAAATATGCTGGCCTATAGTCACTCAGTGTGGGGCAGAACACTAAAACTTAACCTCCCTAACTTTTTTTGATGCTTCTTATACAATTCCCCCTTCTTTCACCTTCTCCAGCTGCTAGTAATTGTTAACCTAATTCAGATCAGCATCTTTAGAAGTGTAAACTCATGCTGGCACATAAAGACAATAATCACCTGTCTTCCTCCATGCCCATAATGACACTTCTCATGGAAGGGAAAACACTACCAAACTTCTTAGTTTCCAGACCTAGTCCTGAATAAACAGAGAGGATAGACTCAGATGGAGCTCTTGAAGTCAGACGGACTTGATTGAAGACCAAGTCCTACAATCATTGTGTACCCTCAGGTGAGTGGCTTAACCGCTCAGAGCCTCCGCCTCTTGGTCTGTATTATAGAAGAGATAGTAGCACCACCTGATTCAAGAAATGTGGAGATAATTAAATGAGACCATGTATATGAGGTACTTAGCATGATGCATAGATAGAGAGATGGCCTAAATGTGGGGTCGCTGTTGGTAACTTTAGCATTATCAAATCTTATCACAGACTTCAGATGAAGCTCTTTCTTCAATACATATCTAGAGGCTGCTGAACTCAACTTTGATACGACATTGAACATATATTTGCTGTCAGACGAAAAAGAAAGATTGGCTGACTTTATAAGTCATTGGTTAGAAACCCCCACCCCCAACGATTCGGTGATTCCTTAGCTGCTCTCCATTGCTGTCTAAGATTTCAAAATGAAAAAAAAAGACTTCCTAGGGTGCTGGAGAGACAGTTCTGTAGGTAAAGCACTTGCCATGCAAGTCTAAAGACCTGGGTTTGCATCTTAGAGCTGACGGAAAGGCAGGCATGGTAGCACAAGTCACTGAGATGAGAAACAGAGACAAGAGAAACCATGGAAGCTCTTGGAATAGTTAGAAGTGGTAAACAAAAGATCCTCTCTCAAACTGGAAGGCAAGGAAGAAAGAGAGAGGGGAGGAGTGCAGAAGAAAGGAGAGGAGAAGACAGAGGAAGGAAGTGAAGAGAAGAGGAGGGGGAAGGAAGAGAGGGGAGGGAAAGGGAAGAGAGAAAAGGAGAGAGGGAGGGGAGGGGAAGGGAGGAAGAGGGGAGGAGAGGAGAGGAGAGAGGAGGGGAGAGGAGGAAAGAAGGAAGGGGTTGCCATGACTCTCATTTGGATTTGAGGAGTTTGGTGGTTGATGTTTGTAGTTTTAGTTTATTTCCTTGTTTTATATTTTGCTGTTTCATTGTCGTTGTGTTGGCTTCAAATGAAATATGTCAAACATGGTCAAATGTAAATAAAATAAACATCCATGCTTGATTTCTATCTATCCATTCAGCAAAAAGGAACACTACAAATTCAGGTGACAATACCTTCTGCAGCCATCCATCCCACGCTTCTCCCTTTTCTTCTCTCCACCATCACCTTTTCCCTCTCCAGGTCTACCTGTCTAGGCTCAGGAGGCTCATTTCCTGGTCTTCAGAGTAGGTGCCACATACAAGTTTATTACAAGGAAGTCTTTTTTAAACTTCTTTATAGTTCCAAGTAGAAGGTTGAATTCAACATTTCTCTAGAAGCATGATTTTATAGTGAAACAGCTGAAAGCAGAAAGGTGTTTGCACTGATAACTTCCTGACCACATAATTCATGGCTAGAGCCAAGTCTGCCCTCTCTCCGTGGCCTGAAAAGAGATATAACTGAGTCCCACTGGCTTCCAGAACTTGGACTGGGACAATTTCTACAACCCCAGACTCTTTTACTGAAGCTCCATGAAAGACTTACTGCCCAACTTCTGGATCCACTACTTGGGAACAGGTAGACACGTGGAGATACCACAGAGCACCTGCTGGACGTCATGCCAGTGTGTTTGGGAACTGCTGATTAACCACTGAAACTCCTGGTCCATTGATGGTCACATTAGGAGTGTCTCTGACTTTCTTGCTAGTCAGTCTCTTCCCTTTGTTATCATGTTGAAATCTGTTTCAGTTAAAATTATGTCACAGATAACACAAGCTAAAACTCTGAATGAGCAAGAAAGGCAGAGAATAAGAGAAAACACATCTAGACTACCAACCGTGAACCCTCCTTTCATCTGCATATTTTACTTGTAGAGACAGTTTTCCCAAGAACCATCTGAAGCACAGGCTCTATTGTGATCCTCAGTTTACAGGGAAGGAAGCACAGGTAGCCTGTGCTAAACACTGAATACTAAAGGCAGAGCTGAGATCTGCATCCTGGAAACCTGAGTTGGAGTTGGATATATATATATGATATATGATATATATATTATATATGATATATATATATGTTCATATATATATATATGAACATAGACATGTATTCCCCAATATTTAATATGTTCCATGGTGAAAGGTCTCAGATGAAGATTCAAAAGAGACACTAAAATGGATCCAGGGGACATGGAGTTTATTAGAAGGCTTATTCGTGCATAAGCAGACAGACGGGAACACTATGGCAGGGATTCATGTGGGGAGTTCAAACCCTACCACCAGATAAAGACAGCATGACTGGGGCCCTAATATATATATATTAGGAAAATAGTTCAGAACACTAGAGTCAGATAACATTAACCCTGTGCCTTACTGGCTATGTGATCTTGGACCTGTGAATTAATACATCTGAAGTTGCTTTCTCAGCTCTAAATTTCTGTAAAGAATATCAAACTCATATATTGCTTTGCGGGGCAAATGAAGTCATGTACATATAAGTTTAGCAGAGTACCTATCAGGCACAAAGTAAATTCCAAATTTGATCAACATATTAACAACATACTAATGTCAAAATTAAATGAGAATGAGCTTCCATATCGTTCCTTGGAGCTGCAAAGATCCAAGCCATCTAGCCAAATCATCTAAACTCTGTGGGTATAGGTAAGAGAAAGAGAGAACATTCAAACCAAGAAAAACCATCTATTGCTATTCAAGCAGCTGGTGTAATTTTTAAGCAGCAAAATTATAAATATGTTCAATCTGCTGATAATTTGATTCTAATTAAAACTTCTATACACAAAGTTGGAATTACGGGGGATGGGAAAGCAAAAAACGAAACAGCAATTAACCTTTGGTTCAGGGCTTATTTGCTCCTAGCCAACATGGGTCAGTTGTCATAGAGATTATTCCTACATGATCTGCAGATGTGACCAAAGCCACATGGAGCTACTGAGCTGGCCTCCTCTCGGTGTGGCTTTGGGATAATTTTTTTAAAACCTACTGAAAGAGAACTGAAAGCTGATATGAAACTCTACAGGAATGGAAGTAGAAATGAAAGGAAAGAAGGCAGGGGGGTGTGGATATCCGAGGCAGAGATATTAAAGAAATAAGACTAAATAAAACCCAGTCTCCTTAGTCTACAACTTTCCAGTCTGTCTGTAGCTGAGGGGAGACTGGTAAGAAGAAAAAACTGAGGAGCATGAAGAGTTTCTCACTCCTGCTAACAGGAGAATTCTTAGCTTAAGAAGGTGACCAACCAAGCCCAAGCCCGGCTTAGGCAGAGAGGACAAAGAAAGCAGCACTTGACTACAGTGGATTTCTTGTCCTGTCTCTAGAGTACTGGGAGAGCATAAAGCAACCAAACACAGAGGTAGCATGCAGAGGATGGACTAGGTCAAAGTGGAAGAGTGTTCAGTCCATTTTCTGCAGAGAATAATACATTATCTCTGGCTAGAAACATTTTACTTGAGAGAGGTTTATTAGTGCTCATGGTTTTTATCATCCCATGGTTAAGAGGTTGCATCTGATGATAGCTTCATTAGCAGAATCTTGAGGCAGGACTAGGTACTGTATGGTAAGAAGAAGCCTGGTGGTTACTCTTGATTGTCTACTTGATTGGATATGGATTCAACCAGGAAACATGCCTCAAGGCAGTCTGTAAAAGAATAACAGGAGGGAAGACCCTCTCTTATAGGAGTCCGCACCTCTGGCAGCAGCCCCCGCACATACAGAAGACTTGGAGAGAGGTAAGGCTGCCTTTACCTGCCGCCTTCAGTCCTTGCTCATGAATTCATCTATTCTGCTATGGCTGCTGTCATCCTTACGGGCATCAGAATCCAGATTCTTCAGTGTGAACTGAACACAGGCAACTCTCCAGGAATTCCCCAGGCCGGGAACACCAGACTGGGACTGCTGAAGCCTGTAACCTCGACCTGAGTAGCAGTCTTTTCCACAGACAGTTACTGTTACTTGGACGTCTTTCTTTGCTTCTTCTTTGGGCAGCTGAAAAGTCTTCAAATCTCTCCCCTCTGATTCCCTTGTAGTGATACACCCTGCCTTTGCATCACGCTATAGCTCTCAAATCTTGCTCTCTGCAGTTGAAAGCAGTCAATTAGTAGTCTGAATGCTTGCTGTTTAAATATTTCCCCCATCAAATAGCCCCAGTCCATCCTGTGTGAGTGTGTGTATGCGTGGGTGCGTGTGGCCAGCTAGCCCCAGGAATCTCCTGTCTCCCATTCCCCAGCACTGAAATTACAGACACACACCACAACACCCAGCTTTGTTATGTGATTCCTGGGGATTAAACTCAGGTCCTCATGCTTGCAGGATACCCATTTTTACCCACAGAGCCGTCTCCCCAGCTCCAATTCATTCCTTTTTAATTCTGCCTGCTATAGTACTACAGAACAAAGAATGGCTCTTCTGGGGTATTGGTTCAGGTATACAAGTAGGTTTCACTGCAGTTCCAATACAGCAGCATTCATTTGTATCTGGAGTCTGTATTTGTATCTGGAGCTACTTAGGCAATCTATACAATGGACTAAGTCTTCCCTAGTCTTATTGCCTTCTGAGCCCTCACTAGATTTCCCACAATGGTCCTTTGGCAGTATTCTAGGATTTTTTTGGCCAGCTTCCTCAAACTTTTCTAGCCTGTCTATGACCCAGTTCCAAACACCACATTGTCAGATATTCCTCACCAGCAACATGACTCTCAGAACTAACTTTCTATATCAGTCAGTTTACTACCATTGTAATAAAATATGTCTAGGTAAACTGTATTTTAAATGAGATTTCTTTAGATCCCAGTTTTTTATTTTTTATTTATTACAATTTATTCACTTTGTATCCCAGCTGTAGCACCCTCCCTCATCCCCTCCCAACCCTGCCCTCCCTCATCTCCTCCCTGCCCCTCTCCAAGTCCTCTCATAGAGGAGGTCCTCCTTCCCTTCCCTCTAACCCTAGCCTATGGGGTCTCATCAGGACTGTCTGCAATGTTTTCCTCTGTGGCCTGGTAAGGATGCCCACCCTCAGGGGGAGGTGATCAAAGAGCCAGCCATTGAGTTCATGTCAGAGACAACCCCTGTTCCCCTTACTAGGGAACCCATTTGGACACTGAGCTGCCATGGGGTATATCTGTGCAGGGGTTCTAGGTTATCCCAATTTTTTTAAAGAATGTACAAACACCATGGTGCAGGCTCTGGTTAGGGCTCCTCTCATTATATCACATCATGGCAGAAAGCATTATGGTGAGAATTATGTACAGGGAGCATTCATACACATGGGAAGGCAAGAAACCAGATATGGGAGAATAGCTTTTCTCTTTTTTAATATTCATCTGGTAAAAACTGACAGAGAGCCCCCCAAACTACAGCAGTTCCTTCTAAAAGCAGCATCTTTCATGACCTTACTTCCTAGTGTGCCCTATCCCTTGAAGTCCATGTCAGTGTCCAGCATTGCCATGTCCAGAACCAAGCTCTCAATTCCTGAACACAGAGGCAGGAAAGTCAAGCCAAGTTCAAGCCATGAAACACCTGGACTATGAGTTCCAGAGTAAAGCAATAAAGCAGTCATCAGGAAATCCAGTTCCTGCTTGCAGATAGATTCCTTCATAGCCTACATGAATCTATATTTCCCAGATAGATCTCAGCCCTTCTCTGTTAGTTTAGCATTCAAGGTCAGACATAAAATTATTTCCCATCAAAATCTAAAAACTGTTAATAGCCTAAGACAGTGATAATCACTACTAAGGAACAAAATAGAATCTGACTTAAGTGGGTTCTCATTAAAATTTGAACAGTGTCTTCTAAAATAAAACGACACTGAAAGTTGTTGATGTTGTTGTTGTTTTCTTTTACACACACAAGATTTTTACAAGAAGCACATTCTATGGTGTCCTCTGGAAATGCTCTCTCCCCAGAGAAGTCCTCCTCGACCTGTTGTTGTAGATAACATTAACTGTCAACATGACCCAGCCAAGAATCATGTGAAAAGAAAAGTCTTACTCTAACTTGTTATTCTGTCTCTGTGATAAACACCATGCTTAAGATCAACTTGAGGAGGAAAGAATTTATCTCCGCTTATACTTCCAGATCATAATCCATCATGGGAGAAAGTCAGACAAAAACTCAGAAGCAGAGCCGGGAACCATGAAAGAACTCTGCTTACTAGCTTGCTCTTTGCCTTATGTTCAGATAGCTTTCTTATACAGCCCAGGTCCACCTTCCCAGAGACAGAGCCACCCACAGCGCTCTGGGCCCTCCTACAGCAACCACCACTCAAGACAGTCTCTCAGACATGGCCACCGACCAATCTGATTGAGACAATTCTTCACTTGAGGGTCGCTCTTCCCAGGCAATTTTAGATGATGTCAAGCTGACGATGAAACTAACTAACAAGTCACAATTGAGTAATTGTCTTTATTTGGTAGACATGTCTATGAGGGGTGGTCTGGTATAGGAGGGCCCAGCACATTGTTGATGGGACCTATTTCCTGGGCAAGTGGTCCTCAATCATATTTAAAAGCTAGCTAAGCATGAACCTGTGAACCACAGAGAACCAACAGTCAGTTCCTGTCTAGTTCCTGCCTCAAGTTCATGCTCTGACTTCCCTCAATGATGTACTGTGACCTGGAAGTGTAAGTCAAATAAACCCTTTCTTGCCAAAATTGCTTTTGATCAATGTTTTATCACATTAACAAAATGAAACTGAAACACTGCCCCTGTCCACTGTAGCTGTTCTCCATTCTGAATTACATCATTTTGCAATTACCAAGTTCTATCTAAAATTTACTGCTTGCTGGAATAATCTCACTCACTTACTGATATTTTCACTAAGCTTCCTAAGACCAGAACATGGTATTTTCCATGTTTACTGCAGCACCTGAACAAACAAACTATATGCATAAATGGCCATTTTCACAGATGGACCCAGTTCACATGAACCTTCAACCAAACTAATTGTCACTCCTCTCTCCTCTCTCTCTCTCTCTCTCTCTCTCTCTCTCTCTCTCTCTCTCTCTGTCTCTCTCTCTGTCTCTCTCTCTGTCTCTCTCTGTCTCTCTGTCTCTCTCTCTCTCTCTCTCTCTCTCTCTTTCTCAGAGTGACAGCATTATTGAACGATTCATTCTTTCTTTCAATGAAAAATATTGACTGTTTTCTATGTGTCAGTTGCCATGCTAAATGCTAGCAGTAAAATCATAAAGGAGTCAGACAAGGCCTCTGCCTTGTGTCAGTTCCATTATAGGAGTGAGCATAGCTTCGAGGCATTGACAATCCAGACAATGTAATATTATCCAGCATGGTCATTGTTGCTCTGGATGAGGCCAGTGAGGGTGATATGAAGGACTAGGGGCAGTGGGGAGGGGCCAGTTCCTTTAGCTCAGGTGGTCAGGGAAGGTCTTGCTAATAAAGAGAACCTGTCCTGGATGAGTAAAGGAATTCTGGGCAGAGAGTACAGAAGATGCAAACTCCTTGTGGTAGGGAAGATCTCAATCCTTCCAAGGGTTCAAATATTGTGGTCTAGGGATATGAAAGATGCCAGTGAAGAAGTGTGTGTAGTGATGGGCAACTGGGACACACTGAAAGATTTAATCAGAATGATGTGATCTGATGTTCATGCTAAGACCATTACTCTGGGAGCTATGGAAATAGCTCAATATGCAAGATTACTTGATGCACAAGTATGATGACCTGAGTTCAAATCCCCAGCACCCATGTTAAAAGCCAAGTGTGGCCACATGCACCTACAACCCAGCCCTGTGAGAGGGAGAGAGGAAGGAGAATCACTAGTACTTGCTGGCTGTTAGTCTAGTCTCAGGTTCAGTGAGAGACCCTGTCTCAATGAAATAATCTAAAGACTGGCAGGGAAAAGACAGTTGTCAGCATCCTCCTCTGGCTCTGGGCACACACAGGCAGACCACATACACACACACACATACACACAAAGTGCACACACATACACACACACACACCGCAGGTGCACACACACCACAGACATATACACACACGCACATGCACACACATGCACACAAATTCACAAACAGAAAAGTACTTTGACTGCTATTGAGAGATGAAGAGGGTCAAGATTCACGTAAAAAAGCAGTGAGGGGTCTCCCCAGCTATTTGTGCAAGAGATGACTACTCGTGCCTTGTCCTCAGCTAGTTGCAAAGGTGAAGAAGAGAAATAGAGGTAACCTCATCTTGTTCTCAAGATTTATTTTTAGTGAAGACTTAAACGATTTGCAAAGATATGTCTTCATTTTTTGTAACAAAGAGTGAATCACAAAGATTGGAACATGCAGCATGCTGTGACGTAATGTCTGGGAACTGTTGTTCTGGAGAATTAATTCTGGTTGGTCAGGTAAGAAGAGGTTTAGGAGCTTGGGCTTGTGTGCATGCCCTGGTGATTGCGCCTGCTTGGATGTTCCTTCCTGGGTTGTGCTTGATTTGTTATCTCTTGACACCACATTTCAACGTTGGGCATAACCTTAGCAATGTCAGTTTTGTCTTGCTGTTGAGGGTACAGGATGCGGCTACTGAGTTAGTTAGGATCTGATCTTAACTGCAGGTATTCTGAAATGAGAGATACTCCTCTCTAGGGACTGCTACTGGTAACTCAATGGCTGGGGACCTAGTTACATTGAAAAACATGGGTGAGGAAAACTAGGTTTTACCATTTGCTTCCTAGGATCACCCAATCTGATGATCCTTGGTGAGAATCACTAGTAACTTTTGTAAAATGTTGCAGAGAAAACAGTGTGTGGATATAGCTTTCAGCAGTTACTGGGTTTCTTTTTTTAATTTATTTATTATTATATTAATCACAGGTTATGTACTTCGTATCCCAGCCGTAGCCCCTTCCTCATTCCCTCCCACTCTTCCCATCCCTCCCTCATCTCCTCCCTGCCGCTTTCCAAGTCCACGATAGGGGAGGACCTCCTCCCCTTCCATCTGACCCTAGCTTATCATGTCTCTTCAGAGCTGGCTGCAATGTCCTCTTCTGGGGTCTAGCAAGGCTGTTCCTCCCTTGGAAGGGGGCGTGTCGAAGAGCCAGCCATTGAGTTCATGACAGAAATAGTCCCTGTTCCCCTTACTAGGGTACCCAGATGGATGCTGAGCTACCATGGGCTATATACAAGCAGGGGTTCTAGGTTATATCTGTACATGGTCCTTGGTTGGAGAAACAGTCTCATAAAAGACCCCTGTACCCTGATCTATTTGGTCTTTGTGGGGCTCTTATCCTCACCAAGTCTTACTAACTCCCCCTTCTTCCATATGAGTCCCTGCACTCTGCTGAAGGTTTGGTTGTGAATCTTAATATCTGCTTTGATACATTGCTAGTTAGACTCTTTCAGAGCCCCTCTGTGGTAGGCTCCTTTCCTATTGCTTGTTTTCTCCTACATTCAATGTCCATCCCATTTGTCTATCTATGTGAGGAGTTACTGGGTTTGTTCTAGGTGCATGGGTTTGAGTGTCTTAATCTTGTCAAGCTCTTGATCATGTAGGGCCTTGTGGGACCTTCTTTCCAGCCTTCAGTCCTATGCTTGGCTTTGGCAAAGGGATATGTATGTGTCAGCAGATTCTAACAGTTGTCACTTAGCTGATGGGGACAGAGTGTCAGCCAAGGCAGTCTTTATCCTCAGACTCTCTCTGAAGTCAAGCATCAAGGCAGGCCAAGAAAATGCCAGCCCACAGAAGTTACTCAGCATTCCTGAGATCACATAACTAATCAAACAGGTTAACTTCATGCTCAGGTTTAATGGTTCCACAGCCCATGTTCTTCTCCAACACTGTCTCTTAGGGAAGCCAAGGGTTCAATGTCAACCCAGCCCTTAGAAGTCATGTGACTTGAGATGCATCATTAACCCCTCGAAAGCCCCCATCCTTTACTGTCAACAGGTCTCTGCCCATGTTTATTTCAGCTAAGAGCTCTTAGTTCTTGGAAGCATTGTGGCTTGGGGCTGCCTAGCTTGGCCTTTTTTCTTACCATGGCCTTGGAGCTTCAGCCAAGGACTCCAGCGACCAGCTCATGGCATGGCCCAAAGTAAACAACCAATGTCCACAGACTGAATGTTATAACTACCCCATGTGATATGACACCTGGTTTGGGAATTTGGGTCATGTTCTCTGGTGTTGAGTTAAACACCTCATAAGAGCCACACTAGCCCTTATTAAAGTCTTGTATCATGAAGTCAGGAACATTAAATGGAAAAAAAATACTGTCCATGTGACCCTAGTAATTCATTTAAAAGATCTTATTATATTTGAGTAACTATGCATGTCATTTATAATATATTTACTCAATAAAAGGTGACAGATGTGGAATACCAAACATTGAGAGTATTTCCACCATGGTGCATTATGGATTTTACAGCTGTTACAAAAATCCATGATTGTCAAAAGGTGACACTTGTTGACACGCAAAGAGAGTGGGTTACACAGATGAAGACAGCATCACAATGTCCACCCCACCCTCGCACTTCCTGATCGCTCCAGTCAAGAAAGATACAGGCTTTCTTTTACACAGCAAACCACACAAAGCACCATGTAAACATGTACATTTTAAAAGCATTTGCATTAGAGAAAAATCAGCCAGCCCTCAATCTCAGGGAGATTTTTGTTTTAAAAAATTGTGAGAGAGCAAATGCTTCATTTGTTAATAACTTTATAGGTTTGATTCTTATCTCTGCTCATTCATTCCACAAACTTTTATGATTCACAGAAGGAGTGCCCTCTTCCTTCACTGAGCTCCTGTAATTACAGGAGAAAAGCATGATGATACCAGTACTGATTGAGGATTCAAAAGCCAGAGCCAGAAAACAACAAAATCTTTCTGCCTCTTGAACATTTCCAATTTTTTAGTCTTTTTTTTAATGTCTGAAAAAACAGGATATTTGTGTCAATTTTTCATGGTTACTGTTATGAGATATAATGGTCTCATTGTAATACCTGGCACATTGTAGTCATTCGGTAATATGTAAGTCATTGCTGTGGTTATCAATACCATAAAGAAATGCAGAGAAAGCATAGTGGAGCTGCAGAGAACAGTGCCTCACACCAGAGAGGCACTAAGGCATCATGTCAGTGGTTAGCACTATGCTGCAAGACTAACAGTATCTCTGCCTATGTACCTCTTAGCAACTCCCAGGTGCCCATTAACTTGTCATTTAGAGACCTCCACTCAGGAGTCTGTGTCTTTCTCTGTCCACAGTGACATCTAATGTCTAGCTTTTCATTTTCCCCAGCAGACACTGAAGTCTTCTAAAGAGAAAACTTGAGAGAAATTGAGAGTATGTAACCATTAAAATTAATTGCGCACAAACATTAGCAATCAGATACCCATTGCAGACATGAAATATGGATAAGGAGTTGCTGAAACATTTATATTAAATTACTTTTGTAATAATATTTAACTTTTGAGCATTAAATATTTAGTGTTCCTTCCTTGCCATTTGCAAGGAAGCTTACAACTCTTTGAAAGCAGAAAGAATCTGCATCACCCATGTTTGTCTCAAGGGCCCAAGAAGATAGACGTCAGACCAGCAGCTCTGAGACGAGAGCAGCAGATAGTCTGTAACCAAGCATGAGCCAGCTTTCCTTCATTCAACAGAACACTGTTGTCATATTTAATGAGTGTATCGGTCAGCCTTCCCATTGCTGAAACAAAACACTTGGGGAAAACTTATGGGAGGGGGCATTTATTTTGGCTCATAGTTGCAGAAATTCAGTCCATCACTGTGGACAGGGTGAGGTAGATAGAGCTGGGTAGGTTGTGTCTTGGCAACCAGAAGGCAGGAGTGAGGGTTGGAGGAACCTTGCTAGGGTTTGTTTTTCCTTCTTTATTCCATTTGGGCCCCATCCTGTGGAATGGCGTTGCCCACCATCAGGGAGCATCTTCCTCACTTAGTCTCCTCTTGAGAAAGCCCTCACAGACACACTCGGAGTTGCCCATCACTCATCTCCTAGGCACTTCTCAGTTCGGTAAGTTAGCAAAACTCATCATCTCTGGGTAACATTGGGAAGCACAGAGAAATGCAAAGCACTCTCCCTGAATTCCTAAGTCTTAGAAAATAAGAAATCTAGGCATGTTGCCTATCAGCTACCACAGTTATTTCAGTTGTTTGAAATAACTCTCTCT
>CM053748.1:36364548-36384697 GCA_028658305.1 Pachyuromys duprasi
TGGAGTAGAATACAGAGCACATACTACACACCTACAATCACCTAATTTTTGACAAAGATGTCAAAACTTATTGGGAAGGGAAAAGGCTACTGGCAAAGCTGGATATTTGCGTACAGTGAAATGAAACTAGATCCACAGTTCTTATCCTTCACAGAAATCAATTCACAGTGCAGCAGAGGTCTAATGGAAGGCCCGACCCTGAAGCTGCTAGAGGCAAATACCTTAAAGATAAAAGCATATGTGAAGACTTTTTGAAGATGGCTTTTATTTAGCACAAAAAGTAATGCCAAAATCTGACAAATGGGATGCCAGAATAACAACCTACAGAATGGGAGAGAAATCTTAGCTCGCTGTATATACACCAGGCTGGACTGGTACCAAGACCCACAAAAAAGCATGTAAATTAAACACCCAAAGCCCCAAATTACTCAATCGATAAATTAGTTAGTGAAATAAACAGACAATTCTCAAAAACAAGAATAAATGACTAATGCATGCTTCAAAGAGCATTGGACAACCTTAGTTATCAGGGAAGTGGAAATTAAAACAGTCTTCAGATTACATTTCACCCCAGTCAGAAAAGTTATTATATAGAAAGTGAATGACATCAAATGCTGGTGAAGATGCTGGAAAAGCACAGCCTAATTCACTGCTGGTGGAAAGGTAAACTCCTTGAGCACTGTGGAAATTGGTGTGAAGGTTTCTCAAAAGGACTGAGAATAGAACTGCGTGTGATCTACCGTGTGTGTTGTCTGTGGATATACGCCTGAACTCTACATGCCAGAGACTCGCACATCCACTTGTTGCTTCTCTATTCACAATAGCTAGGAAATGCGATCAGCCTAGATGTCCAGGAACAGACAAATGGGTAGAGAAAATGTGGTGCACTTACAAAATGGAACTTTATTCAGCTGTGAAGTGAAACAAATAGCATTTACAGGATGGATGGAACTGGGGATTATTATGTTAAGCAAAATAAGCAAGACTCGAAAAGACAAATAGCATGCATTTTCTTCCTGAGTGGGATCTAAATTTGTGTAGGAGTGAGTGGGCGCAGGGACAAACTACAAAGGGGACCAGAAATAGGAAGGAGGAGATCTTAAGGGAGAAGAGAGCAGAGGAGAAGGCCAGAGGGGACCAGTGACATGAAAAGCAGGAAGAAATCTATTTGGAAGGAAGAAGGGGCCAGCAAGAGGGAATAGAAAGAGTGGTGGAGGGCAGTGGCATCACAGGTCTTTAATCCCAAAGAGGCAGAGGCAGGCAGGTCTCTGAGTTCAAGGTCAGCGAGGTGTACAGAGTGAGACTGTGTCTCAAAAAAAAAAAAAAGAAAGAAAGAAAGAAAGAAAGAAAGAAAGAAAGAAAGAAAGAAAGAGAGAGAGAGAGAGAGAGAGAGAGAGAGAGAGAGAGAAAGGAAAGAAGGAAGGAAGGTGTGGTGGACAGGGGAGGGCAATGGAGAAATGGGACAAGAAAGAACAAACAATATTGACATGTATGTATGAAAATAACATACTGAAGGCCTGAGGGGATGGGTCAGTCTGTAGGGTGAGCTGTAAGCATGATGACCTGGGTTTGATTCCCAGAACTCACAGTGAAAAACAAAGAATGGTGGCTAGTGGCACACATTTGTTTTGTTTTAAGATTTATTTCTTTATTATTTGTACAGTACTCTGCCTGCATATATGTGTTCTCATCAGAAAAGGGCCCTAGATCTCATGATAGATGGTTCTGAGTCAGCATGTGGTTGCTGGGAATAGAACTCAGGACCTTTGGAAGAGTAGACAGTGCTCTTAACCACTGAGCCATCTCTCCAGCCCAGTGGCACACATTTGTAATCACAGTGCTGGGAGGCAGAGACAGGAAGATCCCTGGGGCATGCAGGCCAGCCAGCCTACCTAATAAGTAATTTCAGGCAAGGGAAAGACCAACTGTGTCTTAAAACCCAAGTGAATGAGACTTTGTGTCTTCAGCCTGCAGATAGTGGGACTTGAGTTCTACTGTCATGTAAGTTAGTTTCTCAAGATTCATTCTCTCTCTTTCTTTTTCTCCTTTCATCTCTCTTTCCTTCCTCTCTTCCTCATTTCCTCCTGCTACTCTGGAAAACCATAACTACTTCAAATGTGGCTTTCTCTTGCTATATGAAGACAAGGAAAAGCCCCAGATTTCTCAGTAAGTTCACAGCTATCCGCTGCCTAGAGTATTTCCATCAGGCCCTCTTGCATCCTTCAAGCTCATTGCATCCTTGTCTGGCTGTTTCATAAACCGTGCTCACTGTCCTCCAAACTCAGAATCCAGAAGCACGGCAGAATCACTTGTGAGCAGTGATTCATGTAGACCATGATTTCACTTAGCTTTTTAAAGGATTTGTTTTCTTTTTAATAGTGTGTGTGTGTGTGTGTGTGTGTGTGTGTGTGTGTGTGTGTGTGTGTGTGTCTGTCTGTCTGTCTGTGTGTTTGGGTGTTTGGGTGTTTTGGTACTGGGGACCTGAAAAATGGTCCTCTGCAAGAGCAGTACATGCTCGTAACTACTGAGACATCTCTCCAGCCCCATGATTTTACTTTCTCTTCTGTTATTGTTGGCAAAGTGCGGAGTGCGTACAAGTGTATGTAGCTATGCCTGGGTATGTGGAGGCCAGAAATCAGGCCAAGCTCAGGGATCTCTCTCTATCACTTTCCACCTTTTTTAAAGATATGTTTCTTGCTGTCTCCTAGCTCGCAAATTGACTAGCAAGCCCTAGAGTTTATTTTTGCCAGCTCTGGGTTACAGATGTGTGCTGCGGGGCTTAGTGTTCTACGTTTTGAAGATCTGAACTCATCTTCATGCTTGTTCAGCAAGCACTTTACCCTCCCTCGTCATCTCCTCAGCCTTTGATTTCACCTTCTGTGATTTCAGTTATCCACAGTCAATCAAAATCTAAAGCTACTAAATATAAAATTCTGGAAACAAGCCATTCATAGGTTTTTAAAGTGCACATGTGGTCCAAATCATGCTATAAACTATTGCTCTGCCCTGATTCTCCCTACCCAGATGTGAGCCATCTCTTCATCCAGCATATCTATATTGATTCAATACATACTCAGTAGTTACTACAGAAACACCTCAGCTTTCCTGTTGAGGGATCACAGTGCACAAAGTTTATCATTCACTGTATTACTTCACCCAGTCACACAGACCTCTACCACCTCACGTCGTCATCGTCATCATAAGAACAGGAATACAATGCAATGAGATACATTTTTAGACACAGAGAGAAAGCATAGTAATAATGTCTCTATTTCATGCTATTTATTTCTTACTATATCTACTCTGTAAGCTAAGAGTTCTCACAGGTGGGAAAATAATACACACATATATGATTTCACTACTACTGGCATTTTAAATATATGTATTTATTTTTATTTAGATTGTGTGTGTTTATGTGTGCCTGAGAATATGTATGTGTACCACATATGTGCAGTGCCAACGGATGTTAGAGTCATTGGAGCCCCTGAAGTTGGAGTTACAGATGGCTGTAAACTGCCTGATATAGGTGCTGGGAATTGAACTGGTGTCCTCTGGAAGAACAACAGTTGCTCTCAGTCCCTGAGCCATCTCACCAGCTGCTTACCAGCACTTTTAGACATCCATTCAGTCTTTGAATACATCCCTGCAAATAAGCTAGCCTATTGTATTTCAAAGGTTATCTGAGGGCAATTATTCACTACACACAGAAACATCCCTTACAAATATACCTGACAAGTGCTCACCCACATTGTCTTGAACACAAGAATTTCAACTCTCTGAAATGTGGTCCAAAGCTATCTTTAGTCTCTTTTATAAGAAATTTACACATAGGGTGGGTGAGATGCTTAGCAACTAGAAGCACTTGCCCTGAAACCCAGTAACCTGAGGTCAATCCCTGAAATCGATGGAAAAATGGAAAAAGAAAACTGACTCCACAAAGATGTCCCTTGACTCTCTCTGGTGTGTCATGGCACAGGCACCCACACACAGTTCCATCTCTTTGTCTCATAATAATAACGATAATAATTACTGTTATGAGACAAAGAGGAAATAATAATAACAATTATTATTATGAGACAAAGAAAGAACATAATAATAATTATTATTATTATGATTGTGGTTATTATTAATGTGAATCTTGCCTTCAGCCCAGGTCTGTCTCTCTGTAACTCCTATCCCTTTCTTGGTTACGGCTTTGCCTTTTGCAAATTCAACAGTATGGACTGACGCTCCTTCCAGCACCACAAACGTTAACTTTAACTCACCGTGCCTGAGTGTCCTCTTAGCACAGCCAGAATAGGAGCATCTAGTAGCCAGTTACCTCTCTAATGTTCTCCGTGCCCAGTAGATACTTAATGAACACACACTAAATAAAGGCTGGAAACACCTCTTTACTGTGTGGCCTACTTTTTCTTGCTCAGGCTCATTCCACTGGGACCTCCATAGACAATTCTCTCCTCCCCACAGGTGCTTAACAGCAGAGTCACACAATGCTGAACAAACGGAAAGGGAAAAGGGAGACGGAAGGAACATTTCTTTAAAATTCCATCTTCGGGTGCACTGGGAGGCAATTTCCTTGCACAGACACACAATCTGCAAGCCTGACAGTCACATATCAAAATAAGGATCGGTCTAAGTGCTGTCCATTTCCCTCCCAATGTGCAAGGGTCTCACATTATGTGCTGTGGAGCTGGGGACAAATGGAGAGAAGAATATAGCCCTGATTGCTGCTTGCTTGGGTTATTTTGAAAGTGGTCATGGGACTCTCCACTTTACTGAGTGCTTTATACAACACATCCAGATTTTCACTGAATATTTAAATGTTTGGTCCACATTCAAGCACTTGACAGCTGGTTGGGTTTTCATTTAAAAAAGAAGAAAAAGGAGATAAAAGAGCCCCACGTTTCCTGTAGACTGTTGAGAAAGGAATTGTGTCACCAACTCAAAACTGTCCAAAGCAAAGGAACACAAACTAGGTTAGATTTGTGGGACAGTCTGACCTTTTAAGTATAAGAATGATAGATTATTATTTTGTATGGAAGCCTAGGAAGTAATATGAATGGAGACTGTATTCATTAAGATTATGCAAATATAAGGTCATCTGGTCACATCACTTTTCAAGAGAATATTAAAACAGCGCTTCTCTTACTGCTTCAGCTTGAACTGAAAGTGTAGACGTGTGAACGATGGATACCAGCAACATCCACCAGATAAAGTAAGGTGCCAAGGCTGCAGAATCCAAAATAAACACTGCACCTCTTAGCTTCTGCACTGAATCACCCAGTAGAGGACTAAGAAGGAGACCATTGGTGGGTTCTCAGGCATGTGCCTGTACAAAGGAGCTTTACAGAAAACATTTGTGAACTTGGTCACTGAATTTAAAGGATTGCATAATGGGGCTTGAAAAACAAATCTAAAGGTAAGAATGCAGCCAGCATAATGGCAGAGTGAGTAACTTGAGACTGTGTTGGAAACCAGTGCCATATCAAAATTTGCTGAGGCTACCAGTAGTTCGTCTCCTCCTCTTACAAGCTTCCTGCCTCCTCCCATGGCCCCAAGCTTCCCTGGAAAGAATTTTATCCAAAAGTTACCCTTTGGGTGGAAGGTGAGACCAACAGAAATAAGCTAAACAGAAACTGATTGTGGACAGGGAGGTCATCAGTGTCCAGCCAAAGGTGATCTGCTGGCAATAAGGGAGCTGAATGCTTCAAAGCAATCTCCTGAGAAAGAGATGGTCCCATCTCTTTGCAGCCACACAACACATTCAGGGAAGAAAGTCAATATGCAGAACCAAATGGCCAATTCCCTCCCCTCCCCAAAGGGAAGTGCAACGACTTAGAGGAGTGAAAGCTATTTGGGGTGCTGGAGATCGATTGCAAGGCTACCAGCATGCTAGACAAGTGGCTTACCACTGAGCCACTTCCCCAGGCCCAGAATAGAATGTTTTAATTGGACTGAAATACATATACTTTTAGTTTTTGAGTGAGCTATATATTTCATAACCTTACAAAACAGAGCCATGAAGACAATGCAGCCAGTATTAATGAGACCTGATAGGCCTGTGTCATGGGGAAGTGGAGGAGGATCTCCCCTATCCGTGGACTTGGGGAGGGACATGGGAGGATTGGAAGGGGACAAGGGAGGAAGCTACAACTGGGATACAAAGTGAATAAACTGTAATTAATAAAATAAATAAATAAATTTTTAAAAATAAAAAAGGGTCATTCATTTACCTCCAAAAGAAGGAATGTGACCTGACTAAGATCCCATCTAGAATTTAGGGAGAAATGATTCTGTGGGAAGAAGCATTAAAGAATAAAACTGCTTGCTGCTGTGCCCATTAAATCCAGCTTTAAGATGTGTTGGTAACAAATGCCTCACTTAAAAACATAACAGAAGCAGGACATTGTTCTAGGCTAAAGCCTACAGTGTTCACATAGCAGGTACCTTTACACCTGGCCCCTGCCAATCTTCTATACTCCATCCCCTTCCCCACTCCCTCATTAACTCCAGATATGCTGCCTTGAATAAAAAGTTCCCAAAACCAAGCCTCAGATTACACTAAACTTCCTAAAGGAATTATCTTGAGCTATCTTTAATTTTCTCTGGTAGACATTATTTCACACCTCTGCGTCTGACTTAACAATCTTGGGATTATTGGGTAAGTCCCTTTGCAGTGTACAGATAACCTCTGAGAACTACAACAGGGCCTACTCTACTTTGCCGCAACCTGTATACCTGACATTTGCGCAAATGGATTTGAAAGGTGTCTTGAAAACCAGGTGGCAGAGTGGCACACTTTTAATCCTACCAGTTGGGAGGTAGAGGCAGGCAGATCTCTGTGAGTTCGAGGACAGCCTGGTGTAGAGAGTGAGTTCCAGGACACCAGAGCTACACAGAGAAACCCCGTCTCAAAAGAAAAGAAAAAAAAACAGGAAGAAAGGAAGGAGAGAAAGAGTTGTCTTGATTCATGACTTTTTTTTTTATTTTGTTACTACAAAAGCCTCATGAAGCAGTTACCACTTAAGAACATAGAATTTGGGGTGACTCAAATCTGCGTTCTCAAGCCATGGTCGTTCATATTTGGCTCCAGAATGGACAGTCTCTTATCTCCTTTGAGGTGAGAGAAGGCTGTTTCTTTTGTCAGTGTAGCTTTCTGGTATCTCCTCAAAAATATGAGCTGCCCAAAGGCACAGACTTTGTCCGTTGCCTTGGAATTTCTCAGCTCCTCGCATCTTCATCTGGCTAATACCTGCTTGTTCTAGAGGGCTTTGATTGTTAGCAACAGACATGAGCAGAAACTCCATCAGAGCAGGAATATAATGGGAAGGCTTGTAGCTCATGCTACGAAGGCTAAGAAAATAACTGATAGGCTAGGGTCAGACAGTACGGGAGGACAACTTCCCCTATCAGTGGACCAGAGGACAGGGATCGGGGAGGAAGGGGGAGGGAAGGTGGGACCAGGAGGAGATGTAGGAGGGGGCTACAACTGGGATACAAAGTGAATAAATTGTAAATAATAATAAAGTAAAATGCTTAAAAATAAAAACAGAAAACAGAAAAAAATTACTTAAAAATAGATTTGGTAAGAACAGAAGCCAAGAGAGCTCACAGAGTTAAAATGACACAATACAGTGGGGGCTTTTCCAGAGGGTGGGACATCTTCTCCTTTCAGTATTTTTCTTTGTTTTGTTCATTCAAGACCAGTGTATCCACAGTCAGGCTACATATCCACTCCTCGCTAGGAAGAAACTTCAAAATTGGGTGCCACAGGGATGTAAGGGGAACCCTCCTCCATTGCTGGTTGGAGTGCAAACTTGTACAACCGCTTTGGAAATCAATCTGATGCCTCCTTAGAAAAGTAGGAACAGCTCTACCTCAAGACCCAGCTGTATTACTCCTGGGCATATATCCAAAAGAGGCACCACCATACAACAAGAACATTTGTTCAAATATGTTCAAAGCAGCTTTATTCATAATAGCCAGAAACTGGAAACAACCCAGATGTTCCTCAGTTGAAGAATGGATAAAGAAACTGTGTTACATCTACACAATGAAACACTATTCAGCTATTAAAAACAAGGACATCATGAAATTTGCAGGCAAATGGATGGGTCCAAAAAAAGATCATCCTGAGTGAGATAATCCAGACCCAGAAAGACACACATGGTATATACTCATGAATAAGTGGAGATTAGCCATACAATACAACATAACCGTACTACAATCTACAGACCTAAAGAAGCTAAGAGAAAAGGAGGCCCTTAGGGAGGATGTTTAATTCTCTTTCAGAAGGGCAAATAGAATAGACACTAGAAGAGGTTGAGAGATGGAACAGTTTAGGAGTCTACCAAAGATGTCCTCTGAAAGACTAAACACAGCAGGGGATCTAAGCAGATCCTGAGACTCCCACCCAAACTTTGGGCAGAGCTCTAGGAGTCTTATGCAAGAGTGGGGGGATAGAAGGATCCGGAGGAAACAGGAGCTCCACAAGAAGACTAACAGGCCAACAAATCTGGGCCCAGGGACTCCAGCTGAGACTGATGCACCAACCAAGGACAGTGGAGAGAATCTAAATCCCCTTCTCAGATGTAGCCGGTAGGCAGCTCAGTCTCCAAGTGGGTTCCCTAGCATGGGGAGCAGGGGCTGTTGCTGACGTGGATGCTGCTACCTGCTCATTGATCACTTCCTCCTACTGGGATGGCCTCACAGAGGAAGAGGATGCAGGCAGTCCTGACAGACTTGATAGGCTGGGGTCGGTTGGTAGGGGAGAAAGGCTCCTTCTTTCTGAGGAGTAGGGGAATGGGATAGGAGGAAGGGGGGCGGATGACGGCACCAAGAGGAGACAATGGACGGGCCTACAATCGGAATGTAAATTGAATAAACTTTTAAAAAATGAATTTAAGTTAAAAAAATGTAAATCCTCCGAAGAAAGTCAGAAGGCAAACAGCACCATAATGGAAGGCTTTGCAAAGCAACCCAAACCCACCAGTTTGAGGACTCCATCAGCCCCTGAGCAGCAGCGTTCTTTCAGTATCTGTGCCTCGACTCTCTCATTGTAAGATAGGAAGAGGACCTTCCTCTTAGGATAGCAGCGGGGATTGAACTCATGGACTAATGAGCACCTCTAACTCACTGTACACAGTGCACACAGAGCCTGCACAGAGGAAGTGCTATATCTGTGCTCTTTAAGAAATTTTTCAATGACTTCCCTGACTTTGCAGACAGACACACTGACTCAAGCCACTACATTTCTCCTTCCAGCACTTACAAAAGCAAATTTGCATCCCACTCTATGTGTTGTGTGTGTGTGTGTGTGTTTGTATGACTCTTAATTAAATGTGTGCATGCCATTTACATGGTAATAGCAACAGAAACATGTGGAGCTTTATATTGTATTCCCAACACAGAGCATACACCTGAGGAGGGTAGATGCATAAAGGTCCCCAAAGATATCCAGGTCCTAACCTGGATATAGACAATTTACACAATTGGCCCCAATCTACACAATATACACAATTAGCACTTTGACACAGAGCCAACATTGAATACTGCCTGCCACCAGTGTCCACACTGCAGTTGATCTTCCTGCTCCACAGTGGCTGGAGTTTCTTAAGAGTTGTAAAATGCAAAGATTTAAAAAGTAAGGATTAAGCGTGGGCAGGAGGCAACTCATTCTGCTAAGAAGACTCTGGTTGGAAGCAGGGAAGATTACCCAAAGGCAGGAAGGGAGAGTTTAAGCGATGAGAAATGAGGGATGACCGCATGCTGCCATGGGAGCCAAAGGTTACAGTGAACTCATTTTCAAGCACCTGAAGTCACAAAATTAGAATGTGTAGTCATGGATCTAATGACCTCCTGCGTTTAATCACTTCTGAATTCAAATTAAAGCAGGTAACTGAAGAGGAAGCTGTTGAGGTTAAAAATGTTCTCGTCAATCTCTAGATGTAATGAAAATGCCTTGAGGAAAAGAAAAAGGGGGGAGGGGAATGCGTGTGTTTTATATCCCTGTATACATGTGTGTAGGTGAGCTCGTCCTTGGCTGTGCATGTGGAAGCCTGAAGCTGACATTCTCCATCTCACTGTTGAGTGGGGTCGGGTCTTATGCTGAATCTGGAGCTTGTAGTGACAGCTAAACTTGGCTGGACTCAATTCTTTCAGCCCCTGCAAGACTAGGGTACAGATGTTCGCAGCATCCAGCTTTTACACAGATGCTGCAGATCTGAACTCAGGTTTTCATGCTTTTGCAGCAAGCGCTTCGGCCATCTCCTCAAATCCACTTACCTTAAGCATATTTAAAGATGAATTTCCTTGATATAATTTCAAATGATGTGATCAACCAAAAAAATGTCTAGTTTTGTTTCCTTTCTGCACTGTCTTATTGGAGTAAGTTAAACCAATATTAGCTAATTGTCAAAATAATAAAAATATTCTTATATGGGGACAATCAAATGTCTAAAATAGTGGACATTGAGATGTCACTATAATAAAGGAAGTATGAAAATCCCAGGCCTAGAAATGTCTCTGGGCTATCAAAGACTCCCTTGAAAAGTAGTCATTCAATTAACTTTTTTTTTCCTTTTCTCTGTATCAGGCAAAGTACTACAAACCAGAATTTTTATATGATTAAGAAAGTCTTCCTTAGAAGAATTTTAGAGTCTATATAGGAGTGTTGGAGGATGTTGGCACATAAAATTAATATTAAATACAAGCTGTAACTTGTGCTTCAGTAAATGTATTATGGGTTGAACTGTTTCTGTCCCTCTTTCTTTTGTTGAAATTCAACCCCAGTAATTCAGACTTTGGCCTATTGGAGGTAGGTGCAACTGAAAATGTCAGCATGGGTGGATGATCCCTCATCCAAGGGACTTTCCTCAGTAAGCCAGGCCTGCTTATAGGCACATGTCTGTAATTCCAACACTTGGATATGGAAGCAGAAAGATCAGGAAGGAGTTCTAAACCAGTCTTAGTTATAAAAAAGTATGACTGTAGCCTGGGCTGCATTAGACTCTGTCTCCAAGCATCAACAAGAAGAGCACCATGTGAAGAGACAGACACACATGCACCTGAGTGTGGGGACCCACTACTACAAACCAAGCACCTCCCAGGAGCTGAAAGAGGAGCCTGGAGCAGAACTTCCCCAGAACTTCCAGACTGGGCACACCTCTGCCAGAACCTTGTGTTCTGAGCCCCCAGAACCAGGAGAATAAAAATTCACTTCTCTAAAACACTTAGTGTCTGAGGAGACAGGATAAGCTGGGGTTGGATGGAAGGGAAGGAGGTCCTCCCCTGTTGGTGGACTTGGAGGGGGTGGGGAAGAGGGAGATGAGGGAGGGAGTGGGAGGGTAGGAGGGAATGGGGGAGGGGGCTACGCCTGGGATTCAAAGTACCTAACCTGTGATTGAGATAAAAATAAATAAATTAAAAAAAAATAAAACACTTAGTGTGTGGTACTTTCTAATGGAAGCCTTAAAAAAATGACACAAATACAGGTCAAATATTCTCCAAACACATGAAAATGAAGGACTCATTATGTCTGGGATATGAATAGGTGACCTCAAAGAGGGGACCACCATGGCATGTGTGAAAAGTACAAAGGCTTTCAAGTGGTAGGGAAAACTACAACTTGACCAAACATACCACCGCTCCAGAAGGAAATGATTACAGAAAACAATGAAGGAAACTTCTCCAAAGAAAAGCCCTAGAAAGCCAATTTAAGAGTCATAGTAGGTGCTATGCATCTAATTAATTCTCCATGATCCCAAAACCTAATATAAAGAAGGATCCTTCATATCTGACAAATAAATAAATGAACACATATCAGAAATTGAAATGTGGGACTGGAATAAACAAATAAGAGTGGCATATCCCACTCATAAAAGCAGAGAATATCAGTGACGAACAGAATAATATAAACTTTTCTCTCCTTTCGACTTTCTAAACAGAGATTTTATTACATTTTTAATTTATTTATTATGTGGGTCAGTGTGCACACATGCAGTGATGTGTGTGAAGGTCGGAGGCAGTTTTCCAGAATCAGTTCTCTTTTCATCGTGTAGATCCCGGGCACATAGCTCAGGCTGTTAGAGTCAGCAGTGAAAGTCTTTACCCATTGAGCCATCTCACTCTCTCAAGAAAGAAACTTTTATAAATCTCAAACATGAAGACAATGTCCCATTACTCTCAACAACTGCAGAAATGACAATGAACTAGGGTGGAGCTGAGGCAGGGTAAATTTGAGATCAGAAAATGAGTTCCAGACCATCATGGAGAGAGAATGGAGTTCTCTTTCAAAGAAAAAGACATGAGCATGTGCCACTAACAAAGAGGCATACAAAAACACAAAGTGTGTTGGTTTTAATAATTATGGACTAAGCATTCTTGTGTGAGACTAGAGTTTCACACCAAATCATGAAGAATATTTTTATTATTTGGGAATCTGACAGCAAATGAAGTGTCTATAAGCGTATACAGATAGTCCATTCACTAATAATGTGAATATTTAGTAAGAGCTACTGGTATTAGGGGTTGACTGTGACAAAGACAACTTTACATAAAAATATTGCAAAGAAATGAGCATATCTTAGTTATATATTAATTGGAAATATTTATGCATTTAAACTGGTGGGAAACTACCTAATTTATTTTAACTTTAAAGAGCTAGTTGTGGGGATGAAGAGATGGCTGAGCAGTGAAGAGCATTTAGTACTTTTGCAGAGGACCTGGATTCAGTTCCCAGGACCCACACGGTAGATGAAAATGGTCTGTAATTCCAGCTCTAGGGAACCCAATGTCTTCTTCTGACCTCCCAGGGCACTAAGCTGCATGTGGTGCACAGGCAAAATATTCATATACATAAAAACAAATAAATCTTTAAAAAGAGGAACTTGGGCTATACCTAAAATTGTAAGCCTTTCTCAGAAATAAACATTTTCTCCATTAAGTCACTTTTGTCAAGGTATTTTTCACGGAAGTAAGAAAAGACTCCGCTTATCAAAATCTCATCATAATTTTTCACTGAACTTATGTCTCAAATTGACATTTAAAATGACTAAGAATAGGCAAGATGGTTCTGAGAGCAAAAGGGAGGGACAGGAGGCTTGCCTGTCTAGCAATTAAGATGTACAAAGCAATTAAGATGGTATAGTTTTGCTTCAAAGAGCAATGCAGCAAAACCATACTGTCTTAATTACCACGGTGCTACTTGTCTTCATGGAGCAGAATGAAGATGCCAGAAACAGATCAGCCACATATGGGAATTTGACAAAATTGGGATGTCTGATTCCTGAAGAAAACAGACTATTCGGTATACTGTGGAGAATAATTTGGCTTTCTATACAAAATAAATTATATCAGATTATACAGATAGCTATAAATTCCAGAACAGATGAGAGACTAAAATTCAGGAAGCCAACTTTTAAGGAAATAATGAAGAAGAATTATTACTTGATACAGGGTATAATACAAATATTACCCTTATTACTTAAGAATAACAAACAGTGCGATCTTAGGCAACATACAGACTTATAATTCCTATCAAAATTACCTTAATATGGGGCCTGTGGAATCAGCTCAGCCAGTGATGTGCTTGCCTCACAAGAATGAGTACCTGAGTTGAGACATCCAGTACCAACATAAAAATATGTCTGTAACGCACTAGAGTAGCAGAGACAGGTCAATCCTTGGGGCTCACCAGGTCAGCCTAGCCAAAGGGTGATCTCAGGTTCAATAACAAACCCTGTCTCAAAAGATAAGGTAGATAGTGACTGAAGAAGACACACAGCATTGGTAAATGGCCACTGTGGTTGTTTGAATGAGAATGGCCCAAAGAATTTAATGTTTGGTCACCAGAGAGAGGCACTATTTGAAAGGAGTAGGAAGTGTGGTTTCACTGGAGAAAGTATGACACTGAAAGTTGGCTTTGAGCTTTCAAGAGCCCTCGCTAGGACCAATGTTTCTCTCTCCCTTCTGCCTGTGGTCCAGGTATGTAACTCTCAGCCGCTTCTTCAGCTCCATGTCTACCTGCATGTCACCACACTCTCTTGCCATGATAAGATGGACTAAATCTCTGAAACCGTAAATCAAGGCCCAGTTAAATGCTTTCCATTTTTAAGACTTGCCTTGGTCTCTTCATAGCAATAGCACACCGGCTAAGACAGTCAACACATACACATATACACACGCACATTCTCACATACCAGTAAACACATACACACCTAATGAGTATACACACGTGTATATGTGCACATGCACACATACATGCACAGAGATATGCATATGCACAGAGATGTATAATTACCCTAATGTGTGAAACCAAAGCTGAAATAAGCAAAATTAAAGCCAAGCAACAGATTGGTAATAGATCTTCGCAACATAAACAACAAAGAATTAACTGCATGAGAAGAAACTCTGAGAAAATCCATAGCCCTGCTAAGAAAATCTGGCTCAAGAACTACACATTAAGATGAGAAACGTTCAGCTGTCTGGGTGATCACTCCCTAGGGAATTTGTCAGCAGGTTCAGCGCTGCCTTCACCCCTGAGCCTCTAATAGATAGCTTTTTGTTTGTCAATTAGGTGATTCACCTTCTGTCCTGTCTCCCTGAGAGGAAAAGAGAGGTCCCCTTTTCCATAAAAACTGACAGAATTAAGGACTCAAGACAATGATCAGTAAACTTCAAAGATGCTCATGCTGTTCCTAGAAGACAAATATCACTTAATGAAAATCACACTGCAAGGCATAATAGAGGTCTCCCTAGGAGTTCGTGGCTAGGGAGGCTCCAGGGGTCTGTGTAACAACACAAGCTCTTGCCATTGCCCTTAGCTGCCCACTGTAAGTACATGATAAGACTCTGATGCTGAGAACACTGCACACCTGAGCTGCAGAACATAGAAAAATTGGTGGCGAACCAACCAGGAAACACCTTTCCTGCTGCAAGGCTTTCGGGGTGCCAGCTTTTCCGAGGGTGAAAAGACATCCATGGGCTTGCCCAGTGCTGGACCCCACATGCCGCAATATGGATCTACCAGAAAGATGCACCATTGGTGCAGTGGTGTCATAACTTTAATAGGATTTTTTGCAGGTGTTTTGGTTGGATTTGAGACCTGTTTCACAGGAGGGAATTTTATGTCTGGCACTACAATCTTGATCAAATGTCCATGGGTGGTGCGGTCATGTACTCTCAGGTAGAACATTGCTATTGTTTTTTTACTAAATGGCCATATGGTCATGTTGCCTTTTAAATACTTGTATTTATACTCATAGACCTGTGCTGATCCCAACCTGAGTCAGAAAAGATTCTTTTTGCAATAAGCAACAGCCAATGCTGAGATACATAACTGGTCAAAATGCTGAGAGTAAGAGATAGGGTGTTCAGCCCCAAGGGGAGCATGTTTATCAACCCTCCCTACCCACTACCAGCAAGGCTCCTGGAAGATTAGGCAGAGGGATGGAGAGGAGTGCTGGGCAATGCTGTCTTATGAAGCTGACATGGCTATCACAGTCATGAGCTCACAGCGTCTGTGGTGACCTGTACCAGACCAGAGCAAGATTCATTAGCCAAACTTCCAGGATAAAAAGGATCTCTCTAGGCCCCACACCCTCCTGGGGAGTGATTGACAGTTGATAGCTGCTGGGAAAGAAAGACAATCATTGTGGCCAGGAGTAGACTTCCAATGTAAGGCCACTAGTAGATCTCCAGCAAATGGGATCAAGAGGGTTGGACTTACATATTTAAGAATACACACACACAAACACACAATCACACACATACGCATATATATATACATATATATATATTGTGTACATATGTAACAACAATTTTAAAAATAGAGACCATGAATTTGAGAAAGAGTAAATGAAAATATGGGAAGGGTTAGAGAGAGAGAGAAAGGAAGGGATAAATGATATAATTATACTTTAATCTTAATTTTTTAACATTTTTATTTTATATTAATCACAGGTTATGTACTTTGTATCCCAACCGCAATTCCCTCCCTATCCCACCTTTCCCTCCCTCATCTTCTCCCTGCCCCTCTTCAATTCCACCAATAGGGGAGAGCCTCCTCCCCTTCCATCTAACTCTAGCTTATCAGATCTCTTCAGGAATGACTACAATGTCCTCTTCTGTGGCCTAGCAAGGCTGCTCCTCCCTGGGGGGTCCGGGGGGGGGAGGTCAAAGAGCCAACCATTGAGTTCATGACAGAAATAGTCCCTGTTCCCCTTACTAGTATACCCACTTGGGTATTGAGCTACAATTTGCTACATACAAGCAGGGGTTCTAGGTTATAACCATACATGGTCCTTGGTTGGAGAGACAGTCTCATAAAAGACCCCTGTGCCCTGCTATATTTGGTCCTTGCGGAGCTCCTGTCCTCTCCAGGTCATACTAACTCCCCCTTCTTTCATATGATTCCCTGCACTCTGCCAAAGGTTGGTTATCTTAACTTTTTTAATTAACTTGAAACTAACGATCAACCGAAGAAGGCACCCAATGTCCACCTCTAACTCCCTTGGATGTACAGAGAGAAGGGGTTAATGTCTAAATATCATACACTATATTTGCAAATATTAAGACACCTCATTATACCCCATAAATACATACATACATAGCAGATAAAAATAAATTTAACTTTAAAACACAAAAGTGGTATCTGTAATGCATATTGATTATTTTTTTTTATTCCTAGTAGACAGTAAATTTGATGGTTTATTTGGCACAATGGGAGTAGGAAAGCAGAGCCTACTCCGTCATGGTTTGCTTAGAGACACTAAGAAAATGTAAGACCACGACTCTTCTATTCCATCCGTGACTCAGATTTGTGGTTACAATATATTGCTAGTAACAGTAACATTATGAGACAAAGAAGTATAAGCACCAAAGAAGTGTTCCCTGAAGCTGCCCACTGCAGGTCAACAAAGGATGTAGCCAGCCACACAGGAGCACCCGACTTGTTTGCTGTTTGTTATTTTTTTAATTAGCATGCTCAGAATTAGGATCCACTGTGGCATTTTCAAACGGACTCTGTCTTTATTGATTCTCCTCCCGACTTCTTGCCTGGCACCCCTTGACCTCCTCTGATTTGTGCCCTTCCACCCAGCCCAGCACAACCTCCTTCCCACTTTCAAGCCTCATGTGTCCTGTTGGCCTCAACACCTTTTGACCCGCTTCTCTTTTTTTATTTAATAAATTTATTTATTTTTATATCAATCACAGGTTAGGTTTTTTGCATCCCATACGTAGCCCCCTCCCTCACTCCCTCCCACCCTCCCCAACCCTCCCTCATCTCCTCCCCGCCCCCTCCAAGTCCACCAACGGGGGAGGATCTCCTCCCCCTTCCATCTGACCCCAGATCATTTTGTCTCCTCAGGGCTGGCTGCAATGTCCTCCCCCCCCCCCCCGGATCTAGCCAGGCAGTTACTCCCTGGCATGTATGGGGGAGGGTCGAAGAGTCAGCCATCAAGCTCAAGACTGAAACAGCCCCTGTTTCCCTTACTAGGGTCTTCAGTTCACCAATGAGTTATCATGGGCAACATCTGAGCAGGGGTTCTAGGCCATATCCATACATGGTCCCTGGTTGGAGAAACTGTCCCAAATAAGACCCCTGTGCCCTGCTCAGTTTGATCTTTGTGGAGCTCTCTTGCAGTCTCCCTTCTGCTTTCATGACCTACTGCAACTGGCATACATCCACAGAAGCATGAAATAGGATCCATATATGAGAGATTACGTGACTTATGTCTTTCTGAACATGACAGCTGATGCACACGGGTGAGTTTGCCACCAGCTGAACTCACTGGAGCCACGCCCTGCCCTTCGGAGCTCACAGGCATCTATCTTAAAAGTCATTTATGCTCAATTGAGGAAAATAATAAGCCATGACCTCCTTAGGAGCATGGAGCAGGACATGTCTTGGTTATCCTTCCTTCATGTTCTGACATCTTGTGGTGAGTGACACAGGATAAGGAAACACACACACACACACACACCACTCCAAACTCCCACACCTGCAAATGGTCCCTATTCAGTAAGGTTGAAAAGGGGCTTTTTCAATCAAAGATGAGAGTTAGGTTAAAAAAAAAAACAGACTTGCACCTCAGGAAAGCCATTGAGAGATGAGCTTAATTATGAAGACTAGCTAAAAATTTAATGGAAATGTAAAGTGCTATCCTGGCAGGGAAAAGGCTTTTAATACAGAACAGCTGAGAGGAAAAAAGGCATTGGGGTTTACATCTTGATGAAGGTCCTCACCAAAACACAAGAAAATGGTATCTATACTACAAAAGTAATATTTTCTTGCCTGGTATGGTGGTTTCTGCTTATAATTCCAGCACTCAGAAAGTTGAGATGGAAGAATGGACATGAGTTCAAGGTCACCCTGAGCTAGAGACTGAGACCCTATCTCACATGAATAAATAAAATTCTGTAACTAACAAACAAACAAATAAATAAATAAATCTTTAAGAAAATATTGTTTTATTTTTAATTAATTTATTTATTATTATTTATTACAATTTATTCACGTTGTATCCTGGCTGTAGTCCCCTCCCTCATCTCCTCCCAATCCCACTCACCCTCCCTCTTCTCCCCCTTTTCCCCTCCCCTAGTCCACTGATAGGGAAGGACCTCCTCACCTTCTATCTGACCCTATATCAGGTCTCATCAGGACTGGCTGCATCATCTTCCTTTGTGGCCTTTCAATGCTGCAACCTCCAGGGAGAAGTGATCAAAGAGCTGACCACTCAGTTCATGTCAGAGACTAGGGGACCCATGGGAAACTGAGCAGCCTATGGCCTTCATCTGAGCAGGGGTCTAGGTCCTCGCCATGCATGGTCCTTGGTTAGACCCCATCCATCAGAAAGACTAACATCAAAAATTCAAGGGATGATACATGCTGGAGAGGTTGTAGAGAAAAGGGAACCCTCCTCCATTGCTGGTGGGAATGTAAATTTGTACAACCACTTTGGAAATCAATCTGGTGCCTTCTCAGAATATTAGTGCTACCTCAAGATCCAGCTATAGTACTCCTGAGCATATATCCGAAATAAGCTAAACCATACAACAAGGTTACTCAACTATGTTCATAGAACATAGTTCATATTATTCTTAATAGCCAGAAACTGGAAACAACCTAGATGTCCCTCAATGAAGGAATGGATACAGAAATTGTGGTACATTTACACAATACCACGCAGGAATTAAAAACAAGGAAATCATGAACTTTTCAGGCAAATGGATGGAACTAGAAAAGATCACCCTAAGTGAGGTAACCCAGAAGCAGAAAGACATGTACGGTAGATACTCACTTATAAGTTGATATTAGCCATATAATATAGGATAAACATAATAAAATCTATACTCCTAAAGAAGCTAAACAACAAGGAAGACCTTGGGGAAGAGGCTGAAAGCTCACTCAGAAAGGCAATAGGATAGACATCAAAAGTAGAAGACAGGGGGACAGGACAGGAGAAAGACCCTACCTATCAGGGTATCGAAGCAGATGCTGAGACTCATAGCCAAACTTTGGGCAGAGTGAAGGGAATCTTTTGAAAGAAGACAGGGATGGAAGACCTGGAGGGGACAGGAGCTCCACAAGGAGACCAACAGAGTCAAAAACCTAAGCCCAGGGGGCCTGCAGAGACCAATACTCCAACCAAGGACCATCCACCAAATGTTTATTTTAAATGTCTAAGTTTGATAGGTTGAAAGTATTCATGATTCCTTAATTTTTGACTCTGCAGTTTTGAGTTCTATAAGTCCATATGGAAACAGTTTTTATATGCTCCATGTGACAATTGATGTCCAAGATTGACACTCCCATTAGCATGTCTGAAATAGCAAGAAAGGCTAGACACTCTCTCTCTCTCTCTCTCTCTCTCTCTCTCTCTCTCTCTCTCTCTCTCTCTCTCTCTCTCTCTCTCTCTCTCTCTCTCTCTCTCTCTCTCTCTCTCTGTGTGTGTGTGTGTGTGTGTGTGTGTGTGTGTGTGTATTTGTGTGTGTGTGCACCACCCTCCTTAGTCTCTTCCTTGTAGCATGGCAATCTCAAAGCAGTTGTGTTATAGGAAGTCATTATGTTGTGGGTGTTTTTTTCCTCCCTTCCCTTAGCTCCCGGAATAATGGCTCATGAGACTCATTAAATATTATACAAATACCT
>CM053748.1:36385197-36405542 GCA_028658305.1 Pachyuromys duprasi
AAAAAGAATTACAAAATGAAATGGGGTGGAGAGAGTTTAAAAACCACCCATGTTCGGAGAGTAGAAATCTGTGTACACGCACACCACTCAAATTAAAGTATTTCTACCCTGTTTGGCTCTCTTGCCTGCCTGCTTCACCCCTGTTCTCAGTACTGCCGTGCCACTGACTAGGGAATCTGAATGGACAGCAAGACTGGAAGGTGGGAAGGACTTATACAGTGTAGCAGGTAATGAGAAAGACCGCAACACCCTTTCCTACTGAAAAGAAAGTATTATTAAATATGTTTGAAATTTTTACAATATTCTTCAGGAATGGACATTTAAGCTAGAACTGAAGCCATGTTTTCCATTCCCTGCAATAACCCTAGGACTCCCTGGAGTGAGCTGAAATGACTTGAGATATACATGAATTTTTTTTCAAGAGTATTCTAAAAAGATACTGAGATGAACTTTAAAATAAAGTTGCTGATTTTACTCCCTGGGTCCTGTTTGTTTTATAGCCTCATTACCTCCACAAATCCTGAATAGCCACTGTAAAAACTGGGAGCAACAGTATATATTATCTCATTTAATCATCACAATCCTAGGGTCGTTTTTTCTCTTAGTGTTTGAAGCGGCGTGGTTATTTTTACTTTGCAGGGAGACAATCAGGGCTGAGAAGTGTGATGCAACCTTGATCACACATCAAGAGGGTTTGGTGGTATCTATTACTGAGGAGGTACAGGTTCAGTGATATCTGTCTTGATAATAGCCCACATGAGTCTCTGCAGCTAGTTGAGCCAGTTAGACAGATGTACATATTCTCTCCCACAGGACCAACTGAAGGCTCCTCTATGGTACTCTGCATCAGCCTGGGGTACAGATTCTGTCACATTGTTTTATAACCGTTATTTTTCATCATATTTTTTCTCTTGCCTAGTTCGTAAGCTCATAATGTCTGAGGCTTTTTTTTAACTTTGTTCATTTTATATCTGATGGCACCTGCTACATAATAGATACTAAATAAGCATGGAATAAATAATTTGTTAAACTAACTTCCCTGCCTGGAAGGAGCTTCATTGGTGCATATGATTGATTTTGAAATGAGTCAGCATGCAGCAAGCATAATAGGGGTTCAGGTGAAACTCCAGGCAGTGGATTGGGGGAGGGGATGGCTCCAGTAGAAGAACTTTGAATTTTACTCATTATTCATGGCTTTGAACTCAATTTCCAAAAGGTATCCGAGTCCTGAACATCCCATTTGATCTCAGGATTGCATCGCTTTTGGAAAAGTCAACACCATCTGTTTTTTTGGAAGCTTGCACCCACATCCAGCTGCTAATTTGGACTCCTAAACCATTTTAAAAATTAATGGCTTTATAAAAGGTCTGCAACTCCTTCTTAAGAGTTTAATATCATATTTATAAAGTCAGACTGTGTTGAGTTCCAGCATATTGCAAATAATTTACAGTGTTGTCCTGCTCAGAGCATAACTAATGCAGCACCACAGCTGTGCAGATAACTTTCCTATCAGCAGATGATAAACTATAAGTGGCCCCATTTGGATGTGGGGAAATGGTCCAGATTTTTAAAACTGGGAAGGAAATCTGACAGCAATGGCTTCCCTTACCTGAAAGCCATTTCACTAGTGATAAGCACAGTCCACCTCTTCCCTACTCATTTATACCAAGAAAAAGCGAGCTGTTCGTGAAGTTTATGGCTCTTTGGCCTGCTTGCTTGAACACTGTTCCAACCAGCTGATAGGCAGTATGGAAAGTGGGTCAACCAGGCTGGAGGATCTGAAGTCAAAAAGGAACACGATGAAATGGTGGCGCTGTGGACTAAGGCCTTGGATGTGAATCAGCTGCATAAGGATGGAAAGTAGTTAAGAGAACTTCTGTGCTTTTCTGTACCACACTGCTTCAGTGGCTCCTGAAAAGTTGTCCCTCCCTTCCTTCCTCCTCCTCCTCCTCCTCCTCCTCCTTCTCCTCCTCCTTCTTCCTCTCTCTCTCTCTCTCTCTCTCTCTCTCTCTCTCTCTCTCTCTCTCTCTCTCTCTCTCTCTCTCTCTCTGTGTGTGTGTGTGTGTGTGTGTGTGTGTGTGTCTATGTGTCTCTGTATCGCTGGTTCACTCTATCTCTGTCTCTCTCTGTCTCTCTGCCTCTGTCTCTTTCTCTGTCTATCTCTCTGTATCTCTCTGTGTCTATGTTTCTCTATATGTCTCTGTCTCTTTCTGTCTCCCTGGTTCACTCTGTCTCTGTGTCTCTCTCTCTGTTTCTGCCCATCTCCCTGTCTTTCTCTGTCTCTCTGTCTCTCTCTGTCTCTCTGTCTCTCTCTCTCTCTCTCTCTCTCTCTCTCTCTCTCTCTCTCTCTCTCTCTCTCTGTCCCTCTCTGTGTGTGTGTGTGTGTGTGTCTATGTGTCGCTGGTTCACTCTGTCTCTGTCTCTCTCTGTCTCTCTGCCTCTGTCTCTTTCTCTGTCTTTCTCTGTCTCTCTATCTCTCTGTATCTCTCTGTGTCTATGTTTCTCTATGTGTCTCTGTCTCTATGTGTCTCTGTCTCTTTCTGTCTCCCTGGTTCACTCTGTCTCTGTCTCTGTGTCTCTCTCTGTTTCTGCCCTTCTCTCCGTCTTTCTCTGTCTCTCTGTCCCTCTCTCTGTCTCTCTGTCTCTGTCTCTCTCTCTGTCTCTCTCTGTCTCTCTCTGTCTCTCTCTCTCTGTCTCTCTCTCTCTGTCTCTCTCTCTCTGTCTCTTCTCTCTCTCTCTCTCTCTCTCTCTCTCTCTCTCTCTCTCTCTCTCTCTCTCTGCCACACCCTCCAGCCCCAATTTGAGCAAACCAGGTATGAGGTTCTACCTGTAAAGCTGGGGTCCCTACACAAGATTCCAGGATTCAGGCTACTTGTGCATCAGAGTCACTTGTTACCTTGACTCTGCTGATAATTTTGGGAGAAAGGCAGGAAGGAAGTTGTGCTTAAACTAAAAATCACCATGAAAGACACAAAATTCTACTCAGCCAAGACACTGTTAAATCTTGCCTTCACTGTGACCTTTAAACTGATTTTTATTGTTTGTGCATGTAGTTATGGCACGTGCATGTGCACATGCTAGTGTTTGTACAAATTTACGCATGCGGGTGTGCTCCCACAGATGTGCACAGGCATAATGAGGCCAGAGGCCAATATGGGATGTCTTCCTAAATTGCTCGCCACTGTGGTTTTTTATACAAGGTCTCTCAGTGAACCAAGAACTTACTGGTCTGGCAAAAGTAGCTGCCAGAGGAGCTCCAGAGATTCCCATGCCTCTAGCACCCCACTCCTGGGATTACAGGTGTGTGGTGCGGCACCCAACCTTTCACATGGGGGGTTGGGGAGATCCACAGGCCCCACAACAAGCACTTCATGGACAGAGCTGCCCCCTACTCCTCTTTCATTCATATTCTCAAGAATGAATTAATAATCACCTATGTACAATAAACTAGAAATACAAATCTCTTAAACAAAATCCTTAGCCTAGGATTCCTTCCCTGCTGGTACTTCGGCATATCCAGGGCAAACACAAGTACTTGTTTTTATTAGTAAAAGTACTCTGGGGAGCTCTGGGGGGGCCTCATTTCTATGAAGTACCTCAGAAACCCCTAGAGGAGGCAGAAGAGAAAACTGGTGTTGCTTGTTGCAACCATCAGCTCAGGCAGCTGCAGTTCTCTCATCTTGTAGGTTTAATTTCTGGTTGATCTGGTTATTTGGAAGGCAATGCTCATTCCTTTCTCTCCTCCACCTCCATGGGAAAACATTTCCCCACACACTGATACAGGCTTAGCTTTAGTAGTAGAATGTAGGCAGTAGTGACAAAGTGCCATTTTTGATCCTTGGCTCTAATGAGACAACATTGTTATCTCATTCCTTCTGGGAGGTTCTGCACACATCCATGAGAAGAACAGGTCACTGCTGATCCTCCAACCTGATCCCCAGAGTGCATTCCCTTGGGCACAGCCAAACACTTGCTGTATCACACAGAAAATCACACAGCTGTAGAAACTTCACCCAGTGGTTGATATGGCTTACAGTCAGGGTTCAGATGAACAAAACAGAATGAACTTCTGTTCCATTCACTCATTCATAAAATAACACCTATAATCTCAGCACTTAGAAGGTGAGGCAGGAGGATTACAATTATTTTAAGGCCATCCAGGGCTACAAAGATTTTGTCCCAAAACAAACCAACTATCCAACCAACCACCATGCCCAGTTATAATTGAAGTGTTCTTTAATAATACACAATCTGATTCTTGTGCCTTCTCTCTGATTCTTTCCCTTCTGTTTGTTTGTCTCATCTAACTCCGATGTGATAGTTTCTGTTCTCTCTTACTATTTTATTTTGTTATATTTTATTATTGTCTCTTACAAGCCTGTTTGTTTCCTAATGAGAGGCAGAAAAAGAATAGATCCAGATGGGAGGGGAGGTGTGGGGGAGCTGGGAGGTGTAGAAGAAGGGGAAACTATAATCAGGATGTAGTACGTAAGAAAAAATATTTTTAATAAGAAGAAAAATATTAAAAAGAAAGAAGATTAAAATAAATAATGCATAAAGGAAAAAGTACTAAAACGTCAGTTTGAGCAGTGGCAAAGAAGTCACAGTAAATGCATATCAGATTAATAAAAATATAAGCAAACTATATATACATGCAGTTATTTGAAACTTATTTGCAGACAAGATGCTCTGGGGTAAGAAGAATGAATTTCAAAATTTATAGAAACCCTGAAAGTCTTAGGGACAAAAGCCAGCAGATATGACAAAGTCAGGCTCCCTCGTAGCAGTATGGCCATTGTCTGTCTTTTAGACCAAGGGAAGGTGCCAGAGCTGATCCAAATGTATTTAGAATAAATCTTCTTAACGAGCTGTCAAGTTCAGTGGAATTGCCAGACCAAGCTTTAAAAACTTCCCAGTTTTTAGTACCTGAGCCTATAAAGATGATATACAAGCCACAGAGGATACAAAGTGTCCAGGGAGGGGTGAAAATGTGGACTGGGAAGAGTTGGCTGTGCAATGGACTTGGTGGAACAGGTGAAGCTGTCCATCTGGATCTCTTGGTTACACACCTGTCATTGCATCTGGAAACAAAGGGATGGCGTGGAGAAAGATGAAGCCATAAAGAAAGAAGTTAAAAGCAAAGCAGTGCCTGGCAATGGAGCCCCCAGCCTTCTCCTTTTATAAAACCTGGATCCCGCCTCTTTTACTCTCATACTCACACCATCCCTAGCTTCTTCTGCATATCTGGTTCTCTTCTCTCAAGAGTCACTGCTCTCCTGGTAGCCTTAGAAGTCAGAGTTTTAGGACTCTGCAGAGCTTAGAGTCATAAACAGCGGTGAGCCGACAGTATTTTATGAGATTCTGAGTCCTAAAGCAGAACCAACTTCAATGTATTGCCCTGCCCATCAATGGAAGACTGAGGACTGAGTTTCTCAGCTTCAGATGATGTGCTCAAATCTTTGCCAAAGGCTTGAAATACTATCATCACATTAGATTATTGAAAACCAAAACATAATAAATTCCAAATAGTCTAGACCAGCACCGCCCAACGGAAATAAAATTTGAGCTTTATGTGTCCTTTAAAGAGTTCTAATAGTCTCATTAGCAATGGTAAAAAGCAGGTGGGTGAAATTAATTTTAATTAAAAAAAAACATTTTCTGCAGCCTAATATACACAAGATGCTATGAGATTAGGTTTAGTTTTTACCACTAATCTTAGTGGGAAATTGAAATAGAAATTAAGTTTAAGGAAAGGCTTCTAAAATATCTGACTGCTTTGCAAATAGTGCCAGTTTATTTATTTTCCTCTCCTCTGTAATTTACCTTAAGTTCTCATTTTTAAGGCATTGTTTTCTGACCTCCAAATTTCCAATCTTAGGAAACAGTTGG
The DNA here is from genome assembly GCA_028658305.1 of Pachyuromys duprasi. Taxonomy (NCBI): domain Eukaryota; kingdom Metazoa; phylum Chordata; class Mammalia; order Rodentia; family Muridae; genus Pachyuromys; species Pachyuromys duprasi. The sequence goes on from CM053748.1 coordinate 36,391,087, forward strand.
CCTGGTTTTGGTCACCAAGTATCTTTCTCTTATAACTTCACAAGAGTCACTGAATACAGAGCAGAGAAGATAGCCTGCCGAGGGAGAGAGTAATGAGCAATTAATCTTATCCACTTAGTGTCCTGGCCAGCACAGTAGCTTTGTGACCCGTGAGGCAGAGCTTTCTGAGTGGTCTTAAGACTGACGCCACTTTATATTTAGCAATGTTCAGAATCTCTTGTGCCATATTTCTCAAGTGATGCATTCCGCCAGGTCTCTATACATCCTCCATCCCTCCAGGGTGCAGTCCTTCTCATCTCAAAGAAGTTCTTATCCCTAACTCAGATAGTTTCAGTATTGATAATATATCCTTATAAAACTATCAAAGCACAAAAATTGGTCTAGGCACAGTTTGCTTACAGCTTTAAACAAACTCTGCCAGGGCTTTGGGTTGGCCTTTCTCCAATGAAGAGAGAAGAATGGCCTCATTTGTTTTGTTTTTATTTTTTTTAATTTTTATTAATTACACTTTATTCACTTTGTATCCCCCCTTAACCTCTCCCTCCTCCCCTCCCAATCCTACCTTCCCTCCCCCTTCTCCACACATGCCCCTCCCCAAGTGCACTGATAGGGGAGGTCTTCCTTTCCTTCCTTTTGCTCCTAGTCTATCAGCTCTCATCAGGAGTGGTTACATTGTCTTCCTCTGTGGCCTGGTAAGGTTGCTTCCCCATCAGTGGGAGGTGATCAAAGAGCAGGCCAAATCAGTTCATGTCAGAGGCAGTCCCTGTTCCCATTATTATGGAACACTTGGATACTGAACTGCCATGGGCTACATCTGTGCAGGGGTTCTAGGTTTTCTCCATGCATGGTACTTGGTTGGAGAGTCAGTCTCAGGAAAGACCCTTGTGCTCACATTTTTTGGTTCTGTTGCTCTCCTTGTGGAGTTCCTGTCCTCTCCCTATCTTACTATTTCCCACATCTTTCATAAGATTCCATGCACTCTACCCAACAGTTGGCCCTAAGTCTCGGCATCTGCTTTGATATTCTGCAGGGCAGAGCCGGTCAGAGGCCCTCTGTGACATGCTCCTAGCTTGTTTCCTGTTTTCTTCTTCTGATGTCAATCTGCTTTGCCTTTCTGGCTGGGGATTGAACATTTTAGCCAGAGTCCTCCCTCTTGATTAGTTTCTTTAGGTGTACAGATTTTAGTAGGTTTATCCTATTTTAAAATCACTGCTTAATAGTGGAGAGTGAATCAGTTGAACTTAATAGCTTTCTTTTTAATTTATTTTTTATTAATTACAGTTTATATACTTTGTATCCCAGCTGTAGTCCTATCCCTCATTCCCTCCCATTTCCACCCTCCCTTCCTCACCTCCTCACATGTCCCTCCCCAAGTCCACTTACAGGGGAGATCCTCCTCCCCTTCCTTCTGACCCTAGCCTATCAGGTCTCATCAGGACTGTCTGCATTGTTTAACTCTGTGGTCTGGTAAGGCTGCCCCCCCCCTCAGAGGGAGGTAATCAAAAAGCCAGCCACTGAGTTCAGTCAGAGACAGTCCCCGGTCCCCTTACTAGGGTACCCACTTGGACACTGACCTGCCATGGGCTGTGCAGAGGTTCTAGGTTATCTCCATGCATGGTCCTTGGTTGGAGTATCAGCCTCAGAAAATACCCTTTTTTTCCAGATATTTTGGTTCTGTTGCTCTCCTTGTGGAGTTCCTGCCCCTTCTAGGTCTTTCTATCTCCCGCTTCTTTCATAAGATTCCCTGTACTCTGCCCAAAGTTTGGCTATGAGTCTCAGCATCTGCTTTGATACCCTGCTGGGCAGAGTCTTTCAGAAGCCCTCTGTGGTAGGCTCCTGTCCTGTTCCCTGTTTCCTCCCTCTTCTGATGTCTATCCTGCTTGCCTTTCTGAATGAGGATTAAGCATTGCTTCTGAGATACCTCACTCAGTTTGATCTTTTCTAGTTCCCACCATTTGCCTGCAAATTTCATGATTTCCTTGTTTTTAACTGCTGAGTAGTCTTCCACTTTGCAAATGTACCACAATTTCTGTATCTATTCCTCAGGTGAGGGACACCTGGGTTGTTTCTAGACTCTGACTATTATGAATAAAGCTGCTACAAACATGGTTGAGCAAATGTCCTTGTATACTTGAGCATATTTTGGATATATGCCTACGAATGGTATAGCTGAATCTTGAGGTAGCACTATTCGTAATTTTCTGAAAAAGCACCAGATTGATTTCCAAAGTGGTGGTACAAATTTACATTCCCACCAGCAATGGAGGAGGGATCCCCTTTCTCCACATCTTCTCCAGCATGTGTTATCACTTGAGTTTTTTATCTTAGCCATTGTGATGGGTGTAAGCTGAAATCTCAGGGTCATTTTGATTTGTATTTCCCTGATGACTAAGGACTCTGAGCATTTCTTTAAGTGTTTCTCTGCCATTTGATATTCCTCTATTGAGAATTCTATGTTTAGCTCTGTACCCTTTTTTAAATGGATTACTTGATTTGTTGCTTTTTAACTTCTTGAGTTCTTTATATATTCTGGATATTAGCCCTCTGTCAGATATAGGGTTGATAAAGGTCCTTTCTCATTATGTAGGCTGTCATTTTGTTCTGCTGACAGTGTCCTTTGCTTTACAGAAGCTTTTCAGTTCCACCAGATCCCGTTTATTGATAAACTGAAGAAGAAATCAGAAGCTGGAAAGATCTTCCATGCTCATGAATCGGTAGGATTAACATAGTGAAAATGGCCAGTCTGCCAAAAGCAATCTACAGATTCAATGCAATTCCTATCAAAATACCAACACAATTCTTTACAGAACTTGAAAGAACAATTCCAAATTTCATATGGAAAGACAAAAAACAAGAATTGTTAAAACAATCCTGTACAACAACAGATCATCTGGAGGTATCTCCATCCCTGATCTCAAGCTGTACTACAAAGCATTAGAAATAAAAACTGCATGGTACTGGCTTAACAGCTTTCCTGACCACGGTAAAACTCAGAGTTGAATCAATGCACAGATTTTTTTTTAATCCTTAGATATAATATTGAGTCCTCTTTTAATTTTGTATCCATCTATTGATTAGGGAGCTCAGAAGGCAACTGGTAGGAATCAGTTCTCTCCTGCTTTGTTGATTTCAGGGACAACTCAAGTCATGAGACTAGGGTCAAGCACCTTTACTTGATGAGCCATCTTGCTGGCCCAAAAATGTGGAATAATTCCCAAATCATAAGTCAACTAATTCACTAGACCAGGACACTTAGATATTGAACAAATGTTGTGCTCCGTTTCTATTTGTTTATTTAAAATCTTGAAAACACCCGGGAGGCATTTAGTATCATCTCTATTTTAACTGACAACTCTGTAATTTAGGCAAGTCTCCTTCCTGAGATGGGTGATTTTTTTAAAGACTCTGTAGGAACTCTCCTGCCTTTGGAGGCTCTGTGGACATAAACAGATAAAATTGTGTAAAAATGACCATTCGTGGTTCTTGTTGGCTGGTCCGCAGGCAAAGGGCTACTACAGATAAAACAAAGTTACCTCCTTTTCAGAAGCTGCTTTGATACCGGTACTCATGTGATAAAACGGGAAGGTCTTTGTTGAGTCAGAGGGAGGTGGTTGCTCAGCAAAGAATTCCACCCAGTGTAGCCCCTGGGATCTCAAATCACACACTTCCACCTTTACAGAACATTGATTTGAGAAGTGGGAATGGAGGAGAAGCTTATTGAATGCCCCAATACCAAATTAAGGCCTACAGACCACCCCAGGTGCAGAGCTTGTCCCTCCAAGCTCTCAGCAAACACAAACTTAAACGCACACATGCACTTTTCCAATTTCACGCATAGTTGTGAACACCCAATATCATTAGTACCTGAGAAAAATGCCTTAGTCTTAGAGCAAGCAAACAATAAAATATTAAGGGTTTTCTCATCTCCCTGAAGGAACATCTTTCTTTCCAGAGGAGAGCAAGAGAGAATGGGCAAACGAGGGGAGAATGGGATGTCCTCTCTTGAATGGATCCATGGAGCTAAAACTGAAGCTTGTGCAGCTGTTACTACTCACCTAAGACTGCAACTGGAGGCAATGGCAAAATGCAGATCAAAATGTGATCTTCTGATTTTACACTCACACTATTTCCATCGAACCAGGATGAATGGCTTTTAGGTCTGCCCTTCACTAACGAATACACATTTGTGAGCAAAAAGAGAAAGGAAGGCCATTTTACGTTAACACTGAGGAGAGGGGCACAGGATACTCAGGTGGAAAAAAATAAAATCAGAGCGCTCCCTTGTCTTTCCATTGTTCCTCTCCCCCTCCTCACGTGACTGCCTGGCCCAGCATCCAGACTGTGGTTGGATTTGGAGGGGTACGGGATGTTAACTAGATGATCAAGACAGAGATGGTTTCCAGCTCAGCTCCGCTAGAGCACTGCCTAATAGCACTTTTCACCTTTTGAGGGAATCAAAGATCAAGTGTAAGGCAATCACCAGACCCTCTGCTTGTTTCCTGAAAGCTAATGGACCATGAGGGGAGGGATGCTGGTGCTTCCATAGTAATAGATGCTGCTGAGGAAGATACTGCTTCCTCTGACCTGCTGTCCGTGACCACAAATGTCTCCTCTTAAACACCTTGCCTGGAGTTTAGGGAGATGGCTCAGTTCAGAGAATGCCAGCTTCGCAAGCATGAGGACCTGAGTCCCCACGTAAGCACCAGCTGTGGTGGCTTCATCTGGTCTGTAGCGCGAGTGTGCGGGAGAGGAAAAAACACAGAAATCCACAGCCAGACAGCATGCTCAGAGTGAGAGGCCTTGGTACACTCGGCCCCAAATGGGATGTCTCCATCAAGTCCCTCTCCCCAGGGCTCAGGGAAGATGTGGAGGAGGGGGCCTAAAGAGTAAGAGCCAGGTTATATACTTTGTATCCCAGCCTTAGCTCCCTCCCGCATTCCCTCCCACTCTCCCCATCCCTCCCTCATCTCCTCCCTGCCCCTTTCCAAGTCCACTGATAGGGGAGGAGCTCCTCTCCTTCCATCTGACCCTAGCTTATCAGGTCTCTTCAGGGCTGGCTGCAATGTCCTCTTCTGGGGTCTAGCAAGGCCCCAGGGGGGAGGGGGGGAAAGGGGGACCGAAGAGCCAGCCATTGAGTTCATGACAGAAATAGTCCCTGTTCCCTTTACTAGGGTATACAAAGTACATAACCTGTGATTAATATAAAAATAAATAAATTTTTTAAAAAAGAAATAAATAAATTGTATTTATTAAAAAAAAAAAAAGAGTAAGAGCCAGAGGCTATGGAGGACACCATGCAAACAAGGCTTTCTAAACACAACAGAGTCCATGCACACGAGCTCACAGAGACTGTAGCCACAGGGACAGCAGGGCCTACATGGGCCTGCTCCAAAAGATGTCCTAGAGCTGAAAGGAAAAGTAGACACATGCCCCTGTTCCTAACCCAGAAGCTATCTCCAATTGATAACCACTTGCAAATAAAACTTTGGTTTTCTTTCAGGAGAGTTTCAGTGGGGGGAATAAAGGGTAGGCTGCATGCCCAACAGTACATGACCAACAGAAAAGGAACACAACGGTATCTTTACAGGTTCCTTGTCTCATAATGTCATGTCAGGACTTATTGCTTTTTTCTTTCTTTCTGTTATGTTTTGGGGGGAGGGGTTGTTTTTGTTTTAGTTTTTGTTTTTTTACCTTTTGGGTTTTTTTTTTAATGCCACAAGTTGCTTAACATATTTGTTATGGTTTCCAGTTTTGTGTTTGGGTGATTCCTGAGTGTGCAAATGAGTGGACTTCTGCATCTATATGTTCCTTGTGCATTTTGTTGGATTCCTTCCTTCTGTTTGCTTGTTTTGTCCTATTCCAATGTGTGTGTTCTTGTTTTATCTTGTCATATTATTATCCCTTAGAAACCTCTTTGTTTTCTAATGAGAGGCAGAAAGCGGGTGGATCTGGATAAAAGGGGAGGTGGGAAGGAACTGGGAGGACTAGAAAGAGGGAAAACCATAATAAGGGTACATTGTATGAAAAAAATATATGTTCAATAAAATAAAATCGTAGAGGTGAGATTAAACTACATCAAAAGCTTCTAAGATGGTTTGTGAATGATCAATACTCAAGAAACCTTTCTGTGTGCTATACTGGTCTTAGAATTACTCCCCTAGAAAAAGATTGCCATGAAATTGAAGAGGCAGGATTAGAACCCAATAGAAGGCTGGAGAGATGGCTCCGCAGTTAAGAGCACTGACTGTTCAGTTCCCTGCCGTATTCTCCTGGGAACAGAGGCAGCCACCCCTGGATTCATCCCTCCAAATCGTGTATTTGTCCCTCCCAATAAATCTCTTTTATGAGCTTTGCTGCCTGGTCTGACGCTCTCACTGGAAGAAGCCAAGATGCAGAGAAGTGAAGAAGTGGAGTCAGGGTGAGGTTCCTGAGCGCTTCAGCTCAGCTGAGAACACCGTCCGCTGGGAGCTGCGAAGCTGAAGAAGAGGTGCGGTGAAGCAGAGTTGTTACACTGTAGCACTCCAGTTCAGTCAGGGAGAGCCTCCCTCAGAGCTGCAGCCATTGCTGAGGCAGTTTCCTCTCAGAGCTGCGTGATTCCTGGTCTGCTGAGTCCCAGGATGCCTTTCCATCTGAGCAGGAATGCCAACAATGTCCACCATAAAGTATTGATTAATTGAAACAACAACCAAGCCTGAATTCAATGGAAAGGAAAACAAACTCCATTTCTTGATATAAGGAGCCTCAACGTCACATCTTAAGTGTGGGCATATGGAGATGTGCAGTTGATCTATCACTGAGTATAGCAAATTCCAGCCAGCCACCAAAACCCATTCTCTCCTTTTCCTCAGTGACACAGCTGCAGCCAGCCACCTAAATTATACTTCAGTCTCTTTTGCAACAAGTGTGATGGTGGGTAAAAACAGTTCTCACCGTGGACTGAGTCTTCCTAATGAAGTCTAGGCAGAAGTAAGGTGTGCCAACTGAGATCTCTGGAAATGTCTTGTGTAAGGCTCTGTTCTAGCTAGGTTCTTAGTGTATCAAACACATGGCGTTTACTCTGCAGCAGATCCACAGGTTTCAAGGTATGACAAACTACAAGGAACTCGGGTTCTCCGGTTTAAAAAAAAAAGTAAAGGTTTCCGTTTGATCTGAAATGGTCCCATCTAGATAGACTATTGCATGAAAAAGAACTGGTGGTTATCTAACCTATATCCTGAAGCAACAAAAGATGGAGTCTCTATTCACTGGGAAAACTAGGTCAATGGATACTGCACTCTGGTCATTTGAGGCCATCAGACCTCTCTCCCAACAAATACAGCAATGATATGGGTACTACTTGTTAGGCAGATTTAAAAGGTGGGTTGGAAAGCTGAAGTGAGATTTTCACTTCCCACCAGCACGTTCAAATAGGTTCATTCATGTGGAGACCGGTGCTTTTTTTCTCACCAGATGAATCTGTCACAAATCCTTAACCTTTTCCTAAAGTACTTCTGATTATGTTGCTATGGCTCCCCAGCTTAGGAACACTGAAGCTCTGGCATTGCAAGTCACTGGAGAAGATAAGCCATGCGCTTCGTGTCCCTCCCTGGGGGCTCTGAGACACAGAGGAAGCTGGCCTGAAGAATAATCAAACTGAACTTCCAAAGAAAGAGGTCCACGAATGTTGGATTTTACAGGACCTGGCAACTAAGGCACAGGATTGTGTCATGCTGCTCCTGTAAAATTTTCAGAGAATTCCTCATGGATTTTAAATCAGATTTATAACTTTGAACAAGGTCTACCAGACGGCCTCATCTCAACTTCCTCAGTCCTTGATGCTTCTTTTATTTGCTCCCACCTTGTGGGCTCTTTTTGGCTTCCTTGCAGCTCTCTCTCTCTCTCTCTCTCTCTCTCTCTCTCTCTCTCTCTCTCTCTCTCTCTCTCTCTCTCTCTCCCCTGCCTGGCCAGTTCTCTCCAAATGTCTCTGCCTCCCTCCTATTCATGTTTCTGATCAAAGATACAATGTCAGTAACACAAGGAAGCTATTATTGAGCCTCCTACACTAGAATAGAGCCCTCGTTTGCTCTCTCGTGAGATCCTTGATGGTACTGCAACAACTAAAATTAAACCTGTGGTTCCCAGTCCTCAACAGCAGCGATAGAGAGTGCTCCCTTACATCCTCAGTGAAAACGCAGTGAATACAAACATAGGTAAATGAAGGGGAGTGCTAAGGAGGGAATGGAAAGGTGACATGAGCAGAACAGGAAGAGGAAGGTCAGAGAAGACCAGCTTGCCACCTGACAATGTAATTCATAGCGGTGGTATCATGGGGGCACATTGTCTACTTCTGATCTCAGAAAAACTATGTGCCTCTTTTTTTTTTCATTTCTACCTAGTAATTTCAGAGTAAACCTATTCATTCCATTCGCTACAGAAAACAGAACTGAATTTACCTCACCTCACAGTCCCCGATGATAGCAAACACCATGAATTGAATCATCAGCCTGGGCTGAGGGACAAATTGCATTTGGAAATTGTATTTATGTATCAAAAAACTAATTACTGCCAAGTTCCACCTCAGTAGTGCTTGATGATTTCATTATTGGATCTAATTGCACTTCTTTTCAGGATAAGGGTTTACTGTCTTTTAATTGATAATGGAAATTGAAGATACAAGGTGTGAGTGATAAAGGGCATCTTTTTTTTAGCTGATTTCTGGCCTCATGGAAAATAAAATCATCTTCCACCTCTTTCAGACCAAAATAGAAATACTTGCTTTTATTTACCCAAGTTGAGTAAGTCACTGAGGGTCTGTTGGACTAAAAAAAAAAAAAAAGTGGACATACTAGTTTACAGCCATTTTTAGTAGCATACATGAGTAACGTGTGCTTTTGACCAAGGATCTCACTTTCACAAAACCTGCAACCATCAACCTTTCTTTATCTGATATAAGAGGAGGGAAAGGAACTTTGGATATGGGGTAGTGTCTTGGGTCCAAGCATAGGAGAGAGGAAGCAGTAGGGAAGTCCTGGGAAATCACTCAAAACAGAGGAGAAGAAAGATCATTTCTCTACTTACCCAGCCTGAGGCTGGCAGGGCCTCACATCACAATGGCTCCCACCAGATCCCAGAAAATTAAAGCACTGAATTTTCCCTCTTCACATTATTTCTGGTTTGTCCATGTAGAGATGGCAAAGAGGGCAGCCGGTGTGGCAGCTGAAGTAGAAGAAAAAAAAAATGAGCCCTAAAGATCTTGCAGGAAGAGCCTTATACAGCCCACACCCTGAAAAATAATACATCTGTCTACCTTAATAATGTTTGGGTGAAAAAAATACCAAGGGCTTGTGGGTATTTTCAAAGTGGTGGCCTTCCTGGCATCCCCGTAAAGGAAGAAAGGTTTCCTAGCTGACTGACATCTTGTGTGTTTTTCTCTTATGATCAAACCCATGGCTCCCTGGCCTCTCACGTCTTTGCCTCCTTTGAGCCTCTCTGTTTGGCTTGTGTCTCTGCAGCCAAGGGCTATGCAGCCAGTCAGTTGGAGAGTGTATGTAACGAGAGTGTGCTGAGATCTGAAAGCCATCACGCTTCCTTTTAGAGGAGGGTGCTTTGGAAAGCTCCACTCTTCGGTTAGGTTTCTTCACAGGCTGTACCTCCTGGATCCACCACCTCTTTCTTTTCTCAGAGTGTCTGGGGTGGTCACTGACATTCCGTGTCTCCTTGTCTGACTATTGATAGTATTTCTCCTCTTCCTCCTCCTCTCTGTCCTCTTCCTCCTCTTCTTCTTCTCTCTTCTTTTCCCCTTCTCTCTCTCTCTCTGCCTGTCCTCACTGCCCCCTCTCTTTCCCCCTTCACCTTTCTTTCTCCTTCTCTAACCCCCTTCTCTCTGTGTCTATTATCTCTCATCCCTCTTTCTTCCCTCTCTGCCCATTGTATGTGTCCATGTGCTTCATCTCTGTTCTCTTAATTTCTCTTTCTTATTATAAAAAGCAAAGCTCAAACTTTACTTTCTGTTTTGGATAAGCCATCTTTCCTCCCAGCCACAATATCACCATGAGTCTGGAACCCACCTTTCTCTTTCCTCAGAGCTGGCTCTTCTTCCTGGAACTGATACCCACTCCATTCCATGCCTCTGTTTCTGTTCCCAAGCTATAATAGAGACTAGCTTGATCTTATCTGTTGTGAGCCTCAGGCCTTTACAATCTTTCCACCACCTCTTCCAAGATGGTCCCTGAGTCTGGGGACAACCCAACATAAATTCCCATTTGTGACTGCACACTCCAGTGACAATCAGTCTCTGCATTTGGATTGGTTGTGAGTTTCTGTGTTAATGACTGTCCCCTGCGCAAAGACCCTTCTCTGATGATGTCTGAGAGCTTTGTTAACCTATGGGCATAGAGATACAAATTTAGAGAATGGCTTGATACCATGTTCATGTAACAAAATAAGTTAGTAATATATCCATTCCATTGGCATCATGGCAGCAAAGCCATGGCCACTGAACTGTGTATTCAGGACTCCTCATTTCACATTTTGGCAGAACAAAAAGCATAAAGTGGACAGGAAATAGGGCTGAGCTATGCAACCTCAAGTCAGAACCTCAATGATGCACGTTCTCCAACGAGGTTCCAATTCCCAAAGAATCAACAACCTTCAAAAACCGTGCCACCGGCTGGGGTGCCAAGGACTCAAATATGTGAGCCTATTTGAAGACATTCCACTGGGAAAACACAGAAAAGCCCTAGATCGGCGATCACGCTTTTGCCTGCATGTTATATATGCACACCACAAGTGTGCCTGGCTTCTACAGAGGCCAGAAGAGGGCACCGAATCCCCTAGAACCAGAGTTACAAGCAGTTGTAAACCATCATGTGGGTCCTGTGAGCTCAATCTGGACCTTCTGCAAGAGCAACAAGTGCTTTTAGTCACTGAGACACTAGTCTTGAACTTTTTATACTCCTGCCTCAGCCTCCTAAGTAGCTGGTATCATAAGCCTGCTCCACCACACCCAGCCCAGAATTGAACATGCAGCTGAATTACAGAATGTGCAGTCCTGAACAGGCTGTGTTTCTTCTTTCTTTTGTGTATTTCCTTACTGCAAGAACGGGAATTAAGCTTGCTGGGCCATGGTGACTTAAACCCAGCTTGTCAAGCTTGGCAGCAAGCATCCTTATCTGCTGTGCCATCTGACATCCCCACTTATTTTTTTTTAATAATCAATCCTCCCAGGGTCTGCAGCCTCACTAGAATGTCCTCACTGGTGGTGGACTTACATGTTGGAGTTTCCTGAAGTGTCTTACCCTTTACTTCTGCCCATGGAAAACTGGCCATCTCACTGTCCTGATGTTCTTGTTCCTTGAAATAGCTTGAGGGTTTTTCCAAAGCCATGTTTCTTTTTTCTAGATATCAGTAAAGAAACCTAGATGCAAGTTAACATATTATTGCCAGATCCAGAGATGTCTAACTTTGCCAATTACACAGAGATTTAAAAAAAAAAAGGCCTCTCAGGGCAAGGTTGGGGAGATGGTTTGGTTGTAAAGTGCTTGCTGCACAATCGTGAGACACCCAGACCAGATATAAAAAGGCCAAGAGTTCCATACTTGTAATCTCAGCTCCAGGAGAGGAAGAGAAGCTATCTCTGGAGCTCAGCGGCCAGCCTTCCCAGTAGGGTCAGCAAGTCCCAGGCTAGTGAGAGACCTGTTTAAAAAGCAAGGTGAATGGCTCCTAGGGAGTGATGCCTGAAGTTGTCCTCTGGCCTCCAGACCTACGTGTACACACACACACAAACACACATACACACAGCTTTCCAGAGGAGACTTAATAAGAGCAATGAAAACTCATTTGGAAAGGTAAGACCAATCCAGAAGCCACAAATCCCACAGCTGGTAAGCATCTGTTGCCAGCCGCCATAGTAATGGTATCTGTTTCCACCAAGGATGAACTAAATCCCATTGGCTGGGGCTTCCAGGCAGAGGTCTGTGCTGATGATGTCTTCAGACATGGTTCTGTTTTGTTCATTATCTACTCCATTCCAGTTTTTCCATCACATAAATGAGATGCATTCAGGATACAAGGATATCAGGAAAGACCAAAATACTGTGTGTCTATAAAGTACTATGAAATAATCACAGGTATTACAACCTTTAAAACCGATCAGGTTCTCCAAATCACTTGGGGAAAGCATTTTGTACGTGAATAAAAATTAAGCATCTGTTAATCTTCCTTTGTCTTTAAACTCAGATTACTGCCAAAGCCAGACAGCAAATAAAAGACCATTTTCAGCTTTAGAGCGTTAGGTTTCTTCACCTCATGGTAGCTCAGATTTCTCTTCAAAGATCCCATCATTATCCAACGATATCACTCAGGTACACTTCAGAGGGGAAGGAGAGGAAGTCAGGAGATTTAAGAGTAATTGCTCTTGCAGAGGATCCAAGTTCAGTTCCCAGCACTCACATTGGGTGATTCCCAGCTGCCTGTAACTCCACTACAGAGGATGTAACATCCTCATGTGTCATGTATCATGCCCACCACACACACTCTCATACACACACATACACACACACACATCTTAAACTCGGATACACTTCACAACTGACTGACTTTTTAAAACTAACTCTCTCTCTCCCTCTTTCTAAATACTAAAAGAGTCTGGAAATGGGATCTGGATTCTCTTACAAGAAAGAAGATGAATTCATACAAATTAACCAAAATTTAATTCTGAAGAAGTTGATGAAATAAACAAAGTAAAGGAGCATTTTATTTTTTGTACAAATCTGGGTAGCTGAATCCTTTACCATTTGTTGGGCTGGTACTGGGGGAGAGTGGGAAGTAATGGAAAGAGGACTTTGGAACTGGAAAATATCTCTACCACTGACAAGCTCTGTGCCTTCAGGTCAATGGTTCATCTCTCTGGTTCTTGGTTTCTCATCTATCAAACGGGATGATATCACTTCCTTTAGTGAAATGTTCTTGAAAATCCATTTAAACATCTGCGAAGTACCTAACCCAGTCCCTGACATATGGGAGACACTCAATACGTGTTAACCATTCTCACTCTCGGCCTGTGTGCCACAGTGAGAGGGGGGTTATGATGAACTCGGCCCCCGACCTCAGAGGGCTCAGTTCCTCAGAGGGCTCCTCTCCACCTGTAAAAGACATTTTCCTCTCAAGCATCTTTAAGGAGCAAGATCTGGGATATTAATACCTGATCTGCTTCCATCAGACAAACACAGCTGAACTGCACACAGCAGAGGATCCGAGAGCTGCAGAAGCTGTGCTGAGGAAAAAAAAAAAAAAAAAAAACGAGGCCAACCCTGAAATGCAAAACTGCATTACACCAATTATCCCTGATCCAAGCTGAGGTGCCTGGGTGCAGTGGGTAATTAGCAGCTGCCCCAGTCTCTGCACTGACATGACTGGTACTATTTAATGTAATTACATTACAGCAAAATGATGAGTTGTCTCCTGATTGGTAGTTACAACATAATTGTGACTACACAGAATATTAACACCCTAATTGCTGGAACCTTGCAAAGGCGTTAGCTAAGCAAATGTTTTCCTTGTCCCCAGTCAGCAGAATGATAGAACTAGCACTTTCTAGTAAAACATCTCTCACCTCTGCCCTTGTTTTCCTACATATATTGGTCCCCTGGGGTCTTTCAAGAGATTCCACCTTAACCCCTTGGGGACTGTCTCTGGTGCTTTCTGCCTTCTTCCCCTGGTAAAAATGTGCTCTCCAAGACAGAAAGCATATATTATCACTTCCTTTACAGGTATTCTAGGGAGTACTTGCTCTGGGCAGATTGGCCTAAGCTGTAATCGGGTTTGCCCACTCCATTTTTAGGTGACTCTGCTAGTTAAATTTCTGATGCTATGATAAAGCACCATGGACAAAAGCAACTTACTGGAGAAAGAGCATATTTGGGCTCCGGGTTCTAGTAGGATAAAATCCCATCATAGCAGAGAGGCAGGGAAGCACACAGGAAGAGTGGCTGGGGCAGGAAGCAGAGAGCTCACATCCCTCAACCATGAATGTGAAATGGATACTTTCTCTAGCAAGGCTGCATCTCTGAACAGTGTCACCAGCTGGGGACCACGTGTTCAAATGCCTGAGCCTGTATGGGACACTTGTCTCATTGAAACCCTCTCAGAGACCTTGACCAATCTGTTAAGCTCATCATGTCTTACTTTGTTCTTCCTTACAGCAGTGAAGGTTATACATGCGCACAGAAGCAGCATTATGGATTTTTAGGATGAACAAAACTGGATATTGTTCCCAGAAATATTTCTATTTTTACTGTGCAAATGAAAACTTTGAATTAAGCCAGCCAAGGTTATTATTCAACAGGAAGGTAAAGTGTTTGAGGAAAAGGGCTTATGCATGTACCTTAAGTCGTTTTGGAATACTAGGCTACTTAGGAGAAAGCAGAGCAAGATGGTATGATGCATTTGGGTTAGTTGTTGCTGTACATGGGAAAGTT
>CM053748.1:36406042-36456637 GCA_028658305.1 Pachyuromys duprasi
GCCAAGATCCCTCTCGGAGCAGAGCTTTTATGGGGGCAGGGAGCACAGTTCTTAACACTTGCCTGGGGAAACCTTCCCAGGCAGCAGCTGGGGCAGAGCCGCAACACTTCTGTAGGGGAAGCCTTTCCCCTCAGAGCTGAAACACTGTTACAAGAGGGCCACGATCTGGTCTAGATTCTTGTGATCCAGTTAGCCAAATTCCCTGAGATTTACAAGCTCAGAAATCGTCCTTTCTGACAAGTGCTACTTCTGACCCCTGTAAGCGAAAGGTTTATGATTGGCATTTCCCTAATTGCTGAGTACAAACATATCAGCGTCTTTAAAAGTTGTATGAAGTTGAGGTTGGAGCGATGGCTCAGTGGTCAAGAAGAGCACTGGCTGCTCTTGAAGAAGACTCAGGTTGAGCCCAGCACCAGAACACAAGCTCACAACCCATAACGCCAGTTCCAGGAAATCCAACACCTTCTTGTGGCTTCTGCAGGCACAGGAGAGTACTCATAAAAACACACAGATAGAACATTTGTGCACATAGACCTTTTTTCTTTTTTTTCCATTTTGTACATAGGTGAGCACGACACCACCAATCAGAACATTCCCTGAGCAGGTGACATGGCTCAGTGGATAAAGATGCTTGCCTACAAACTGATGGCTCACAGACCTACTTGGTAGAAGGAAAGAACTGACTCCCACAAAATGTCCTTCAATTTCCACATGTGCACCACAGCACACTCACACACACACGCACACACACAACACAAAATAAATAAAATATAATTTAAATTTCAAATCTTCTTAGTTGCTTTTACAAAAGGAGAAATGACGAACTAACTGTGTCTACAGTAAAGCCATTAGGGACCAGAAATGTCCCAGGCTTTCTCTCCAGTCCCTGATTAGTCACTTGAGCAGCCCCTTCAGTCTCTTTAACTCAAGACTTTGCCCATTTATAAAATAAAGGGATTGGATGGCAAGACTTCAGAGACCCATTCAAACCAGAAAAGTCTAGATTTAAGTTTCAGTTTCTCAAAGTCAATTGCTTCTGCGCTATCAAGATTCACCAGTATTTGTCTGTCGAGGATTGTTTTCTAAGCCCCTCCTTCTTACCCTCCTTTATTTCTGACTGGAAGCTGACAGGCAAAGGGCTGGCATCTGAGCAAAGCCACCCTCATCCTTTCTTCAATTAAGTCTAGCACTTCCTTTGGAAACTAGCCTAGGTTGCAGAGAGAGGATTAACAAGTCTTGCTTGACCCATGATAAGACTAATGAAGGAACAGTATACACGGATGGCTTCTCTAGAGGGGAATTTTACAGGGGGGTGAGGGTAAGAAATTCACCAGGATGGCTGAAGACACAGAGGCCTGTGAGAAGAGGGTGCTGAGACTAGCCTGGGGTTGCACTCGCTGATGGAGAGTCTGCCATAAAGGCACTTGGAATGTGCTCATACCAATCTGTAGGGAGCAGATGTCACCTGGAACTTGGAGCTGGGATGTGAGCCAAGGTTGAAGAAGGAGTCAGGAAAAACCTTAGTGACAAATCAGTGGAGCCAGCCGCAGTGTCAGCGCTAAGATGGCCTGCTTGCTTCTCGCCTTTGCAGCCAGCTTTGCCCTGTTTGAGAAGAGTCTGAAGGACGGAGAGAGAAGAGCAGCAAGTGCCAAGCAAGCACACAGAGGCTGGTCTGCCACGGAAGAAAAGCATGTGTAATCAAAACAGCGTTCTTTCTCTTATTAAGTAATGGCAGAGGGAAGCGCCTAGTGATGTTACTTCTCTGCTGGCCGAATTCGTGATCTTCATTTGTACACATGTGTAAACAGGCACTTGCATGTTTACTGAAGCTGCCTGATGAACACTGACTCCACAGTTAGGTCATCCCATCCAGCTGAAGACCGAAAACCAACAAACCAAGGCAGCGAGTGCTTTGGTTGTGTGAACACCCCCAGCCAGAGAGAGTGTTCAAACATTTTTTAAAAATTTTAAAAATATTTTTTAAATGGCCACAAGAGCAAACAGGATAGAACTGTCTACAGCAGAAAAGAAGGCAGCAAAAGATAAGATAAAGCCTCTCAGGTCCTGACCCACAGCCCCTGACCCACAGCCCCAAGTCTAATGTCACACCCATTGCTGCCCTTCTCACCTTCAGGCCCATTCTCATCACAAGTCACAGACTTGAAAGCCCCACACTTAATAGGATCACCTAATGGTGCAGTTTATACAGTCATGGGATCCCAGAGTGCCTTTCTTTCTATCACTTGCAGAGGTCAATGAGGACAGACAGGTATTGAATCTATTTTATAGATGGGAATTGAATCTACTTCATTCCAAAGGCTGGCAATCTGAGAAAACAATGGATTAGCAGCCTAAAAGAATCCATCTCCCCTCTCATCTGCAGATGACAGATTATACAGGGAGTAGGATTAAAGAGAGACATCGGCGGCCAATCATCCCAGCGCTGGCACGCGGTGCTGTGGTGGCCAGCCATCATTTTGAGATTTGTGACATCTGGGCCTCTCTGGTTATCATTCATTATATTTTCCCTTCACTCCATGGATGTCTGGGCCTGGACACACCATGAAACTCTGAGTCAAATGAGTTTCTAATGGTAAGGAATCAACCTTCTCCTTCTCCAGGGGCATCTGGGCTGGGAGGGGGTTAATGTGAAACAGACAGCTAACAACATACTGCTGAGTTAGTATAACTTGTATGTGAAAGCCTGCCTTTATAATACAAGAGTGCCCATCAATACAACGATCAAATATGTTAGAGAAATGTGGTGCCTGTTTGCTTTTCCAGAAGTGTTTTTGAAGAGCCTGTAGTCCTTTAGAAGATAAGCTCACCTGTGTCCTCCGGGGTCCATGGCTACACCCCACTTCTAGAGGCTACAGCTGCTGCCATCTGCATCTGAGTCAGCCAGGGATGTAGCATGCAGCAGGTGGTGAGAAAGCCTGGCTGCCAAATTACAGAGCAAGGAGCACTTTAGGGCGTGAGAGGGGGGGAGAGAGGAGAAAGCTAACTAATAGCTTGCAAGCATGTCTTCTAAAGAGTGTGTTAACCAAACAAGCTGCCATCTCCTAATCCCTCCCACTCCTGTCTGAATGTACACTAATTGAAAATTAAGTTTTCAATTTGAAACCATTTTCTAATTCTGTCTCATTCAGGAGCAGTTAGAGCCCGGTGTTGTGCTGAATTCCCCCACGTGCTTTCCCTACACTCCCTCAGGAAGCCAACAAAAGAGGTTTGTCAACACATAGCTGAGAGCAGCAGGTTGGCAGGCAAGAGTCACCCGGCAGGAGCCAAAGACAGGAGGCCAGGCCCTCCCTCCTGAGAGTTCTGCTGACCTGGACTGGACAGGAAATGCGATTGCCTGTCCTCAGTCTACCCTATTCACCAGAGTTGCAACACAGTAAATGGAATTCTCACTGTCATCATCCTGTGTCCAGTAGGTTAGGAAAGCCCCGGGGCAATAAAAGAATTTCCTTGTGGGCAGGTTAATGATGAA
Source organism: Pachyuromys duprasi (assembly GCA_028658305.1). Taxonomy (NCBI): domain Eukaryota; kingdom Metazoa; phylum Chordata; class Mammalia; order Rodentia; family Muridae; genus Pachyuromys; species Pachyuromys duprasi. The sequence continues at coordinate 36,409,533 of CM053748.1, forward strand.
GCCATGATCTCTAAGGCTCACTAGTTCTGGTGAGTGACCTACTCCCTATGGACCAAAGCATTCAAACACTTAAGTCTATGGTGGCCATTCCTATTCAGACCGCTACATTTCACTTCCTGGCCCCCATAGGCTTGTGGCCATAACAATACAAAATGCATTTAGCCAGACCCCATAGTCTATCACAGTCTCAAACTTGTTTAAAATTCCAGAGTTCAAAGTCTCTTCTAAGATTCATAAAAGTCTCTTAACTGTAATCCCCTCTAAAATCAAATAAAAAAGCAGATCACATACTTCCAACATACAATTACCATTCCAAAAGGAAGGAAAGGGAGCATAGTGAGGAAATACTGGACCAAAGCAAGACCAAAAACCAGCTGGGCAAACTTCAAACTCTACATTTTCATTTCTGATGGAGCATTCTCCAGATCTCCAACTCCTTTCTGCCTTGTTGACTGTAACACGCTTCCCTCTCTTGAGCTGGTTCCACTCCCTATTAGGAGTTTTCCTTGGCCAGTGTCCCAGGACTCTAGCATCTCCAAAATCTTCTGGTCCCCAAGGTAATCCAGGCTTTACCTTTACAGCTTCACACAATGGCTTCTCCAGGCCTCCGTGCACCCTGCCACAAATTTGGCCCCAACAGCTTTCCTTAGTGATGGAGGGAGATTCCATAACCCCTCATTCTATCCTTGACTCTTAAGAAAGAACAACGTAGTCAAAGCTGTGGAGTTCTGCTTCTTGCTGAGGTGGAAACATGGTTCCCTCATCCAATTACATCTTCACCAGCTTTCTGTGTTTGACGGTTTCCTTCATTACCTAAGCTTGGCTGGCCTGGAACTTGCTCTGTAAACCAGGCTGGCCTGGAACTTAGAGATACTCCTACACCCCAAGTTCTGGGATGAAAAGTATATACTAGCACATCCAGCCCTAAGTGTTTCTTTAGTTTCTTTTCACACATTGGAAGTTTATCTGGGTGGGATATTGGCCTTTGGACACCACTCCTTTTATTCCATTTAACACCAGGATTTTCTTTAACCTGTTTATCTCCCCATCATTTAACTCCACTTCATTTATTGCTACCCCTTTTCTCCTCAAGATGTAGATTTTGTCTTTTTTTTGCTTAGCTTGCTCCTTTCCATTGTAGACCTTCTTAACAGTGAATACTAACAATCACATAACAAAGACAATACTAGGCTGTTTTGAGATTTCCTCTGCCAAAGCAATTAATCCACAACTCTTCAATTTAGCCACAGGCAGACTTTTTGAACAAGGGCAGAAAGCAGTCACATTCTTCATCAAAATGTCACAAAAAACAGGATCCAGCCCACATGCTAACATTCTTCTCAGAAGGTTCTTTAGCCACACCCCCACATTTCAAATCACCCTCAGTATCACTGTCTTTCATGTTCCTACTAGGATAACCCATAAGCCCCACTTAATTCAATCAGCTGCTTTTCTAACCCAATGATCCAAAGGCCGTAGCCCTCCAAACCATAGCGTGATCAGGCCTATCACACCAACACCCCACTCCTGGCACCAACTTGCTGTGAAGAGATACCATGACCATGGCAACTCTCATAAAGGAAAACATCTAATTGGGTTTGGCTTACAGTTTCAGAGGTTTAGTCCATTGCTGTCATGGTGGAAAGTATGGCAATGTGTAGACAGAAATGGTGCTGGAGAAGGGGCTGAGAGTTTTCCATTTGGATCTGCAGGCAGCAAGCAGGCTTGAACATCTAAGACCTCTGAGACTAAGGAAGTGACACACTTCCTCTAACAAAGTCACACCTACTTCAACAAGGCCACACCTTCCATTCCCTGTTGCCAAGCATTCCAATACATGCATTTCTTGGGGCCCTTGAAGCTGTTGAAAGCATCACAGCTATAGACGTAAAGATCTGTCCCAGCCACTCTAGCAAAGCTCCATCTTCTTGAGAGTGCTACTAACCACCAGCTGGAGACAAAAATCTTCAAACACAGGAACCTGGGGGAGGTGAGGAAACATTTCACATTTGAGCCACAACAGAAAAAAAAATGGATTATTTTGATTTAGATCATCACTACTCTAGAAAAAAAAAAGACTAAATCATGTTTTCTGCAACTTGGCAGCATGTACATAATTTTCCACAATAGGAGTTCAGTTAATTATTTTTGAATCGCTTTAATCAAAGCACGTGAGAACAATGCAAAAAAAAAGGGATGTACTTTCTTTCACTGTGTTGGGGGACTGAGTCCCTAGTCCTTGGCTCTACTGATTTCTGCTCACTGAGAAGCGACTCAGTCTGTGGCAGAAAGGAGAAAGCAAGAGAAAGCGAGGGGTGGAGAGAGAAAAATGGGAAGGTCTGGGATAATGTACAGCCCTCCCTCAGACATGTTTTTGTGACCCTCGTCTATGCTTCATCTCCTAAACTTCTCAGAACCTACTGTCATCATATTCCATACACAACTGTGAGGATCTCATAGTGAAACCATAACAGGTCGCCCTCGCTTCATGGTCAACTTTCTCAGTGAGAGTCAAGAAGAGATTTATTTCACGTGTCATTGAAGGGTTCCTCAGTGTCCACAAAGGCATCCCGCAAACATCGGATACTTGAGTTATTCTCTCGGCCCTCCTCATCCTTGTCTACTCCAGTTCCCAGCCTCCTTCTCAAGGATCCAGAGTCCTCCAGCGTCCATTGACCTCAATCCTTCTCCTCTTTTGTCTTTAAAAACTCTTTCACTTTGCCTTGAATTTGCCTTGAATAGTTAGGATTTTCACCCTCTGTGAATCTTCGAGAGCCTAACACTCACCCACAAAGACTCTGGATACAGGACTGACCAGAGAAGGGTGTGTAATGGGAATGGATTGAAGAGCAGTGAGTGGGTGTTTTCATTTACAAAGCTTTTCCTACAAAATTTCATAGTCCTCTCCCTCAGTTCTTTTTTTATTAACTCTAGTATCTACCACAGGTGGATACCAAATGGTGGTTTTAAAAATATTCAGTTCTAATCAATGGGTGGGCTACTGGGAAAAGGAAGGGAGTAGCCTTTATTGAAAGCTTAATTAATGAAGTCTTCCCAAGCATCATTATAAATAAACTATGATAAACGACACAACAACGACCCCTTTCTCAGTATCTGGGAGGAACAGCAATCTCGCATGTCTTCATTTAAATGCAGGCTTGAAAATGCAAATTTTGTAATGAATCAGAACTTGAGTGACATAAACTTGAATGAAACTAGAGAAGCTCAGATCTCCGTGACAGAAGGAAAAAGATGATCTTCCTGGGAACTTGCCTGGGGCTTGAAGAGTTGATGGTGGGAACAGAGGTACAGAAGCTTAAGTAACAGCTGCTTCAGGTGGCAGGCAGAAAGAAAAAAGATCTGAGAAAATCTTAGGCCTGGATGAACAGGAGAGACTCAAGGAGTTCGAAGGTCAGTTCCTCTTGCTGGGAAGGGCTAAGGATACCTGCTATGAAAGGCATTATTTACTGGGGAAAATCGATGTTTCATGGTTTGAGTCCTTAGACAGAATTCAGTTCCACAAAGAACTGGGGTAGTTACTTTAGGTCACCTTCCACCCCCAGATAACTACAGTTCCTATAGTTCAATTCAGCCTCGACTACTGCATGACCACAGTAAGTGACCTTGTTTTCATGCCCTCTTGGTCTTTATTAACAACGACAACAAAAAGTCCCTCTGTATTCCACAAGTTTTGGAGTTTTGAGCTAAGAACCATGTGTGTGTGTGTGTGTGTGTGTGTGTGTCCCCATACCTGGCACCTGATAGTCATTTGCTAAATGGCAGTTGGTGGAAGAAGAAGAGAGTATGAATGAGGTTAAGGAGTCAGAAAGGGTGGAAATGTTAGGTTAGTCAGCCCAGATCCTGCTATAAAGCATACTTGGTTCCCTGTATATACACTCAGAAGCCAGACACATAAAAGAAGCAGGAGGAAACAGGAAAGTCACAGTAAGGTGAAAGGCTCTCCAGCTCTCTCACCCTGTCAGAAGTGCCCAGTGGCAACAAAGGCCAGGTTCCTGTGGCTGAGCCTAGATGGCCTCCCCCCAGACACTATTGATGTGGATAGAAAAACTCTGTCAATATTGACATTACGGGGAAAATGATAGGAACACTGAAACATAGTGGGAATACCAAATGATGGGGAGGCAACGCCCTAGACAACTGGAAGCATCAACAATAACACTAATCTAAACCTTCACCCTGAGCCTTCGCTCAGCTCCGGTACCCTAGCAGCAGAGCCAGAGAGCAGGAATTTAGACATAAGTTCAGCCAGGCCTAGGATTTCCTCAGTTGCTTATCAATGCTAAACTTCCAAGAGAGAACTCTGAGGAAGCAGGGGGACACAGCTCAGCAAAAACTTGGTCTCGGGTAAAGCTGGATGTTAGCCTGTACACTGGGAAGGGGAAATCAATGTGCTGTTTTATCTTATAAGGTGACAAGATGACAAATGTGAGCTGTCAGCCATGGGTGAGCCAGAAAGTCAAGGGGTCATGGAACAAACAGCTTCTACTACAAAACTGCATGAGAGATGTTTGGTGCATGTCAAAACAATCCACCCAGGCACGTTGCATGTGCCTGTAATCTCAGCACTTAAGAAGCGAAGGCAGGGGGATTATAAGTTTGAGGCCAGCCTGGTCTACATCAGATTGATAATGTGAGCTCCAGGCAAGCAGAAGAGCATCGCAAAATCTCCTCCCAAAATCAGAAAAGCAATCCCGTGAAGCTTGGGCCACTTGCCCAGAGTCGCTGGATGACAGAGCCATTGTTTGAACTCCTGTGTGCAGGTCCTCAAACCCATGTGTCTAGCCTCTATACTGCCTTTTGGATATACTACTATAGATAAGATTCTCTCTCTCTCTCTCTCTCTCTCTCTCTCTCTCTCTCTCTCTCTCTCTCTCTCTCTCTCTCTCACACACACACACACACACACAGGCATACACACACAAGAAAACATATGTGGAAGTCCTTTCCCACCACTCCTGAGGATGTGATGATGTGTGAAAAATCACTCATAATTAGCAAATTTAGATGAGGTCACAGTGGAGTATGCTGAACCTTGGTGTGACTGGTGGCAGTATAAGAAAACAGGGTATGAGAGACCACCCCACCTGACAGCAGAAGCTGTGCCTGGGGAATGCTGCTATGACAGAAGGACCTGGAAGACGGCCAGCATCTCCCAGAAGCCAGGAGGAAGCTAGGGGGAACGCCGCCTTACAGGTTTTGGATAGAGCCCAGTCCTGCTGATGTCTCGGTCTTACATGACTGGCCTTCAAAAATGGGAGACAATACGTTTTTGCTGTTTTAAGCAGAGCAGTCCACAACACTCCATTATAGCTACTTAGGATAATAAGATGAGTGCTCAGAGAAGGGACTAAATGTTGAGAAAGAAATACTCTGGGCATGATTATTAACTTTATGCTGAAAACCTTTACTCAAAAGTGCTTTGTAATTATAGACAAGTGTTTCAAAACACATATACAGGGAATTTATGTGACCTTGTCGGGGGAGGACCTTAAGCATTTTGCTTAAGCCCATCGGGCTGGGGTCGTGATGCAGGGTCAGTCATTTATGCAGCCTGTGGCCCCAACCAAGTAACTCAGCGTCTACTCTTCAGTTTCTTTGCTTTTTACATTTATTCATTTTATGGTATAAATGTTTTGCCTACATGTATGCCTGTACCCCACAGGCATGCCTGGTGTCAGAGGAAGTCAGCGGGGGTGTCATATCCCCTGGAAACAGAGGTGCAGATGGTTGTGAGCCAACTTGTAGGTGCTAGGGAACAAACACAGGTCCTCTGCAAAAAAAAAAAAAAAAAAGAACAAGTCCCTTTACACCACTGGGTTATTTCTCAAGGTCCAATTTTCTCGTTTTTGAAGTGGGAATAATGATGTCTCATCCTCTGAGAGAACTGTATAAAACAGTAGACTCCATAGTTACAAGATGGCCTGCCACAGAGTAAGCCCTGAATAAGTGCCGACGATCACTTCCCCTGATGCTTTGAAATCTGATCACTGTGGACTCAGCCAACCTGAGCTCACTTCTCAGCTTATGTATCTCCAAGTCCAGTGTTTTCAGCTGTCCACGGTTGTGAGCTAAAGATTTGTAAGGCAGGTAACCGATAAATAGGATGATTGGGTAAGAATTCTGACGAACCATGATGCCAAGGCTAGCTGAATCTCCATTGAATTTCAGAATTGAATACAGGTTGGTGGGAAGCATGTGCTTCCTTGATGCCAGAGACCAAAGTTACCAAGTTTTAATGAGAATGGCGGTCCCTCATAGAGACAGTTGATGCTGTGCATTTTGCGTGTCTTTCAAGGACAGGGCCCTGATAGTCTGTTTGTAAGAGGTTCGTGGGTGGTGTTCACATAGTGTGTTCACTGTGTATAGAAACACGCAGGAAACACCATGAGGTACCCCACCACGCTGAGGTTCACTTCCCAGCCATTAGAGCTGTGTCCCCTCTGAGAATTAGAAGTATTGTATCCTTGTTTGGGGAACAAAAAAAAAGATGGTTTTTATTATAAATATAAATTCAGTTTCAGAGTTTGTGCCTTGGGGACAAACACCATTGGTATGTCTGGAGGAGGTCCCTCATGGATGGTAATGGCTGCCTATTTGTGCCCTGGGGTTTCTTAGTGCTCTCTCCAAGAGTCCCCTCAGTCTGAATAGCTTAAATGTCTCCCAATGGCCCCGTCCACAACACAGCCAGCTCTAGAGCTGAAGAGTAAATGGCTGATAAAGAGCAATGGTGGAGACTTGTCGCCACCTAGTGGTATAGGAGAGAAAAGCATGAAGATGAGCACAGTAAAACAGTCCATTGATTCCCGCTCTTAAATGTGAGAGGGGCCAGAGACACCCACTGGGTTATGGAACTGCAAAGGACATAGGAGGACTGTAAGCTCCATACTCTGGCCTCCAGGTTCATTTCTGGAGCATCAATCATCTAATTCATCTCCCACTTCACTGTCTTTGGAAGAAGTTATAATACTTCCAAGTAACTCAGTTTGGAAGAAGTTTAATGTATATAAGGGCATTTATTTAACATTATGTCACTTGATTTTTACAAGCTTCCCATTAAAAACTGTCATGGTCACCATTTTTCAGTGTGGGAAACCGAGGTTTACAGAACTCAAAGTTACAGAACTTAAGTTCACCTGGGCAGTAGCTTAAGGCCTGAATGGAAACCTGGGTATGTTTGCTTCCAAGGCTTGGAGTTACTTTGGGGGGGGGGGTGTCCCAGTCCTGTGCACTTGGTGCATCTGTGTGTACATCGTGCAGGGGTCAGACCAAAGTCAGGTAACTTTCTCAGTTGCTGTTCACAGTGTTTCTGAGACAAGGTCTCTCGCTGAACCCAGAGTGCCTGGCCAGCCCACTTTTGGTACTGAGGTTCAGACATACCCACTGTGCTGGGGATCCCAATGCAGGTCCTTGAACTTGAGTGGCAAGGCCCTCTCTTCATGCCTCCTTGATTTTTGTTTTGTTTGTTTGTTTTTGAGACATCTCACTAGGTAGCCTAAGCTGGTCCTGAATTCAAGCGAGTCTTCCTGCCTCTGAATCCTGAGTGCTGGGATTACAGGCATCTGACACCACACCCAGCTGTAAAAACTTGGATTTAAGCAACATCCTAAAGGTAAGTATAGACCTGATCATCCTTCCTCCCCCCCCCCCACCAGCCTGGGATGTGGGAGCAGTACATTCTCTAAAGCGGAGAGTCAGCCCTCCCAGCCCCTGCCCAATCCCCTGTAATCACTGAAATATCAACATGAATTTGGGGAGCAATTCTAACAGCAGGAAGCAGCTTCTAGTCAGGACTGAAGTAACAAAACGCCATGAACGAGGAAGCATGAACAGAAAAATTATCTCTCCTTCTGGCGTGGTCAGTCTGAAGCTGGAAGCCAGACTTGATGGGATTCTGATGCCCTCTCGGCCGTCCCATCTGTGATTACAGGTGTGTTACTCAGCCTCTCCGGGTCATACCCATACCTTCCATTAGTAGAGTGGTGGCCTCTCATGGGAAGATTATGAAGTTTAAGAGTTGGAGCAATAATTTGTACATAAAAACTGCTTTTAAAATGCTACCCAAGACTGTCTACCTCCAGTCTCTCGGGAAGAATTAAATGATGTAATCCTCTTATTGCTGCTGCCTCGCCATGGGCTCAGTAAATCAAATGTCTGTTATCATTACTGCCGCGACCATGCATTCACACTACGCTCGTGGTAGTGGGGTGGCAGAGCATCCCAGGGTGGCATCCAAGCCCTCCCTCCTCACTCACAAGCATGAGGACCCTTCACCCTCCCGTCTGTCCCCAGAGGCCTCTCCTTCTTCCAGAGTCTACTTTGAGGAGGGGTGACTGTCTCCACAGATTCCCCTTCCTTTTGGTCCTTTCTCTTTAAGGATTTGCTTCTAACCGCTACAAGAAAAATAGTATATGGGCCAGTGAGATGGCTCAGCAGATAAAAAACACTTGCCTCCAAGACAGACGATTTGAGTACTATCCCCTGAGTCCCATGTGGTAGCGACTCCTGAAAGTTGTCCTCTGGCCTTCCCACACATGCCGGGGCAGGTGCACACAAAATAATAGGAAGAGAGAGAGAGAAATGAGCTGAGGATGTGGCCAATGTGGCTTAACTAAGTACCAGTATTTTCTTTACCTCAGGCACATTTGTGGCCTGTTGTTTGGAGTTCACTGGTTCCAGGAATGCCCAAACATTTGATGTTGTCTTCCTCTCTTTCTTCCCTAAAATGCTGTGTACTGACTGCATCTTACTGTCCAGGTCCCTACGCCTCCCTACAAACACACACGGCCTCCTGCATAGGTGCACAGGAAAAGACTCCAGTGAAGAGCTGACATTTGTTCCCTCAGCCTTGAGAGTAAAGAGGGCTGGGGGGGGGGGTGTTGTTTCAAATGCTGTTCCCTGCCTGGACTCTGGACTTACAGCAACATGACAAGATTGATACCACAGCCCTGCCAGGCTCTGAGGCTAAAGCTTTGGTGTCCCTGAGCTTTGCCGTGGAAGCAAACAGACATTGTGTTTGAATTTAAAGGACATAAAATTAAACAGAAGCTAAACATAGATCCTTGGCCACATTTCAAGTTCTTGACACCTACATGTGGGCCCTGGCCACTGCACTGGACAAGGCAGATAAAAAACATTTCTACCCTGGCAGAGCGTTCCTTGGTGGGCATAGGTCTAGACAGACAGGTGCTGGGCAAGTCAGCAAACAAACTGATTAACTGCTTCTCTCAGCACCTCCGGAAAGGATGCTCTCAGTCTTCAGGGACCCAGACCCTCTCTGCAAAAGCCCTGCCCTGGCCTGCATTACACCTGTGAAGATGAGAGAGGGGAGGGGAAAGGCAGTTTCTCAAGGGTTGCTCCTTGCCTGGTATCTGGACTTGCACCAACACAACAACTGAAACCACCGCTCCATCTTCCTCCAGCCAAGGGAGCAGATGCCCAGAGAAGCCGAGCTGGAGGGAGGCTTAGCTGAAGTTAGACCAAGCCAATATGGGGTGGAACCAAATTTGAGGCTGGAGCTGACCCAAAACCTGGGCTTCCTCCAACAGGCTAAGCTCACTGAGAGCTCTCGCCCATGAAGCAGACGGCACTCGTGGAGAATCTTAGAGTGAATTCAGAGCCTTTGGGCCCCACTACAGCGAAGTGAGGCAGTGTTCACACTTTGGTCCTTTCTCAGGAGATAGGCTACGAAAGCACATAGCTGTGGTTATTGCCTGTAGCTTGGTGGTGATTTGAATCTTCTCACTTCTAAAATGGGTAAAAATGGTGGTACTAATCTCACGGGATCTTAGACACATTAAGTGAAGAATTTATAAACCCCTTAGCAGAAGGCCTTGCACGTGACAAGTGGTCAACCATCTTCATCGTGAAATTGGCCTGGTAAGTTTTCTGTTGCTAATACAAAAGTTCCACTGACTGAGTAACTGAGTAAGGAACAGTGGCGCCATGGTTAACCTTCACTGTTAATTTGATGGGTTTCAGAATCAAGCCGGAAGCACAGCTCTGGGAATGTCCCTGGGTGTGTTTCTAGAGCAGGAAAGAGCCCCCCTGGTTATGGGAGGCACCATCCCATGAGCTAGGCGGGATCCTGCCGGAGGAAACTAGCTGAGCAAAGGCCACATCTCCCTCTGCTTCCTGGCTGCGCAGACTCTGTAACCACTGCTTCCTGGCTGCGCAGACACCATAACCAACCACCTCATGCTCCCACTTCCCCACTGTGATGGACTATACCTCGCGCCGTGACTACTTTCCCGTTGCTCTGATAAAATACCCTGACAAAAAACAACTTAAGGAGGAACGGGCTCATCTGGGCTCAGTTTGAGAGTAGTCCGCCATGGCAGGGAAGTCCTGGGAGCAGGAGCTTGAGGAAGCCAGCCATGTCGAATCCACAGCCCAGAAGTGGAGACTGACGGGTGCCCTGCTCACCTCCCTTTCTCCTCTTTATTCAGTCCAAGGCCCAGGAGCAAAAAATGGTGCTGCCCAAGTTTAATGTGGATCTTCCCAGCTCAATCGACCCAAGCAAGAAAGTATCCCACAGGTGACATTAACCACCACACCCCTCCAACTGTGAGCCAAAAAAATGTCCTCACCCGCCTCTGTCCCTTCATTCCTTCATTCCTTTTTTTCCTTCCTTCCTCCTTCCTTTCTTCCTTCCTTCTTCCTTAACTTGGTTCTGCCACGAATTTTATGACATCAACAAGAAAGTTATTAATACAAGAATTTTATTTCTGTCATGGGTCTGGAGGCAGTTCCCTGTCCAAGAGTGCCCAGTGCTGGCATCTGGCAAAGGCATCCTTTCTGGGCCATAGCATGGCAAGAAAGGGTCGGCCAAACAGAGAGCCTGTTTTTGTAGCAAAGTACTCAGAAGACAATCCATTGATCACTTAGCCCATCCTGATGAGTGAAGACAGAGGCCTCATGTCCCGCTTACCAGCCAAAGCTCTCATCTGCAGTTCTGCCCGGCATGTGACTGTGTGGGTTCAGTTTCCAGAATATGAAAGTGTGAAGACGCATTCAAGTCACAGCAATGACGGCAAAGGCAGAGCTCAAAAACCCAACCTCAGACACTGGAGAGATGGCTCAGCGGTGAAGAGCACATGCTGCTCTTCCAGAGGACCTGAGTTCAGTTCCCAGCACCCACACAGTGGCTCACGATCATCTGAAACTCCGGTTCCGGAGGACCTGGTGGCCCTGGTAGCCCACTTCTGACCTTCGCCAGCACCAGACACGCAAGGGATGCACAGATATACATGCATGTTAAAACATCAAAACATCTTAAAAACCTAATATTTAAAATATTTATTCTTTAAAAAAAAAAAGTCAAATAACCAGGCTAAACTCCTTATTCAAGTCTGCTAATTTAGCTTTAATTCAGAGCAATTTACTTAGCCTTTTTGTAAATTAAGGCAACAAGAACCTATCTTAAAGGACTGAAGCAAGGAGTAAATAAAATAACGTATAAAAGATGCTTAACATAGAAATTTGCTAAGCACATAGTGACTTCTCAGTAACTACCTTATTTGCTATTCATAGTGTTATTACAGGGCGCTGAGAGGGACAACGGGACAGTCAAGAGTAGAGTTTGAGCGCCATCTAGTGTCCGCCAAGCACAGCACATGGCACAGCCAAAGGAACCAGATTTTATTTTTAGATTTTACGTTGCCAACGGCCTCTAGAGGTTGATTCAAGAGCAAAACAAAGGGGGAAAGAGGAGGCAAAGCAGAGAAGCACCTTTATTTTTTTTAATCTTTCATTAATTACAGTTTATTCACTTCGTATCCCAGCTGTAGCCACCTCCCTTCCCTTTTCCTATACCCCTCCCCCAGTCCACTGGGGGAGGTCCTCCTCCCCTTCCATCTGACCCTAGTCTATCAGGTCTCATCAGGAATGGCTGCATTGTCTTCCTCTGTGGCCTAGTAAGGCTGCCCCACCTCAGTGGGAGGTGATCAAAGGGCCAGCCCCTGAGTTCATGTCAGAGACAGTCCCTGTTCCCATTACTAGGGAACCCACTTGGACACTGAGCTGCCATGGGCTACATCTGTGCAGGGATTCTAGGTTATGTAGTACATTTGCACAGTGGAATACTACTCAGCAATTAAAAACAAGGAAATCATTAAATTTTCAGGCAAATTGTGGGAAATTGTAGAGAAAATCATCCTCAGTGAGATATCACAGAAGCAGAAAGACACACATGGTATATACTCACTTATAAGTGGGTGTTAGACATATAATATAGGATAATCATACTAAAATCTCTACACCTAAAGAAGTTAAGCAAGAAGGAGGATTCTGGGTAAGATGCTCAATATTCATTCAGAAAGGCAAATGGGATGGACATTGGAAGAGGGAGAAAACAGGGAACAGGACAGGAGCCTACCACAGAGGGACTCTGAAAGACTACGCAGCAGTGTATCAAAGCAGATGCTGTGATTCATAGCTGAACTTTGGGCAGAGTGCAGGGAATCTTATGAAAGAGGGGGGAGATAGAAAGACCTAGAGGGGACAGGAGCTCCACAAGGAGCGCAAAAGAACCAAAACATATGGGCACAAGGGTCTTTTCTGAGACTGATACTCCAAACAAGGACCATGCATGGAGATTATCTAGAGAAGCACCACTCTAAAGATCTGCCTGTGTCTTTAGTGAAGCACTTGGACAAGCTGCGGCTGTGGGATCCTTCCTGTCTTGAAACCCTGGAAGTGCTCAAGGGCAGAGGTAACCCAGCTCGGAGATGGTAAGCTGAATTGCCTTATTTGGCTCACCACACCAAGGCCTTTCTCATGTCTCCCATTGCAGTTTTTCTCATTTCTGCAAAGCAGCATGGTGCCTGAGAAGTAGAATCTCACATTGAGACTAAAGTTCGAGCCCCAGCTCTGCCCACCTCACTTCACCAACAGTTAAACTCTTCTCATCCTCACTGCCCTTGGAGCAGCTGCTCTGTAGTCTGGCCAGGCTGAGTTCAGGTCCCATGGACTAACTTGGCTTTCTGACCTTCTAGTTTCCCTCTGACGGGTCATTGCAATTATGTGGGAATACAAGAGACTGGAATGTGTGTCTTTGACTATCTGAGGTTCCAGGCAAACAAGCTGAAATCCAACTGAGTGTGACCTAGAAAACGTAAGTCTTCTCCAATCAGAAACTGTCCACTAACCTCAAACTAAGGACTTCACCAATCAGAAACAGCAGCTACTTAAAGGATGGGGATTTCACAAAAGGTCTTGGAGTGTCTCCCTCTCTTGCTATCCACATTTTCTAGACTGAACCTGGCCCGCTTCAGCTAGACTGTCTGGCCAGCAAGCCCTTAGGATTCACCCATCTCCACACTCTCAGAGCCAAAGTTTTAGGTGCATGCCACCACACCACCATGCCACCACAATACCACACTGAGCGCTAATAATATCCCAGTGAGTTAGTCAACAATTTTATTGAACAAAATGATGTACGTGAAAATTCTTAGCATAATCTTTGGCACACTATGTGTTTCGGGTGCCACCCAGGGCCCCTTAGACCTTCAGAATGAAGTGTTGACAGCCAAGTCCTCTCCGGTCATTGTCAATTTAAGACAGCAGGCTTACCCAAAGTTGTACCTTTTACCAGGGATGACCCATACTCAGTGACTGGTCCATCTGTGCCCTGAGAATCCGCACGTGCTTCTCATTTGTCTCCACTCTGCAGGGTTGAGACGGTTAATTTTTACTGTTGACTTGATTGTGTTAACAAACGCTGGCAACATTAGCGTGCATCTTAGTACCTCTGTGGGAGTGTTTCCAGAAAGGTTTCAGTGAGGAAGGAGACCCACCCCAGCAGCAACATCCCACCCATGGGGCTCCACCATGGATTAGAAGGGGAAGGACTACGGAGATGGCTCCGTGCAGAAAGTGATCGCTGCGCATAACGTGAGCTCAAGAGGCAGCAACGTGTGAAACAAATCAGGTGTGGCAGCAGGCACCTGCAACTTCAGAGCCACTGGTGGCCACGGATGGGAGATCCTGAAGGCTTTCTGGCCCTAATCAGTGAGCTCCATATTCACCGAAAAGCTCTGCCTCAAAAAATATGGCTGAGTGTTGAGTGATAAGAAGAACAGTGCTAATGTGAGCTTGTGGACTTCTGGCCTCTACAGACACGCAAGGATACACATACTCCCACTTATTTCCCTCTCTCTGTCTCTCTAGCTCTCTCTAGCTCTCTCCCCCCTTCTCTAAAACAGAAATATGAGGACAGTTCAGCAACTATGGGCTATTATGTATAGGAGGCTGACACAGAACATCACAAATTCAAGGGCAGCCAAGGGTGGCTACATAGCAAGTTCATGGCCATCCTGAGTGAGCTACAAAGAGCAACCCTATCTAAAAGAATTGTTTAAAGTATGCATTAGGAAACCTTTTAAAATACATTAGGAAGCTTTATTAAAATTATTAACAAGGGGTTAATAACTATGATCACCACAATTTAATAAAGACTTGATATGTATCATATCCTTCAGTAAGTATATGGTTACATTTTATTGTCACCAATACATAAAGACAAATACTACAAGCACCACCATTGTATTAAAAAAAAAAAGCCTAGGATCAGAGTATGAAATGATGCACCTGAGGTCACATGGTCCCTCAGTGGAGGGAAAGCAGGACTGAGTCAGGAACAAATACTTCACCCACCTGCTATACAGCCAGCTCCAGGTAGCCATAGATAGGGTTCTCTCTTCCCTGGTGAGTAGCTATTTCTTGTGTACTAGTTCTGTTTTTTTTTTAATTCTTGTGCACTAATTCTGGTTTTTTTAGGACTCTTAGCAGGGAATGCAGACTCTTTGACAATATGTGAGCTGGTAAGACTAACCATCATCTTACAGGGACAGTTAATGCCTTCCAATGAAAGAGCGGGGTTATCAGGCTGGGAACCCTTTGTCTTCTCTGACCTGTGTGCCTTTGTGGTTCTGGGACAGAAGAGGAGGACCTCTACCACAAAATGGAACTTGGGGGTTGTCTCTGTCACTGTTCTGTTGTTATGAGGAGACATCAGGACCAAGGCAGCTCTCATAATGGAAAGCATGTAATTGTGGGCTTGGGTACAATTTTAGAAACCTGGGTTTTTGAAACCTCAGAGCCCATCCCCAGTGACCCACCTCCTCCAACAAGACCACACCTCCTAATCCTTCCCAAACAGTGTAACTGGGGTCCAAGCATTCAAACATACGAGAGCCAATGAGGGCTATTCCCACTCAAATCACCGCAGGAACTATCACCGTCTCCTGCTGGGAAAAGCAGCATAACATTTCTTTTTGTCCCTCCAGGAACCTTCTGACAGGCTGGCTAAAAACATCCGCTGCTGACTTTCTAATTTTCCTGAGGCCAGGCTTGAGAAATGAGGGCATTCCACACCAGGGAGTCATCAGGAATGAAGTCATAGCTGTGGAGTGTCCTCGGGAATGAGGACACCTTGAGTAATGACAAGGAGACAGCAGGTTGTTTCGGTTATCTGTTAGGGCAAAACAAACTTTCTCATCGCTTAGTGGCTAAAACAGAACTAGTAAACCACGGCCCACAGGCTGAATTGGGTTTAGCACCATTTTTAAAAATAAACGTCCCTAGAAAGACTGCCACATCTACATGTTTATGTAGCATCTGTGGAGATGTGTGTTTGTGTGTGTATTCTAGTGGGTGTGGTGGAGGGCAGGTGTCTGTGTACATGTACATGCAGATAGAAGCCAGAGATCTATATCTTGTGTGTTTCTCAATCACTTCTCATGTTAGTTTTGAGGCAGGTTGGCCAGCAAGCCCCAGGCATCCTCCTGTCCCCGCCACCCCAGCACTGAGAGCAGTATTTCAGGATTTTCACATGGGTGCTGGGAATCCAAACTTAAGCCCTCATGTATGCATGGCAAGCACTTTACCAAATGAGCCATCTCTCCAGGGACATCTCTCCAGTGACAGGGGTGAGTAACTGCAACAGAAATTGTGTGACCAATGAAACCTAGAATATTTACCATCCAGCCCTGCCCTGAGAAAGGTTGCTGACCTCTGCCCTATACCAGGACTTTCTGTGTCTTACAGTTCTGTGACCAGGCCAGTTCACATCACTGATCTATTGCTGGAAGACCCTGCCGTTAAGGTTGCAGTCCACCATATCTAGATAGCTCAGTGAAAAAATTGAGGACTCCCTTTCTGAGGGGGCTTTCCTCCTCTTTTCCTGACCAGAAGAGCATCTTAAGAGAGCCTCTTATCTAAAGAGCGTCTCTCTGCACTGATGCCTGACCTTGCTTGGAGGATGACTCTGCACAGAGCCTCACTACGTGACTTAGCACAGGAGTCCTGCCCCTTCCCCCTGCCCATATAGTAATTAGGTACTGTGTTATGACCAAGCAGTCCTTCCCACCTGTTACCCTAAGAACTTTTATATACCTTACCCCTAAAACAATAAAATGAGCTGCTTCTCTGAAGCTGACTCCTGGAAGTCTTGTCCATCCAAACCCCATTCGTCCCTTCTGCTCCCTTATTCTCATGGGCTCATGTCCAATGACCCTCTCCCCAAGCCATGGGGCTTGGGGGAAGGACCACAATCTATCCCAGGCTCACTCTGGTACCTACATTCATCTCTGATGGAACTGATGTTTAGCTAAGGCACCTTGGTTAAGCTAAGCCTCTCTCCCTAGAATCTCTCCTCCTCAGAGAGTCTAAACGTAGTTTCCATGGCGTGGCAGTTACAGCTTTACAAGAGGACACAAACCCCAATGCACAGATGTGTGTCAAGCTGCTAATTGAATTACACTTGTTGATGGTCCCTTGACCAAGCCACTTGTATAAGAACAGGCTCAGGATTCATGGTGGAAGGCCATTCGCAGTCTGTGCTACAAGAGAGGCGTGAGTCACCAGGACCCACCTACACCAGACTTCAGTTTTGTGCTGTATAAACACATGAAACGAAGCTGACTGGAGAACATGATTTTCCTGTTGACTCATCCAACAAACATTTAACAGGCCCCAACTCTGGGTAAGACCTGATGGGACTGATCTCGTATACTCAATTTTTTTTTTGTCTAAAAGTCAGATGGTAATCTGGTTTCCGCAAGAGCCAAGATTATGTTTATTCTTTACTCAGGGAGATACGTTGAACTTTGTGCTTTACATAGTGTGTAAGCATGTAGTGCATGCTAAGAATTTTCAGTTCAGTGCAGTCGAAACACTTCGGGAAAGATAAACCTGATATAATTGTGCCTTTATTGTATCCAGTTTAGTAACTAAAAACACTCTTGTGTGAATAGAGTGGAAATAGCGCCCCTTGCTATCCTGAGGCACACTCTCGGGTGGTGACCTCCAGACCTCCAGACCTCCAGACCTCCAAATCTTGGTAAGTGGCAGGCGTCCTTTATGGTAGCAGCCCTTCTGACAGGAAGGACCCTGGATTGGGGGACCAGAGTTCTACACTCCAGCGCTGACTCTACAGGGACCTGGTTCTGTGACAGAACAATGATATCTGCGTTGTTCTTTTATTGGACATTAACACTGCTGCCTCATAGTCTGGTTCCCCTCAACTTTGTGGGGTAGAAGGAAGGTATACAGCACCAGCCCCTTTAAGCGAGGGGCAGCCCTGTGTATTGCAGGGCTTTCTGTGGATAGAGAGGGAGGTTTATCTGGACCATGTGCTCAGGACAAGCACTCCCCCATCAGTCATTGACCAGAAAGATGCCCCCACAGACATTCCTTCAGGCCAATCTGACAGGGCAATTCCTCAGCTGAGGCTCCCTCTTCCTAAGTGACTGGAGTTTGTGTCAGGTTGATAAAAAATAAAAATAAATAAAAAAAAACTAACCAGCCCAGATAAAGACAAAAGTAGTTGTAGAGCCCAGAGAAGAAAACAAAACATCTGTGTTAAGACTTAAATGACAAAAAAGGATCTAGACAGAAAAAGGAGCTTGCTGAGTACCCGGGTCATTTACCTCGCTGATGCCTGTTTCCTTATCTGTAAAAATAACAGCAACAGTAGAACCTGCATTGAAGACAGTGACGTGAAGATTAAATGGAGAGAGATTACTGCAGGCCTTCGCGTGGCAAGCAGTGCTGGCTCTGGAAGTGCCAGCTAGCACAGTGGGTGTAGCAGTGGTCCTGTGGTGTTCTCAAGCATGGCTTACCCCACAGGTCCCTCTGCCTCCAGTTCCTGTGACTAGCAACCTGAGAGCTCAGCCCACCCCCAGCCCCACCCTCCACCCTGCCCCCTCCCTGTCAGCCTGTGCCTTGAAACTCTACTGTTTCGAGTAGAAACTCCACATCATTGGCTTCTACACAAATTAAAAACAAAACCTTTAAGCAAACAAATTAACAATAAACACAGGAGTATTAATAAATGATAGAACAATTATCTTCTTGCTAGGCATTCATAAATGTTTCAAGTCTCCTTTCTGGAGACTGACAAGACAGTAATGAGCGATCATATTAGCATACAGACATCGGTTGTCTAGCACATTTTCCATTTTGCTCTCTTTCCTTGATCTCCCTGTGCGGAACAAAACTGTTCTCTTCTCAACTTATACATGTATATTTAGGTTCGGTTTTGTTGGTTGAGCACATCAGGAAGTCTTATTCTTTGCACCAAGGAGACGCTGTTTGGATGCTAGCTTTCATATGGTACCTCTGAAGGCTCAGTGGCTTAAAACAAGACAGCTTTGTTTCCTGCCTGTACCAATGTGCTTGCGGGTTTGAGTGACTTTTTAGCGCAGCTACCCCACAGACAACAGCTCGGGACTGTACTATTGTACTCGTAATTATGAGTCCGAATCGTCTCAACAGGTGAGAGGCAATGAGAGCTGGCAGTGGCCATTACCACTTCCACTCAGAAATGACAGGGGGCTTCCTCTCATAATTCATTGGCCAATATCATGTCTAAAGATGAAGTAAGTGACCCTGCCCTGAAGGCTTGTTCAGAGGTGGGTCTTGGGGACTATATTGGACCATGAGGGCTCTGACAGCCCACTGCTGGTTTCATAATTTTGCCACGTTATTGGTAGGTGGGCGTAGTTGGAGAAAGAAGTCACTGAGGTATGCCTTTGGATGGTATGCCTTGCTCTGCTTTCCTTTGTCTTTGTATCCTGGCCACCTAGATAGTCTGCTTTGCCTCCGGCTCAAAGAAATGGCACCAACAGACCCTAAACTAAAACCTCAGTATCCGTGAGCCTAAATCCCTCCTTTAAACTGTTTCTTCTGGATATTTTGTCCCAAGGTTGAAGGACTAACTAACACGTTAGAGGACGTGACATGGTACTAGGATCGGGGTCTGGAATGCCCCTCCCCTGTTTCACATACCTTAAAATTCTGGTGCTGTTTGGAAGTGCTAGAACCTCTAAGAGGCGGTCCCAAATGGTGGTAGCTCATCTGATGACCTTTGAACACGACCTTTGAAGGGCACTGTTGGGCCCACTTCCTTTCTCTTCCTTTTTTTTCACAGGACGATGATTTTTCTCCACCATGTGCTTCAGCCAGCCATGTTGTGCCACTACAGGCACCAAGCAATGAGCCGATGCACCATGGACAAGGACTCCTGAATCTGTGAAATGTGGATCATGTACCTGGGTCTTGGCAAGAGAGATTGGGAAAATGAAAAGCTGGTATTTCCAAAGTTCTGCATTTTCTTAGGGAAATGGCCACAGCCAACAGTACATGCAGGAGATGCCTCAGGGAAAGACAGAAATTCAAGCTGTTGTCTTTGTTATGGTGGTCTTGTCTGGACCAGGTTATTTTCAGGTTCTTGACATCTTATACAAAAAAAAAAAAAAATGCTGAAAAGCCTCATACAAATGACAAAGCAGCAATCAGCTTCATTCAAGGAGGTAGTACAGCCTACAGTGCAGGGGTACCAGTCTACTTGAGCTATGATCAGAATTCAGTACTCTGGAGAGCTTGCAATGGGTCAGGTCCAGAGGCCAATTACCTTATCAGAGGCTAGTTCCTGCCCTCTGGAACAACTATTTCTTGCCCACCTCTGTGTTGGAATCAAATCCTGTGACTTAATAGATAGAAACCTTTTTTGGAACCTATTAATTTATCACACCATTGCCTTCTACCAACCCCAAAGTGATGAATGTCATCAGACAGCATCCTGGATGGTTAGAATATCTTCCCTCATTACTGTTCCCATTTGTCTGGTGTATCCACCAATGTATTTTAAACTTGCCTTGATTTATGACTTTCTGTAAAATTATTAAAAACAAAACAAAAAACAAAAACAAAAAAACTTCATGAAACAACTTCCACATGGAACATGGAATTTGGGGTAACCTAAATCTGTGTCTCCCAGGCCATAACCACTCAAAATGGTTCTAGAATAAACTCTCTTATTCCCATTCAGATGAGCACTGTGGCTTTTGATCCATGACGCATCTGATTTTGTCATGTGCATGGCCCATCATGCATAAGTATAAGGAGTTTCTCCTAAAAGCTCAGAAGATGAGGTTTGCCTTATTATGCACACACCCAGAATTAGTTGGGAATTTGACAACTGCCTCTGGTTCCCAGATACACTTCAGGCCACACTCGGATAAATACTAACCACAAAGGGGAAGTTAACAAGGCATTGCTAAGGAAGGGTAACATCCCTTGGTTTAAAGTGGGGTGTGTGTGCAGCTTGATTCAGGTGAGGGATCCCAGGTTGCCAGGTGCATTGTTAGGAAAGGGGTGAGTCTAGCCCAGGAAGAGCAAAGGCCCAATTTGCTGAGCTTTCCCTGCACTTGTCTGCACAGTCTTTGGATGTACCCCAGACACAGTGAACAGATGCTCACAGCATACCTGCTCCCAAAATATGACTAGGTGTATCAGTCAGAGCTCTGGGGAAAAAAGAACTTTACACCTCAGATAAGAAGGACTATGTCGAACAACCTTTTGGCAACATTAAAGAATAGTAATAATATAGTTAAAGATGCGCCCTGCTCTTCCAAAGAAACTGCCTTTGGTTCCCATATCAAGCAGCTCACAACTGCCAGTAGCTCCAGCTCCAGGGACTCTGACGCCCTCTTCTGGTCTCCAGGAGCACCTACACTTGTGGGGCACTCACACTCAACATTAAAATTAAAACTTTAAAGAAAATGGTAAAACTTTCTAAGAAGCAGTTTTGTAACAATGACTCAAATGACATGAAAAATGCACACATGGTCTCCTGCATAACCCCACAGAGAGTAATCTATTATTAAAAAGTAAGCAGAGGTTTAATTCCAGATATCTGTCAAGCCCTACTAAGAACAATGCAATCATGGAACAGTCTAAATTCCTGAAAGGAGCAAGATGGTGAATTCAGTGCTAATAGGATGGGATATTCTGTAGCCATGTGAAAAATCGTATTTACAAATACAGTTAATGTTTCAAATTTACTTAAAAACAAACTGAAAGTTATAGATCCATGGTACAAATTGTAAATAATGTTTTCTATTAAGTTAAATTTTTGCGTAAAATTTAGACTTTTTTTTTTCAGGAAATGCTCAAGTGTGGTCAGTGGTGGTTTCTGAGTGAAGCTTATCCAGTAAGCTTTTCTTTCTTCATTTCTCAGTTGTTCAGATCCTCTCTAGTGAACATGAATTACATTTACAATTAAAGGAGTTTACAAATATTGACAGTTTATTACTATCTCTTGGTCACCGAGATTCTGATGTCCTGAGGTCATTCTGTTCTGATTTCTCCTCTTCCTATAGATAAAATTAGTAGATATGTGTGTCTCTTTGCACAAAGTAGGTGCTTTCTGTCTGCCTTCATTGGTGAGTGGAGAATGTGGGGGAGTAAGAGAGCATAAAATCTACTCATTCTCTGCAAAGAAAATGTGATTAGAGGAAACAGCACCCTCCAGCTTCAGTACAGATCCTTGGGAAAGTCTGAAACTATTGGATATAAGACCTTGGGATCTAGACTCAAATCCCACCTTACCAGAGAGCAGGCTAAATAACTTTGCACAACTTACATGATATTGTGGCTTGTCTGTTTTAGAGCAGAATTAAACCCATGCTGAATAGACCTGAAGGGGGAAAAAAAAGAACCTCACAGAAAAAGGCTTCACCTGGTATACACATACACACTAAGCACTCCACAGTGTCATTTGTCATTTGGGGGGTTACCATTATTACCAGTGACAGCACCTGCCTCACCTCAGCTGTTCTCCCTCCCTCCTTCAGGAGCCCTGAGACCCTGAATGTTGACAAGCAATCCATACTACAAGATGAGGCCACCTCAGCCTCACTGTACCTTCATCACTTAAACTATGCAGTGTCATGACAGTCAAAAGCAGACCCTGCTCATGAACGTCTTGCATTGCACAGAGCACAGAGCCTTCTACAGAAGGCACCAATATTCAGAGAAAACCAACTTGAGGCAGCTGATGTAGGAATCTTGGTTATTCCTTGAGTCTGGAAAATTGCCCAGAAAGCCAGGGATCCAGAGCAAATTCCCAAACCTTTGAGTTCTTTGGAAAAACCAGGTGGTTTCACTGAATTATAGTTTTGAGAAAGAAGCAAATGAATGACGCTAGCTGTTAACTACCTAACATGAGCCAATGCTTCTTAAAATAAGAAAATTCATTGACCCCCCCCCAAAGCACTTCTCACAAGCTTTACACTCCACAATGCATTGGTACGGGCTCACTTATCTGCAGATAGAGAAAGAGGCTAAGAGAGTAAAACTGAGTCACTGTCCAAAACAAAGAGGAAGAGGAAAAGGAGGAGGAAGAAGAGAGGAAGAGAAGGAGGAAGAAAGAGGAGGAGGAAGAAGAAGAGGAGGAGGAAGAAGAAGAAAGAAGGAGGAAGGAAAAGAAGAGAAAGGAAAGGAATAAGAAGAGGAGGAGGAAGAGGAAGAAGATAAGGAGGAGGCCCAGTGGCCTTAGCGACAATCACTGCCATTAACCTCCCCTTTTGGTCTTACTTTATGGAGGCTCAGTTGTCTCGCCTGTAAATTGAAATAACAGCAGGGGCACATCACAGAAAAGCATTAAGAATGGGCTGCTGAGCTGTACCCAGCTCGTATTCAGCCTGGCACTGACTTGTAACACAGCCTGCTATACTGTTGTCATTTACCATTTACTGTGGAAACACCGTGATTAGCACTGAACAGCATAGCAAAGTGTGCTGAGTCATAGGTGTAATGTTTGGTCTGGTCTGTGAGCCTTAACCTTGTGTTGTCTTGGTTTGGTTTGGGTTGGGTTGGGTTTTGTGAGATCAAGTCAGAGTAGGAGTGGTGCTTTGATACGGAACTAGAGTCTCTTACCTAACTTGTCAAAATGAGCACACCAACCAAGAGGCCATATGATGCATGAGTTAGGGCTGCAGAGTTAGGATGCATGAGTTAGGGCTGCAGAGTTAGGATGCATGAGTTAGGTCATCAGAGTCTGATTGCTGAGTATGGAACCCAGGACTCATGCCAGCAGGCACCCATCGGTCCTGTGCCTGTGAGGATAAATGTTGGTACACATCAGTGGTGGTGGATGTCAGGAGGCCAAATGTGGAAACCAGGACAAAGCCTGGCAGAAAACAATCATTCCATGAGATGTAGCTATTACTGTAACACACTTTAGCAAGCACACAGTATACACCTAAGGGATGCTTCCTGTTATCATCATTTGTTCAGTTAAGACCCAACTAGAGGGCCAGCAAGATGGCTCTGTAAGTTGGGTACTTGCTGACGGGTCTGACAGCCTGAGTTTGATCCCCTGAATCCACATGGTGGATGGTGGGAATTTATTCCCACAAGTTGTTCTCTGACCTCCACATACATGCTAGAAATACACACACACACACACACACACACACACACACACAAATAATGCTAAATCCTTAAAAACTTAAACATACAGCTAGATCTTTTATTTTTATTTATTTACTATTTATTATAATTTATTCACTTTGTATCCCTGCTGTAGCCCCCTCTTTTGCCTCCTCCCAGTCCCACCCTTCCTCCCTCTTCTCCCCCTATGCCCTTCCCCTAGTCCACTGATAGGAGAGGTCCTGCTCCTCTTCTATCTGACCCTAGTCTATCAGGTCTCATCAGGAATGGCTGCATTGTCTTTCTCTGTGGCCTGGCAAGGCTTCTCCCCACTCAGGGGGAGGTGATCAAAGAGCCAGCCACTGAGTCCATGTCAGAGGCAGCCCCTGTTCCCCTTACTAGGGAACCCACTTGGAGACTGAGCTGCCTATGGGCTATATCTAATCAGGGAGTCCTCTCCATTCACGGTCCTTGGTTGGAGTATCGGTCTCCACAGGCCACTCTCTGCCCGGATTTTTTGACTCTGTTGCTCTACTTGCGGAGCCCCTGTCCCCTCCAGGTCTTAACTTTATTCATAACAGCCAGAATCTGGAAACAACCTAGATGTCCCTCAACAGAGGAATGGATACAGAAAATACGATACATTTACCTAATGGAATACTACTCAGTTATTAAAAACAAAAACAAGGAAATCATGAAATTTGCAGGCAAATGGATGGAACTAGAAAAGATCATCCTGAGTGAGGTATCCCAAAAGCAGAAAGACACACATGGTCTATACTCACCTATAGGTGGATACTAGCCACATATTATAGGATAAGCATACTAAAATCTATAGTCCTAAAGAAGCTAAACAAGGAGGACCCCAGGTAGATCTTAATTTGGAAAGCTTTCTCTGAGTTCTTCTTGGGGCCATGGTCCCCTTTTCCCCATTGAAATTTAAGAGGCTTCCTTAGAAGAGATAAAGCAGATTAAAGTAATAACTCTTACAACTTAAACTAAAGATGACTACAATAGAAGGCAGATAAAGTAATAGTAGGAGTGTCTTAACAAACTTTTCAATAAACATTTAGAAGAGACTTCCAAAGAAATAGCTGTAAAAGTAGTCATTGAAGTTGAATTTAATACAGCAAAGGTCACTGGTAGATGGGGAAAGGAGAAATAAGAAGAACGAGGTTTTCTTTAAAAGGGTAATAAAAATGAAAGCCAAGTATGCAAGCCTTATTGCTAAGAACTCAGGGCACATTTTTGTCAAAATACAGTAACCTGCAGGTGGGAAAGCTCACGTGTGTTTGTCGTTTCCTAATCTGTTCTTTCATTAGTTTAGCATTTGTTGAATATCCTAACAGTTCCCGTTCACCATGTTTTGTCTTCTGCTGAAGGTGTATATAACAGACCAACCCAGGCAATGTCCCCACAGATTCATGTGTTGGGTGCTTAGTCCTCAGCTGGTGGAGCCATTTTAGGAGGCAATTATGGAGCCATTTATGAAGGTAATTCGTGGCTCGCCGTCCCTTCCTCACTCTCTGCTTCCTGACCACTCGGAAGTGGAGAAGCTCCTCTTCCACAATTCTCCCACCGCCCCGATGCTCTGCCTAAGTGCACGGAGCCAGAAAAACATTGATTGGAGCCTCTGAAAAAGTGAGACAACATAAACCTTTCCTTCGTCTAGCCGCTTTACTAGGCATTCTGCCATGGGGGTACAATCGTGAATAACACAGAGATCAAGAGCCTGTATGATTCTTCCAGCTGACAGAGTGTACCAGTCAGTGCACACAGCAAGAGGTGGGGCGTGGATGTCTGCATGTATAGATTTCCTGAACTCTTTCCTCCTACCTATGAAGTCAATGGGTAAAAACTGCCTTTTCAAGTCCCAACCACTCCCCAAAACTCCCCACCCCACCCCCCCACCCCATCCCCGCTTCTAAGCACCCTAATCAGCCTAAAATTTTCACTCTCTTAACACCTCACAGTGGGGTTTCCCTTTCAGCATATGAACCTTGAGAGGACATTCAAGCATCCATGGTAACCTCTGAACTCCCAGATCCAAAGACAAGGGAAAGAGTCACTACAAATGCACAGCATCTACTAGAGAACATCAACGCAAGAGTCCAAGTTTGTGGCCGTGGAAAATAATCCAAAAGGAAACACATTCACTGTAGTGCCTCAGCACAGGCAGTGCAGTCATGAAAAGGTCTGCAGAAAACATCACTAAGGGAAGTGCAAAGCGCAGGACAAGACATGCTGCTATTTGTATCCCTGTCTGTCTATGCCTGTGTAAAGTCTGTAAAGACATAACTGACACTGTTTGACATAGTTACACCTGCAGAAGGGAGTTGTGAAGAGAAATCTTGCCTGAATTACCTTGTTGTAACTGTAATATGAAACATACAATTGTAATATGAAACATACAATGTGGATGGCATTGTGGGTTTTTAAAGTTATATTCATATGTGTACATGTGCACCACATGCATGTGTAGTGCCTGAGGATGTCTGATGCCTGAAACTGGACTTACAGCCCTATGGACGCTGGAACCAAACTCGGGTGCTCTACAAGAGCAGCAAATGCTCTTTACTATTAAACCATCTCTCCAGCACCATGTGCATTATTTTAATTCCCCCCCCTTTTTTTTGAGAATTTCACATGTGTTCACAATGAGATCGAATTCTATCTGCCCCTTCCGTTTCCCCCTTCAACTCATATTCCCTCCAACATCTCTGCTCCCAACTTCATGCATTTTTTTAACTGCCAGTTAATGCTGCCTCTAGGTGAATGGGTGGGTGTGTGGCCACCCACTGCTGCAGCATGGGAACCTTACCAGGCCCACATACTCAAAAAAGAATGATTCTCCCTTCCCCAGAAAGTGTCAACTGCCTCCATAAGAGGCGTGGCCTGGAGATCATCTACTCCCATCTGTGGCCAGGGAGCTATAGGCCTGGGGGGTGCCAGCCCAGAGTGAGAGTGGGGTAGAGGTATGTCCAAATCCTGGAAAACTCATCCTAAGATCGATAGGAGTAGGATCACTTCCCACACACACACACACACCTGGGGCCTGTGCCTTCACCTTCACCCCCTCGGGAAAGTCCTTTAGCCCAATAACCAGGTTAATCTTCCTCTACCCTTATAAGGCGATGTCTGGCAGCACCTGGAATTCCTTCTTATGTGTTTGAGGCATTCCCACTGCCCTGGCCCTGGCCAATGATATACACTCACCCAAAAAAACCCCTGCCCAACGCCGGAGGCTTAAGTAACCTTTGTTCCCGCCACTAAATGAGCTATCTCGCTGAAGCTGTCTCCCAAGAGTCTGTTCTCATTCCATTCATAGTTGCCTGAGGTCTCCTGCCTTGCTTCCCCTCTCAGGATCCACTGCTCACAACTGAGTGCCAATTGGGCCACAAGGGAATGGGGAAATGGAACCTGAATGACAGCTGGAGCCCAACATGGGGCTTGAAGATAGCCAAGAGGAAGGTGAGTGACCCCCACCCAGGGGACATCAGTAAGGCCCCCTGATGCCACCTTCCTATGACAAGGGCTGGAAGTCTGCTTTTTCTTTTTCTCTCTTTCTTCCAGTTTGCACAGTTGCAAGGAATTAAACATAGTAGAGTGGCAACTGATAACCCTCTAGCCAAGACTACTTCTTGGAGTGAGTGGAAGGCCTCCAGCCCTCTGTTCAAACCCTGACTGATACAACTATTATACTTCTCATAAAATCCAGTGACACATCAGCCAGTTAAAAGCCACTAGGGTGGCCACTGGCTTTCTGAAATTTGTGGACAGGCTTGCAATTAGGACTCTGGGGAATTCTCACTGGGAATGTTCTTCTTTGACCTTATTTGGCAGTTCCACAAAACACACACTCTCTCTCTCTATCACGGAAAACTCCTCATCTCATCAAAAGGAATCCAAGATCAGAGGTCTACAAAGCTTATGGCATGAAACTGACCCAAAGGGAGACCAGTTCCTTTTGAAAAGAAGTCCTTGAGGCAGCCCCCTAAATGGTATCAAGAGAGCCCTACAACCCCAATGTATGGATTTGGGTCACTTATCTTGCCAGCCATCGAGAGAGCCATTTAGGAAAGCCCCCTTCCCTCCATGTGCTGACCGTTATAGCTGCCATCCACAAATGTGTATGTCCCTCTAAGCTGGGGCCCACCGAGGATACTTAACTCACCCCTATCAAATGACTCTAATGATAATGAATGTCCAAGAACCCATTGCAGAACTCATAACCCAAACCATTGTTTCCTCAGTCTTAGCACACTCTGGCCACACCCAATTTACCTTGTACCTTCCTTTGCCTCCCTATGTTGCACCACAGGACAGTCCTTCTGCCCCTCCTCCACTACCCAGCTCTGCAACCTGCAGGATTTCACTTCTGGTCTTGAGATCCAGGCATTTCTGGTTAATGTCCACCCTACCCTGGCTAAGACTCTAAGTTGGTATCCTTATCAGGCTTGAGACTTAAAAGAGATCAGGCAGGTAGTAAAGGAGGACAGCATCCTTGCCCCTTGGACTAAATCCTTCATCAAAGTCAAATCTCCACTTTAAAAATGCCCCATGATTGGTGAGATCCTCGCTAGCCAGCCAATTCTTTCTACAACGGAAGGCTGTCCACATCAGGTTAGGCAGAGTCAGGGCCCAGACGATATCACATGGGACTATGATGAGCTTTTTGGCCAGGGAGCTTTCTCCACAGGAGCCCAGCAGACAGCCCAGTCAGCAGGATATTACGACCAGGAGAGTATCTGTGCACTTCAAGCCTAGGGCAGAATCACTCCACCCTCCAGCTCACAAAACCTGCCTCTCTCCTGCTTTTCCTCCACCAAAAAACTGGAAGAGACTCTCTCTGGCTTTATTTTTAGGACTAAAAGGAGCTTAGAAAGAAAAATTCCCAACCCTGAAGCTTCTTTCTTAAAAATATTGTTTGGGAGGGTATGACATTTGAGTGCAGGCTCACCTGCCGAGGCCTCAAAGTTGAACACTGTGATGGATGGGTTGTGGCCCCTCAGGGTATTGGGACAGCAGCCCATCAGGATACTTCCACTGCCCAGGCCTTCACAGCAGCAATAAAAACTGAAAGGGCTTACTCTAAGTGTGGCGAAAAGGGACACCGGAAAGGTGAGCACCTCCTTCAGAAATGACACCAACCCCAAGACAGTCTGTCCCCAATGCCATAGGAGCTTCCACTGGAGGAGAGACTGTCACTTCCCTTATGACAGGGTAGCAAGCCACTGGAGCCTTTAAACTTAAAATGGGGCGGCCCTCAGCCCCAACAGTAAGAGGGAAGACTACTCTGATAAAAGCTTTAGGGGTTTCCAGCATCTGAGAAGGCTCCTACCCAAAAATAACCATGAAAACAGGTGACAAACCACTCAAATGCCTCATTGATCCTGGAGCAGATAAAACAATTTTAAGACAACAAGAGGTCTCCCAAGACTGGGACCAAATTCCTGGGCCTCAGCGTCTAGGCATAGGAGGCTGCCTTTACCAGCAAACAAGCTGGGAGGACTCTGATGGGTCCACAGGCGTGATACACCCTCCTGTGACAGCATCGCCACCAATCTTCTAGGACAAGATATCCTGGAGGCTCTGGAAGTACTCAGCCAAAACAAACAAACAAACAAAACCCACAGAAAACAGTAGCAGTAATTATACTCATAAAAACTTAAAACCCTCCTGTGGGTTACCCCCAAGTCTAAGGTCTGCTGTTAAATATAACACTCTCTGCCTCCAATGGCTCTCTAAGGAGCCTATCTGGGTTGAACAATGGCCTCTGTCAAGAGAGAGACTTGAAGCACTCACACAGTAGAAAAACAACTCCGGCTTCACCATATTCAACCCTTCCCAAAATCCATGGAGCAATCCTGTGTTCATTATTAAAGAGAGAGAGAGAGAGAGAGAGACAGAGAGAGAGAGAGAGAGAGAGACAGAGAGAGAGAGAGACAGAGAGAGACAGAGAGAGAGAGAGCGCTCAGGGGAATGAAGACTGCTATATGATTTAAGAACGATTAATAAAAAAACCATGCTGGTTTGGGGGCTACTCTACATCTCTGCCATTCTTGCCAACAATATTCTCCCTCTCTTACCAATAGACGTTAAAGACTGCTTTTTCTCTATTCCTCTCCACTCAAGGGATTGTCGATGCTTTATGTTCTCAAATACCCCTCATTAACAACTCCAAGCTGGCCTTACAGTGTAAGTGAACAGTCCTCCTCCAAGGGGTAACAAACAGTCCCACCCTCTGCCAGGAGGCCATTGCCACAGCATTAAGGCCCTACTTAGGCAAAGGTCTCCACATTTATCATTACATGGATGATATCTTGATGTGGGGAGACTTTCCCAACACCCCCTCCCAACTTAAAATTAATTAATACCTTCCCTATCCTTCCTGGGATTAAAAGTAGCTCCTCATAAAATATAGCTTATTCCACCCATCACATTCTTGGGAACAGAAATCCCCCTTTACCTCAATATGTCCTCTTAAACACACCCTTTCTTCCCCTCAAACCTTTACTCTCACCTCTCTCCAGAGGTTTTTGGGAAGCCTTAACTGGCTTCTATCATGGCTTTCTCTCCCCATAGTACCCTACAGCCAGTCTTTGATCTCCTAAAAGAGGATTTAAAAGAAAAAAAAAATCCCAACCTCCCCCACCCCCCTTGAGATCTCTTTTCAGAGGCAGTAGAGGCTTCAGGCACCATTAATGCAGCCCTAACAGACTTGGCCTTTGCTAGGTATGATCCAACAATGCCCGTACAGCTTCTTATTTTTAACTCCTTTCCTATTCTCCAGCAAGCACTACATCAGCCCCAGGAAACGTTGGAAGCGCTCCACACCCCGTGGGTAGTGCACCTAGGATTCTAACTGAGGTTGATGCACTCCCTGTTATGATGAGAAATGGCGGGGATCAAGCCCTGCAAATCTTGGGAAAGATCTAATAGCCTGGTCGCCCCTTTTCCTCTCTCCAGTATTCAATGTCTACTCAGAAACCACTCCTGCTTTGCTATTAGCCTAATTGAATTTCCAGGACAGACTGATAACCGTTATCCTAAGAAAAGACAAGTTTCTGCCCTCCCTCTGTTATGGTGGCTACCCCCCACCCCCAGCTCTTTGCAGAAAAGCCCAAACCGAGGCTCATTCAGTATTTACTGATGAAGGAAAGAAGAGAGCCTAGGTAATAATACACTACTCCACTGGGGATGAGACCCCGTTATTTGATTCAGAGAGATGCCCCATCGCTTTCCTCAATATAAAGAAGTGTAGGCTAATTGCTTAGCCCTTAACGAAGTCAATGGGCCTTTAAATCTTTTGTCAATGTATATACTATTAATTTGCTTCCTTGGTTATCAAGATCCATTGTTAAACTAGATACCAATCCACCTCTCCCTCTGCTTCTCCCCACCTCCACCTCTTACATCTAGTATGTCAGATCTCACAGTCCCCTGCCAGGTCCAAATCTGAGGGAAACAGCCCAATTGATTGGATTGCCCCTATAGGAGCATTCACAGCCAGCAGATCAATTCCATTCACTACCAAACACACACAAATATAAAAGGGCTTCACCCCTAATTCCTCCACATCCCTCTTGCTCAACTTCAGAGCATAATAAAAACATGCTCTTCTTGTGCATCCCTTATTACAACCCCTTTACAAAGGATGGGCACTAACCTTGAGGTATCAAAGCCAATGCCCTCTAGCAAATGGATGTCACCCACATTCCCCAATATTGTCTGCCAAAAAAAAAATCTTTGTTACTGTTGACACATAGTTGCAATTTGTATGGGCTACACTTCGAAAAGATTATCTCACCACCTTTGCCATCACGGGCATTCCTCAACAGATAGAAACTGATAATGGAGCTGCTTTTACTACCTTCCAGCTCAAAACTTCCTGCTCATGATGGGAGATTGCACATCACACAGGATTTCTTATAATCTCCAGAGCCAAAAAAAAAAAAAATTCATAGGAAGGGTTAATATTTTGGCAGCCTGCTTCTGGGTTGCCTAGCAACCTATGATATCATCATGTGTCCAAGGCCAGGTAGCCACACCTGGCAGGCATGGTTACATTGCTCCTTAAGAAGAAGGACAGTGGGATTGGGAAGGGAGGAGGGAGGGGGCTCCAGCTGGGATACAAAGTGAATAGACTGTAATTAATATAAAAAAGTGAGAAAAAAAAGGATCAACCCACCACTCTTGGCTCTCTTAGCTCTTGGCTCTTGCCCTCTCCCTCTCTCTGTCGGAGCACCCCCCCCCTTCTCCCTATCATGTCTCTCTCTCTCTCCTTCTCTCTCTCTTTCCATCTCCACCTAATAAACCTCTTTCATATAAAATCTGCTGTGTGCTTCATCATTATTTAATTTGGTCCTAACAGGAAGAACACAAGGAAGAACACATCAAACTCTAAAAACCCAACTTAAAAAAACAAAATACAATCACCTACCCCCCTAACATACAATTAGCAATGGCCCTAGACACTCTAAATATATTTCGTATTTACAAGAGCTCCAAACAGCCTCCTATTTATCTCCGCTGGCAAACACCAGGAGTAACTCCTTCCTTTCTTGTAGGTTGGTGTAATCTCTTAGACAGCATATGGAAGGGACTGGGCCCTCTTTTCTACCTATGCATTGTGGACCAGGAAATCAAAGCCACCAAGGAGGTGTGTCCTCGTTGCCACACAACCAGTAAACAGCTGACCCCCTCCCCTAACAACACACCCCAACTTCTCCCAGTGCTTTTTCTGTGTTTGTGCCTCTCTCCTCCCACCCCCCCCACTCCCCCAGTTGGCAGCTGTTCCCATTAACATCTCACTTGGAACCTTCCTCCTCCTGGCCCTCTGTTTCATCCAATTCCTAAAACAGCAAGTAAGAAAACATTGCCAAAGTCACTGCCAAGCTTCGGGGTCAATACGACACCCTTCCCAACCTAGAGGCTGACAAGTCTGATGATACCTTTCCTTTATAAAAAGCTGTGGGGCTGGGGAGCAGTGGGACTTGGAGAAAACTGCCCAGAGCAAGAGTGGGGTTGAGGTATGTCCAAACCCCAGAAATCTCATACCGAGTTAGGCAGGAGTGGGATCACCCCCCATCACCACCACCAGGGGCCCACGTGTCCTGGTGCATGTAGCCCTGCCCCCCTGCCTTTGCCCCACAGAGGAGGTCCCACAGCGCAGTAGCCAGGTTAATCTTTCTCTCCCTTCATAAGGCCATGGCTGGCAGCACCTGTAATTCCTCCTTCTTCAAATAAGACATCCCCAGAGCCCCCGCTCCAGCCAATGAGGTACACTCACCCTGAAAGCGCCTCCCAAAAAAAGCCTTTGTTCTCCCCATTAAATGATTTGCCTCACTGAAGCTGGCTCCCTAGAGTCTGTTCTGTTCCTACTCACAGCCACCTGAGCTCTCTTCTGCCCCCAGCCACTCCCACCTCACTTCCTCTCTCAGCATCTTCAGTTCAGGCCAAGATGGGCCAGAAAACAGAGCCTGCCTGAACAGCACCCATACATGATAGGATTGTGGTTGATCAAATGCAGGCAGCACAATTGCTGTGATGTCCAGAAGTCAGAATTGTGTTTATGTGATAACTTACTTAAATGGAACAGCTCAAAGCTATTAAAAAGATACTTGATAAGAAGTCAAACTGAGAACCTAAGGTTCTCAGTCCAGTGGTTCAGTGTGACAGCGCTGACCTAGAATGTACAAGATCTAGGGTTAAACCCCAGAAACTACTAACAATAAAATTTGAGTGAAACTAGATACAAATCACTTTAGAGGCTGTAACTACTGCTCAGTTAGAAGGGTAGTGGCCTGTCACATGTCGGTGAGGAAAAGATAAGTGCGTAATAGATTTGTGGTAAACTGGGACTTTTATTCATTGGTTTTTAGCAGTGAGGTATAGAGAGCATTCAGGATGAGAACGGTTTCCTAGATCGTAGAATTGTTGGCAATTTGTTTACATAAAGTCCTTAGAATTTTTCTGTGTTTTATTCTTGCTATCTGAGACAGGGTTTGCAGAATTGCTATCCATCTTTGACTATCCTGGAACTCGATCTGCAGACCATGCTGGCCTTGAACTCAGGGATCTGCCAGCCTCTGCATCCTGAGTGCTGGGATTAGAGGCATGTACCACCACCACCACCCAGCTAATTTTGCTGGGTTTTTTAAAAAGCATGTTGTCTATAATAGTGATTCCTATTATTATCATTAACACCAATCCAAGACCATGATTAGGTGACCAGCTAGAAAGAGGTAGAAATATAAAATGAGGGCTGGGAGTGGAGGGATGGTTTTCCAGTAAACTGCTGCTGAGCCCCTATGGTGGGAGGCAGTTTCTGACTGCCAACTTGCCTAGCATTCATGGATGTCAGTTACCCAGGGAGGTCTTGAGCACTGAAACTTTATTTGACCCCTATTTAAAATTGGATTTTTATTCAAAATAGTTTCACTTTAGTTCCTTCTTAACAATCTTTTTCAGTATTGGTAATCTGACCAAGTACAAGAGCCAAGGGACTTAGATTATACTTACTTTCTCTGCATGCTTTTCACAAACTAGCTTGGTTTTTGAAATTAGCATCTACTATAGTCTAACATTTGTAATTTTTTTTTCTTTTTTGGCTGTCTCACCCTGTATACTAGTCTAACCTGGAACAGAGAGCTGCCTGCCTCTGCCTCCAAAGTGCTGGGATAAAAGGTGTATGTCACCACACCCAGCTAATGATTGAATCTTGGAAATCAAAATTCATGTCTTTTTACCATACACAAGCAGGCGTAGTGCCGCACCTCTGGATTGTAGAGCAGGAGTTTTGTTGCAAGTCAAGGCCAGCTTTGGATTCAGAGTGAACGCACAGCCAGGACTCAGACAACTCTCAGTCTCTGTCTCTTTCTCTGACCCTTTTAATCTCATGCTCTCTCTGTCTCTCTCCTCTTCTCCTCCTGCGGACGTGTGTGTTTGTGTGTATGTGTGTGTGTGTACACGTACATGCAAGGTCACTTGCACTCTGGAACATGTAAAGGTGAGAAATTTTCCGAGTTGATTCTTTTCTTCCACTGTGGGTTCTAGGGGCTGAACTCGGGTTGTCAGGCTAACATCGCAAGCACACTGAACTATCTCTCTGGCCCCACCACCTTATTTTTTGAGACAGATTTCTTTAGTGAATTTGGAACGCCCAGATTCGGCTAGGTTGACTATCAGCCAGCTCCATTAATCCATCAGTCTGCACATTCTCGGTGTCGAAATCACAGACCCATACGCTGCCCCATGAGGCTTTTTACATGGGTTCTGGGGATCAAACTCGGGTCCTCATGCTTGTCCACCATCTTCCCTTTTAATCACAATTGAATGTTTTCCCCTATTGCGAACCTCCTGGATGAGAAGGAAATGGGCTTCCAGCCTCTCGCCCGGTATCTTTCCTATTTCTGGTAAATGTAAGTACTTTGCCGGGCAGAAAAGCAATTGCATTGGCATTTTCCCACCGCCAGCGGCAACCAGAAGCTCCCAGTCAACTCTTTCTCGCGGCTTTTCGCACCGCCGAGCGGTAGGGGGCGGTAGATCCCCAGGCCTAGGGTCGGCTGCCGCCGCGGGCCGCTCCCGACGCGCCGGTCTCCGCGAGGACGTTGGGGGCGGGGCCGTGCTGTGCGCGGTGACTGGTGGCGGCCCCGGCGGCAGCTGCCGGCGTAATAGCGCGGTCGACGGCTTAGAGAAGTTCCGTAGAGGCGGCGGTGGCGCCGACGACGTGTTGGGCAGCGGGAGCGGGCCCGGAACTTGGCGCTCAGCATGCCAACCGTGGAGGAGCTGTACCGCAACTACGGCATCCTCGCCGATGCCACGGAGCAAGTGGGCCAGGTGGGTCCCCGCGGCCTGCAGGGCCCGCCGCTCGGGGCCGGGCTCCCGCCGCACTGGGCCGCGTCGCCGGGCGCGCACTCGGGGCGGGAACGCGGCCTCGGCCTGCTCGGGAGCGCGCGGCCCCGCACCTCGGCGGCCAGCCGCGCAGCGTTTCCCGGGCTGTAATGAAATGGAAAGTTTTCCTCAAGAGATCAGAATCGTCGGTTCTGGAGGCAGAATTCGTGAGAGGTCTAGAGGGAGTAGGGTTCTGGGCTTGTGCAAAGCTCGGGCGAGGCCCGGCTGCCTGGACTTGGGAGGAACTCGCGACGGCGGCGGCGTTCGTTCCCTGCGCGTTTGGGCTCCCGTCGCGCACCCAGCTGTGGCGGGCGTTGGAGGCGCGGTGGCGGCTTCGAGCTCTCCCCGGCGACTAGTGATGCGCGAGGAAAGGACACGCGTTTTGTGTTGTTTCTCAATGGAAGAATTTTTTGAAGAAAGTCGTGGGGAACGGGCGACGGAGAGGGGGAAGATGCAGCCCCAAATAGAGTGTTCTAGGAAGTGCTCTCCGCTCTCTTTGCCCCGGGCACAGTTTTCTTAACGCTGTTGACTTCTCCACCCAAGCCTTGTTTGTGTTGAAGTTGAATTGGTAAGGTTATGTGCGTGTTCTTTAGGGAAAAGAACCCAGCCGGGCCTGGGGGTTTTAGAAATCCATGGTGGTGACTATGTGCACGTCCCACAGCATAGGAAGAGAAATGTCCTTGAGCCGATGGAGGAGTCCCTTCCGGTCCCTTTGGATGTATGCAATTCAAATAGAACGTTCCTAAGTTAGGGGGAAGTGGGGAAGCCGGTTATAGCTTAACCTAATATTGTGAATGTATCAACTTCAGGTATCAAGTGGTTTTCCTTCCCTACTCCTGTGTCTGCGGGCACTTTATTGTAAGAAATGTGTAGGTTTGTCTTCACAGATGTACGTGTACACGCTGTTAGGCCAGTTGTAAAGCAGGATCTTTTTCTGTTTTGTCTAAGACAAGATGGAAACTGTGATAATCAGTCATAGAGGAATTCGTTGTTCCTAGGAAAAGTGATAGGGCAGCCTTGGCCAGCGGACTTTTATTGGTGTTTGTGACTGAGGTAGGGAGGAGTGTAGTTGATGATTCTTCCAAAACTTAATTTTGTCGTACATCAGCAAGAGAAGCGAGGGCTAGAACCTGTAATAGGAATTTGATGCTGGTTTGTGGGTGGTGCTTTCTTAAAGAGATGAATTGGGAATTTTCCAGGGAAAACTTTGAGACTGTTCTTCCTGCTGTCTCATCCCTTACCCTGATTTTTGTTGAGGTAGGAAAAGTATGTTTTGACAGCCACCTACATAGAGGACCTAATGAGCAGATGAAAAGCAAGCTCAATTTGTATGGGAAGGGGCAAGTATGTCTTTCTGAAATGCCTGCAACCACATATGATTAAGTTGTGCTCCCCCCCCCCCTCATATTTTGGAATACTGTATTCTGTACAGGTTGATCATCCCCAGTCTAAACTCCAGACTGCTTCTAAATGTGCAATTGTCAGACCCCAGTGTGTCCTGGTGTGAGAAAAGAGAGTTGCACAGATCCTGTGTCGTTTAAAACTTTTTAGTTTCCTTTCTTTTGAGTGTGTGTGTGTGTATAGATATTCAAGTGTGCTTGTGTGCCTCTGTGTGGTATGTGCATGTGGCAGAGGTTGCTGTGAGGATGCTAGGAATCAACTCCTCTCTGGAAGAGTGGCCAGTGATATGACCGCTGAGCCATCTCTGCGAGATCCTTTTTGAACCTCCTTGCCACTGTTTTAGTATTAATTAATAGTACTTCATGTTTGCATTTTATTTCATGTATGGATTTTTCTTATTCCTTTACTGAATTATGAAGTTGCAGGGATACGTGTTAAATCCTTGCACTGTACCTTGTCTTCTAGAAAATATTAAAGTTGAAGAAGTATATACAAAGAAGGAATATGCAAAACCTTTTACAAGGTCTATCTCTGATAAATGAAGAAGAGAGCTTTATTTCATAGACAGGTGAGAGCCTGCACTTCCAATATGCAATTGCAGGTGATAAATTCTAAATAAAGTGTCAATTCCTCAGTCTTCCGTTTCCTTGTCAGTTCCATGTTTCACTGTCCTTGCTTTCCCTAGGACTCTGCTCCTTCATGTCCTCTCCTTCGGCCCTTCTTACTGCACTCTGCCCACAGCCTCCAAAGAGCCATGAGAGCAGTCTGTGACTCACCTTTATTTCATATTTTAACTTAATTTTAAGATATAAATACTTAACTTGGTCTTGTGGAACACTCCTGTATTCCTAGCACTCTGGAGCAGGAGAGAGAAGACGACACTCTAGGCAAGCCTAGGCTGTATAACAAATTCTGGGCCGGCCTGGACTACATAGTGGTGTTCTTCTTCTTATCTGGACTGGAGAGCTGTCCTGTCAGGTGTCACCTGCTATCAAGCCTGATGACCTGAGTGCAATCCCTAGTACCTACATGTGTCCCAGGTTCTCTCTTGACCTTCATAAGCTGCCTTGGCATGTGTCAGACAGCTGTTAAGGACAACCAGTAAGTGGGCTGATCTGAGATGCTATGTAATCCCAAAGCTCTGGTTTGTCCTCTTACTCCCTAATGCTTGCACATTGTTCCTGGGGTGGAGGAAGACTTGATGTGCTGACCTGTGTTTCATGAAATACTATTCTTTTAATACTTTATTTTGTATGATTAAATTACAGCAAAGGACCATAATATCAAATGCAAACTATTGAGTAAACGAAGAAAGCATTAATATAGTTGAGCCGAAACATTTTTTTTTCAGGGTTCTGTTGTATTTGAGGTTATTTTGTGCTGCTAGACATGGAACCCAGTGTCTCTTGTGTGCCAAGCAAGGGTGGCACCACTGAGCTGCACCCCAGCTCTTACTTTTTTCTTACTCTAAAAATATGTATTTGTTAAAATCCTGTCCTTACTTAATCACTGACCACCTAGTATGTCCTGCCTGTGTTTGACCATCACTGCTGCAGCTTATCTTATTAGTGCATAGTAATTAGACACGTGGCTTCATTTTAACATTCTCATATATGGATATAAAAGTACATATTTGTATTTTGATTATACCCTGTTCTCACTCTCTTTCTATTGACCCCTTCTTTTACCCAGTTAGTCCTTCTGCTTTCATGTTTGAATTTGTTGTTGTTCATGGCCCAGTGAATCTGGATTATACAAGAGCATAGATGAGTGGTTATTTACAGGAGCATGGGTAGCATACCAGTGCCTTCACCACTGAAGAAAATGTCTTTCCCTCCCTTCAGCAACCAGTAAATACTTGTAGATCCTCAGGGAGGAGTGAGGCCTCCTGAGTCCCTTCCCACTCATGGCAAGATGTTGACGGGCCCAGTCTTGTGCAGGATTCATATTACAGAATGCATTACAGAATGCTTCAGCACTCACTCCATCTTCTACCTTCCCTTCTTTGATGTTCCCTGAGCCTTAAGGGGGATAACATTTCCCATTTATAGCGTAGTATTCACCAGTCACTTATTCTCAGTTCTTTTACCACTTAAGAATCTCTACTGCAAACAGAAGCTTCTCTGAGCAGTGCTGACAGCAGCACTGACCTATGGGGATAAGTATAATTACTTAGACATTTGATGGACATTTGTCCATTTAGCAAAATAACAGCTGTAGTCCCCCCCCCTTTCCCTGTGACCTTCCCAGCCATAGACTTCTGCCCGTGTTTACAGTACCAGCTATGAATTTCTTCTTACGTAGTGAGCCACAATTCCAGTCAGAAAGCAGTTGGTTAAATACATAACAGACTCAGCACTGTTACTCCAGTAAGGATATCGTGCCTGGCATGTCAGAGTTCACAGCTGAGTAAGACTGTTGATGACAAGTCTCCGGGCTACAGCCTGCAGAGTACCTTCAGGCACTCAGAGCTGGCCAGCAGGAAGGAAGCTTCCAGCTTATTTTGAGCCTGATTCTCTATGTCCTGCAACCAAAACATGTATCATCAACAGCAAGGTCTTACCAACTAGTTCTGGTGGACAGCCAACTGCAGTGGCAACCTGTTTTGTTTGGGGAAAATTAGAGGCCTCCCTGACTAAGAATGCATAGGGAGAGAGTCCACTTCTGGCCCTTGGGGTTTTAGTTAATAACCTATACCTTCTGGGAGAGTGCCCAGAAGATACCTGTTCCAGTTGTTATTCTTAAAATAGCTTACCAATTTTCATTCATCCTTGATTTTGGTTGAACTTCCCCCAGATCTCCCCTCTTCACGATCTCTGTGTCCTCCTCCCTGCTTAAATCTTTCCACCCACAGTGCCCCCTTCTACTTCCAGATCACATATTCTACGCCCATCATACACACAGTTTTCTTAGTAGGGTATGTTGAAAATGGTTTGAATTGAGCCTTATATTTTTCATGAAAGAATACCTTTAAAGAATTTAGAGTTGTGTTTTATTAATTATTTTAAAACACACCAAAACATGGTTTTAGAGATGCATCCAAGTATTTAGGGCTGGTGAAGTGGTTTCAGGGGCTAAAAACACTTGTCACTCCATCCCTGGTAGACTGTGAGTAACTGTCTCTAATGAGTCCTCTTTACCTGACTCCACTCCCACCCCACCCTGGCATAGGGAAGATTTACTGTAAGCAGGGCTTTTTAATTTAGACAGTGTTTCTCCAAGAGACTTTCAAAATAAAGCTTTGTTTGAGTTAGATTTGTAGTTCTCTGCAACAACAACAACAACAAAAAGATGTCAAAACTGTTCTACTAGA
The DNA here is from genome assembly GCA_028658305.1 of Pachyuromys duprasi. Lineage (NCBI taxonomy): Eukaryota > Metazoa > Chordata > Mammalia > Rodentia > Muridae > Pachyuromys > Pachyuromys duprasi. Next base: position 36,449,878 of record CM053748.1, read on the forward strand.
CTTTTTAATTTGCAAATGAGTTCAGACAAACCACAGGAAGGTAAAGTGATAGGAGTCAGCTTTGATATTTTTTTTTCACATTTACATTGAAAACTGTATAGCTCACTTCCAAGTAAAAACTGAAGAGTGACGTCATGACTGCATCTCATGAAGAAGCTATTGTCTGTTTATTAGAGACTGATCTTCTGTTTCACATGTCCATAATTCTATTCTGCTTTATTTGTTCATTCAACACAGTATTATCCACAGAAAGTGTTAACATAAAAGTGTAGTGGTGAATAATTAGTTACTTTTTCCTCCTAGTATGAATACGGCATTCAGCACATCCCCTGGCAGAGTGGCCACTACTATGTCCACACTGCGTTATTTTTATTGAAGTTATATTCATATATCCATAAGAAAGCTTACTCTGTATTTCTTTTTGTAAACGTTGCCTACATGATCAGTGCCATTTAATGAAAGAACCAATGTGGAGGTAGCCCTATAAGGAGGACTGGGAACTTGTTGAGACTTTACACTGTCTGAGAGAACTTAAGAATTTTTATTTGGGGCTGGAGAGATGGCTCAGAGGTTAAGAGCACTGTGTACTCTTCCAGAGGTTCTGAGATCAGTTCCCAGCAACCACATGGTGGCTCCCAAACATCTGTAATGAGATCTGGTGCCCTCTTCTGGTGTGCAAGCACACATGCAGGCAGAACATTCTATATATAATAAAAATTTTTATTAGAAACAAATGCGCTTTGGGAATAGTCTCATTTGCAGTGTTAGAATTTCTCTTAATCCAGACTTGTCTGGCTCTACAAATTGTTACTGCTTTAGCATTCTAGAATAGAGGAAATTAAACTTTCTTAGAATTATTTGATTTCAGAAATGTGTTCCTTTCACTTTCCTCAAGATACTAATTAGAAACAGGTCCTTGTGGATGGGAGGTGGAGTGAGACCAGATCTTGCTATGTAACTCAAGCTGTGTTAAATTTGCCACTGTCTGGTCTTAGCCTCCTGAATGCTAGCATTACAGGTGTGTACCACTGTGGCTGGCCACAGGTATCTTTTTTTAAGTAAATGTAACACAACTTTGAGAATTCTACAGTATTTCCATTTTTAAAGCATGGCACAGTCACAAGGCCTGGTGATATCTATAATGAAAGGATGCTGGGACATTATCAGCTTACTTGCTTTTTTCCATGTAAAATTGGGGTTATAGTTCTCTTTTTCCTGATTGATAAGTAAAATGGAATGGGCAGTAGGGAATAGAAAAGTAGGGTAAAAGGTCATGTCCAACTTAAGTGTAAGACTAGTGTTTGTAAACATTTGAAGCACTGGTGCATGTGTATGGAGTCTTCCTTTAGTTTCTAGTCTTCACTATTGTTTCTTTTTTCTTCCAGCATAAAGATGCCTACCAAGTGATACTGGATGGAGTGAAAGGCGGCACCAAGGAGAAACGATTAGCAGCTCAGTTTATTCCAAAATTCTTTAAGCATTTTCCAGAACTGGCTGATTCTGCTATCAATGCACAGTTAGACCTCTGTGAGGATGAAGATGTGTCAGTAAGTTTATGATTGACTCTTCAGTAGCTTTCTGTTATTTCTATGAAAAAGCAACATGATCAAAGTAGCAGTCATATCTGTCATAGTATGGTCACATTGTATCAGTCCAGAGTACATTCTACAACTGAGAAAATACTATTACCTTGTATTTATGAAAAATGCATGAAATAACAATTTTTTAATTTTCTTTTCATTATCCACTGCTAAAAATGGAATGTAGTTCACATCTTTTCTTAGCTTGTTCATATTTCGTGTGAAATTAGATTGTTAGTGCAGTTTTTGTACCTACAGATGCATAATATGTGCCATTAAAATATAATCGTTGGTCACTATAATATTTGTAACTGATAACCAGATTAAGATTAGGTCCTTTTCCAATGCAACAGAATTAACTGTTGGCATTTCTAATTACTGGTTCAGGCTACTAAAAAATTTTCCAGCTATTATCTCTTAACTTTGCAATTGAAACTAGTGAGTGAATGACGAGTTTGCTAGATATAAACTCCATCATTTTTAATATAAAAGCTAGTAAATGGAAATCTTAAATTCATATTTAAGTAGTAAACACAGGTTCTAAAATAATTCCTAGTTAAGGCTCTGTTGTGGATGATGCTTTAAAGGAACAGTGTATTAATGTGCCCAAAAGTCATAAACCAGCAGTTTCGTATGAGTCACATACAAACATGTTTATAATCATTCATCTCTCTGCTCCAGTCCAGTACTTAGTATCCCTTTCAGGTTCATGTGTCTAATTTATTCTGTGAAAACTGGTAAGTTGAGCCAGTCGTACATATCTGTAGTTGCAGCTACTCAGGAGACAGAGACAAGAGGATCACTTGAGCCAAGAAGGTTATGGCCAGTCGTGGCAACATTGTAATACCATGTCTCAGAAGCAGCACTGTTACAGATCTGATCATCCTGGAGGAGAGAGGGCTCAGCAGTTAAGAACACTTTGTTGTTCCTCTAGAGGACCTGTCCCAGCACTCTCCCCAGCTCACAGTGGTCTCTAACTTCAATTCCAGTGGATCCAGTCCCCTCTTCTGTCCTGTGCTTTCTGGGCACCAGCACATGGGTAGTGCACACACATACATGCAGAGCCATAAATAAAAGTAAAAGTCTTTAAACAATAAAGTCATCTTTACGGCTGGTGAGGTGGTTGAGCAGGTAATGATACTTTCCACCTAAGTCTTAACAACCTCAGTTCCACCTTCAGGACCCATGTAAAGGTGGAACAAAGGATCCAGCTTCACAGAGTTGTCTTGTGACCTCACATATCCTTTGTGCCATGTGTACCTTCCTCCCCTACCACTGGCACACATACACAATAATTAAAATATAGTGTACAGTTCATGTGTTCCTTAATAAGGCTTCTTGGTTTTGGTTGTCTTAAAAGCTGCATTTGTCATTGTTTTTTATGATGATGCCATTTGAGTTTTTGTTTGAAATCATGCCTAGATACGACGCCAGGCAATTAAAGAGCTGCCTCAATTTGCCACAGGAGAAAATCTTCCAAGAGTAGCAGATATACTGACCCAGCTTCTGCAAACAGGTGAGAGGTTCTTTTGTTACCTTTTACTCTAAATATTCTCTCTGGAATACTGGCTGTTCCTGGCTTGTTTTGCTTGAAGGTGGACATGGAAGTTCTGCCTTTCACCTAGTGTTGTGAAACTCACTTACTTCTGAGTCTGTGGTACTTGTTTTGTTTTTAATTCTATTTCTAAAGGCATAATGGTGAGCTTCTCTTCAGACTTGTAACACATCATTTCACAGGTTTCCTATAGTAAAACACTTGTGCTGTCTTAACGTATGGTTTTGCAGGCACAGCCAGTGGTGTTCTCTGTCCTTGTAAGGGATCAGTATGTCCCCTGAGAGTTGTGCTTAGGTATAGGTCCCTTGGTAAAACTGTTGAATCTTAACTTTGAAAATGAAACAGATGGTATTTTAAATTTATTCTTTATTCATCATACTACTGTTTTTCTCCCCAGATGACTCTGCGGAATTTAATTTGGTGAACAATGCTCTGTTAAGTATATTTAAGATGGATGCAAAAGGTAAAGCCAGTTTTTCTGAATCATGCTCAAAGTCACAGGAAACCAGGGAGCTTGGGTTTCACTCGGAGGTCTCACTCATAAAAGTGATGACCTCTTCTGAAAAGGGGCCTCTCAACTTAGGTGTTTATGACTTTCCAATAGAAACAATTTTAAGACAAACAAAAAACAGTTCAGTTTTCCCCTTAAAATGTCTTGAAAGTTCCTTTTGCAACTTTAAAGAAAGTCTTCCAAAATATCTGGAGTTTGTCACAGAGGGTGAAAAAGATCAGTCATGTTCACGCTAATGCCCTAGGAGCAAAGCATGTGGCCTTTTTGGGTTGGCCTATCCACATTTCAGACTGACTTTGGCCAAAAGTAATGGGACTCGTTTCTTCACTGGTGTGAACAATGAGGAGATGAATGTAAACATTCATACTCTGCCATTGTTCTTTACAGGAACGTTAGGTGGCTTGTTTAGCCAGATTCTTCAAGGAGAAGACATCGTCAGAGAACGAGCAATTAAATTCCTGTCCACAAAACTCAAGGCACTCCCAGAAGAAGTGCTGACTAAGGAAGTAGAGGAGCTCGTCCTCACAGAGTCCAAAAAGGTCTGTTGCTGTCATGGGGAGATGCACGGAATCAGCAGGGCTGGTGTGTTCTGTGCATGAATGACACAGCCCACTGCACAAGTTCCTACCTTGCTCTGACCACCCTTCACTTTCCTTAATGATGCATACTGATGTAAAGGGTTTAATCATGTTGAGACTCTTTGTAGTGTTACCCTAATTGCTCTGAACTCATCTTTATCATCTTAAGATGCTTAAAGAATTCTGGAGCATTTCAAAGTGAAATAGAATAATGAAATAATAAATAGAATCAATTTTTTGTTGTTGCCTGTAACACCTATCAACAGTATGAAAGCATCTGCATTAGCTGTATGCTTACTTTGTTCTGTGGCAAAAATAACAGGCAAAAGCAATTTGAGGAAAAAAAGTTGTTTTGGCCCACAGTTGCAGCCAGTTTGTCATCTGTCATGGTGATAGAAGCTTGAGGCAGCTAATGACATTGCATCCACAGTCAGGAAACAGGGAAATAAATGCTTGTACTTAGCTAGTTGTCTTTTTTTTATCCAATCCCACACCTCAGTCTATGGGATGGTGCCATCTGCATCAATTAACCTACTCTATATAAGCCATCACAGGTGTGCCTGGAGGGTAGCCGCATCTATCAACCTTCACAGGTATGCCCAGGGGCCAACCTCATCTATAAGCCTTCCCAGGCTTGCCCAGGGGCTAGTCTCCTATGTTATTAACCATCACACTATGCTTATTTGTCTGCTCTGAGCATCTAGCATAGTTAAAAAGGCTAAAATTGCCAATGGGTGCCAAAATTGATCTTCCAGCTTTTAAATTGCAAAATTAGGGAAATAATTTTCTTTTAAGGAAAATGTAGCCTTTCCTGTCATGACACAGCTCACTGAAAGAAGTAGCTGTCCTACCAAGAAGGTGAGAATGTTCTCACATACCACGGCCTCTAGTCAGTGAGCAGAGTTGTGGCACCCACTGCTATAGAGCCTTACAATGAGAGTGTCACATGTGGTGTCCTGTGGACAGTTGTCTTATGATGTGAGCAAGGCAACTTAGTTGTAGGGAGCTACTGACTTAACTGTTTGCCACAGAATTTCTCAGTCATTTCTATCATTCTCCGCTTCTCCAAGAGCCATTTTTGAATTTTTATTACTCATTTTGTGAATTTAATCTGTAGATATACTATAAATCTGTTGAGTTGTGTGTTAGCTGTACCTTATATGTCAATAAAAAGCAAATGTTTCTCAATAATAATTTTGGTTCTCTTAGAGAATACAGCTTTTCTGTTCTCTGAACTTCACAGAGGCATTAGTATGCAACTGAAATAGTGCTGTTGTCAATACTGAGCTCTTCCTCCCATTTTGCTGATGAATGCTGTTTTTCTGGATTGTCCTTTTCCAGGTCCTGGAAGATGTGACTGGTGAAGAATTTGTTCTGCTCATGAAGATACTATCTGGATTAAAAAGCTTACAGACAGTGAGTGGAAGACAGCAGCTGGTAGAGCTGGTGGCGGAACAGGCTGATTTGGAGCAGACCTTTAGCCCCTCAGACCCAGACTGTGTGGACAGGCTCCTGCAGTGCACGCGGCAGGCCGTGCCCCTCTTTTCTGTGAGTTTTGTTCCACGTAGCTAACGTTGGGTCACTCTCATCTGTCTGTATTCACTTGAACACTCAGAACTTCCATAAAAGCATTCTTAGCATAGTAGGACAAATAGAAAACAGAACAGCATTGTAAGAATCCAAAGCAGCAAGAAATTTCTCTAAGAACTTGCTTAGAAGCCTTTTAAAATTTGTGAGAACTTGTATTCTTTCTCTGGCTTTCTTTCCCGTGCATGAGTTTTCTAAGAAGTGTATGCCTTAGTTTGAAAAACATAAGGGATATGTCCTTGTTGGAAAATGTGCAGTGTGCAAATCCAGCACTAAATTTCCACTAAATTTAACTTGAGAGTCAAAAAAGATATCTAAGCTCTATTAATGTTTCAGGGTGACCTTGCAAGGAAGGCCACAGAATGTTGGAATACTTAGTTCATGCTTTTGAATGTCAGTCTGCTATTATCTTGTAGGTGGGAGAGACTTGTTTTGTGACTTTTGTTTTTTGCATTGTTTTTACAGAAAAATGTTCATTCTACAAGGTTTGTGACATATTTCTGTGAGCAGGTTCTCCCTAATCTCAGTACCCTGACTACCCCAGTGGAGGGTCTTGACATACAGTTGGAGGTAAGATAGCATTCCTGCTTTCAGTACCAAAGAAATCCCATATTTCAGGAGAAATACGAGTTGCTGATTTAGATCTGATATCAGGGGTAGGAGGAATTGAGATGTTTGGTGGTAGCTGGCCATTAATCGCCTAGGCAAGAATTAATTGCATAGGAGTGAATTGTGAGTTCCATTATAGCTGCTGTGGTGGAACAGCGATGCGTGTAGATGTCATTGTATAGAATTTATACCTTTAAAGCCTAAGTATTTTTAAATAAGGTTCTTAATTCATGACCGTTACCATACAAGTTTGAACTAGATTGGGCCAGTAGGATGGCTAGAGCAGGTAAATATGTTTGCCACCAAACCTGATGACCTAAGTTTCCCCCAGAACCCACAT
>CM053748.1:36466954-36490501 GCA_028658305.1 Pachyuromys duprasi
CTGCTGATAAGGCCCAGAAATGTAGCTACACCAGATGTAATTGATCAGTAAGTACATACCGCTTTCCAAGTTTAGGAAGTAAACAAAGCATCTATACAGATCATAAATGTAAACTAGAGCTATTTTTAAATTTCATTTGACACGCATTACGTGTGCGACGCCTTGACACTCCATTACGAGCCTTATAAAAATGCCTCTCTTAGATAGTTCGAAAGCATATCTTTTATTGCACTACCAGAAACAATACTCACTTTTAAGAACACCACCCAGTCTTCTCTCGTCTGCTCAAGCTTCACCTAGTCTATTATCTCCCTCTAGTTCCCACGCTTGGAGATCATACAGCCTACAGGAAAATGAGAACTAAAAAGCAGTTTCCGGCTCTGAGGTGGGACAGGATCGGTTACCGCAACCGAGAGTGAAGTGACGGGACAGTGACTCTGCAGCACTCTTCGGGCTCCTCCTCCTGCTCCAGAGGCGACCTCCCCAAGATGGAGGACGGCGTGGAGTAGCTTCCGCTTCCGGTGTGAGCGGCCCGGCCGGGGGGGCAAGATGGCGGCGGCAATAGGGGTCCGCGGCCGGTTCCAGCTGCTCCCTTGCTCCGGCCCAGGTTGGCTGCTCAGCCTCTCCGCTTTGCTGAGCATGGTGGCTCGAGGGGCCTTGGCCACTACGCACTGGGTCGTCACGGAGGATGGGAAGATCCAACAGCAGGTAGCGGCCACGGTGCCCCCTCTCTGCCCGTACCCCTTGACGGGATCCCCGAGCCGGGCCCCTGTGTGGTTCCTCGCGGCCCCGCCCCCAGCTCGCCTTCCCACGGTCCCGGCCGGCGGGCCAAAGCTTCCGGCGCTCGGACCTGGCGCCACCACGTCCCCTCGGGTCTTCTTGCCCTGGCTCCGCCGTGGGGAACTTCTCAGCCTTCCACCGTGGGGCCGCGCGCCGTCCGGGAACCGGCCCTGGGGAACCGAGACTTGAGCTCGGGGGGTTAAGAATCGCATAATCATCGTTAGTTCCACCTTTGGAGCCTCTGGGCGGCGACCCGCGTGCCACCACCTCTTCCCCGAGGAAGTAGAAAGCAGGTGGCAGAGCCGGGGAATGCGCGAGTCCCAGGCCAGTGACAGCCAGAGTAGCTTTAGTGAATGGATCTCTTAGCGACTCCTCCAGTCTCCTCTCCCGCTTGGTAGGATGTGTTTCAGGATGTGGTGGTTTTAGGCTGTGCCGTTAGCCAGGTCATTAGGGGCTCATTAAAGATCATCCATTCTTGCTCCTTCTGAAGGAATGCCAGAAGATGCCTCTGGTGGCGTTGCCTGCATCATTCAGCAGTTAAAGTGCCCTCCTTTCCCGGTGTATTTTATATTGCTTTTTACCTAGTTCCAGTGACCCAGCCCGGCACTCAGCATATGCAGTTTACTAGATTACTGTATGCTTGAACTGATTTCTCAGAGGAGAGACCGCTTTTCTTACATAACTTTCTGATGCCTGCATTTGCGTTTATGCTGCTCATGCTTAAAGAGTACGTGTGCGCGCGCGCGCGTGCGTGCCCCACCACAGAATCTTGGAAACTTAAGGACTTCCAGTGATTGAAAAAAAAAAAAATCAGGAAATGTCCAGCAGACATTTAAAAAGTGAAGTGTGTGCCCTGTGCAGTTTAAGCATACTGAACTCGTTTTAACGGAAGTCGTGAGAGATTATTGATCCTTTGGCTTAAACTGTAGAAACACATTGCAAGGTTTATCTTTGTTTAAGGTGAGACATTTAACCGTGTGGTAAATCTAAACAGACGTAATTTTTAAAAGTGAGACCCTGTCTGTCCTCGAATGTTAACTCGCATGTATTTTTATCTGACTTCTGTTTTAAAAGGTTTCTTCTTCATGGATATTAAGTTCCAGCTTAATTTTTATTAAACTCCCGCAGAGGCTTAAAAATGTTGTCAGAAACACTAGAAAATACAGTGAGGGTGTCCTTTTGGCATAAAATTAGAAATCCTGTGTCCATCCTCATTGTTTTCATCGTTTGTTTGCTGTTGGTGGTTTTTCCTGAGGCCCTCATGAAGGGAGACATTGAATTAAGTCACTTATGCTGCAATTTGGGGAGCCCTTCTCTTATTGGTTCTTTTGCTATATTGTTTCTGGCTGCAGCTATTTATACTGTATGACATTGACTTCTCCTTCCCATTTTGGTGTCCTGCCACTCAGCTGAAAAAGTAACCCATCTGAAAACTGACGGCTGATTAATGGAGGTGGATTATTTATATGCTGAATATTGAATGGGAAAGTCAGATCGGGTTTGGTTTGTTCATTAACAGATGCCTTCTCTTTACACATTGGATCTCTGCCTTAGAGGGGAATATAGGAGCATTAGTAACATCTCTCAGAGAAGGGCCAAATCTTCTGAGCCTCTGCAAGTCATCCCTTCAGTAAGTAGTTAGCCTTAAAGATAAGAAACCAAGCCTTTTTTATTTGTGTCTTTTTTTTAAATGGCCCTTTTCATTGACTTTTTCCAGTTCTTCACTGTAGGTTAACATTTGGAGCAGTGAGTTCTGGCAGCCATGAATTTTACTGATAGGAAATAAAGTTGCAGACAACAGTGTAACAACTGGACAGTAGGTGTAGGGAGGATGGATTTAAACTAAGAGGAAATAAGTACAAATAAATGAAATAGGAATTGGATATGGTGGGCAGCATTTGAGTTGGACTCCAGTAACTGTGTAACTTCTTTCCTGGCAACAAACTGAATTCAGGCAAAATCTAATAAACATTTTATTAGAAGACCCATCAGTTCTGTACTGCAGGTTTGTGAATATGCAAGCATAGAAATCCTCTGTCCTTAGGGGGCTTGAACTGGGACTTCAGTCAGATCTACACTCCTGCAGGCAGCCTTTTCACAATGAAAGCTGGGGTTGCTGCTGGCAGCAGTAGGTGTCCAGTAAATACCATGGAAAATCAGAGGGTTTCTTTCCATAGCGCCTGATTGGGCTAAGACGCATACCTCCTACTACTGAGTTCCCAAAAATGTAGTCTGGGCAATCCTGGAGCTGAGGTGTGAAGAGAATGTTCCATTTGCTATTGATTTTTGTTGTTGTTTTGGTTTGGTGTTTTTGTTTTTCCCTACCACAGACAGAGAAAGGTTAAGAAGAAGGCTGTCTACGTTGTGAGCTTTTTTCTGAATCTTGGGTTCTGGAATACCTCTTTATCATTCATTGGCTCTGTACCTGGAAACCAGAAGGAACATCTGTCTTGATTTTCTTTTCTGTTGCTGTGGTGAAGTACCCTAACAAAGAAAAGGTTTAAGTTATATGCAGTCTATCATAGGAAAGTGGGGAGAGGTCAGAGTAGCAGGAACTTAAAGCAGCCAGTTTGAAGCAGCAACTCCGGTTACACCTATACAGAGCAATGAGTTAAACATGTATGCTAGTGCTCAGCTAACTTTCTCCACTTTTATATAGTCCAGGCGCAAACCCAGTGAACAGTGCTGCCCACAGTGGTTGAGTCTTCCCATCTCAGTTAACAAAATCAAGACAATTCCCCAAGACATGCTCACTGGCTAACTTAATTGAGATAATCCGTTATGGAGATTCCCCAGTGGTTCTAATTGAGTCAGATTGACAAAACTGATGATCCCAACTTTTATCTCACCTTATTTAAGCAAGAGTCTTTAACTTGGAGTTGGCCTGTAAACTAGATGAGTGTGTGTTATTAACCAGTTAGCATGAGCCTCTACTGTGTAATTAGGCCAAGAAATCCTTACATCATCCTTAGGTGTTGAAATGGAGCTACGTAGTTCAATTCAGTGGTACACATCTGTAATCCTAGCACTTGGGATGTGGAGGCAGGAGAGTCGGTAGTTGCTTATCATTGACTATATAGCAAGCTTATGACCAGCCTGGGCTACATACAGAGTTGCATGCATACACACACACTTCAGTTAGAGCCTATGTTCTGTAGGCAACTTCTTCATAAGTTGCTGTTTGATTTTGTAAATAAGCTTCAAGGCAATATTTTCCAATATTTTTATTTTTTAATTTAATTACATCCTTTTCTCTTTCCTTCTCCAACTCTTCCCCTATAACTCTTTACTGTCTTTCAGATTCATGGCCCTTATTTCTTTAAGTGTAGTTAAATACTTTTGTTGTTCAATTTTGATGTTCTTTGCTTAACTGAGAAAAAAAATGATGAACAAGAAAAGTAAAAGAGAAGAACGAGAAAGCCAGGCAGCATAGCCAGGGCTGACAGCCATACTGCTGAGCAGGGCTTACAATCAGCTGTGGGCCCAGCAGCTGTTGTGGTTTGGAGGCAACCCTGCTGGAAGCGAATAGAGTGCATGCTGGTACTGAGGAACATGAGGGCTTGCCAGCGGGCCAAGTCAAAAATTAGCACCGCTTTGCACCCCTGCATGGAGAGCAGTGCCTGTGTCTCAGTTATACTCTCTGGTGGCAAAAGCTAAAACAACAGACATTCCTGTGTGAGGCTGTACAGCCGATAACTCAAAATAGTCACGTGTGCAAAGTCTCCTTAAAGGCAGTCCACTTAGCCTTTCACTCCTCCTCCTTCCTCTTCTTTGTTCTTTCTATTCCTCCTCCTTCCTTCTCCTCCTCCTCCTCTTCCTCCTCTTCTGCTGGATCCCTCTTTCCTTGGTGACTCTTACTCACTGGTGTGCTGCCATGACTTCTCTCCTCTTTTTCTTCTTCTTCCACCACCACTACTACCAATACGACTACCACCTTCCTTCTCCTCCTCCTTCTTCCTCCTTCTTCTCCTCTTCTTCTGGATACCTTTTTCCTTGGTGACTCTTACTGGCTGGTGTGCTGCCATGACTGATTTTCTCCTCCTCCTCCTCCTCCTCCTCCTCCTCTTCCTCCTCTTCCTCCTCTTCCTCCTCCCTTTCTCTTTCTTTCTCCTCCTCCTTCTACCTTCCTCTTCCTCCTCCTCCCCTTCTGCTGGATCCCTTTCCTTGGTGATTCCTACCGGCTGGTGCTGCCTTGCTCACCTCAGGCAGCCTCCTGCCGTAGAACCTGACCAGTTGAGGTCTTCCAGATCTTATCTGGGCTCCGCGACTCCTGCACACATCCACTCACAGTGGCATCACATGTAGAGCATGTCTTAAACCCAACCCCACCAAATTGCTGAGCCCCAAAATCCTGGTGTTTTTCTTGACTCTTTTTATTCTCTTTTTCATTGCTAGCCTAAAAACAATCTGTAACTTTTACTTCCAAAGTGCTTCCCCACGAAGCCATTTCATTCCATGTCTCTTCTGCAGCCCTAGTCTCCACTGACTCCGCCTCAGTCCTGCTCTGATGCCAATTCTTAACTGGTCTTCTCACTTCGCTTGTGCCCCCAGATGGTCTCTTCTCCCTGGAATTATTGAAAATGTTTTGTTTTGTTTTGTTTTTAAACACATGTGGCCACATCATCACTCTGTGACAGGAGGGAAGCAGAGAACATGAGAGCACATTCAGTGGTTTCCCATCACACATGAAAATGAAAATCTAGGTTCTGCTATAGTACAAGGCCTGAAAGACCAGAGACCTGGCCACTCTCCATTCTTCTTAGAGATGCTGTGTGTCAGTCTTTACAGGTTTGGGGCTTTTCATACCAAGCAGGTGTCTACCTTTTGACCTCCCTCACCAGAGGCCTTCATAGCTTAGCCTGTCTCTCCTTTAAGGTCTGTTCATATGACACCTCTTCTTACATATCTAAAACATCATCTCTTCCAACACTGTAGCCTTCCTCTGCTTTAGTCTTCATAGCACTTACTGCTGGCTCTGTTACAGCATTTACATTTCCTATCTATGCGAGAAGGCACCAGCTTTGTTTTCTTGATGAAATAACCCCAAAACAGAAAACAGTGCTTGGCACATGGTATCCACACAGGGAATACTGAATAAATGAAAAAAGTGTGTGTGTGTGTGCATACAGTGTTTTTACCTGTAATATCACTTGTGTCAGCATACTCAAAAGCCACCATCATTTTAGTGTCTAGAGCAGGGACAGTGCATTTATTTACTTGAAGGTAACAAGAGAATTCATTGATTCTCCCTGTTGTAAATAAAATGCTTAGACAAGCTAAGTCTTCTCTAGGAGCACTGTGTCTCTGAACAAGAGTTGTAAGATGCTGCCTGGCTACATCAGAGTGAGTTTTCTCCCTCAAAGTTCCTGGGTATTTGCAAACACTTATGAATTTATCTTTTAAACATACAACTGGGAACATTTTGTCTAATGACTAACTTGCCAGCTTAAAACCAAGGCATCTGTCCACAATAGAAATAAAAAGCTTCCTCCTTGGTTAAGACTAATAGCAGTCAGCTGTATGAATATTCTATAGTGTATTTATTCAGTGCTCTTGGCAGACATTTAGATTTTCCAAGATTTTTACTGTCAAACAATGCTGTGGCAAGTGAGTGTGATCATATGTATATCTTTGCAGTTGACTGTGAGGATTCATAAGATGAATTAGAAATGGAGTTAACTGGTTTAAATAATGTATTTTCCTAGGTATTGGCAAATTATCATGTTAAAGGATTGTGTCAGTATTTGAAAACGCCCAACAGTATTTAGGAAGTGTGAAACCTTTGTTCATAATCTGAACTCAGCAAAAGACCTTGCTTTGCCCTTAGTTAAACAGCACTGTGGCCGTCAGTAGGAGTGGCAAAAGGCAGCCTTCAGTTTCATTTTCATGTCTTCCTGGAAATTTTAAACCTTTATAGTTAATGTGTATTGCATCCTTTTTGGGATTGCAGTAAAAGAAGTCAGTAGTGTTGATTTCATCCCCTGAGCAGTGAGTCAGTAATACGGTTGAATTACATCCAGTTGCCTCTTTTAGGGCAGGGATTTCCATCAAAAACTAGCAAAGTCATCCCCAGTCCATTGAGTTTCCTGCCACCTCAGTAGCAATACAGCTCACTGTACTGTACTGTACTTGCCCTGATTGTAGTATCTTTCTAGGAGTGTAGTAATCCAGTTATCTCACTACGAAGTTTATCTGGCATTATATCTAGGCTTTTGCTGCTGTTTAAAAAAAAGATCACAAACTTAATAGTTTAAAACAACCCAAAGTTATTACCCTCCAGTTGGCTATGAGTCCACCCTGACACTCACAAGCATAGTCCAGAGGACAGCAGTGCTGTGCACCCTCCTGGAGGCTCTGGGCAAGGGCCACCTTTCCCGATGGCTGGTGACTGCCAGTATGCCTTGGCTCTTGGACCACTTTCATTGCATCGTCAAAAACCGGCAGCAGTGCATCCGTCCCTCTAACCTCATTTCTCTCCCTGTCTGTGTCTCTCACCCCAACATAAGTGTGGGTGCACGCATGCGTGCGCACACGCTCCCTGTTCCATATAATTACCTATACCCACCTGATATCCAAGCTGTGTTCTCTGTCTTAATTAAGACAGCCTGATTAGCAACCATTTGTCTGTTTGACATCTTACTTCTCATTTGCCATATACCATAATATATTCATAAGATTAGGAATTAGAGCATGGAAATCTTGGTTGGGCCTTTATTCTGCCTGCTGCTTTGCTCCGTACTTATTTACTGCTTGAAATAAAGTCACATCTGAGTTATATATAAAGCAGCTATCTTTAAAATAAACAGTAATTGGAGGGAAGAGGCAGGAAATCGGAGGTTCTCATTCAACCTTAGCTACATAGGGGTTTGAGGCCAGCCTGTGTCAAAGAAGGAAAACAATCACAGAGCCACGTACATTGTTTTCAGATGTGTTTACAAGAGCTTCTTGACAAATACAGGGGAGAAATAATCCATGACTCTTGTCATCTCATCCAAAATTTTATTTTCTTTCCTTGTAGAGTTATAATTAGTGTAGGTGAAAGGGTTGTTTCTATATTTGCCCTAGGGCATAAATCCTCAAATATAGTTTAAGAGTTATATATTTGCTGTTTATGTTGGAAATGTTAATTATCTTGATTATCAATCAAAAAGACATTAATTGTTTGACATGAATGTTCTTACAAATTGGCTACAACGTTGGGAACATTCAAATCTAGATACTAGCTATATAGTACACATGTCTGAATTATGTGATATTAGGCAGTTTTACAACCATGGTTTCTAGAAATTGCAATAACAAGAAAATAAAATCTAGTTGCTAAACTTCAAAGAAGGATAGTGGCAATAAAATTCATACTCTAGTCAGGATTCTTGGGTAATTTGATGCTTGACAATTCCTCAAACTAAGACAAGTTTTAACATTCTCATTAAAATATTATATAGGTCCTCTAACAGCAAAAATTACAGCAAAACATTTCTCTTAAAGTATACATTCAAAGGATAGGAAGATGGTTCCATCCATAAAATGCTTGCTGCAGGAGCATGAGGACCATAGTGTGTTCCCTAACACCCATGTAGAAAGCCAGGCATGGTGGCTTGTTCTTGCAATCCCAGTGTTGGGAGGATGGAGACAGGCGAACCCCTGAAGCTGGTCTGCCAGCCAAATCAGTGAGCCCTGTCCTTAACAGAGACTGGCTCACAAAATAAAGTAGATAGCTGTCCTTGGGAACAGCACTCTAGGTTGCCCTCTAGCTTCCAGAGTGTACATGCACACCTGCGTACATACAGAACCACTCAGACAGTGGCACACGTGCATGTGTATGCGGGCTGGTGAGAGCACACACACTTTTGCAAGTTTTCACAGTTAAAGCCAAGAATCTTTGAAGTAAAACTCTTATGAAGTAAAGTTGGGCTGATATTTTGAACTTGCAGTTCTCCAAACCTGGAAGAAGATAGAAGTCCATGAAGGGTTTACTTACAGGGATAGTTGGTGGACAGTCTTGACAACAGACATTCTGCCTGCCTCCGTTCCTCCTTTTAAAACTCATCCTGATTACCATTGTGTTAACCCTGGCTAGAATCACAGGTGCAAAGGTTCCTTGGCCAGTCCTTTGACAATAGTAAATTAGACTTCAGATAAGATTTGAGGAGAAAGGTAAGGTCCAGAAAAGACAGTAGCTGAACGTTTCTTGAGGTCTTCTCTCTGGACCCACATCTGTGACAAGAACTGTCTTTATGATTTCCTAAGAGAAAGCTGTCAGACTGTTCTTCAGAACTGAGATTTTACTTGTCATTACAGTTTGTTTAAAATAAAACAAAATTGTTTCCCACTCCTCTCAAGTTTGATGTTTACAAAGATAATGTACTTATAGGTAGAAGCTTTTTTTAACAATTTAAGTAATATGCACTCATTGTTGAAAAGACGGAAACACAAATAACGTAGAGCCCCACTAACTAGAACCATACTTTTAAAATATTTTATAGAAACTATCAAATTTAAAATGAAGCAGGAGAAATATTTTTTCAAACAGTATATCATTTTAATGTGGAAATTTAAAAAGTTACTCCTTGAAAATTTTATAGATATATAAATGTACTGGGATTCTATCTATCCCCCATTTCTCATCATCAACTTCCCCCAGGACGTCTCATCATATCTCCTTGTCAACTTCTTTTTCTACTTCTTCTTCACACATGAATGTGGAGTCATCCCACTGAGGTATGAGCAACCACTTAGTAGTGCTGTGAAATACTCTCCTCTAGACATGACATGGCTGTTGTACACACATGAAATCACAGCATCTTTAGTTCTATGCACAAGACCCTCATAAGAGCAACCAAATAAAAAAAAACTTGCTGTTCTAAGTGCCTCCTGCCCTATATTCTGGCAAAAAGGTTCTCTTTTCTATATAAGTGCTTTTCCTAAAAGTACACACTGTACAAAAATAAATTATAGTCAACATTAAGCCCCTTAGACATTTGGATAAATAGAAACAAATGAGAAAATTGAGTTCTCAAAGGAAAAATATTTTTAAGTGTAAAAGAAAAGGCCAATATAGAAGCTACACAAAGAGATTAAAATGTATTCACAGTTATTCTCATGTTCTTAAAGGTTTATGGAAACTCTGTTGGAATTTAAGCTGATTCAACTATTATGGAGAAAATTAACCAAAACCATAAAGTGAATTTCCTCTGACTTAGATACACTATTCAAAGGGAAGAGTATATCCAGACAGCTGTCCAGAGAACGTGTGTGGAAGAACACTCATCACAATTTTATTTTAAGGAAAAGAATGAATAACCTAAATTTCATAAGAAAGTGGGCCTTATTAACCATTGGCTCAGTGTGGTAGCACACATTGGTAATCTCACTACTTAGGAGACTAAGGTAGGAAGATTTTGAGTTCAAAGTAGTCTGGCTACACAGTGACAACCTATCTCCAAACAAAGTATTAAACACTAAAATTAAGGTTAAATTGGGGCTATGTCTCCGGGTAGAATGCTTGTGTCCATCCCCAACACTGCAGAAACTGTGGTGACTCAACCCTGTAATCCTTGCACTTGGAGGGGGGTCAGAGTTTCCAGGCCATCCTCAGATTAACAGAGACCAGCCTGGGCTTCGTGAGACCTTGTGTCAAAAATAAATCAGAGTTTGGAGAGATGGCTTCAGAAGTAAAGTGCCTTCCGTGCAGTCATAGAGACCTCCTTCCACACTCCAGAACCCATAGGAAAGTCTGTGTGCAACAGCACATGAGTATAAAGCCAGCACTGGGAAAGCAGTTAGGGATCTTGCTAGCCAAGCCATCTAGGTTAATTGGGGAGCTTCAAGTTCAGTGAGAGGTTGTCTCCACAGTTCAGATGGAGAGCAACTGCATAGGATTCCTGACATGGAACTTCTGGCCTGTATGTGTGTGTGTGTGTGTGTACAGAACACAGAAATGCAGGGGGGAGGAGGAGAAATGGGGTCATAGCTTGGTCAGAAAAGTGCTTGCTTTGTAAGTATGAGGACCTAAATCCAGCCCCTAGCACCACATAAAAAGTCAAGAATAGTAGCACATGCATGTAACCCCAGCACTGTAGAAACTCCGGAGCACCCCCAGAACTGGATGGCTAGCCAGCCTAGCCTAGTTTGCAAGTCCCAAATTCCAGCATGAGAGTCTAAAGAACAAGGTGGCTATTACATGAAATGTGGCGCCTGGAGTTGACCTCTGGTCTTCACAGGCACTTGTACACAGACATGCATACCTGCGTATGCACACAGTAAGTAAGAGTAATGCTTCATTTATTCATTGGGAGAGACATCCAATAAAGAGGGCAGAGGAGTGAAGGGGGGTTATAATACACTAAATATTATTCCGATTTTTAAAAATTATTCATTGATTAATTGGCTGTGTTGGAGAGTAATCTTACATGGATTATGCACATGTCGTGGTATGCATGTGGAGAGCAAAGGAAAACTTTGAGGAGCAGGTTTTCTCATCCCGCCACACAGGTGGACAGTGCTAGAACTCAGCTCATCAGAGCTGGCAGCAAGTGTCTTTACCTGCTGAGCCATGTCTTGAAGGTCATATTCCCATGTTTGTAAAGATACAGCAGTGGGGAGGGTAGAAGTCATCATAACATATGTAACTAACAGTAGATGTCACTGGCGGTGAGATTTCAAGTAATTTTTGTTCTTTTCTTGAGTATGTCTGAATTGTTTATGTTTGACTGACCATACTTAGTTATTATCAAAATAAGTAAATAAATAAATAAATAAGCTGGGACTTTGTTAGGCTTAAGACCCATGCAGCTGGAGATGAGTCGGCAGTTAAAAGCACCGCATGGTCAGGCAGAGGACCTTGGTTCTATTCCCAGCACCCACCTGGCAGCTTTCAACCATCCATAACTCCAGTTCCAGTGAATCCTATGCCCTTCCCTATCTTTCTTGGGTACCAGGCATACATGTGGTGAACAGAAACACATGCAGGCAAAATACCCATGTACCTAATTTTTTTTTTTATTTTTAGTAATTAAGAGCTGTAGGGGAGAGCTTTGCATGATACATTGAACAACTGAACTACTTAGAAATAGTCATTGCTTAACTGGCGCAAATGGACAGTTTAACAGAAAGTAAGTTGTGTGCGTGCGTGTACCTGTATGTGTGTGTGTGCGCGTGTGTTCATGCTTGAGCATGTGTGAAGGTGTACGTGTGAAAGCCAGAGGCCATCCTCCAGTGTTGTTCCCTTTTTGTTTTCTAGACAGGGTTTCTTCCTAGGGCGGCAGTTGTCTTCCAGGGATCCCCCTGTCTCCACCTCCCTAGCACTGGGATTACAAACGCGCCCTCCCCGCTTTCTATCGACAGGTTCAGGAGCTTGAATTTAGGCCTGCATGCTTGCACAGCCAACACTTTACTGAGGGAGCCATCTCATTACCACTGGAAGAAATTTTTAATTACATTTGGAAACCACCCTTGCTCCAAGCAAATGAAGACTATAGGGGCCAACTGAAAATATAGCAATCTTATTTATATGAATAGTAGATTTTTTTTTTCAGGGATATAAGTCAGGTTGGTAAAAAATGTGAAAGAGGTAGAGTTAAAAAGTTAGAAAAACCTAGAAGTCATCTAATTGGATCCTTTCAGCTGACAGATAGGGAAGTAGCTCAGGAGAGGAGAATAATTTAATTTAACTAGTCATGGTACATATAGTCAGGGATATACATGTTCCGACCTCTGGAGGCTTAGCCACTGTATCTCCAGTGGAGCATTGAGCAAAGGTGACATCAAGACACTGTCCCCATAGAGTCAGCAGTGTGTAGACTACCTACTATACACATCAGAGCCTATTACACACTGATGGGAGGAAGAGGAGTACAGACGGAAGTTATAGAGTGCAATGTTTGATGGTACACGGGTGTGTCTACATGTAATGCTTGACTATACAGGAGGGTGTATATACGTAATGCTTGACTATACAGGAGGGTGTATGCAATCTCTGATGGGAGATCAAGAGGAAGATGGTTGGCCTCACAAAAGAAATGTCACTGGGTTCGGTCATCTATCCCCTGTCAACAGCATAAGAAGCGTGGGCTGAGTAGAGGAAGCACCATGTGCAAAGGCAGGGGAGATTTGTCTTTGTTGGGGTTTTATTGCTGTTATAAGACACTGACCAAAAGCAAATTAGAGAGGGAAAGGTGTATTTTATTTTACACTTTGAGGTATGTTCCATCAGTGGCAGAAGTCAGGGCAGGTACTTAAGGCAGAAGCTGAAGCAGAAGCCACGGAGGAGCACTGCTTACTGGCTTGCTCCTCGTGGGTTACTCGGCCTAACTTTGTAATGGCGTCCAGGACCACCTATCCAGGGATGGCAGCACCCAAAATGGGCCCTACAGGCGTGCCTACAGCCCCATCTTATGAAGGCATTTCCTCTTCTCTGATGATGCTCTCTCAAGTCAAGCTGAAAAACAAAAACAAGGAGGCAGCACAAGACTCTTAAAAGAGCCTCAAGGATGCCCTGGCAGAGAGTCTTTGAAAATTAGGCAAAGTTGGAACAGTGAAATGACTGAAGGGCCTGACACTTGAGTTCAATCCCTGGGAACCATACAATGGAAAGAAAGATTCTCTAACCTCCACTTACGGGGCACATGTGTGCGCTCCTACAAACTCAATTAACTAATTAAAATGTAATATAAATTAGGGACGAGCTTGGGATAATATGAATGCTTTCTGAATTGTAAGCATTCCATTGGCATGTTGTACAAACTGCAAGTACTACAAGTATGATTTGTCCCAGAGCATAAACAATGGTAGGTTTTTCTGCCTCTTCAGCCCCATTCTCAGGCCTCCTGAATGCAAGCTGCCTGGTCCCCAATGGCTGAGACAGTTCAGATAAGAGTCTCTGTAGTACCACCTGACTTCACTTAGGAAGTCCTATGTCAGAAATAACCACTGTGATGAATAGAAAAGTGTGCACTGGCCAGGGCTCCCATGTGGGGAAGTGGAAGCCAGGGATATAGTTGTGATAAAGAAGGAAAGTATGGGTGCTGACGAGCAAACACTAGAAATAGGCAAAGTGGTGCCATTTTAGTTTTATATAGAGATAAAATGATGGTGTCTTAGAAGATTTCAGTGTGTTATGCTTTCCATGTCTTTGGGGGGCGAATGGTTGTTGTTTTTGTTTTTGTCTGCATGTATGTCTGTGTGAGGGTGTCAGATGTCCTGGAACTCGAGTTACAGATAGTTGTGAGCTACCATGTGGATGCTGGGAATCTGGGTCTTCTAGAAGAGCCACCAGTGCTCTTACCTGCTGAGCCATCTCTCCAGCCCCTCCCATGAGAGTGTCTTAATTTAAAATTCTGAATAAAAAATCTACTCTGCTTCAAGTTCTTAAGAGGAATATTTTTAATGATTGCATCCTAAGATTTTATTCATCAGTTTTCACACTGCTGCCAGCAGAGTGGGTTGCCATGTTGATTTCCTATATTAAAATGAATATCGTTGCAAGGTTAGAACAGTTACTGTATATGAATAAGTTGTTTATGAGGCTTGAACTAATGTCACCACAGAAATGTGGCGTTTCCTGCTGTAAAGGACCACTGCCAATTGATTGACTCAAATTTACCTTCTTAAAATGTCACATGTTTGTACCCTTATATTGATCATTCTGTTTAAAATGTTCACCTTTAGCTGACTTGGCAATGAAGCAATTTCCATCTGTTGCTGTATCTATTTACTGAATCCACTCTCTTAGGGTTCTGATTAGAGATGTGGCCATTAACAATGTCTCAATTTGGTGCTAGAGAGATGGCTCAGCAGTTAAGAGGACTGGCTGCTCTTCCAGAGGACTCAGGTTCAATTCCCAGCATTCGTATGATGGCTACAGCCCTCTGTAACTCCAGTTCCAGGGCACAGCACCCTCACACAAACGTATACACAGGAGAAACACCAAGGCACATAAAATAAAAGTAAATCATGTTTTTAAAAAAAGAGTCTTGATTAATTGGAGAAAGCAACAAGTGAAATATATAAAAGTCTACTTGATAGAAGTAAAATATTTACTGCTATTTTGTATCATTGGATGCATGCACTCTAAGGAAAATACAGTTGAATTCCCTGGCACATTCTGTCATCTTTAGTGAAGTAGATTGTTACAGAACCTAGAGAATGGATCCTTCCAGATCACAGAATTAAGTTCACACAGTCACATTTCAAATGCCTGCTCACTTTCCCCCTGAAGTATAATTGCTCTAAATATAGTTCATATTTCTTTTCTTAAATAGAGCAGGTGAAAATAATTCTGCCTTTCCTTTGTGACTCAGGGCCTATGAGCATTTATTGTGCTTTCAGAAAATGGAAATTGGTGGCATTTGTCACTTGATGAAAAGCCAAAGTGAACTTTGAAATCTTAGTGTGCAGTATGTTCTCTTCTGTTTGGTTGGTCAGTTGGTTTTATTTCTTTGAGACAGGGTCTCAATATGTAGCCCATAGACTTGTCTCAAAGTCATAATCCTGCCTCAGCCTCTTGGGTGCTAGGATTAAACTATCTCTTTCTAATACCTCTTTGTTTTACTGCTGAACGTTGCTAAAGATTATGACATTGTATCATTCCTTTACACTTATATAGAGAGAACATTTGAGTATATAAATTCCAAGTGTTGAGTCAGTAGACCAGGCCTATAGAGACTTACTAAGCATGTATGGGCAGAGGGATGCTCTGGCATTTACAGGATTGTCAGTCAGACACTCTTGTAATATTTTGAGGAGAGGTACTCAAAAGGAAAGGAATCCATGCTGGCATTTGCCAAGATAATTACCATAACATTTTAGAATTTAAGACTTTGAAATTACTGCAATAAAGATACGTGCCAGGTCATAACTCTGTCCTTGCTAAATCTTTATCTGGCGAAGATCCATGCCATTTGCTGTCACCTCAAAAAGAGAAGCCCAGCTGTCAGTAGCTACCGTTTTCATCAGCTAATAATTTTATCCTGATGCCTCTCCTGGCTGCTGCATTTTCACTAAACCAAAAGCTTCAAGGAAACAAAACACACTTTGCTTACAATGGGATGTGAGGAAAGTCTGATACAACCTTGGCTATGTGAGCATTCCTTAATCTAAAAGTAAGATTGATTATTCTCTAGCTCTGAAATATCTTCATCTGTCTTACTCTTCCTGCAAGTCCTGCAAGAACCAGGTAAACAGTGAGCTTGGACATGTGAGACAGATGGACTGATCTCTCACTACCTGCCTCTCTGGGTTCTTGGCTTTCTGGAAAAGTCATCGAATAGCTGCTGTTTGAGGTCTGGACAAGAGGCAAATAAGCAGGTGTTCTTTTCTTCCTATGTGGAGCGTTTTATACTCAGGCCACTGGCTGAACTTTTACATTTCCTCCTTTGTTCTGTTCCATTGGACAGTGTCTCTTTTGCTTGGTTGATGAAATTAGTGGTTTGATATCTATTCAGCTAAAAATGTTCTGATGAGTAGGTTTGTCTCCCTGCTTAAGGATGCTGTAGTTTTGGCCAGGCATGATGGCACACACCTGTAATCCCAGCATTCGAGAAGGCAGAGGCAGAAGGATGTCTGTAAGTTCGAGGCCAGCCTTGTCTACAAAGCGCATCCAGGACAGCAAAGGCTACACAGAGAAACCCTATCTCTAAAAAACAAAAACAAAAAAAGAATGCTGTGGTTTCCTAGAGTTTGTCTTGCTAAGTAAAGGATCATATACTGATATGTACTGATGATGAACATGTTGATATATGTTGTAAATAACCCTGTGAAAGTGAGAGCGAATCTCTAAGCCTGCTACCAGTGCATGGGTTCATCTTTCTGTACCTGCAACAGCAGACTCACCTGATCTGTTGATCAGAGAACATGCATCCAACTAATAAATCTACAGCTGATCTTACATCATCTTTGATTTATGGCTTCTGTAAATTGCCTTTTAAAAGTATGTTTAATATTTTTTCTTTATCACTTCCAAATCTATTCAGATATAAAACATGCTGTCAAAACTAGGTAATCTAGTTTTGGGGTTTTTTTGGTGTTTGGTTTTTGTTTTTTTTTTTTTTTTGCTATTATAGGTATGAAAACTATTTAAAGGAAATGATTTTATTATTTGTGGCCTAGTACTTCTCTTCCTGAGTTTACCCAAGGTGCAGGAGAGGCCAGAACTCTGTACATGCTGGCCCACCCTAGCCTATATGAAGTCACTCTTGAAATGCTCCTGTAGATTTACTGAGCAGCTAACACAAACTAGAATGGTGATGAGACAGCAATTGAAATCATTAAATGGAGCTTTATTAGTCCAAATTGAGATGAATGAAATGGTAGTTTAATTTACTTTCTTTCTTGTAAGTGATTCTTTCTATTGCTTTCTTGTAGGTGGATTCACCAATGAACTTGAAGCATCCACATGACTTAGTCATCTTAATGAGACAAGAAACAACAGTTAACTACCTCAAAGAATTAGAGGTAAGGCAACTGGATATACAAGTGCAGCTGAAACTTCTGCCTCCCAGGAGCTGATTGTGTTCAAAGAACAGCTAGAACATATCATTAAGCCCAATTCCTGTGACTTTTACAGGAATATGATTTTAGATCTTGCTTTGAGGCAGGGTCTTTCAAAACAGCTGCTTTGACAAATTATTATTTTGTCAAAGTGGGGTATGTGTGTGCGTGTGTATGTGTGTTTTAGTAATTGAATTTGCTCCTAAACAGTTTCACTCATGTATTTAATACATACTGATTACTGTCACCTCCACCTCCCTGCCACCCCTGTCTACATCCATCCTCTCTGTCAGAATGATTTGAATACTAAACAGTGCCCTGTGTAGGCACCAACCTAATTCTCCCATCACTTAACCCTAGAATAGGTTCTGTGTTGTTGCCACCCCCAACCGCCCACTCCCAGCATGAAAAGGACGTGCCCTCTGGTATAGTATGAGAAGAGCTTAGATGAAATATGAAAGGGGAGAAAGGAGCTACATGTGGTTGCTCACATCTTTAAACGCAGCACGTCAGAGGCAGAGGTGGGTGGAGCCCTGTGACTTCAAGGCCAGCCTGGTCTGTACAGAGAGTTCCAGGACTAGACAGAGAGACCTTGTCTCAAAAAGAAAAAGACACCGAAGAAGAGAGATGGCACCTACCTACCCATCATTCCAGCCCTTGTGGTCCAGGCCAGTCCAGTGTACATAGTGAGGTTCTATCTCCAAAAATGAGAAAAAAAGGGTTTTCATAAAACCAAAATATTATAATTGTCATTCATTCTGGAGGAGTAAAAACTAGGGTTTTACTTAATTTTCCTCATGGTTAATTAAAGTCTTAACCACTTTGTGCCATAAAAGCTAGAAATTTATATGTGGAAAAATAAAATATGACTTTTGTTTAATGAACAAACCAAGCAGCATTTTTAGGCACTGGTTTTCATTGTTTATATCCATGAGCTGGGTTTGTTCAAAAAACATGTAATGGGGAAAAACTAGACTTTCCCCCATAAACTGTCTACTTAAAGTTACAATGTAAATTACATCTAAAATTTTAAGGAAACTAAGTTATAGAACAAATCAAGAGCCAAATGAGAGTTAGAACATATTGGGAATAAGCAGGAGTCTTAAGAATAAAGTGCGTTCAAGCAAGATGGAATCCTAAGGACCATCTTAGCTTAGAAGAAACAGACCTAAAGACAGCTCAGGTTTTCAAGGCAGACTTAGCAGAACTAGAGGCAGAAGGCTCACAGCTTGTTCTTTGGTTTTGGTTTGGGAAATTTTTGCTATTTTTCTTTCTTAGTTTGCTATTGAAAAAAACATGACCACCCCTCCAAACTTGAAGAAAGGGTTAATTGGCTTATGTGTCCCCCCATCACATTCCATCATGAAGGGAAGTGAGGGCAGGGACCTAGAGGCAGGAAGTGAAGTAGAGACCTTGAAGAAACTGTTTACTAGCTCGTATTCAGCTTTGTTTTTCCTAAGTCCCAGAACTGCCTTCCCAGGGCTGGCACCCCACACAGTGGGCTGAGCTCTCCTACAGCAATCATTTTAATCGAGAAAGTACCCCCATAGACTTGCCTATGGGCTAGTCTGACGGAGGCAAGCATCTTCTTAGTTAAGATTTCCACTTCCCAAATGACCCTAGCTTGTATCAAGTTGATTAAAAACAACAACAAACAAACAAAACCTCTCCCTAGTACAGTTTTGTGGACACTGAGCCCAGAGCATGCTGGGCAAGCTCTGTACCGCTGAGCTGTCTATATTCCACAGCTTACCTCTTGAAAATCAGCTTCCTGTTAAACTACAGCAGTAATTCATTTTCTGACTACTGTAAGCCCTGAATCTCACTGACATAAATTCAGACTGGTACGTCTAATCAGCATGTGTGTGTCTACAGTAGGTTAGTTTGTGGACGCACTCTGGGTGAGATGAAGGAACAGGAGCAGGCTTACTGTTTCAGGATGAGGAGAAGCAAGCTTTTCTTTTACAGAGACCTGAGAAGAAAATTAGCAGAAAGGCAACTAAAGCCTGATGAATACAAAACAGAACAAATCATCCAGCCTTTGAGTGGTTGCACCCTCAGTTCAGCATCATGTCAGGGTGGAATAGTACGTGGAGTAGAAGCTCCACACTCTAAGTAACACTCTGGTCTGACTTGGGAGCTCGGTAGACCCAGGAAGACACATCACAATACGAGTCATAGGAGGCTATTGTGGAGTGACCTGAGTAATTAATTACAAAGCTGAAGTTGACACAAGCTAAGGTTTAAAACTCATTCGAGACGTTTTCTGGCACATAAGCAGAAAGTTTTTTTTACTATAGACCCTCACTTGAATCAAAACATGAAGGATGTACTACGTAAAAAGAAAAGTAAATTGAGTAGAACTGCATAGGATATTTAATGGTGATTTTAAAGCCTTGAAAAGGTTGTTAAATTTATTCATTGATGGTATCCTAACAGATTTAACTATGAAATTTTAAACAATAGGTGGGACATAGTTAGAACAGTTTAGACTATTTTATAATGTTCAGGAGAAAATAAAAGGAAACCACATTGGAAATATTTTCAGTCCCTATATTAAAAATATAGGAGTGGCTCCATGCTTAAGGAGTCTTGCCAAAAATCTAATTAAACACCAACATCAATCATTTTTCCTACCACTAGTTTCCTTTGTCATTGTTTCTTTTACCTTCTTAAATACTCCTCTGGGAGAGGCCTGTAGGCTTCATCAGACTGTCAGGAAATCTGTAACACAGACAGGTTCTTAATCAAAATCCCCATGTCAGTGTTAAAGAAGTACAGGGGAACATGCTGAGGAACTAAGGAAGCCTTCAATAAGAAAGTTCTGAAAGACGGCAGATTCTGCAGGACAAATAGCCTGATTCCTTAAACAAATCATACGGTGAAGGGAGAGGGGAAGGTATTGTGGTAACTACTAAATATGAATAGATTTAAACAGCCAGTTGTATTTTGGATTTCCTTCTATTCTTTTTTAAGACTTTATTTTTTGAAATTTTTAAACAGTTTTTTAAAAAATCATTCAATGAAATGCGATATCTACTCCCCCATTTTCCACTTCAACTCCTCTCATATCCCCCAACATTTTCCCCTCCCAGCTTCATGTTGGTTTGTTTTTAGTAACCTGTTAAGCCCAGCTAATGCTGCCAAAATGTTCCTGGATGTGGGAGCGTGCACTGCAACATGGGAAGCCTAGCGTGGACCATGTCCTCAGTAAAGAGTGGCTTTCCTTCCCACAGCAACAGCCACTATCATAGCTCCTCAGCACAAGGCAGGACGTTGAGATCATCTGTGCCCTGTCTGTGCTGGGATTCTGGCTGCCTTGAACTCATGTAGGTAACCACAGCTCCTGTGAGACCGTGATTGTGATCCCATCATATCCAGAAGACACTAGTTCGCCACACTCCTCCCATCCCCTCTGGCTCTTACATTCTTCCTGCTTCTTCCATAGTGTTCCTCATCCTTGGTGTGGTGAACATTAACAGTAATTTCTTTTTAGGGCTGAGCGCTGAGTCTCTTATTCTCAGCATCCTACACTTGTCTCCTCTTTGTGCTGCCCATTGCAGGAAGCAGCTTCTCAGTAAGGTTGAGAACAGCCCAGCCTGTCTGTGCTGGGAGCTAGGCTGACCTGATGCAAGCAAGGGTTTAAATCTGGATTTCAAAAAGAAGAAATAACTGGGTGCTTGAACATGAGCTAGGTATTTAATATTAAGAGATTATTGTTTTAAATATGTGGCAATGATATGATAGTTTTAGGTTTCTATGTTAATTTCTTTCAGAAACAAAAATATTTACTGATTAAAAAGTTAAAATGAGGGTGGGCAAGAGATTTCTCAGTAGTTAAGAGAACTGGCTGCTCTTCCAGAGGACCAAGGTTTAATTCCTATCACCCACGTGGCACCTCACAATTGTCTATAACTGTAGTTCTAGGGGATCCAGTGCCCTATGCATATGGTGTGCTCATGGACACACACACACACAAAATAAAAATAACTGAATCTTTAAAAGTTAAAAATCTCAGTGCTGTTCTCCAGGAGGACAGATGGAAGCTCATGGAAGACCAGCCAAGCAATTATGAATGAGCCTGTCTAAGTTTTGACTGACTGTTTGGCAAGATGGCCCAGTGGGTAAAGTTTTTTGCCACACAAACCTGACACTAGAATTGGATCCCTGGAATCCACTGTGGAAGGAGAGACCAACTCCAAATGCTGTTCTTTGACCTCCACATGTATGCCAAGGGAGACTCATAATAATAATAATAATAATAATAATAATAAATTCTTAAGTAAAAAAAATGTTCTGAACAATCACATGTCTATTCACGTTCCATTGACCAGAGAATATCTCATGGCTTAGTTCCTTCCATACATTAGAAAAAGAGTGGGATTGGGAGGAACCATTGGAAACAGATCATAGGATATAGGATATGCTCTTTTTAATAGAAAAATCTCTTTTTTGAGAGATTTGATCTTAATCTTATTTTTAATTGTGTATATACATGTGTGTCTTTGTGGGGAGGTGTGGATATGAGTGCAGGTACCCCTGGACCAGAAGAGGACCTCAGATCCCAGGAGCTAGAGTTACAGGTGGTTGGGAGCACCGGAAGGATGTGCCAGGAACTGAACTTAGGTACTCGGGAAGAACAGTTATGAACTCTTAATCACTGAGACATCTCTCCAGCCCCTTTTGCTTTTGAGACAGGATCTCATGAAGCCCAGGCTGTCCTTGAACTTGCTGTGTAGCTGAGGCTGTCCTTGAAGTTTTGATCTTCCTGACTTTATCTCCCAAGTGTTGCAATTACAACAGGTCCATGTTCTCTCACCAGCTGAATTAAAAACAAAATAACAACAACAACAACAACAAAACACTTAATGGCTAAAACTGCCATGTCTCTGATCCATAAGCCAGGCACCAGGCTGACAGAGAAGCCACTGCCCATATAGTAGCTTTCTCAGTAACTAAAGTAAAATACACTGCTAACTTACCTCCCAGAGGGCCACAGGATTTCTCACATCATGTTGGATAGGCCTGAGTCCACAGAACAATGATGCAAAATTATCTCATGAAGAAGGGCAGGACATGAGGGAGTGTGATACAACCAGTCACAGTAACATGACATCCCATGATAGTTAAAACCTGATGATATGCCATACCCACCACAGTGCACCAAATAAAAAGTAAGGTTAAGAATGTGGATTCTGCCGTGGTCTGCTGGTAGAACTTTTATAGTCATGATGAAGAACAGGTTTGACAGTGTCTAAGCCGGATGCAGGGCTGGTAAGGTGGCTCAGGCTGAAGATGCTCCAAAGCCTGATGGCTTGAATTCCATCTCAAGAACTGACTCCCACATGCTGTCCTCTGACCTTCACACTGAGTTCTGCTAGAATTCCTGCGCAGAACACAGGAAAGCCTGTTAAGGGAAAGTAAACTTCCAACACAGTCAGTGTCCATAGCTTCTCTGCTAGGGGTAGGGCTTTGGGAGCTTCTCCTTAAACCTTGCGGGGGTCTTCACTGGCTTGCTCTTGTGAGCTCTTCACAGCTTCTGTGAGTTGATGTATGCAGTGGCCTGTCGTGTCTGGAGCATTATGTTTATCTTCATCTCTTACAGTTTTCCCACCCCCTCTTCTGTGATGAGAGCCTTGGAGGGAGAATGTGGTATAGATGTCCCAAATGGGGCTGAGCACTCCATGGTCTCTTGTTCTTTGCACAGTTGTGATTCTGTGTGACTCTGTTGTGATTCACCTCCACAACAGAAAGAAGCTCCTCTGATGAACGTTGAATGGTACTTAATTCGTGGGTAGAGTGATAAGTATTTACAGTACGGTTTAAGCTGAATACTGGGACTGAGATTTCTGCTAGGACCTGTGACCTGCCCAGTTTTTGGCCCAGTTAATTGTTATTTTAGGGTTTTTTATTATTATTATTATTTTTAAAAAATGTGTATGTGTGTCAGAATGTGGGTGTCCATGAGAACCAGAGGAGGCCATCGGATCCCTTACAGTTGGAATTACAGGCTGTGGTGAGCCAGCTAATGTGAATGCTAGGAATTGAATTAGGTCCTCTGGAAGGGCAGCAAGTGCTCTTAACTGCTTAGCCATCTCAGCAGCCCCTAACGTTTTGTTTTGTTTTGTTTTTAAGGAAAATGTTTAGAGAAGCAACCTAAGTATTGACAAAAAATTTGATATGTTTTTATATATACATTCACATGGAAAATATGACTGATACTGGCAAATCTGAAAATATAGTATTTAACAAGATGTACAACAGTTCATCAAAATAAGATCA
>CM053748.1:36490601-36504589 GCA_028658305.1 Pachyuromys duprasi
AACTGGGCTAACTAAGGGCATTTCAGAATCCCTCTCTTCCTATAACTAGGTCAGTGCTCATTAAATTCCTCTTTGGCTTTCATTGGCATCTAGCTGAAGTATTTTTAATCTATTTTTTTCTTTTAACTTACATTTGTATTTGATTGCATGTATGGGTGTACGGTATGAGTATGGGTGTGTGTGTTTGCGTGAATATGTGTGTATGAGCACACGCACATGCATAAGTGCATGAAAGTTAAAAGGCAACTTGTAGGAAGTTCTCCTGTTCCATCACGTCAGTGATATTCTGGGAATGTTCAGACCTGACAACAAGTACCTTTACCTACTGAATCTTCTCGCTGGTTTCCATTGTGTTTTTACTTTCTTAACAGAAACAATTAGTTGCTCAAAAAATCCACATAGAGGAGAATGAGGACAGAGATACAGGACTAGAACAGAGACACAATAAAGAAGATCCCGACTGCATCAAAGCCAAGGTGCCCTTGGGAGACCTGGACCTTTATGATGGCACATACATAACTTTGGAGAGCAAGGACATCAGGTAAATCAGTTCTCTTTCCAAAACTAAAATTGTCCTGAGTCAGTAAGAAAGACGTTCCTAAATATGAGTTAAGTTTTGTCACTGATGAGTGAGTTCAGTGAAATCTAAAAATTTAAAATACATACTGTGTGTAGAAAGCTTGCAAACCAATTAGGTATATTTTATACCGTGAGACAGAACTGAACTATTTACAATACAAAATAAAACACAAGTGCCCAATAAACGTGGAAATATTTCTCATAATTTCTCATATGAGTACAAATTAAACAAATTTTATCTACTGTACTATAATAAGTTCCATAAGATCGGAGCTAGTAAGAATGGAGAAGGGAGGGAAAGAGAGAAGGGACTACAACTGGGATACAAAATGAACAAACTGTAATTAATATAAAGAGGAAAGAACAGGAAAGGGCTTTCAGTGGCCTCTAACTTGGTTTGCGGGTTCTGGAAAGAACCTAGCAGTTACTTGCGAGTCTTTGAAAGACCACCATCTTAGCCACTACTATTTTTTGATTCTTGACTTATTTCTTTTAATTTGAATTCCTGATATATTTGATTTGTGGCAGCTATGTGAAAAGGTACAAATGTTGAGTAGGTAATGTTGCTTTTAAAGTTGAAATGCAGGGAGAATGTGAGAAAATTGGTTGTTTCTCAAAGGACTGTTTCACCTCTTTCATTTACTCGCTGCTGCTTGACTTTAGGCCAGAAGACTTCATAGACACAGAATCTCCCGTGCCTCCAGACCCAGAGCGGCCTGACTGCACTGAAATTCTAGAGCTTCCATATAGTATACATGCTTTTCAGCACTTACGAGTAAGTGGAGAATGTTAGTGTGGGGGACATTTTCTTTTAATTTGGTTTCATGCTTATAATAAGTATTTTTCTTCTCACAAGCTACTTTATACTTTTACCTACACTTCTTATATCTTAAAAACACTTTAAAAGAAGTGCTACAGGACACTGAGTTTCTTATGACTTTTATTTATGTGTATATCCTTTACTTTTTTTTTTTACTGTGTTTTTCAAATGCCTCCTCTTTAGGGTGTACAAGAAAGAGTTAATCTGTCTGCCCCTCTCTTACCTAAAGAAGATCCAATCTTGACATATTTATCCAAACGCCTAGGAAGGGGTATCGACGACATAGGCCACCTCATTCGTGAAGGCTTGCAGAAGGTGAGTCACCAGCAGCTGCCTGGGCTGGGGGGCTCTGTGTGTCCAGGGCTGTACATCTGTCAGGATACTTGCTTTGCTTGTTCCCCTAAAGGAGGATCCAGTCATGATTTCACAGTACAAAGTATAACATTCATCAGGAAAGAGAGGCATGGGTAGAGTCATTTCCCTTACCAGAAAGAGATACTGGAAAGAGTTATTTAAACTAAGTCAGGAAAGAAAGCAAGCAAGCTAGTAGAAGTAACGGGGCTTATAAGCTAGACTGTATGAGTTAAGTGTGTAAGGAAATTTAAGCATGAATACATCTGCATACAGTGCACGTTAACCACTGTTCTTTCCCAGACAGTTACAACTATAATCTTCTGTAATTTTCTCACAAGAACTTCTAGCTGGTATTGTGTGCCTATAGTCTCAGCTATTTCTAAACCCA
Source organism: Pachyuromys duprasi (assembly GCA_028658305.1). Classification (NCBI taxonomy): domain Eukaryota; kingdom Metazoa; phylum Chordata; class Mammalia; order Rodentia; family Muridae; genus Pachyuromys; species Pachyuromys duprasi. The sequence continues at coordinate 36,492,743 of CM053748.1, forward strand.
TCAGCTCAAGACCAACATAGGCAACACAGAGAGACCCTAACCCAGAACCTAAAGGAAGAAGAAAACGAAAGGAAGTAGGGAATCACGTAGTATGAGGCAAGAGTAGATGTGTCACTCAGGCAGGTGTGGGATTTGAGAAGGTACTTGTCAACCTGTCCTTCCCTATCCTGAGGTGCGCTAGGCTGGGGGGAGAGCTCACCTGGTGCAGTGCTTGCCTAGTTCTAAGGAGCCCCCTGTTCCTGCTGGGCATCTGGCTGGTGCATCCTTATAATTCCATATTCTGGATACAGAGGCAGGAACATCACAAGTTCACAGTCATCCCTGACTACATGGCAAGTGGGAGGCCAGCTGGGGCTACATGAGACCTTATCTCAAGAAGAAAATACACTTCTGTTTCAAGCAGTGTTAATTATAGTGGTATTAGATAAGATATATTATTACAACACTTAGGTTTAGTTTATTTAGATATCTGCATTTCAAGAGAGGAATTTTTGAATAAAAGAAAAGTTTTCTTTTCAGTTATGTTTTCTAATTATTTTTATAGTGAAGTTACCCTCTCTACCGTGACTTTCCAAAGATGTGTTAGCATTCCCAGAACTTTAGGAATCGGGAAAATTGGGCTGGAATGCTCACACACTGACAATGACAGGCCATTGTGTGTATCTGTGTATGTGTTTGCTTGTGAGAGACAGGTTCTCACTGTGAGGTCCGGTCTGGCCTGGAACTCACTGTGTAGCCCAGACCAGCCTGAGTCCTGGCAGTCCTCCTTCCTCAGCTTCCCACCATGGCTCTACAAGGTTCTTTGGATAGGTGTAATGTTTTTGTTCTGTGTTCTTATCACTATAACTTACCTTGCTTTCTTCGTCCTGAGTTTCAGAAGAGCCAGTGTTTTAATTGTGCTCATTTTGAATACTCTCATTCAAAAATACTGCCTTTGATTGTATTTGACTGTTGTTTGGCTTCCTTTCTAGAACTCTTCCTCCTGGGTACTATATAACCTGGCTTCATTTTACTGGAGAATAAAAAATGAGCCATATCAGGTAGTGGAATGTGCCATGCGAGCACTTCACTTCTCTTCCAGGTAAGATTCTTCTTTGTCACGACCTCCTGAATAGCCACATCACTGAGGACTGTTAAAGAGTAACACATAGGGGGGGCTGGAGAGATGGCTCAGAGGATAAGAACACTGGCTGTTCTTCCAAAGGTCTTGAGTTCAATTCCCAGCAACCATATGGTGGCTCACAACCATCTATAATGAGATCTGGTGCCCTCTCCTGGCGTGCAGGCATAGATACAGACAGAATACTGTATAATAAATAAATTAAAAAAAAAAAAAAAGAGTAACACATAGGGAACAATGAAAAGCAATGTTGTCTTATAATTACACACTTGTTAATCAGAGACATTAATCTCATTGGAAACAAAGATCACAGATGTCAATAAGTTCAAAGTGAAAGCTGTATAATTAAGCTTCCATTCATTAAGGGAAAAAAAAATATGTAAGGTAGATATGCTGTGATTCACATGAGCCCAGACATGAACTGGAGGAATTAGCATGAGTTGAAACTACCTTTCTTTGTATGTGTGGGTGGGTTTGGTGTATGTGCCCAGGTATGTGCCTGGGTACCTGCACCCACACATGATATGTGTAGAGGTCAGAGGGTTTCATCAGATGTCTTCTTCTGTTGTTCTCTACCTTATTTCTTTTTTATATTAATCACAGGTTATATACTTTGTAGCCCAGCCATAGCCCTCTCCCTCATTCCCTCCCAGTCCCCCCATCCTTCCCTCATCTCCTCCCTGCCCCTTTCTAAGTCCACTGATAGGGGAGGACCTCCTTCCCTTCCATCTGACCCTAGCTTATCAGGTCTCTTCAGGACTGGCTGCAATGTCCTCTTCTGGGGTCTAGCAAGGCTGCTCCTCCCTTGGGGGGGGGGGGGTCAAAGAGCCAGCCACTGAGTTCATGTCAGAGTCAGTCCCTGTTCCCCTTACTAGGGTACCCACTTGGATACTGAGCCACCATGGGCTATATCCAAGCAGGGATTCTAGGTTATATCCATACATGGTCCTTTCCATCTTATTTTTAACGCAGGGTCTCTCGCTGAACCTGAGGTTTGACATTTTTGCTAGATTAGCTAATTGGTTAGCAGGCTGCTGGGATCCTCCTATGCTTACAGCTACACAGCAGGCCTTCATGTGAACGCTGAAGGTCCAACTCCGAGCCATCGCCCCAGCCCCTAAAGTGAACTTCTCTTAAAGAAAAGATAAACATTAATGATGTCTTCCAGATCTTATTTTCGTGGCAACACTTATAGATACAAGGTTGAGGAAGTATCATCAGTAATTTAAAAATGAGATATTAAACACGAGGAGTAGGTACACAGTGTCATGGCTTGTGTGCTCTGACCTCTAGCTGCCTTTCTTCTCTTCTAGGCACAATAAAGACATTGCTCTGGTCAATTTGGCCAATGTTCTGCACAGAGCTCATTTTTCTGCTGATGCTGCTGTCGTGGTCCATGCAGCTCTGGATGACAGTGACTTCTTCACCAGCTATTACACACTTGGCAATATATATGCAGTAAATACTACTTTTTTGTTTGTTGTGTTAAAATAGTTGCTAGAGGGGGTGAGCTTTGTCTATTTCATCTTGTTTTCCTCTTAGTAGACTGTTTTTGTTTTCCTTTCCATTTTTGACTGAATAAGAAAAATAAAGAAATTGATGGAAAGGGGAAAAATACCTCAATACTGTGTCATAATGTTCTTTTTTAACTAAATAGATTTAAAAATCAATAAACTGGAATTCTAAGCTGCAGAATAAACCTTTTAAAGATAGTAGACCTTTCCAGCTATAGTATGCCTTGCTGTTGTGGAAGCTGATCAAAACAGTTTCCACTGCACAATGTGGTAGGTGTGACTTCATAAATCATGAGGGCTTTGGACAGATACAACTAGCCATTGTTAACGTTTCTTCACTGTGTGTATGCATGTGTGTGTTTGTTTTGTCTCTTCAGATGCTCGGGGAATATAACCACTCGGTGCTCTGTTACGACCATGCTTTGCAGGCCAAACCTGGGTTTGAGCAAGCTATAAAGAGGAAGCATGCTGTCCTGTGTCAGCAAAAGCTGGAGCAGAAGCTAGAGGCTCAGCATAGGTAACTAGAAGCAAAAATTTCACTGAAGCATCAGCACCACAGACCCTTGGGTTAGAACCGTGTCAAGTGGCATCACCTTAATGTGGTAAAAACAATTGAGGAGGAAACTTCTTCTTGCTACAGGTCCATCCCTGTTCACCAAATCCAAGTGGCTTAGCACAGTTCTGTGACAGTACTGACTCTCCAGCATCGTCAGTGCCAGGAACTAGAGAACATCTGTAATCAAGAGCTCTCAGTTTAGAGCCTTACACGTTGTTTTTCATTTGTTTTGAGTAACTAAATGTCTTAGTTACTTTTCTATTGCTATGAAGAGATATCATGGCCAGAGCTAGTAATAAAAGAGTATTGAGGCTTGCTTACAGTTTGTGAAGCTTAGTTCATAACCATCATGACAGGCCCATGTGGTGCTGATCCACAAGTGGCAGTCAGAAAAAGAGAGAGACTGGGCCTGGTGTGGGGTTTTGGAACCCCATGACACACCTCTTCCAACAAGGCTACACCTTCTAATCCTTCTCAAGTTCCACAAACCTAATACAGTACATTCAAATATGTGCGCCTGTTCAAACCAGCACACTCAGGGTAACCCAGAACTCACTGTATAAGCTTACAGCAGTCCTGCCTTAACCTCCCAAGTGCTAGGGTCACAGGTATGAGACACATTCCCAACCTTTTGCTCTTTTGTTACTATCATGACACTTGGTGCCCTTGGGGAGGCTCTGGATATGCACGAATTCTGTTAATTACAGTTTTATTTTAACAGAATGCAGTGTATCATGAAAGTCACATACAGTATTTGCTCTTGCTTCAAGCCTTTGGGTCAGACATTGGTTTTGGCACATTTTCATTGGGTGTGTGTTAGGTTGGACAGCAGTGGAACTCTATTGTACTTGATCCTATGAAGAATTCTAGCAAAATGTTTGTTTCCATAGATAACAAGACCATGTAAGAATCTTGATATGATTCAGAAGAAAAAAAATTATTCCTCAAAATTAGTCTTAATATCTTGGGTCTATTTTGGTTATTAAAGAAGTTTAGAAGTCTTTAAATGTGTGTATTTGATCGTCTCCTAATCTATTTAAAGCATCATGTAGTGAGACAGAAAGAATGATAGCTTGCTTTATTGTAACAGGCTTCTGTTCCACAGGATCAGAACGTGTCCTGGCTGAGCGTTTTCCAGTGTTGTTCTCTTAGTACTCACGTCCTCAGTCTCTATAGATCTGAATTCTCTATGTTATAATACAATGTATAATAAAGTTTCAGTGTTTCATTTTAACCAGGCAGCTGGATCATTGAAATCAGATGCTGAAGAACAATATTTCTCTGTTTTAAGAAACTAGAATATTGAGACCAGGGTACAACATCCCTAAATTCTTTTCTATCTTTAGGCAGAATGAAAGTAAAAAGGAGGAAAGGATTCCAGAAGGGTTTTGAATGTCAGTGGAATGTCCGTTGCTGTGAGAAAACACTGACTGAAAGCATCTTGGGCAGGAAAGGGTTTATTGCATCTTAGAGCTTATACTCTAGCATTGAGGGAAGTCAGAGCAGGAACCTGGAAGCAGGAACTGATGCAGAGGCCATGGGTGAGTGCTGCCCACGTAGCTTGCTCAGCCTGTTTTCTTAGAGCACCTAGGACCATCAGTGATGCAAAGGTTCAAACCTAGGATTTGTACATCCTAGGCAAGTTTTCTGACATAGTCTCAACCCTAAATTTATTTTAGATGATTTATAGAGACAGAAATGTACATATTTATGGAGTACTATGTAAAATCTAGTGCAGACATCCATTGTACATATCCACCTCTGTCTGTTTACTGTAACGACGTGTAAATATTTGAGGACAGAGTGTTTTCAGCTTATGCAGCTGGGTGGGTGGCAGTGCCATATTTCTGTGGAGAAAGAGAAGAGGAAGAGCACATTTTACAGATAGTCCATTTTAGTGGGGAAGACCCCTCAGCAGGTGCGCTGCAGCTGCCCTTGCTCTGCCTTGCCCTCAGCTGTCTACTCAGTTAGATGTCTGGGAAGACAGGACAGATGATTCAGTTTTATGACGTCTGAAAATACCAACACATTTGATTTTGAGAAGCTGTATTTAAGAGAAGGCCCTTGCATTCATGTTTTTTCTCTGGGAATAATTTTAATGTTTCTCAAGTATTAATTTAAAGAATAGCATTTATTTAGCATTGTTATTCTTGAACTTGTGGTGTAGAGTTTTTATTAATTACAATTATTGCTGATAACCATAAAGTTAATTTATTTAAGCAAGTTTGGAAAATTCGTAATTTTCCAAGGTGTGGCTTTTTCTGATATTAAAAAATGTTAAGGTCCCTCCAGAGAACACTGAATGAATTGAAAGAGTACCAGAAGCAGCATGACCATTACCTTCGGCAGCAGGAGATCCTAGAGAAACACAAGCTGATTCAGGAGGAGCAGATCTTGCGGAACATTATCCACGAGACTCAGATGGCAAAAGAGGCACAGCTGGGTGAGTAGTCTCCTGAGTGCGCAGGTAGGACATCCACTTCCTCCGTGCTTGACTGTCAGACTTTTGTGTAACCTTAAAGCAGTATGAAGTTGTAGTTATGCCTTTCCTAGATCTTTGTAAGATTTGTGTGTGTGTGTATGTATACCGCAGTGCATCAGTGAAGAGCAAAGGATAATCCGGGGGAGTCAGTTTTCTCCTTTCACCATGTGGGATCCAGGTATCAAACATGTGTCACCCGGCGTGGCAGCAAGAACCTTTACCTACTCAGCCGTGTCCCAGTTTGACTTTCTTATATCTTTCTGCTTATTTGCTTATTTTAATTTTAGTTTATGTGTATGTGTATATGCCTGTTTGTTTGTGTGGCATGAGCTTGTAAATACCTGCAGAGGCCAGGAATGGACATGAGACCTCCTGGAGCCAGAGTTGCAGGCAGTTGTAAGAGCTTAGGAACCACACGTGGGTCATCCTCTGTAAGAGCAGCATATTCTTTTAACCACTGAGCCATCTTTCTAGCCCCAAAATGTTGTTAAATCTCAAAATCAAGACTCATCACAGTTGGTATTCTAGGAGGCCTGAGAGCTGCTTCCAACTTTTATTCTCATTTTGACATGAAAACCAATCTGCAAGTCCTTAGGGTTGTTGTATTTATCCAGTTTTAAGATGCATGTCATTCTCCTAGAGATCGTGGGGCAGTACAGATTCTGACTCAGGCTGTGTGAGTGGGACCTGGGCTTCTCCCTCCTAATAAACACTGCCTGCAGGCAGCAAGGCCTTTCTCCAAACTAGTGGTTCTCACCCTTCCAAACACTGTGACCCTCTGACACAGCTCCTCATGCTGTGGTGAGCCCCAGCCATAAGAGTATTTTTGTCACTACATCATAACTGTAATTTTGCTACTGTTAGTAATTGTAAATATCTGATAAGTAACCTGGTGAAAGTGTCACTCAACCAAAAACTGTGAGTTTTGAGAATTGCTGCTCTAAGCAAACAGAGAGAAATGCTAATAACAGCACGTGCAAATTTTGCTAAAGCAAACCCTTTTTCACCTTGCTCTCCTAAAAACAAAAACCATTTTAGAAATAGAAATATAGACCAGAATGAGTAGGAAATCTTCTACTCAGGTAGGAAATCTTAGCCCAAAATCAAAAGGTAAGTCGCAAAGGAATTCTGAAATCATTTCCATAGTTGTACATGAAATTGCTCATGTGTGTGATTGGTTGGGTGATTGGTTGGTTGGTTGATTTTTCAGAGAGGTTAATGCGTAGCTTTTATTAACATTTCTTGATGTCTGTTTCCCCCTTAATCTAGAAGAACTTAGGTTGGTAAGACATCGGTGATTTTATTATATTCAGACTATTTTGTTTGTGATTAAATTCCCAGGGAACAGATCTGACAACTCAGCAACAGAGAATAAAGTCAGAGAATGCCTTAAATTGTTCCCCTCATGATAAGTATGTTCATCTGGAAGGACTTGAGCATTGAACCTTAGCTGTGACCACTTGTCATCTATTTTATATCCCTTTAGTGATTTATCTTTGCCATTTTGAGAATAAAGAATATATTCAGGTTTTAGGCTTATTTAATGGTCAATCTGTACTAAATGGAACCTGAGCTCTTTGCATCTGAAACAAAATTAGGAACTATAGAGAGCAAATTCTCTGTCGAGATAGATGGCTAGAGTCTCTTCAAACCATGTTATCATACAGACAAAACAAAATTACTGGAATGATTAACTTCTGGAGTTAATCTCTTCTTGCTTTATTTAGAAACTGGAACTTTAAAGGTTCATTTATATCTAGGTGTATGGGGTGGGGAGAGTGTGTGTAGCACATGGATACAGATGTCCTCATCAGCCAGAGGTGTCAGATCCATCCCCCTGAAGCTAGAGTTGCAATGGTTGTGAGCCACCTGATTTGAGTGGTGGGAACCAAACCCAGGTCATCTGGAAGAGCAATATGCGCTCTTAACTGCTTAACCTTCTCTCTAGTCCCAAACTGGGACTTCTTTAATTATTTCACTTAACTAACTGTTAATGTGTGTTTCTCTGTGTAGATAGTTTGAATACTCATTAGCACTAAGAAAGAGGCACAAGATTAAAACTGAGGAAAAAACTAAGGAAAACCATGCTGTTGTTGTGTGACCTTGGTCATCATTTGTATAACTCCTTCTTGTCCCAGGAAACCATCAGATATGCCGTCTGGTCAACCAGCAGCATAGTTTACATTGCCAGTGGGACCAGCCTGTGCGCTACCATCGAGGAGATATCTTTGAAAATGTGGACTACGTTCAGGTCTTTCCTAGTTCTTACTGTCACTTGTGTGTAAATAACATGTTTTATTCCTTTTGTAAATTCAGTTGCCAAAATGTGTGACTACCATGTAAAGCTTTTATGATTTTTATTGTCTGTTATGTGTATGAATGCAGTTTTGTTGTAAATTATCAGTTGCATGAGTAACATTTCATTTCCCAAAGTACTAGCATTGTGTCTACATGCATGTGCGTTTGATTTTTTCCCCTTTGCTGTGGGATCTAGAATTGAGCTGTTACTACTATTTAACTGAGTTTTAATTTTTTCTTCTAAGTCAGTGGTTCTCAACCTTCCTGTTGCTGCAACCCTTTAATATAGTCTCTCATGTTGTGGTGACCCTAACTATAAAATTATTTTGTTGATACTTCATTACTATAATTTTGCTACTGTTTTTTATCATAATGTAAATATCTGATATGTGACCCCAAAAGGATTGTGACTCACAGGTTGAGAATTGCTGCTCTAAGGTTTAAGACCTATTTAAAATGTGGAAGAGAGAATGAGCTCTCTCCTAAAGTCCCTCCAGAAATATCAACAAAATTCCATTTCCTCTAAAAAAATAAACAAAAAAAGACAATAAGTACCATTGCTAGGCTCATGCTTTCTCTCACCTGTCTCTGTATGCATATATACAGAACACACACATGCATATGCAGCCATTCTAGGCTGTCTGTTTTGAAAGAAAGAACACATAAATGCAGTTATACTGAGCAGTGCAAAACTTGCTGAGTGAGTGATATAGGGAGGGAACACAACCAGATCAGCAATCATAAAAAATATATCAAAAATAAAACCAACACTTACCCTGTTCTTCATAAGATGCACTGTGCATAGTCCTAGAGAATTTTCTAGAGACAGACCGAGAAAGGAATATCAAATAGAGGAATTTCTTTGTTTCTCAGGGAAATATAAATCAAAACAACCCTGAGATTCCACCTTACACCCATCAGAATGGCTAAGATCAAAAACTAAAGTGACTACACATGCTGAAGAGGATATGGAGAAAGGGGAACCCTCCTCCACTGCTGGTGGGAGTAGAAACTTGCACAACCACTTTGGAAATCAGTCTGGTGCTTTCTCAGACAACTAGGAGTAATGCTGCTTCAAGATCCCGCTATACTACTCCTAGGCATATACCCTAAAGATGCTGCACCATTCAAAAAGGACATTTACTCAACTATGTTCATAGCAGCTTTATTTGTAATAGCCAGAATGCGGAAACAAACAAGATGGCCCTCAGCTGAGGAATGGATATAGAAATTGTGGTACTCTTACACAATGGAATACTACTCAGCAATTAAAAACAAGGAAAATGTGAAATTTGTAGGCAAATGGATGGAACTAGAAAAGATCATCTAGACTGAGGTATCCCAGAAGCAGAAAGACACACATGGTATATACTCACTTATAAGTGGATATTAGCCATATAATATAGGATAAACATACTAAAATCTATTGTCCTAAAGAAGCTAAACAAGGAGGACCCGAGGGAAGATGCTTAATCCTCATTCAGAAGGGCAAACAATAGACATTGAAAGCGGGAGAAGATGAGGAACAGAGCAGGAACCTACCACAGAGGGCTTCTGAAAGACTCTACACAGCAGGGTATTAAAGCAGATGCTGAAACTCAGCCAAACTTTGGGCAGAGTTCAGGGAATCCTGTGGAAGAAGGCACAGGAGCTCCACAAGGAGACTAACAGAGCCAAAAAATATGGGCCCAGAGGGACCTACAGAGACTAATGAATCAACCAAGGACTATGCGTGAAGCAGCCCTAGACCCCCTGCTCAGATGTAGCCCATGGGCAGCTCAGTCTCCTTATGGGTTCCCTAAAAAGGGCAACAGGGGCAGTTTCTGGCCCTGCTCTTTGATCACCTCCACCTGGTAAGGTGGCCTTAACAGGCCATAGAGAAGGAGAATACAGACAGTCCTGATGAGACCTGATAGGCTAGGGTCAGATAGTAGGGGAGGAGGACCTCCCCTGTCAGTAGACTAGGAGAGGGACATAGTGGGGGAAGCAGGAGAAAGGGTGGGACTGGGAGGAAATGAGGGAGGGTCCTACAGCCAGGATACAAAGTGAATAAAAAGAGTCAGGAAAGCATTTCTAGGCAAACAATCCATAAAAATTTGGGATTTTTAATTTGAAAAACTCTAGACAACATTAATAGTAATAGTAAGAAACAAAGATAAATAGGCCTATCAGGAGGGGCAAGAGCAGTGTGGAGTAGATACTCGTTTGATTTCTATGGCCCAGTTGCTAACACTCCTCCATGTTTGGCTTTCAAGACAGTGACTAAAGAGTTGCACCACCTGAGAGTGTAGCTCCCTGTTGTAAGCCCAAGCATTCTAAGAAGGAAAGCAAAAGGTTTAGAAATATGACTGAAATCCAGTGTGACTTTTGGATGTCCTGGTAGTTTGGGTCTACCCTGGGCCAGTGTCTGTTCAGTCATCTTGCTTCTGTGTAGCAGAAGAGTGTGTTTTTAGTAACAAGACCCAGAGCTACAATCAGCATGCGCGCTCCTTCCTCTCATGTGTTTCCCGTCCCTCCCAGAGTCCTTTTCTCATTCTCCATATGAAACCAATAGAACTATGGCATCTTATGAGTGTATTAAATATTTTATCTTGGTTGGAGGAAGGCTGTACGTGTGTGTTCCTTTATTTTTCGAGTTTCCCCTCATTCACTGTAATGTTTGTATTTGGAATTGGCAATAATCCCTAATCTCTAAATGACAGCCATATAAAACCCAGAAGAATACTTTACAATTATTGCTGTTATTTTTCATATGTATGAGTGTTTTGCTTGCATGTACATAATGTCCATCATATGTGTGTCTAATGTCTGCAGAGACCAACGGAGGGTGTGAGAGTCCCTGAAACTAGACTTTCAGGGGGTTGTGAGTTACCACATGGGTGCTGGGAACCTAACCAAGTCCTCTGCAAAAGCTTTAAATGCTCTTAACCTCTGAGCTGTCTCTCCAGCCACTAAGAATATTTTCTTCAGCTTCCTTAATTCTAACCACAGTACTAATTTTATAGAATAATAAACATCTTGGTTTTGGCAGGAGGATGAATAAATCACCTAGTTGGTTAACCACTGAATCTAAACTAGGAAACCATAAAAATGAAATAAAAGGACAGGAAACTAGTCTGTGCTTCTTCTCACCCTCTGTGGTGAAGCTGAGTGAGAGTTACTGTCACTGCGTAGCCACAGAAAATTACTGTTGGGACATAGTTCTAAGAAGTAAATATTCTATTGCTTATTGTTGACCTGCTTTCTGAATTTCTATTAGACCGTTGATGAATGTTCACCAGGTTTTTTGGTTTAAGTAAAATCTCCCTCATAACTCCATTTCTACTCACAATTGGATTAAACTTCTCATTTTCTAGTTTGGTGATGATTCATCAACCTCCAGTATGATGTCCGTGAACTTCGATGTTCCTACAAATCAGAATGACGTCAATGATTCTATCAAGTCTTCTCCTGTAGCCCATTCTGTTCTCTGGGTCTGGGGCCGTGACTCTGATGCATATAGGGTAAGTGTGTAGAGAATACGGAAGGCGTTCTCCATCAGGCATGGTCTAAAATGCAGTGGCCCTGTACTGCAGTGATTAATGTGGCCTGACAGTATTCAGCCTAGTGCAACACACACTGAGTAAAATTACTATTAGATGCAAGCATTCCATTAGGAAATTATGTGTCAGTAAGCTCTTGCCTGACTCCTCACCATCACTGGGCTGATGAAAGCCCTGATTCCTGTTTCACATGCTGGGTAATTATGAGCCTTTGTCTCTGTCACTATCAATTAGTACTGAATGCTAGGCTGATACTAAGATGTCATAAGTAAGCTCCTTGCCCTGTTGAAGCTTTGACCAATGGACAGTACATACAGTGAACATACTGGTGAATG
>CM053748.1:36505089-36730973 GCA_028658305.1 Pachyuromys duprasi
GTGTGAGACTGGGACTTGCTTTTCTTTCCAGTAGTGCCTCTCGTTTGTCCTTGTGTTTCATTGCTCAGCTAACATAGGCCTGCCCTGCACCTAGCCAGTCTGTGGTGAATCTAAAGGAGTAAGTTAGACTAAGAATTGGCAAAAGGAATAGTATAAGATCAGGCAGAGTGCCCACACTTCCCTGAAAATACTACTTTTCTATTCAGTCATTCTTCTATGCTGTCTTACTCACTGTTAATTGCTGTGAAGAGACACCATGACCAAGGCAGCTCTTATGAAAGAAAGCATTTAATTGGGTGTTTGCTTACATTTTCAGATGGCTAGTCCAATATCTCATAGTTAGTCCATGGGAGGACTAAAATGGCAGTATGCAGGCAGGCATGGTGCTGAAGAAGTAGTTAAGCATTACATCCTGATGTTCAGGCAGAGAGAAAGACACTGGGCTTCACATGGACTGTTAAAACCTCAAAGCCCACTCCTAGTAACATACTTCCTCCAATAAGGCCATAAACCTAATCCTTCTAATCCTTTGAAACAGTGACTTAAGAATACAGATATATGAGCCTATGGGGTCATTCTTATTCAAACCACTATGAATACCTAAATTTTGAGGAGTTTTTTGTTTGTTTTTAATTAGTTTTTTAGAGACAGGGTTTCTCTGTGTAGCCTTGGCTGTCCTGGATTCACTTTGTAGACCAGGTGAGCCTCGAACTCATAGAGATTCACCTGCCTCTGCCTCCCCAAGTGCTGGAATTACAGGTGTGTGCCACCACACCCAGCTACCTATTTTTTTTTAATATTTTTAGATTTATTTATATTATTTATATGAATGTTTGGCTAAATGTATGTATGTACATTACACGTATGAAGTGCCTGTGTAGTCCAGAAGAGGTCATCGGATCCTCTGGAACTGGAGTTAGAAATGGTTTCGAGCTGCCAGGTGGGCACTGGGAATGGAACCTGGGTCCTCTAAAAGAACAGTCAGTGCTCTTCACCCGAGTCACCACTCTAGTCCCTGCTATGCCTAAATTCTCTTAACAGTTCATTCAATGTGCTGAAACGTTGAGTCGAAAGTAATCTATGAGAAGATTTGTTTCTTTCCTAGGACAAACAACATATTCTTTGGCCTAAAAGAGCAGATTGTACAGACAGCTATCCCAGAGTTCCCCTTGGTGGGGAATTGCCAACATACTTTCTGCCTCCAGAGAACAAAGGACTCAGGCAAGTGCTGATGGATTTGGCAAAGCACCTGATTCTGCATGGTTGTCTTCTGGCGGTTCTTTGAGAGCACCAGCTTTGGACGTAGTCTTTGTCTTGAACTCATCCAAACTTGAAAATATGAATCTTGTTCCTTTTTCTTGTGCCAGGATCCACGAACTGACCACTGATGATTATTCTTCAGAAGAAGAGGCCCAAACCCCTGACTGTTCCATAACTGACTTCAGAAAAAGCCACACTCTGTCCTACTTAGTCAAAGAATTAGAGGTCCGCATGGATCTGAAAGCCAAAATACCCGATGACCATGCACGCAAAGTAAGGCTCCCTTAGGCTGCTGTTTATTCCTGTCCATTCTGGGTGACTTTGGAAGCCTCTTAGATGCAACAGAAACCTGAAGGAAGGGGTCAGTTAGCTATCAGTCTGAGAAACTAAAGTAGCACTAAGAATTGGTGGCATGACTGAGGTGTCAGCCGTGCTTCTTATCAGCAGAGAATCAAGAAGTGCTCATTGGGGCTGCAGTGTATGGAGTCCAGATGGGCACTATAAGTGCCTCTAACCCAGAGAGGTCTGAAGATGAGATGCATAGAATTGTGATGGAGGTCATCCTGACTAGTTCAGTTTAGCTCTGCACCTTCTGAACTTCCACAGAAGCTTCTTCTGTAACTAAGAGCTTGAAAGTTCTCCTGCTCTGGCCTTGTCAGCTTTGCTTTAGCCCTATGTAAGGTCCTTAGGAATCGATAGATTTGATGGCCATCCAGCAAAATTATAAGTAAGTTCTGTTAATACTATTTCCTAGTTGTGTCTGACTAAGAGTACTTTATTAATATAGATGACTAGATGTGTGTTCTAGAGATAATATGTAGACTACCACATTTTAACAAACATAACTAACTACTCTAAAACTACAAATGAAATAATCGTTATCTTTTTAGAGGAAAACAGACCATGGCAACTAATTTGTCTTTTGTTGTTAATTTAAACTGAGTATGGTGACAACTTAGATTTAGTTCACAATCACAAAAGCAGGAAAATGGTCATTTACCAGGTACTGTTGTGGGTTCTTAGACACAAAAATGATTAAGATGATGGTTCTTTACAGTTGCTCACAATTACACAAACACTACAGAAAATAAAGTAGCTGAACTGAGATCTGATGCTTTTCAGCTTGGTAAGAGTACAGAATTTTAGTATATCTAGTATTATATGTTGTTGATTCTGGATAACTTTTCATTAGATTCTACACACATAGGTAACATTTAGTGGGAGAGGGTATATTACTAGAAAGAAAAACAGCAAGACAGAAAGACAGAGAGATAGAGGAGAAAGACAGAGAGAGGAAAGGGAAAGAGAATGTGTGTGCATCTTTTAATTTTTATAATTGAAGGAAACTAGAGCATGTGTGTGAGCCAAAGAATACGTGTTAGTATGTAATTATACTCATGTTGTGTGTGATTATACATGAGTGGTTGTTCTTGGGGATTTGGTTAAATGTTTGCCACACAAGCATGGGGACCTGAGTTCAGATCCCTGCACCTACATAAAAGCTGAGCATGATAGTGAGTGTTTATGATCTCTCATTTGCTAAGGACGGGTAGAGGCCGAACGACTCCAGGCATTGCTGGCCAGCTAGTCTAGGCAGTCAGTGAGAGACTGTGTCTCAAGAGTGAAGTGGAGAGTGACAGGGGAGAGGAAGACACCCAGTGTCAACCTCTAGCCTCTGCATGTCTCTGTCTCTCTGTCTCTCTCTCTGTCTCTGTCTCTGTCTCTCTCTCTCTCTCTCTCACATACACACACACACAGGTATACACAGGAACACACATAAAACACATACATGCACCAAAAAAAATAAAAGAAAAATTCTGAGGCACTTACGGAAGGACTGCCATCTTAGATTCTTCTAGGTGTCTTCCCTGTTATTTTTAATTGAGTCAGTCTTTCTTTTAATATTTTCAGATTTTACTTTCCCGTATTAAAAACTATACTATCCCAGAAGAAGAAATTGGGTCTTTCCTATTTCATGCTATTAACAAGGTGAGTCATTTGTTTGAGGCCTCTAAAACTTACTTACAAAGTATAATTTCAGTTTTAATGTGTCTGTTAAAGCTTCTGTTTAGAGCCAGCACTCTACTTTCACCTAACAGACCTCCTTTGATATTATCAGCCCAACGCTCCTGTCTGGCTCATTCTGAATGAAGCAGGACTGTACTGGAGAGCAGTAGGAAACAGCACTTTTGCTATCGCCTGCCTTCAGAGGGCTTTGAACTTAGCCCCGCTTCAATACCAGGACATTCCTCTTGTCAATCTGGCCAATCTTTTGATTCATTACGGCCTTCACCTTGATGCTACTAAGCTTCTCCTGCAAGCACTGGCTGTCAACAGCTCTGAGGTGAGGAACTCTTTACTTACCTTCTACAGCTGTATGCTGCTGTGAGAATCGCTCGGTTGCAGAGTTTGCTTTGTTTTTGTATAGGAGGGATATAAAAATGTCCGGTTTGCTTCTCAGAGTCCAGTTTGCATATTTTAAAAAGAGAAATAAATATAGTTCGTTTTGATTATTTGTTTATTTTGAGAAAGGATCGGGCTGTGGACTCAGCTCACCTCAGTTCGTTGCTCTCCTGCCTTGGGCTCCGGACTCAAGATTACATGCATGTACCACTCTGCCAGCCCTTTTCAAATTTGAATGAGTGACTCAAGATTACATGCATGTACCACGCTGCCAGCCCTTTTCAAATTTGAATGAGTGGAATTTATACTTCTCGTTTATCTTGTTTCAAAACTTGCATATAAACAAAACTTGTGTAGCTGTGGAAGTATATTATCATTCTCTGTGTCAGCCTGTAACACCTGGCTCTGATCCTATCCCACTCAGTACTGAATGTGCCTTGCTCAGTGTTATACCATTTTATAGATGCAGTATGTAATTTGTAGATATAATTACATCATCTGATACACAGTTAAATGGGTCTTTTGGTAAGGAATAACAAGCAGGGGTCTGGGAATATAACTCAGGGGCAATATAAAGAACACCCAAGGTTCAGTGCCGAGATGACAGACATGTGCTGTCGTGCCCAGCATGCTGCTGTGTTATTCTTAGTTATTTTTAGGGCACCACATAAAGTTTGATAAAATACAATTCCAATAGATAACCAATTAGGTTGTCCTTACCTAACACCTAAATGATTATATATCTTATCTCCAGAGACTCCTTTAGAAGAGATGGGTATGAATAGTTTAGGTTTCTTTAAGGTATCCCAAAAGTAAATTTTTAAATATAATAAACTGTTGCCCATTAAGAGTTCACAAATTTGCAACTGAATTTTAAGCATAATTTTGTAAGCTCTGTACTTACCAGCAGGTCAGATTGCTGTTAAGTCCATCAGATACCATTCAGTGCAGCAGACATGGTGCAGTGAGAACAGAGCTCCTTGTAGAGATGCGGTGAAGTAGGCATGCGCGGAAAGCCCAGTGCTGCTGTAGTCTGTGCTGCTTCCGATGGTCACTTGCTGCTGCCACCAGCTCGGGAGCTGAGTGACAGTTTTCTGAAGAAGGAAACCCTGAGCTCTGAGACAGCTGCCTTTCTGTATTTACTGTATCCATTTAGATGTATAGTCACATTTGGTTGTGAAGTCCTATGATACTTCCACAAGATAAAAAGAGAAATCTGGGTAAGTGGAGTAAAAAAAAACCTTAACCAACACTCCCTCCCAGCTGTCAGCATTTGGAAATACTGACGTGGAACCAGGAATTCTGTGCAAGTATTTCATAGTGATCATTAAAGCTTACTATTTAAAAAAAAACTGTTACTATATAGTTTTAAAGACATTAGTTTAGATGGTTATATAGTCCATAGAATGTTATGCCATGACTTAATTTTAGGTAGCTGACAGTCTTAATAACTGTTGTCAATAATGGTTTCTACCAGACCCTTTTTCTGCATCCCAGATAATTATCTTAGCACTGAAATTAATAAGTCAATGAAATAGTAAATATTGTGATATCTCTGGTACCTTACCCAGCCAGACCTCCAGCAAAAAGTGTGGACCAATTAATTCATAAGCAAAAGCTTCAAATCTTCATTGCACTTGTATCTTCACCTTAATTATACACTTCATTTGTTCTCCTTCAACTAGATCTAGACACCATCCAAGTATTTTACACTTAATGGTTGATTTTCTCAGCAGAATAACCTTAGGAGACAGACTTTTTCCCATAATAGATGAGTTAAATACACACAAAAACTGAAAGACATCAGAACTTAACCAGCTTAAATTTGAACTCGGAGACCCTGACCATAGAGCTCCCACTCTTAGCCTCTGAACTCACATCCATAAAGCTGGTTTGCTTATTTTAAAAATGCAACTTTGCAACATTTCGTAGTCATTTAATAAAAATGTTTGGTTTTCTAAGATGATCTCACTATGGTAGTTCAAACTGGCCCCAAAGCCCATGGTGGTCCTCTGCCTCTCGAGTACTAAGATCACAGGCAAGTACCACAGGCCCAGTTTAAAAACATGAACTAATACTAGATTAAGTAAAATAAGCTGTAAAAATGCATTTTATGTGTACATGTTAGAGAACTCCTGGTTTTATCCCATTCATATGAACATCACAGAGGGCAAAGTTAATGTGTGGGGGGTACAAATCACAATATATCCACAGTGATTGCATTATTGATAGGGAACTATTGCTTTAGGGTTGGGAACTTCATTGATACTGGAAACAGTCTAATTGTTTTATATATAGGGATGGGTAGCATTTCAAGAATATATTTATATGTAATAATTCATTGAGTTACATACTTAAGACTAGTTACAACTTTTAGTGTTTTTTAATCTTTATAAAAAGGTGCTGATATATAGTGTACAATTTAGAATTGGCTGGTGTGAATAAAATGAACAAGTTAGCAGTAACCTTTACAGAACAACCTAAGAAAAGCTCAAAGAAATATAATGTAAAGGTTTTATGCTTCTCAAAAAAACAGTTCATTTGCATTCTGCTGATTTCTTTTTTCTCTTCGTTTCAGCCCCTGACCTTTTTGAGCCTGGGAAATGCTTACCTTGCCCTGAAGAATGTCAGTGGGGCACTTGAGGCCTTCAGACGGGCCTTGAAGTTAACTACCAAATGCCCAGAGTGTGAAAGCAGCCTGAAGCTGATCCGCTGCATGCAGTTTTACCCTTTTCTGTACAACATCACCTCTTCTGTTTGTAGTGGTAAGCACCTGTTTAATGCCAGAAAAATGAGAAGCTCAACCAGTGTTGCAGTCATCATTGAAAGAACACAGAGGTGGTTTTAGGAACTTCTTCCAGGGTTTTAGAAAGCTAATTCTACCTGTATAGCAAAGAAGTTCATTCATTAATTCCTGAAATGCCTTAGGAGTTGATATTTAACTCATTTCCAGAACCTTAGTTAAGAAATCCTGACTCAAGTTTTCTCTGTCCTGAATCTCTGTGTAACCATGACTGATACTCATGGTAAAAGAAATTCATGGCGTCAGTATGTGTCTGAACACAGTTCTAGACACTCAACCCCTGAAAACAGTTCCTTGCCTTTCAGAGTAGTGGTTCAGCTTTCCTGCACCTTTATAATAGTTACCTGATGGTACATCCCAGGTGTCCTTTCCATTTAAGTGTGTCTGGCTCTGTACAGCAGGTATGAAACCTTTCTAAAAGTTACATGAACTCTAGTAAGCTTTACTGTAAGGAAAAGATTGTCTGTTTCACGCAGTTTCCATGTGTGTGGATCTTCAGCCTCTCGCCACTGCTAAGTGGAGCAAGTTTCCACCCCAATGATGTACAGATTATAGTGGAATGTTTAGGCAGAGGGCATTCTAGTTCCTTCAATATTGATATTAAAAACTGAGCAAATCTGACACCCAGTTTATGTGACTTGACTTAGATGATTTATAATAGATTTAAAGCTGGAAGCTGGTTTCCCTGGATCACTTTACCAGACTGCCCCAGGATTTTGATGGACTTGGGAATAATGTACTTGCATTGTTACATACCAGAGTCTCTCAGCAGCATAACATAGGTCAGATGCATATCAGTGCTGGGCATAATATAAATTAGAGTTGTAGTGAATACCAAAGGCCTGGAGAGTATTTTAGAAACGACAGTCAAGTGGCCAACACTAGCATTCCACAGATTCTTGCCTGATCCATATGCTGCCAAACTCTCGGATCCCAGTAAAATGGTAAATCATTACCTATGCAGTAAAAGACAGGAAAAATTGTCACACATTTGTTGACAGACTAAGTAAGTTATTTATCATAGAGTAGGAAACTGGAGAAAAGTAAGCCTTGAGAAGTTCATAGCAGGGCCAGTGAGATGGCTCGGCGGGGAAAGGTATGTGCTGCCAAGCCTGCAGACCTGAGTTCAATCCCCGTAACCCACATGGTAAAAGAGGAGAAGCAACTCACACAAATTATCCTCCAGCTTGCACATGTGTAACGTGGCATGTGCATGCACACACACAAGTGTACACGTGTCATATTAAACCAAAATGAAATTTTAAAGAAGTTTATAGTAAATACAAGGTATTCAGAGCTTTCCAAGCATGCGTGGTTTTTCTTATTCTTACTTCATCCAAGAAAATGTGATCATTAGATATTGGTATTTACCAAGAACAACCTCATTCTTTTTATAAAGGGCCTTTTATTAGAGAAACTCATGTCCTTTTGTTCTCTCTCACCTCTTTCAAATTCAGTTCCTGAATGTTTATACACATTAGTGACCTTCTTCTAAATGTTATTTTCCTTTGTACTAATGTTGCATACTTGTGTTCGGTTTTTGTTGTTGTTTTGTTTCTTGCACTTTATTCCTATGTCACCCATGTCAGCAGAAAGAATTTAGCTGTGATAAACTTGTCCCTGAGGGCCTAACTTATCAAGGAGCAAATAATGTGAGATAGGTCTTTATCAGATGTGGAGCATCTGCTATTCTAGATTATCTCAATGACATCCTCAGGTCCAATAAAACTAGGGGAAAAAGTTTATCTTAGAAGGTGAACTACTATTGTTCTTTCAGAGAGAGTTCATCAAAAACTGGACAAGATTCAGTCCCATTTACACTTAAAAAACTAGCTGCATGAGTCACCAGGCCTTCGCTCTGATTGGCTCCCAGTACTGAAACAGGCTCTGCTGTCAGTCTTCTGAGATGGCGATAATGTGTCCATCCAGTGGTGCTGCCATAGTGCTCCTAGGTGTGAAGCCACTTACCTGAGTGAATATTAACTCTTACTGAATTTTCACTTGTGTGTTATTTTAGCAGATCCATTTCGAGTATTTTATGAATGTAGACTTAAAAGGTTGAATTTTTACAGTTGTTTTTTCCTTTGAGAATTTTATAAAACATGCTATGATTATGTTCATGCCCAAGTCTTCTCAAAGCCACTCTCTTCCCTTCTCAACAACATTGTGCCCCATCCCACATAAGAATTCTTGGTTGTGTGGTCTTCCATTAAGCATGGTCAGCATTTCAGAGGCTGCACTCTTAGAGAGAAGTGACCCTTTCTCTCCAAGCAGCTCTTTAGCTAGGAGGTGGAATTTCATGTCAAGTTCCTCTCTTCATGCTGGGATTTGGTCTTGTTTAGGTTAGCACAGGTCTTATGAATGCTGTCACAACTAGTGGGAGTTGAGATATATAGCTGCCCTGCTGAAGGCACTGTTTCCTTGTAGTCGGCTACTGTCTGTGACTTTTAGTCTTTCCACTCCCCCTTCCACAATGATCCCTGAGGCTTTGAAGTGGGGAATATAGTATATGTGTTCTACTTAGGGCTGAACATTCTGAAGTCTCTTATTCTTTGTTCCTTGGCCAGTTGAAGGTCTCTGTGTTGATCACTACCTATTGTAAACAGAAGCTTCTCTAATGAGGGTTGAGAGATGCTTTGATCTATGGATACAACGATAAGTCATTAGGAGGTAAATCAATAATATTTCCACCTAGCAGGATAATAGTAATAGACTCTGTTCTGTGGACTATGCCCTCTCTAATATGGGGATTGGCCCAATGGTGGTGGCAGGTGTGGGATTCATCTTGTGGATCAGGCCTTTGATCTAATCAGAAGGTGGTTGGTTACCCCACAACATTCATGGCACTGCTCCACCAATGGCCATGGCTTACAAGGCCAGTTATCAATGCAGCTCCAAAGGTTCACAGCTTAGTAAGACAATTGAGCACGTTCATCTTCTGGAAGCATGCATAGCACCTTCCAGCACTATTTAAGCTAGCCAGGAGGGAGGATGCTTCCAGGTCAGTCACCGTCATATGACCCAAGTATGTGTTGTCTTCAGCAATACAGGCTTACCATCAATGCAACAAGACACATGTTTACCTAAAAATCTTACAGCAGGTGTTAGAAAGTATGATAACTGCTGTACAGAATAAGTCATACATGAATGTTAGCATATCTTAGAATTTTAGGCAAGTTCCTATATAATATGTTTTATGGCCTTTGCATGAATTTCCAAAATGTGTATATGAACTTCAGTAGCTTGCAATATACATGTGAGTTACCTTAGAGTCTTATTATAGTGTTTCTGTATTTATCACATGCATTTACAGAAATATCTCTTTTATATTCTCTGAGGTTTTAATCTGTTTTCTACAGCTGGGATCTCTAGATTTATGGCTTGCTGCACACAGTGTTCTGTAATTTAGATTTTAAAGAAAGAATTGTTGCGTGTTGCTGCCTCCTTCAGACTCTGCAGCATATAACAACTGTAGCTGAGAGCCTGTTCCTCACCACTTTCTTCACAAGAATCTCTCTCTCCTCCCCCGTCCCACTTCCCCCCCTTTTCTTTGTGTGTGTGTGTGAGAGAGAGAGACAGAGAGACAGAAAGAGATTTTTATAGATCCAGCTTGGGGAGAATTTCAGTATGTAGTTAGGCCATCTCCATTTGTTTCTATAAAACATTTTAAAAAATTTAAGGACTATAGTTATGTTTACCAGATAATTCTTTTGACATATATCTATATATAAGGAAAGAATAAGAAAAGGTTTAAGAGTTTGTGGGTCTAGAAACAAAGGTTATGGTTTTTCCAAGTCAAAGATCAGTCAGTAAAATTAAAACTAACCCAAGCTGCTGCCTCATTAACTCCCTTACTCCCAACTCTAATCCACCCCACTGCTATGGTGGGGGAGTTCTTGTTTGTAGATTCTTGGGACATTTAGTGAAAGTACTATAATCGCCATGCTTTCAGTGACTAGGATCAGAAGGAAGGAGAGGAAGACCTCCCCTATCAGTGGACTTGGGGAGGGGCATGTGTGGAGAAGGGGGTGGGAGGGTGGGATTGGGAAGGAAGAAGGGAGGGAGCTACAGGGGGGATACAAAGTGAATAAACTGTAATTAATAAAAATTTAAAAATAAAAGAGTTGAAAAAAAAGATGTATGCACACACAAAAAGGTATGAACTTCACTAGATGATGGAAAATAGCCATCACCACCGTACAAGCATGCCTAGGATGCTTATGTAATTTAGGATGCTCCCTTGATGTTTCTGGGTCTTACTCATTAGTTTGCTGCATGTGAATTTCTTGGGTTTTACACAGAAACTGGTGACTGTACTTGTATTAAGTCAACGAACGGTTTTTCTCTAGATGTTCCCAGCATGTAGATTTTGGAGTCAAAATTTTTATCTATGGGACCAGCAAGATAGCTCAGTGGGTCAAGGTACTTGATGTGAAGCCTGATGATATGAATTGGATTCCCCAAGGCCCTCATGGTAGAAGGAGAGCACCAACTCTCAAAGTTGTTCCAACCTCCACAAACATGCATCCAGCACATACAAACACAGAGAGAATGAGAGAGGGGAGGATGGGAGGAGAAAGAGAGAGAGATGAAATTAGATCTTTTAAAATATTTTTATCTTTAGGACACTGTGTAACAGATTCTGATGGCCATTGGTTTGTATTTCATGCTGTGAAAGACAATGAATATGTGTGTGCCAACAAGTTTTCTGTCAGCTTGATACAAGCTAGGGTCATTTGGGAAGAGGGACTCTCAATTGAGAAAATGTCTTCATAAGATCCAGCTGTAGGCAGGTCTGTGGGGCATGTTCTTAATTAATGATTGATGTGGGAGGGCCAGCTCAGTGTGGGTGGTGCCACCCTCGGACTAGAGGTCCTGGGTGCAGAATACAGGCTCCATGCAGCATCAGAGGACTTCAGAGAGACTAGTCTAGGAAGGAATGCAGAGGCTTGGGAAGGAATAGACAGTATGTAAGTAGATGTGGCTGCAGTAGAAACGGAGGGAGGGTAAGCGCTTCGTGTTTATTTCATGGCAGGTTGTTTTCATAATTGGGGCTCTTATTCCAAAAGAAAGATATTTGGAAGGTTTTGAACAGGAATAAAGTGACTGAATTTACATTTTAACAGGATTCTTCTGCTAAGAATAGACTGTGGTAGCGTGAGAGTAGAGGCAAGAAGACCAGTAAGGATGATACTTCCAAAGTATCTGTGAGATTGCCTGGGAGTTGGCTCAGGAAGTAATTGCTGACTGCATCCACATGAGGCTTTGAGTTCAGAACCCTGGCACCCATATATGAGCCAGCTGTTCTGGCACATATCTGGAAGCCTGGCACTGGTGGGGCTTTTGAGGGCTAATTAGAGCAGAGATAGCTGGACCCCAGAGGGTCACTGACTAGCAGGTCAAGTAATCAGTGGGCTGCAGGTTCAGTGAGAGACTCTTTCTCAAAAAATAAGATGGAGGGAATAGAGGAAATCTCTCATTGTTGACCTTTCTTTTCCACCTGTGCATGTGCAGCAAGCACAAAGACAAACACACATGTCCATAAGAGGTAATATTGGCTTAAGTCAGACACATGGGAGAAAAGAAGGTGGGAAATTATCATGTTTAGGATAAAACAAAACACCCCTAAAAAGGGATTGTGGAAAATGCCATAGAAAGCAAAGAAGTCAGCTCCCGAACAGTGACCTAATGGAGGAGTGAGGATTAGGAATGAGTAGGCTAGGGGAGGAAAGCTGTGACTTTATACAGACTACACTTCTGTTGCCTCTGGAATTGTCAAGCAGAGGTGTTTCAGTTGGCTATAGTAATATTATTATGATCAATGAGGGACGGGCTAGAAACTATGATTGTGAGCCATAGGCGGTTGTTTGTTTGTTGCATCATGAGCTTGAATGGAAGTGCCTGAGTAACTAATATAGAATGGAGAATGGATCAACAATTAATTAATTAATTAATAGGGCATTTCGTCTACATTTAGAAGCTAGAAAGAGACAGGAGAACTGTAAAGAAGTAATAAGATAGAAAAAAAACATGAAAGCAAGTATTTATTCACAAGTCAGGTGTGTTTAAAAGAGTAAACAAGAGTATCATTGGTACACCCAGTAGGTACATCCTGAGACACTAAGTTCGGTGAAGACAGAATAAATCCTGGATTGGAGGTTGTTAGTAATCTTTTAAAACCTTGTATAAAATGGGGCTTGAAGGAGGTGAGAAAATGAAAATAGCAAGCTTTATTAGAGTGCAGAAAAGTAAGGTATAGTTGGAAGGGACTGTGAGATTGAGGGTGTTTGTTTTGTTTTTTATGTTTATAAAAATAGAATGTATTGCAGTATATTTGCCTAAGAACAATCAAGTAAAAGGGAAGCAATGAAAGATGTGGAAAGTTCTCTGGAAGGAGAGGAGGCTGTTGTGGAAAGGAGGGCGGAAAGGCTACGGGACCCAAGACACAGAGGTAGGAGTTGTCTCCGAAGGGGAGCAGGGGCAATATTACAAGTACACACCCACATCGGCGCAAAGAACTCTGGGTTGCTTCTCAGGAAAGTAAGAGCTGACTTACCAAAGCAGAGTGAAAAGGACAGATCTGGGGGAGGGACATGGGAGGGACAGAGTAAAAAGGACAGATCTAGGGACAGATCGGTGAAGAAAGAGGGGCTAGAAACTTGTTTCAAATGTGAATTGACTAAAGAGGTTTCTAACTTTGTTAAGTAGATAGATGTCCATGTAACTCATCACAAAAGGAAGCCCAGAGGAGAAATGGGTGTGTACATTGGTATTGTTCTGGAGTAACATCTTCACTGCAGGCCATGGTCATTTAATGCTTCAGGTTCTCTCAAAGAAAAGTATGCAAGGTGTTAAAGAAAACGCCAAGAGCAGAGTCTCCAAACTGCTAACATTTAAATCAGGGGCACTGAGAATGAGAAAATCAGTGTATCATGATAGCCAAGGAGTGAGAACTGCAGTTCTACGGAACAGAGTTTGAGAAGGAAAGATCAGTAGCAGTGTGGCCTGTATTGGTTCCCACCAAACAGCTGTCACCATTAGGCATGCTGTCCTCTATCTCTACAGGGATATAGCTTAAGGAATGCTAAATGAGGTTTCTTTTTAATTTATTTTTTATTAATTATAATTTATTGATTTGTGTCCCAGCTGTAGCACCCTCCCTTGTCCACTCTCAATTTTCTCCTCCCATGTCCCTCCCCCAGTCCACTGATAGGGGTGGTCCTCCTCCCCTTCCATCCTACACTAGCCTATCAGAGTGCAGGGAATCTTATGAAAGAAGAGAGAGATGAAAAACCTGGAGGGAACAGGAGCTCCACAAGGAGAGCAACAAAACCCAAAAGTCTGGACACAGGGCTCTTTTCTGAGACTGATACTCCAACCAAGGACCATGCGTGGAGATAACCTAGAACCCTGAACAGATGTAGCCCATGGCAGCTAAATAAGGTTTCTATCACAGCTCCTCCTTCTGTACCATATGTATTATGAAAGGTGTTGTTAGTCAGAAAGTTGTGTTTAGACAAGATCTTTGTATTTGCGGTCCACTCTGTATCAGGAACACTGGTGATTTCCTGGACACAGACCACAAAGGACCAAGTGAGTGTACAGAACGACAAGAAGCGAGAAGAGCAGCAGGGTGATCGGGTCTGCATGCGCTCGCTCCTGAAACTGAGCCATGTGCCCTGCAGCACCTGCACCTGAGACTCTTCTGCTTCTGTGCACTCACGTGTTAAACTTAGGCAAATTCACTGGGTTTTGACTCATTTTAAATCTTCAGGTTTCATTCACCCTAGATGTTTTTGGAGACAACTAAGCTTATGCGATGTTACGTTTCTTAGTTTGCTTTCTGTTGGTGTGATAAAGAACGTAACTAAAAGCAGCTGGGGAGGAATGTGCTTTTCTTCACCGAGGTGTTTTGCTTACTGGCTGGTTTTCTCAGCTTGCTTTCCCATTTCAACAGCTAATCATGAAAGTGGCCTACAGACTTGCCTACTGGTGGAGGCGTTTTCTCAATAGGGGTTCCCTCTTCCCAGAACACTTCAGCTTGTGACAACACTGGCAAAAAGAATCTAGCCAGGACATAAAGCTTTGCTCTAACAGATGTATCTACGCTGCACCTTCCCCTTTCAGAAAGATGGCTGACAGAGCTCACACACCACACATATACGCAGCAACTGTCCCTCACTGGTAGAGGGCTCTTTGGCATTTTTTTAAAGTGATCTGTGCCTTTGGTGATGTTTTTCATATGTTAAGAGACAACTTAAATGAAGTCCCCATTTGGAGATGTTCTTAAAAACTGAGTGCCATGTATTTAAACCCAGGTTTTATCTTTGGATGATGTGTACAAAGTTCCCTGGTCTGAGGGAAATAAAACATTGAGTCTGTTAGGAAACGAAATGGATGAGATTTTCAAATACCGGTGACGAAGGAGTGTGTCCTGTGGGGTGATCCTCTCTGTGTAGATTTGGATATATGTCCCTTCTTCTCTGTCAGTGCTGAGACTCAGCCCTATTGCTCCCTGAACAGGGCAGCAGCTGACAGAGTGGAAGTAAGGGTGCACATGACTGTTGGTGCCAAAGTGGGTAGGCGTGCCCAAATCCACAGCCTATCCGTCCTCACGTCCAGATCCCAAGCCTACCTCATATCCCTCTCTTCAGGTTGGATCTGCAGTGAAGGAGGAGGAGACTTTGTTACTGAAATCTACCGGGCTGTGCTCTATTTTATTATAGAAGAGCTTGAATGGATGTTTAAACTCTAATGTGGACAGAGAGGACACCTAGTGGGAAAAGCATATGCTCTCAAAGCTGATGGCCTGAGTTTGATTATCAGGACCTATATTATGGAAAAATTAATAAAATCTCAAAATGTCCTCTGATCTCCACGGATGCTTCTTATACATACACACACACACTATAAATAAATGTGATTAAAAATTAATTATATTAAACTTTGGTTTAAATATACTCACTATGCATAGTAGTGAGAATTCCTGGTGCTTACATCTGCATCCTGTCACTAGACCCAAAGCCTAAGCAGTTACAGAATTATTAAGTCTTGGGTTCTTTCTTTCTTGAAGATGCTGTCCTTAAAATTCACTAAAATCAAGAAATTCAAGGCTATTTACTGAACCCAAGAAAGTAAAGCCCAGTTAGTGTTTGAGGTACAAATAGTCTTGGCCTTGCGTCATATCCTCACTGCAGGAGAAAGGGCAAGCCTGCTGTTCCCAGCAGATACTTCTGGTGTTGAGACCTTTTCCCTGTTTATATTCCCATGCTTCTATTCGAAGTGTAGGAAAAGGATAGTTTGTTATTTTCCTTTTCTCAGCATCAGCTGGTGACCCATAACAAGAAGCGGGACACAAAGCAGAATTGTAAACTGAGCCACTCTGCTATCTGTGGACCTCCCCAAGTTAGGAATTTAATGAGGTTTACTCATTGCAGGAGCATGGAGCCAGTCAGGGCTGATCTGAATTTAAGGTCACTATTTACGAACTTTCTGTCAGGTACAAAGGAAACTCCATTTCCTCAAAAGCCAGCCATCTTCAGGAGCTTGTATAGCTGGTTCCCTCTACCAAAAGGAGCCATTTCCCTTATCAGAGGCAGAAGGGACAGATGGCTATTTGAGGTGCCTACTAGCATACCACAGCATATGCTGGCGTACAGGTCCCCTCAGTATCACCTGTTACACATTTCAGAGTCTGCTCCTGCCCTGTGACTTACATGGTTCCCTGTTTTGTTTGTTTTGTTTTGGTGTTGTTATTTTCTGAGACCGAGTCTCACCGTATAGCCATGACTGGCTGTTCCAGGCCAAGAGCCATTGCTCTGTAGACCGTTTCTGGCTTTGAACTCACAGATATCTGCCTGCCTCTCTTTCCCATGTGCTGAGATTAAAAGTATGGACCACTGTGTCTGGCTTCTGGTCTGCTAATTACAAATAATATTATAACCAGTTACTGAGGCATGATTTTCCAAGCTTCTGGGAGCAGAAACTAAGCCTCTTCATGCCCACCATGCCCTCTATTTCTCCTGTGGTTTAGTATACTTACTTGAGTGATATAGTAGCTGATGGTAATTGGGGTCTGAATATTCAAAATGCCTTATAAAACAATGGTAACAAGCAACAACCCTGCCTACCCACAGTGCTGTATAGAAACCATCTTTCATATGCATGTTGATATAGAGCTTTTAAAGTCTGCAGCTCCTACCATAGAGAAAAATAGAAAAAGAATAGTCTTGTCCATGGTAAGCTAACTAATATTCTCCCCACCTGCATCTGTTGCTTTTAATATACATTGTAAACAAATCCCTCTTTTAACTCAGGTTCAGTATTAGTATCTATGAATAAATCAGAAATCCTAAGGAATTCAGCTGAGCAATATTCTAGCTTGAAGAAAAATTCCCCAAGTTCAAGTATGCCACATTTAAATTAAAAGTAATAATGACTGTGACACTGGTTTTGCTTCCTCACTTGGTCATTTAAGAAGAGGCCATGTGTCAGGCCAAATTTAAAGTCAGTTCTTTTTCTTCTACTCTATGACAGTAATTCAACCCCAAAGGGACAGACCCTTCCTGTACTCTCCTTGGGATAGAACTCAACTCCAGAATGTGTGATAAGATAGACATACACACAGAGAGACACACAGACACAGGTTAATGTGCTTTGATTCATTTTTCTCCCCCTACTCATTCACCTCACCAGGAGGGAATCCCACTGTAGTCTCGTGATTGCCAATTTCAAGTGTCAAAGATAGCTTCTTTCTCTCTGGCAGTGCACTTTAAGGTCAGTCAGTATCTAACCACTACTTTAAAGTTCCTGCAAAGAATTTCATTGGGCAGTATATTGCTGAGTAAGAGCTCTAAGGAAGAATTCCTGCTGATAAAATACTCTCTTTTGTTTTCGCCAAATAGAGGACAGCATAGGGCAGAGGAGGCATCTTCACGAGCCCTTAGCAGCCACTTCGTGTCCTCTAAATTCAAGGTGTCCTGAGTCCCTACCGTGGCCGTGGCTTCATTAGTGTTGTTCCCTGAGAATCTCCACACAGGACAGTAGCTTTTCTCTTTGTTCCAGATAAAAAAATTAACAAAAATAGATTGTTGATTTGTCCAAGTTTGTATGCTAAGGCTTTAATTAACGCAAAATTTGATTTTCTTGATTTCTAAAGAGGGAGGTTATCCACATGCTGTCACCTGTCACCTCTCCTGACACACGGCATCTGTTGCCAGTAAAGATTCTCCCTTCTTCTGGCAGCCTGCCCATTAACTCTAATACTAAAGCCCGAAGGCCACCACAGTTAAAGTTTCCTGACAACATTTTAAGTCCTTTTATATGAGAATGGTGAAGAACTGAAAGCTGTGTTTTTGTTCAGGGAGCGATTTATTTTGTTACTTCTTGTAAAAGATTGTTTACAAAAGAAACCAATATGAGACAATGATATAACTTGTTTTTAAAGCATTTGTGGGGTATTTCTGTGTTACCTATTTATAAAACAAAATTTGGTTTTATGACTGCATAATTGTAAGCAGAAAGGTAAGAGAAAGACCCAAAAACTATTGAGAGAGTAGTTCATCTCCATTAAAGAATAATGGATCTGCATTCTCCCCTCAAGTGTCTTATATTTAACTGAACCCAGCAGAATACTTTCTGTAAGATGGCTTACCTCACAGCAGAAGAGAGGAGCCTACTACACACTGTAACCCAAGCTGTTGAAGCAAGGCTGTGGGCAAACCTTGGAATTTTCTGTCATTGACAAAGCTCACTTTTCTATGACCAACTTTGCCTTCAAAGCCTAGCTGCCCTCACCAGTCAGTTTACTGTCTTGAGAATTCACTGTATACTTGAAAGCAGTGCTCTTGTTTGGAAGGGGAAAGGATCTTCGCAGGAGCAAGATTTGTATGAAGTCCTGATGCTTATCAGTAACTTTGAAGGTGTTGTTGGGCTACACTGAGCTACCTTCATGTGGTGTCCACACTTAGGGTTTGTGTTGTAAGGTGATGCACTCTTACCATGTCCTTCAGAGACTACAGAGCTACCGGCAGACTAACTTCTAACAGATGCCTTGGTGTTCAGAACTGCTAAGCAGTTTTGGTTAAATTGGTTGCTGTCTCTCCTCAAAGACTGGTAGGAGTTTTTCATCCAGCATCTTCTCTCTCCCCCCAACACACACACACACACTCTCTCTCTCTCTCTCTCTCTCTCTCTCTCTCTCTCTCTCTCTCTCTCTCTTCCCCCCCCCCCCCCGAAGTTAGGCCTGAACTTCAGTAACTTCTAGTAGCCAGTGGGTTATACTAAAGAGATTCTGCAATGGCCAAAGCTAAAAGATCTTGTTTTGAAGACCCAAAAGAGCTTCTTGTTCCTTTGTGACTTTCCAAGGGGACAACGCTAATAGCAACAGCAGCCTCTCCTATGCTGGCAATGGTCGCATTTACATTTAACTGACAGCAAACTAGTGAAGCCATGTTTTTTTAAACTCAGTTTACAGATGGGGGAACTGATACAAAGATATTGGAAGTGACCCCAGTTTCCTAATACTGGTGCTTCTAGAGACAGTATTTGTACTCAGGAAATCTGGTTCCAGGCTGTGTTCCTGACCACGATGACGCCAAGAGAACAGAAACATCTTCTCCATGACAGCAGCTACAGTTAGTTGCTGAGAATTTCAGAGCCTTGCTCTGTGGCCTTGGCTGGACTCATCCTTGATACTCACGCCTCACCTTCCTGATGCTGGGGTTGTATGTATGGAATACCACACTGCCTCAGATTTACCTTAGCATGTAAGTGGTAATCTAGGAAGTGGAAGGGAGTCTTCTGGGAACTTGGTAAACAGAGCTAATGAGAAGAAAAGAGGTTTGCTTAACTTTAGAAATTACAAAAGCACTTGAGAACTTTGCTTGCTCTGAAAAAGCATCTGCAAAATCAGTTGTGCCTCAAATGACTCAGACTTTGACGAGTATTAACTAGTTCTCTTTTCCACAACACCCTTCAAAGCTAGGTCAGTAGTAGTAATCCCATTGTACAGCAGATATGCAAAACAGAAAGAAGGTGTGGAGTTGCTGGAGCGCCAGGAGCAGGGCCCTCTTTGGAGTTTCATGCCTAGCTGGGACTGCTTTACAGTCTCTTGCTTTTAAGAAAAAAATCAGAGCTGACTTAGATGAAAACGCTTTGTAAGCAAGTCCAGACAGTTCTGCATAGAAAGTGCTTGTCTTTCACCTGGGACCTTGTTAACGAAAACGTTTCACTTAAATCATGAGGTTCTGTTTATGAATTATGGCATACATTTCAAGGTTGGTCTAAGCCATAGAGTATCTTCGTTTTTACATTAGTGCAAAGTAAATGCTGTGTACAAAAGATGCTGTTGCTACTTTCTCTGTGTGTGTGTGTGTGTGACCAGAGTCTTTTTTTTATAATTTTTTTATATTAATCATAAGTTATTTACTTTGTATCCCAGCTGTAGCCCCCTTCCTCATTCCCTCCCAATCCCACCCTCCCTCCCTCATTTCCTCCCTGCCCCTCCCCAAGTCCACTGATAGTGAAGGTCCTCCTCCCCTTCCATCTGACCTTAGCTTATCAGGTCTCTTCAGGACTGGCTGCAATGTTCTCCTCTGTGGCCTAGCAGGGCTGCTCCTCCCTGGGGGGCAGAGAGGGCAGGGAGAGGAGGAGTAGGTCAAAGAGCCCACCACTGAATTCATCTGACCAGAGTCTTATTGTGTAACTCATGCTGGCCTCAAATTCATGATCTTCCTGCTTCAGCATACTCATCTATTTTGGGTGTTGTTTTGGGTACTGGGTCCAGTACTTTCTTATCTTTACTAAGAATATAAGCTACCCAAAAATTAAATAATGTTTTTCAAGGTTTATCACTTTTCTGAGTTGGACCAGAAGTGTACTGTGATCTAGGGAACAAAGACTTTAGGTTTTTCTAAAGTATTTCACTAACACTTCCCCACATCACCCCAGATGACTGGAAATATAGTTTTAAAGTTAGGTAACGTAACTTTCCAGTAACCCAGCTACTTTGAAAAATTACAGTTAATTCAACCCTTTCTGTTTCTTGTCTACTGGCATAAGAAACTAAAATTAATAGTTCTTAATCTCAGATTCATTGTTTTAATTATGTGTGTGTTGTATCTGTGTGTGAGTAGGGCTGGTACCTAAGGAAGCCAGAGGCCTTAGATCCCCCTGAAGCTGGAATTACAGGTGGTTGTGAGCTACTCGACATAAATTTGTTTCCTCTACAAGATAAGTAGAGGATGGCCCTTAACCACTAGGCCATCTTTTCATCTCCAGTAGTTCTTAATATTTAAAGCATTTGGTTTTCACTGGGCTGTTCTAATGCTTTGTACTGCTAAGAAATGCCTCATACAAAATAACTTCCTGTTCTTCCTTCCCTCTCCTCTTCTGTGTCCCTCTGAGAGACACTGGCATGGGCCTGTGGTCTGGAGGGCAAGACGTTTTTCAGCTTTGGAGATGCTGCTTCCCAAGAGTGTCCAGATTTGAGGCTATTCAGGAAGACCAATTTTAGCTTTGAGGTCTTTTGAAGATCATACCTTACAGGTGCCTCTGAGATAGTTTTTTATTGCAGACATTTTAAATGATGAAATTTTTTTTTTCAGTAGGAAAAGGGAAAGAGAAGAGAAGCAAGGTGATGTGACAGATAGCTTTAGAAAACTGAATCAGACCTTGCTTTGATAATATTACAGTTTACACAACCTGAGTCAAGGTGAAAATGATTTAGTCAAATTCTTATCATCAGTATTTCCTTTCTGCTTTTAATAGCCATGCTTATTTATATCCAAATCAAGAATTGTCTCTGAGAAGTGGGAAGTTCTTTGTAGTGCACGAAAGTCAGTTGGGTGTGGAGAGTTTTCCATATTGCATTGCATTTCCGTGTTATTATGCTTAGTTCTCTGTTCACACCAGATGGTGAAAACAAAGGCAGATACAATTGGTCTCTCCCCATTGGCCCTCCATGGACACACAGCGTGCACATGCACACTGTCTGCCAGGTCGTGCTCCCCAGGACCTCCCAAACACAGTGTGAACTCCTCTTCCTTTGACTCAACACACTGTCTTCCTTGCCCATGGTGCTGCTTTACATCATCTCTGTTAGAAGGAATTCTGACTAGAGATGACAGTTCTGGCTCACATCCACATTTACCACCGAACTTAGTTTAAACTATTATTATTTTCACTACGAATTAGTTTCCTTGTATCTAAAACAAAGATACTGAACAGTTTTTATAAGGGTTAAGAGGAAGGATTAAAAAACACAAAGTGTTCCATAAATCCTGGCAATGTTTCCTTGCAGTTTTCCCTTCTGTAGCCTTATTGGATGCTTCAGAGTTGAAGCTATGGCTCTTCACAGCGTTTTCTTGGAAGGACTTAACTTGGCACACCATGCCTCCTCAGCATTGTTTGTCTTCTATTTGCTCTGTTCCCAATCTGCTTGTAAGTTTCTTGAGCGCTAAAGCTCTTGTAAACTGAATCCTTAGCTTTGGCTGTATCTTTGCAGTATGTGAGAAGCATTTCTATGAAAAGTGACTCCCTCAGTCTGTAATCATACCTGAATGTCCTGGTAAAAGAGAAAAGCAGTTTACATAATCTTAACCAAATGATTGTCTCTAATAAGAAATCTGTAACTTTCCAGTGACTGCATCTTCAATGACCATACATGAAAGGGAAGGAAAAAAGACACCCATTCAGTGACTAGACCGCGTGGAATGGACAGTGGCAATGGAGAGCTATCATAGGCGGGTTCCAACAGACATAATAGCCTCATGTTCTCTGGCACAGAAAAGCTTCAGGTGCGACTGAATCCTGGGAGCTATAGGTACTACAGACATCGCTGACAGGAACAAGTCCTTTAACTCAGTGGCACACGTGCAGTGAGGTCAGTCCTCCTGTGTGAGTCAAGCAGGTCACCAGCAGTGTCAGGATCTCATTCCAGATTCGTCGTTTTGTTCCTAGAACATCTTTACCCACATAGCCAGACCAAATGTGTTGTCTAAAAGACAAGCAGGCGCCCAGTCACACTGCAGGCTTGAGGTGGAATTGCTGTCACTCTCCTTTAATCCTTGGGTTTTTAATACAAATAGCTTCCTAGTGATCCCTCACCTTTCTCTGTGTCTCATTTTGAGCTACATGAAAGAGCAGTATGTTTCTCTATGATTCATTATTCTCGGGTTCTACATTTCTCACTTTTTTCATTATTTTTAGCTTTGAGGAAGTATTTTACAGGGATGACTGAAACAAGATCTTGAGGCTTGATTTTTGTTGCCTGCTTCTTCTCACCAAAATCTTTGATTCTCAGAACAGTAGCCAAAACTTGAATTTCAGTGCAAAATCTTGAGCCACACGCATACTCCTATGTACTGACTTTTGCATTGTCACCTTTTGCTCTTGAGGTTCCGGGACCTCGAATTCTGAGGCAATTTGAGAGATGTTTCTAATGTATGTATATATCTGTGTCTCTTGTCGTTGAGGTCATTGTCATGAGAAAACCCCGGACAACAGCCATGACAAACAGAAATACTTTGACAGCCCACAGTCACTGGACGCTGCTGAAGAAGAGCGCTCTGATCAAGGAGCAGGGGAGGACCCTGTGCCTTCCGTTGAAAACTCAGGGAGGGGCTCCGGTGCCCTTAGGCTTGAAAGTAAGTTGATTTGACCAGAAATGTGCTTCTCGGGGGAAAAACAACTCCCAAACACCAGGCATACGTTCTTCTCTCCTCTCAGGAGTTTGTTCCATGCTTGTAACAGCCACTCACGTAGAGTCAGGAGGGTGGCTATCAAATGGTGAGGCTGAGGACACTGTAGTGGCAAGTGCTCTTCATGCTCTTTTTTCCCCTTTAGCTCCTCTTTTGCTAGAACAGACTGGGTTCATGCGTGTGAGTCTTTCTCCTCAATGTTATCAGTCCATGGAGCCAGTCACTGTCAAAAGGAAAGTCTTATGGCTTCTAGAATCCTTTGCTCTTGACCCTGGCCTGTCTTCAGATGCTCTTTTGCTTTCCTCACTTACTCTTTGCTATGTTAGGAGGATGCCTGTATCCTGGTCCTGCTCTTCTTTCCTTCCCTCTCAGTGTCTTGCATTGGGTTCCAAGATTCCTGTGAATATACTAGTGACTCCCAGGCTGTACCTGAGCTAAGGCTTTCCCACAGCACCAGCCTGATTTATATAGCCTTATTATCTTGATGTACAGCTGTTTTAAGTCTAACAAGTCTACTGTCAAGCTTGACTTTTGGTCTGTTTTCTGAAATGTTTGATCCCCATATCCTGTTTGGGGACTGCTCAGCTCACCCAAGTCCTAGTTTATTTCCTGTTTCTTAAGACCTGTTGAAGCTCTCATTTCTTCATCTACTTTCTCTGCTCCTGACTCAGGCTGCCTTCACTTCTGCCTTTTCCCTTAATCTGCTTTCCTAAC
This sequence comes from Pachyuromys duprasi, assembly GCA_028658305.1. NCBI lineage: Eukaryota > Metazoa > Chordata > Mammalia > Rodentia > Muridae > Pachyuromys > Pachyuromys duprasi. Next base: position 36,528,970 of record CM053748.1, read on the forward strand.
TGTAGCTTTTTACTGTATATATACATCTAGCTCTGTGTGTGCATGCATATAAGTATATAGAGAATTAGAATTATATAGGGAGGGTGTGAGTGTGTGTGCCTGTGTGTGAGAGAGAACAGACAGAAAGACAACAAGATAATGCACAGTACTGAGGTTGAATTTTCAAAGCAGAAGCGGCCATTGTTACAGACATTTGATGTATCCAAAGAGTTGTTTCTGAAATGCAGTTCTGATCAGGTAAGTTTCCTAAGCTTAAAATTTTCAGTTTCTCAGGCCTGACTTTTGATCTTTCATACAAACTGATAATAATGACCTCTGTAAATGCTTTGCTTTAAATGGACAAATCCTGGCCTTGGCATTTCGCTCAATTGGTAGTACTTGCCTAGCATGCACAAAGTCCTGGCTTTGCTCCCCAGCACTGCATAAAGGGGCATGGAGCTTCACTTAACAGCTACATAGGGAGTTCAAGGCCAGCCTGGTATGTGTGACACTGTCTTGAGGGAGGGAGGAAGAGAATGTTACCGTCTCTGAGAAGCATTCACAAAGGTTTTCAAACATGTAAGGAACTCCATTTACAAAACACATTGTATATATTGCAATTTGTTTGTATGCTTTGACTCCCATCAGATTATGAGCTTTTACTAAAGGTTTTTTGTTTGTTTTAGGAATTACTTATTTGTGGGTATGTGTATAGGTGTTTTGCCTGTATGTATGTTTGTGCGCTATATGCATGTGGTACCTGTAGAAGCCAGAAGAGGGCATCAGAATCCCTGGGACTGAGGCTTGAGAGCTGCCCTGTGGGTGCTGGGAAACCCAGATCCTCTAGAAGAGCAGCCAGTATTCTTAACTGCTAAGCCATCTCCCCAGCTGCTAAGATTCATTTTTACTTATTGTTTCATGTGTATAAGTGTTTTACCTGCATGCATGTATATCATACGCATGCCTTGTGCCTCTAGGAGGCCAGGGGAGAACTTCGGATCCCCTAAAACTGGAGTTACTTATGATTGTGGGCCACATGGGAACTTAACCTAGGTCCTCTGCAAAAGCATCTTAAGATCTGATCTAACTCTCCAGCCCCATTTTTTTTTCCTAAGATAAATTCTTACTGTCCTTGAACTCTCTATGAAGAGCAGGATGAACTTAAGCTCATAGAGATTCACCTCCTTGCTTCCCACGGGCTGGAATTAAATGCATGCCCCATAATACCCAGCATATAGTTCACTTTTGTTATGTTTAATTATTTGTATGTGGAGGTGCACATAAATGCAGGTAACCACAGACGCCAGAAGAGGATGTCAGGTCCTTCAGAGCTGGAGTGACGGTGGCTATGGTCTACTTGACGTGGGTACTGGGAACTGAGCTGAGACTCTGCACACGCACTCTCAACCACCAGGCTTCTCTTCAACACCCAGATTATAAACTCTTCATATACCCTGCCCTGTGAAAGCTTCTAATTATTAGTTAAAGATGCTATTTGCCTTATGTGGATTGAATTAAAGAATTTACCAAGTAGGTTTGGCAGGATGGCTGCTGCCAAAGCTGATGATCTAGTTTAATCCCCAAAACCTACATGATACAAGAAGAATGCTGACTCCCTCAAGTTATCCTTTCACCTCGAAATGCATGTGTGCACATGGCAGAATAAATAAATAAAGTAAATAGGAATACAAGATCTTTTCTCCTGCTATTAAGTGTTTAAAGGCTCATGTGTAAAAGCAAGTCAGTCCTAGGGGAGAGTACCACTGCTGTGAGGATTGTGTCTCTTGTGCACCGTGACCTTCACCCTTAGAAATTTAAAAATTGATCAGCTCCATTAGAAAGTATTAGACTTTAAGGAAACTACTACTACTTTAAGGAAGATAAACCTTTACCAACTCAAAAGAATTTATCCTTAAACTGGACAGTCAAGTTTCTCACTTACTAGGAGGAGTCTTCCCTGAGGCCTGGCAGTCCCGTGTCTCTTTTGTGCCAGCACACCCACACAGTTCCATGAATGTCCCGAGGTGCTTGGGCTGAGAGTCATCAGAAATGACACTGAGTATGCTGAGGGGTGTTTTACCCATTTATAGAAATGGTCGCTATTCTAGTTACAACTCTGTAGTAGCTGGGATATTTATGACTACCATGTTAGTCAGTATTTTCCTCTAGGACAATTCAGAATAAAACTTAACCACAGTTTTCCCCCATCCCCCCTTTTTAAAACAGAGCATTGCCTGAGACAGTAGTCACCTACCATTTTTGTATCTTCAATTCCATGTTCCCATGTGGTTCTCTTCGGCCCCCATACTTAGGGTGAGCTACAGGGACAGGGCATCTCTTGGGCCCCTTCAGCATCATGCAGACTCATTCAGGCAGATTCCTTTTTCCTCTGCTCCTTCTGCTCACAGTGTGAGCACTTTTTGGCACTCACTTTCCTTGACCATGTGTCAGTTATCTGGAGTTCTTTTTCTTATCATCTAGGTACCAGGAACACAGCCAGGAGAGGTCAGTTTCAGCACACGTTCATACCAGTAGACTTCCTCTGCACTGATGATCGGTTTTAACTGCTTTTTACCATAAATAGTGTGTGTTCATAGACACAGCCAAGTATAGACATTAAAGACATTTTGAGAAGTCTATTTTGAGGGGAAAAAAATTTAAAGAAACACAAAGTTAAGCCCTTTCTAGTGGCCATTAACTGTAATGGTAATTCCTACCTTCTGGTGACATTCCATACTTTACACAGTATTATGTATAATGTACTAATTAACGAACTAGATATTATTAAGCCTACCTTACAGATGATCCAATTAAGGTTCTGGAAAAAGTTGAATAGCTCCCTCAGAATGTCTGTAGGTGGCATATCTAAAATTCTTATTCACCTTCTGATGTGGGGGTCTCGTGATTAGTAAGCTTCAGAAATAGAGGTTTGATGGGTGACAACATTATTTTTAGCTGATAAGATAATTTTAATGAGTAGAATATTTTATGAAGGGAATTACAAAGATGATCTCAGAACACAGGTCAGTCTTAGTCAAAAATGTACATCCGGCTACCTTACATACCAACACATTTCTCTCTAGATGAAAGAAAGAACTTCACTCATGTATCCTTTTTTAACATTTCATTTTGGTAAAAGAGTGAGACTTATGTCACTGATTGACATTTTCAGATCACTGCTTAGTGCTTGTCTCCCTGGCCCACAGTCCCTCGCTGGCAGCCATCTCTGGAGAAGGAAAACATAGGCGTTGTTGTCATGGACACTGCCATCAGGACCTAGTTCCACCACCTGCTGGGTGTTAGAGCTTGAGCAAGTCACCTCTCAGAGCCAAGGTCCTTATAACCCTGAAGCACCTGTTAGTTGAAGGAGCCCTAACATTGGTATCAGAGTCACTCAGGGAAGATTCCTGTTTGCTTTCCTGGACTGTCCTCCAAGTTGTTCCTCCTGTTGTACTGACACAGAAAAAAAGGCACCACTGGGCTTGTGGGTTTTGGTTTTGTTTTGTTTTCTGCTGAACACACCATATCCCTCACTACCTACCTTGGTGTGAAGGCTTTAATCTAGGTCTTGCTCTCTGATTGTCGTCCTATATCTTATAGCCGTGCTTCTGGGTTAAATCAGATTATGCAACCTGACTTACATAATCCTATCACTGACATTTGAGGAGAACACTGGGGCACCAGACTATTGCTCGGGGCCCTACATTGGTTGCATCCTAATTTGAAACCAAGTTTGTCTGTTTCCTGTGGTGTCATTATTAAAAGTAAATATGTGGGGCTAGAGAGATGGCTCCATAGTCAAGAGCCCTGGCTGCTCTTCCAGAGGACCCAGCTTCAACTCTTAGCACCCACACATGGCAGCTCACAACTGTCTGCAATTCCACTTACAGGGAATCTGATACCCTCATACCAACGAGTATAAAATAAAAAATTAAATTATTTTTTTAAAGTAAATATGCCCTGTTGGCCTTTGTGTGCTCACTTGTAATCTCAGTACTTGAGAAGCTGAGGCAGAAAGCATCATGAGTTTGAGGTAAGTTTAGGTTGTTTACTAAGTTCAAGGCCAGGCTGGATGGCATGACAAGATCCTGTCTTCAAACAGACCAGTTCACTTTTGGTGCTCCATTGGCTAGTACTGCTCTGACCAGACCATAAAGGAGATGTTTTAAGTCAGACCTGCAGTAAGGACTTTCATTTAAACACTGCCTTTAGGCTCTTTACTGTCCATGTGAATCTAGTGCACATCTCTCTTTCTGTCTTTGGTTTCTTAAACTCTCTCAGAGCCCCTCTTCTGAAACTGTAAGTGCTGCTGTTTCTTAGCAAATTCAGTCACGTGTTTTTATTCCCACTCTGACGCTCCATCCCCTCTCAGTAGTGCCTCCAGCGAGTCATCCACTGGCTTCTGTGGCTGCTGTGGGTATCTGGACCTCCATCTCTACCCAGATGATCCCTTCCGCTTTTCATTGATTCATACCTTTTAAACACTGGACTAACATATACAAGCTTCCCCTTAGGGGGCTAATGGTCTTGTCTCCTGTCACTAATGGTCCTGCTGTCCTAGCTTGAAGGTGGTTGTCCCTGCCCACTCTGCTCCATGTCACTTCACACTGCGGCTTTTAGTCTCGTCATCCCTAGAATTGTCCCACTGATATTTTTAAGTCTTCCTAGCAAAGTATTTGTTTAGTTGATTAGTTCTGAGCGGTTTGTCAGCTGCCATTCTCACCATTGTGTCACCCTCAGTTCCCCCATCTCTCATTTAATATGCTTTGGGGACGTTCAGCACGTCGCTATTATCTATTAGCATAATCACCTTTGGAAGTGCTTAAACTAAGGTCCCAGACTTAACTGTGAAAGTACATGTGTTTTTGTAACATTGAGAAATTGTGCTTAGCTGCTTTCATTTAAATTTTGGCCACATTCAATAATCTCTGTTCTCGGCACCCCCCCCCCACTCTCTTGTCATTCTTGACGGAGTACATAACGTGGCTGAAACTCAGTGTGAACCCATGTGACCCTCACTGTGGGTACTTAAGTTTCTTCAGCGTCACAATATTTATCCTCCATTCCCCAAGTGAAAATAGTGCCTGGTAAAGAAGACGAAGGGAAACAGGAGGCGTGGGTGTGAGTCTCTGTCTCAGTTTATATCACACCATCTGCCCACGGGCTACAAGCCTCGAGTCTACTCCTACTGCTTGCTTCCAGCATTATTCAAAATCTGAGATTCCTCCACAATCCAGACCTGTCACCACACAGCAGTTTGTATTTCGACTACAAAGGACATTTCTACAGGACAGTGCTCTACATGGGACAATGTCTGCAGATAAGTTCTTCCTTCCATTCTTGTCATCATCCATGGGTGATGATTCTCCAGCCCTTAGCACACTGCTTTGCACCAGCAACAAAAATGTTTAAATGGGCTATCTGATAAATACATTAAATCCTAATTCTGTCACTTCACTTTCTCCTCCACTTTCTGTAAACAGCATTCTGTTCTCATACGCAGACTAGAAACTGACATTCACCTCGTACAGAAACCTACTAATTTCCAAGAGATTTTAAAATCTTGAAGCCACGTTTAAACTTACCCTGATATTTCCTCCAGAGTTCTCCTTGCAGTCCCAAAGTCAGCTTCCTTTGTTCCATGAAATGCCTTTCTAGTCTCATGTTCTGTCCTTTCTTGTCCCTGGCCACCCACGCATTCACCAGCTGACTCACCAGTCCTAGGCTAAGCTACCATCATCCTCATGGCTTCACATACTTCATCATTACCCTCTTCCAGACTCCACCAGAGAGTCTTCATCTCACCTCTGAGTTGCACTTGCTGATTGCCTATCCAGCTGCTTTGTTCTGATTAATCTGCAGTTGGTAGCACCTGCACACACGTCTTCCTTGCTCCTGCATGTGTATCTGCATTAGTCTGTAAGTACCTGAACCAACACGCATGTTCTTGTTAGAAAGTTTCCCCCATGCTACTTCTCTAAATTCTGCTATAGTTCCCTACCTTTCTCTGGGAAACATTGTTTAGTTTCATTCAGATCGTTTTTCTTATAAAAAATTTTAATTGTCTCAAATGCATATAGTTTTGTGCTTTCAAATTTATTGATTGGTTATATTTAATTTGCAAGGATCAAAAACCTTCATGTGCTTTTTGCTACCATCAAAACTGTTTATGGCAGAGATAGACACATAAACAGGAAAAGCTAAGTAAACAAACACTGGCTTCCCTGGACCGCAACATAGAGCCCATTTGTCACCCACCCATCTGAGGAGTAAATATGAAGTATGTATGTTTGGCATTGTTCCCTAAGAACGTTTGTCACCATGGCTCACCCTTTGGATGGCTCACTGGATGCTAGCAGCAGAAGCCTGAAGCAATTCCGTGGCCTTTCTTCCATTATGAATTGCACTCTTTCTGTCTCTCTCTCTTCCTTCTTCCCTCCCTCTAATGAGTTTACATTATGTGGCTTTATTTTGTAAGCCCTATGTTTTGCTGGATGACAATTATCAAAGACTTCCCTGTCTCAGAATTGGGTAAAGGGAACCTTTGGGAGCCATAAGAGGAAAAAGGAAAAGAAGCTGAGAATCAGATGAGGAGCAGATAGAGACAATGCCAACAGTTGAGTCAGATGATAGGCAGTGCCTCCATTTACTTTGCTTGGGGTCCCAGTAGCAGCTCTGTCCAGCTGTTCTCCTAGCTAATGTGAAACCTAATTTTATGTTGGTTGCCATTCAGCCGGGTAAGCTCCAGACTTTTGTTATGTGATCACATGACAAGGTAAAAGTCTTCATTTGCACTGGGTTGGGGTGACACAAGCCTTTAATCTCAGCACTCGGGAGGCAGAGGCAGGTGGATCTTGAGGCCAGCATGATCTACAGAGTGAGTTCAGGACAGCCAGAGCTACACAGAGAACCCCTTTGGAATGGCTTGCTAGATGCTAGCAACAGTGAAAAACAAAACTAGCTAGCAGCTTGAAAAACAAAACAAAACAAAAACGTTTTCACTTATGTGCAGAACAGGACAAGACAGGAACAGTAGATCCTTGAGAACATCATCTATAGATTTCTCTGAGCTCCCATTACTCTCTTCCGTAGCTGTTGGGGTCTGCTGTGAACTGGACAATGCCCAGTGTTGGACATTAGGAATATCACGGCAAAATAGAGACTTGAAATTAGATCTTTGTCAGCGTGCATGTATGTCACTGGCCACATGATATAGGCAGCAACCAAGCACTTCTGTTGCGGTATCCTGAAGCATGAGCAGGCTTTGGCAGACCTAGATCCCTTTCTCAGAGTACTGGCAGTAATCATAAATTGCTGTAGAAAGCAGCAGATGGCTTAGGAAACCTAAGAGGAACTTACTTGAAATACCAGCAGGACGGTTTGAAGTCACGTCGTCATGAGTAGCGCCCTCCAGCTTTCTCAAGGAAGAATCACTGCCTGACCTCTGCTCTCCTATGTTCCACAACAGAAACTGGGACAGAGAGCAGAGGTGCCAGAAAACCAGAGGTTAACACCGTTGACTTTGTACAAAGTTCTTTTCAGCTGTGGTCATCAGCCATGTTTCTCAGTCTGTCCACTACCCTTACACACACACACACACAGACATACACGCACATACAAGACTATCATACCATGTATTTCTGTGGCTAACGATCAGGTCATATGTATGTGAGAGTGCTGACCTTATTAACACCATGTTTTTCAGTCTCTGAACAAGCTGGAATCGCCACCTGAAGGAATAATGACCTGGCATAGGTGGTCAAGCCAGTGCTCTTAGGTTAACAGCGGGTGCCTGTTATAAAAGAAAGCATGCTGCTCTTCATTCTTTATTCTATCCACTTCTGAAAGGGATGGGACATGACATTTATGAAGCACACAATATAAGGCACAACGATCAATCTAAAATAAAGAGCAAAAACTAAGCAGTAGACAATTTAGCAAAGAAAAACATTATGTTAAGAAACTCAGAATAACCATTTCTGAACCTCTTCCAGGTCTAGCACAGAGTGGAACTTGAAGATTGTAAGCTTCATAGGACAATAAGACAAACATGCCAGATTCTTGAGAGAAAATTTTTGCTAGCATATTCGGCTAAGAGCTACTGTGGGAGCCCTTAAATACTTGAGCAACATAAATAATACCTTCAAAACCATTTTAAAGAAATTAAACCAACATATGGCTATTTTTATAATAACCATTACTGAAAACAGAAGCTTTCATTAGAGTACTTTTCTAAATCCTTGTTTAGCTCAGACACTAAGCAAGCTATCTGGACTGGACACAACAGCTTCATGGTAACTGAATAAAGTTTTAAGGGGCTGTGTATTCAACAAATAGCAAAATAGACATCATCTTTGTCATCTGTGTTTTATATGTTGAGCAGGTGATTTTTCAAAACAAGTAATGTGTGCCACGGATGTCCTCACTAGTGACACCATCCATGGCTGCCTGCCTTCTGGTTCCTGCCATTACTTTTTGGCAGGCTTTTGGCAAAGGCTAAATGGCAGAAATGGTGCTCTGTTTTGGGGATTGAAGATGCCAAGTAGTAGTCTATGAAGGGGGCCACTGTAACTGGACCTCTAAGCAGAGCCAGATTGTCTCAAGGTTTGAGTCACTAAGCTCTTAAATAAACACTATGAAACTGTTGACCATACAACCCCTTGAATTGCAGGCACAGTGGTTGAGGAGAGCAATGGTTCTGACGAGGTGGAGAAGTCAGATGAAACAAAGATGTCAGAAGAGATACTGGCTCTGGTAGATGAGTTTCAGCAGGCCTGGCCTCTGGAAGGCTTTGGAGGAACACTAGAAATGAAGGGGCGGCGTCTGGACCTGCAGGGAATACGGGTACTGAAGAAAGCCCCCCAGGATGGTGTAGCCAAGAGCTCTTGTTTTGGAGACTGCAAAAGTGAAGATGACGAAGCCACAGAGTGGGTAAGAATTTGCCAGCTCGGGGCTGAGGAAAAGGCCCAGCTGAGCAAGTGTAAGAGCCCTAAAGCCCATATTGTAAAGCCAGGCATAGTGACATGCGCCTGTAATGCCATCACTGGAGAGGCAAAGACAGGAGAAACCCTGTGGCTTGCCAGCCAGCCAGCCCACCCTTCCCAGGAACTCCACGGCAAGAGTTGACCATGTCTCAAAAAAAAACAAGATGACAGCTCCTGAGGACTGGCTTCCATACCCATGCATCCCAGTATGTTCATAAACATACCCTTGAATACAACACATACACACGTGCATCCACATATGTACAAACACATATGTGTACATAGAGTTCACCAACTCAGTCCTCATGAAATTATAACCAGGTGTGGCACACTCCTAGTATACAAGTGTGAAGGTTTTGGGGTATGTGGCTTTACTTACTCCCAATTCCAGGACACTGTTCACCCTGGAATTTTCCAAGAATCATTTCATGGTATATACACATCACTGACTCCTCTGGAAGGGGAGGGAAGTGGAATGGGTATAACCACCCTCAGAGCCACAGACTTGGCATGAATGAGATGTTTCTTCTCATTGTCTTCTGTGTATTCATCAAGACTTATTTTGTTCATTTCACTACCAATTTTTCATTTAGATTTTTAAAAATTAAACTTAGTCAGATCCAGCACATACCTATCATCTCAACACTCAGGAAGCTGAAGCAGGAGGATAACGTGAGCCCAAGAATTCAAAACTAGCCTGGGCTACGTAACAAGATTGTTCAAAATAATAATAAAGTGTTGTTAGCCTCACTGCTCTCGTGCAGTCGTGAGCCCTCCCCTCCTCTCCTGTGCTAGCCAGCCATAGTAGCACAAATGTCGCATCCCCACAGGGAGAAGAGAACAAAGACAGGAGCACCTCCAGAAAGTCTCAGACCAGCTAGCCAGTTACACAACAGCAAAGAGAGCCTGTCTCAGATAAGGTGGCAAGGCAAACTCCAAAACAGGAAGGCTGTCCTCTGCCTCTACAGGAACCATGCTGAGTGCAACTATACTACCCCACATACAAACAGAAATGAACACACACATATATTCCTATCTCACACACAGATATTTTTTGATCCACAAAGGATTACATATATTTATAGGTAAATATATATAAATATATATTTATATATCTCCAGTGGATGTTCCAACATGTATATGCAGTAGGAATGGGCATATATTATCCAGGTTATTTTTAATATGATATTCTTTGAGAATTTCATATATGTATACACTATATTTTTATTGTATTACACCACTAACTCCTCTAAGACCTACCACTCTCATCCTCTTTCTTTCCCCTCTTATGACCCACCTAATCCTATTTGGGTGCACATACAGTAATACGGGAAGGACCATCAGTATTTCACCCCACCTAGTGGCATACCCTTAACAAAAACCCAGAGTTGCCCAATATTAGCTCCTCAGCTAGGGTTTGGGACTCAGCCCTCCTCCTCATCCAAGCTGGAGACTTGACTGGGTTGATCTGCATGAAGGTTACTGCAGCTGTGCTGAGTTTCTGAGGACAGCAGCCCTGCCCTGGCCAGAAGTCATTGTTTCACTCACACCCTTACTGATCTCTGACCCTTACAGTCTTTCTGCCCTTTCTCTATTGTCCCTTAGTCTTGTAAAAAGAAGATATGATATAGATGTCCCCACTTGTGAAAAAGCACTCTATCATGGCAAGTTCTGAGTTAACCACTATTCATTACACAAAGCAACCTCTCTGATGAGGTCTGGGAACCAACACTAATCAATGGGTATAGAGATACAACTTTCAAAGACATTTGATATTATGTCCATTTAATAAAATAACCCCCAGAAACCATGGATTCTTGGCCAAATTTACAGTACCTTAAATCAGGTCACATAGCAATTGGTTATTCACAAGGCATCCATACTGATATTGCACCCATGAACATATCTTGCCATGCAGGTTGTTACTATACACAGCTAGATAAAACTGTCAGTGGCTTTTTTTCTAATAACCTGCATTACACCTTCTTGTGCTCTGAAAGATGGGAAGGTGCTTCCCGGCCAGTATGAACTTGACTTTTCTATGTCCTCTGACCAAAGTGTGTAGTGTCTCCAGAAACAGGATCTGATCACCAAGTTCTGCTAGGCCAGGTTATCTTTAAAAGTACTGCAATCAGAAGGGAGTGACAATTCACTCATTGGTCTCATTTGTTTCTAACATGTTTTTGATTCCCAGATCACATTCCAGGTCAAAAGAGTGAAGAAACCCAAAGGGGATCATAAAATACCTCCTGTGAAAAAAGTAGAGGCAAATCAACCAGAAAATGGACAACGTTACCAAGCAAACTTAGAGATCACTGGCCCAAAGGTGGCATCTCCTGGGCCCCAGGGTGAGTGAGACTCTCCTGGCTCTCATTTCTTCTTTCAGGTCACTGTCCTCTTTCTCGTACTGGATGTGTTTTATGGCCTAGAGAAGTTCAGTTCAGAGAAGATGTAAGAACCATCTCAGTCATTAGTATAAGAAGTTTTTCAGACTTTGATTTTCAACCATTAACTAGTTGGTTCAGAGCCCACTGTCAGATGCCCAGGTAATTGCCCCTCAGTCCCTCACCCCCACCCTCATGAACCACCAATTAAATGGTAGTGATAGAATTCCTTTTTTTTAAATGTCATCTCCCTTTTTAAAGGAGTATTTGTACTATCTTAGACTGAAAATTTAATTCATTAAAATCTCTTATTTAACTGGATAAAAGTACGGGTTAAAGCAGAGGGCAATATAGAATATAGAAAGGAGGGTGGGCTTATTTAAACCCAGGACATACCTTAATAAGTTCTGCATGTCCTAGGATGGTGTCTCGCCCTCACAGAGGTTAAAAACTTAGATTGGTTGTGCTGGTAACAACCTGTGTTAAGTTACAGCTTCCTCTGCTAAGTCTGTCTGTGTTAGGAGAAAAGACGGCCAGATGTAAAGCATAGAGATAACCATTGGGGGAGGTTAGGTGCCACTGTAAGACATCACCAAGGAAGAACGTGCCAGTATGTCTCTAACATCTTATGATGAAGGGTTTTCCAAGGCAGAGAAATGCAAAAGATAATTTTGATATTAGGGAGGCAAGACAAAAGACTGAGCAGTGTGATTTTACAGAATAGTTTAATATATTTGTACCATCTATTTTCCACAGAGGGTATCAGTGTCATTTAAAGAGCATAAAAAATGCAGTAGTAAGATAAGATACGTGCAGCTACTTTATCAGATACACAGAGCACCACCAATGTAACAGAAGAGCAAACTTAAACAGTAAGGTTTTTGCTTGCCAGATTGTCTCTAAATGTGTAGTAGACAGCAAAAATCAACAGAGCAAACCTGAGGTTAGTTTGACAGGATGAATCAGGAATTTTGAACATGCCAATAATTTCTATTAATGCACTGTAGGAGAGTTGCCTTGTAGACACCAAAGATATGTGCACAGAGATGCCGGTTACACAGAGTTCCTTGTCATAGTAACAACTTAAGCAGTCTAAATGCTGTTCTTTTCTAATTAAGCTCCAGAATGTCTGTGGCATATGCTTTCAACAAGGAAACAACACAGCAATTTAATAAAGACAGTTTATGAATGGCATGAGGCTGTTTCCATCCGATAGTAAACACGCTGTGTCTTATCAGCTGGATTCTGCTCACATTTCAGTATCTCTGATGCACGAAATACATGTAGCTGATGTATGCAATAATTGGCAGGATTTCTCTGTCTTAAGTTATCTGAAGTAGCCTGTCCTTTGGAGTCAGTGGCCTCTTGGGTCAGCTGCCCTTGGTGAGCAAGCACATGACACACTGGAGAAGCAGGTCAGACACTGCACTGCACATGCTTTCTGGGTGCCAAGAGGAGTGCAGGTGTTTGTGTTCGAACCATGGCCTTTCCATCTTAAACATGCTTCCTGAGGACCCTGAATTACTCTAAAGAAGCCAGAAGCTTCTTACAGAGGGACAGCTAACATGGCTGAGATTATGTGAGAACATCTAGGCAGGTGTGTGCTTGCTTGCTTCCTTGCTTGTGGTGCTGGGGTGTTGAAGGGGCAGCCTTGCTCGCACTAGGCAGGTCCTCTACCTCTGAGCTACACCGTGGCCCCACTTAAGCAGTTCCAAGCAGGTCTCAGCTTGGAAGGCCCAAGTTGGGCACTGAAGACACTGGCAAATGAGATCACGACACTGCTGACTCTCCTTGAAGACAATGCTCTCAGTGTGGAGAAGGTACAAAAATACTACAGAGGGTTAGTATCCCAGTAAATAAGTATGGATTTTGTCCACTGTCTGCTAATAAACTTCCAGCAAATCATGGCCAAGTTCTAAAGCAAATGTTCGTAAAGCTATGGGGAGAAATGGAGATCTTTGAGAGTCGTAATAGATATACTAAGTACTAATAATAACATTGAACTAACTGCATTTCCTTTTTTGGCTAGGGCTTCTAGACTGGAAGACCAGGGAAGTGCCATAGACATAATGTAACTGGATTTCAGCAAGGCATTTAACATCCTCTTATGATATCCTTGTGACCAAGATGGAGAGATGTGGGCTCGAAGTTTCCCACTGCCTACAGGATAAAGTACAGACTTCCTAGTGTGGCACTCAAGACCCTTTATAAGCCAGCCTCTCTCCACCCTCCAGCAGCACCTATGAAGCAGCCATGCTCTTATTTTATCCATGCCTTTGCATATGCTGTTCCCTCTGCCTGGAATGCCCTTATATCATCTCTGTGGTGCTAATATCACTCACCCTTGAACTTGAAACTCAAGTGCCATTTCTCCCTTGCTACCTTCAGATAGAATTAGTTACTCCTTCCTTTGTGAAACTCTTGGTTTCTTCTCCAACACTATGCTGTCACAGTGTAACAGTTTCCTTATGTTGCCTTCCCCAGTAGCCTGTGAGCTGCAGAGCAGGCTGCCTCTTCCTGTGTACCCCAGTGTGTTGCACAGTTCCCAGACCCTTTATAATAGGTGCTCAATAAATATTTTTCAAGCGAATTTTTAAAACATAAAAAGAAAGTGAGCTTTATTGTGAAATGTATTCTTTATTTAAAGTTCATTTGAAATTCTTCCAAACTGTTCCTTTTTTGCTTTATTAAAATCTGAATCTAAATCCCTGTCTGTACCTCAAATGTTTTTCTATTGCTGGTAAATTTCGACAGTGTAAAAAGTGCCACACAAAATTAAGGTTCTCCTTCCTGCCCATCCCCATCAGAAGCCTCTCAGATAAGACGTGGTTTTGCTCTTTCTTGGGGACTTGATATTAAGAAAAGGATCAGCCTGAACAGGAGGTGCCTTTGCTAGCACAGGAAGTGGAAACATGCGTGTTAGAGTCAGATGTGTCTGGGTTCTGCCTCTGCCCCCTATAGCCAGAGAACTTTGAGTCACTCATGACCTGCTTCCACCTCTGAGCTGTGAGGAGGGAAGCCTAATGAGGTCTGGAACTGCAGATGCTGAGCACACAGGGAATAATCATACATGGCGACCTTATTGTCATAGATCCCGTTCTGACACTAGCAGTGATTCTGTCGGGGACGATTTCACACCCAGGGGATATTTGGCAGTGTGTGACGACGTTTCTTGGGGAAGTCGTACTACTAAAATCTAATGGGTTGAGGTCTAGGTACTGCTAAAATGTCCTTGAGTGCACTACAGTGTCCTTACAACAAAGCATTATCCATCCCAAAATGTCACAGTGCCAAAGCTGGATGCCTGCTTCCCGTTAAGTCAGAGTTATCGTCATAAAATCAAAACCCTGGAAGGTAAAATGAGCCATGCTAAGAATGTTAGTATGTAAGAGTATGTCGATCCTTATCTCATGTTGATCAACTTCAAATACAACAGAGATGTGATTGTTATTTCATCATCTTTGAAAATAAGGCCTTCTTTGGAGAGGATTTTTATTCCCATTGCCACAAATGCTAAGATTTTAATTGGATCTGTTTTTTCGATGGCACTCATTGTAAAGACAAGAAGAGAAACGGGCACCACCAAACATACCAGTTTGGGTGATGTCATGGCTAGGAAAGCCAGCAGCCTAGTTTTCCTGCTTTTGTACTGTGTCCATTCATGACATACTTTCCTTCCAGGAAAAAAACATGACTACCAGAGTCTGGGGTGGCCCAGTCCAGATGAGTGTCTCAAAGTCCGCTGGGTAGAGCTAACTGCCATTGTGAGCACCTGGCTGGCAGTTTCTTCAAAAAACATTGAGTGAGTATCTTTGGCATGACCTTACTCATGGAATTCCCTTACCAGTGAACCACAGGGCCTCAGCCAACTCCAGCATGTCTTGTGTCATCAATGGCCACTTCTAGCCCTTGGGTCAGCAGAGCATGACCATTGCTACCCACAGCCTCGAAGGCCTCAATCCATTCAAAGAGTGGTAAATGCACCCCCAGCTCAGATGCTTTCACTTGCACCATGCAAGCTGTCAGAAGTCACGTGTGGCCTAGCTCATGTTGAAGACCAGATCCTTTTTAGAGCAATCCAGAGGCCATTCCATAGACATGCATTTTAACACTTGAGGAAATGCAAGGGGACTTTTGCTGACTTCACGCCCTGGAAGTGTTGGCATTCCCCACAATCTGCTAACCTTGTTCACAATCATGTCTAGTTGGAGTGACTGCTCTTAGAACTTCCTTCACCGTGGATGCAGTGACCCCTCCCAAATTTCTATTTCCACACCAGACCATTCCTCAAAGCCCAAGACTCATTAGTACTCACAAGTTCAAGAAGACACATAATTTATTTTTTAATGACATGTATGCGTGCTGATATGTGCATGTGTGAATGCAGGTGTTCATGGAGCCTAGACAAGGACATAGAGTCCATTGGAGCTGGAGTTGCAGACAACCGTGAGCCACCTGATAATGGGCACTGGGAACTAACGCTGCAAGACAAGTGTGTGTTCCTAACCCATGAGCCGTCACTCCAGCTCCTCCATTTCATATTCTTAGGAAATATGTTCATCTGTGTTCAGGCCAGAAATCTGGATATTATCCTTAATAATTCTTTTCCTTATCTCTCAAACCTCATCAACTACTACTTTTACTCCCTGAAACTATTTCAAAACCGTCTGCTTTTCTGCTTCCTCTACTGCCACTCAGGCACATGCGTAACCTCCTAACTAGGCCTCTTTCCCTGCTCATGCCTGCCTCTGTTTTGTCCATTCGCTCCCTACTATGAGCATTTGGCTGTCAGTCAGGCCTTGCTCTGCCCCTGGTCACTCACCCAGTCACAGCCTTCACCACAAGGCCTTTGAGTTCTGTTGCCTCAGGAAAGCTACCATAATCACCCTTCCTCCTGGTGCAGAAGAGATGTATTCCCTCATGAGCACATTTTCATTATTTCATGTTTTATAACTTATCACAACTGGAATCACACTCCTTCAAAGACATGAGCAAAATAACATGTAGGGCTGCATGTGTTCACCTAATTATTATACCCTTGGTATCTGATATGCAGTCATTTGGAATAAATAATCAATGGAGCAATAAATGTTACCCAAATAGAAATTAATTTTTTTGGAGTAAGTTTTGGTAGTGCCAAATTACAGTATGTAGTGCATATGGTTGTTCATTTGGTTAGCCTATGAGAAGTGGCCTCTCAGGCTGGAGAAATGGAGCAAGACCAGAGTTTGTTTTGTAGAACCCATAAACCACTCCCTCCAGCACCAGGGATGTCTGTGGCCTCTGGTCACCTACACACACATGCACATGCCCACACAGAGATGCACATATATACATAATTTAAATTTGTCAAAAATTTTTTTAAAAAAGAACTTCTTGAGGTCATGAAGTAAAGTACTTGTATCTGACCCCGAGTGCAATGAATGTACAGTTGGATCTGCATAAAATTTACTGTCTTAACTTTTAGATGACTTTTTTCATTGAGCAGTAAGTATGCTTTTGTTTGTAAAGGAAAAGTGGGCTGTAGAAAGCAGTATTTGTCTTACTGCTATCTGTTCCCTAAAAGCAGAGATCCTAGGAGAAAACCCACTCATTTCAAATGCTCCCAGGTGAGAAGTCCCAAATGGAAGTTGTTAGGTCTCTGTCTCCTGACTTGGATTTCCATGGCTGATATGGTCATCCCCATTTTCCAGCATCACAGAACACATAGACTTTGCCACACCCATACAGCAGCCAGCAATGGAACCACTGTGCAATGGTAATCTCCCCACGAGCATGCATACCCTGGACCATCTACATGGAGTAGCCAATAGAGCCAGCCTACACTACACGGGGGAGAGCCAGCTAACAGAGGTGAGTACTCAGCCTTGTTCAGGCTGATGTGGTATTGGCCTCACAGCCATGATGTAGCTGACAGCAGAAAACCAGAGTGAGTGAAAGCCAGGGCTCTTTTTGCTTTATTTTTCTTTAGTTGGCCTTGATCTCAGTAGCTTTCAGCCAAGCCCAATTCCATTCAGGCCAGAGCTTATACTTCTTATAATGGTAACCAGCACACCCCTCAGGGTGGGCCAGCTTCTGCCTCCCACAGAAGAGAGACATTGTGGGGCAGTTATTTTCCTGTTGACATTCTTAAGAAAGGCAGGAAGACTGACCCAGCCTATACCGAGTAAAAACTGTACCTCAAGAGGGACCTGGGAAACATGCCGCAGGTTCACGTGTTACAGGGGAAGTTAAATAAGATAGCAGCCAATAGACAGCGGCACAATCAGGAAAGATGCCGTAGAAATGTCCTGCTGGTCATATTTATGTCAACTTGACAGAAGCTGGAGTCATTTTAGAAGAGAGAGCCTCAGTTAAGAAATGTCCCCGCCAGACTGGCCTGTGGTACATTTTCTTGATTGATGTGGGAGGGCCTAGCTCCCTGTGGGCAGTGCCACCCCTGGGCTGATGGTCCTGGGTGCTATAAGAAAGCAGCCGAGCAAGCCGTTAGGAGCAAGCCAATAAACAGCACTCCTCTGAGACCTCTGCACCAGCCCCTGCCTCCAGGTTCCTGAGCTGCTTGAGTTCCTGCCCTGACTTCCCATTGTAGGGAGTGTGACCTGAGAGTTATAAGCTGAAATACACCCTTTCCTCTACAAGTTACTTTAGTCATGGTATTTTATTGCAGCAATAGAAACCATAACTAAGACATGTATTTATTGGCATGAAGAAAAGTTAGGAATATGTTACATGAAAATATAGATTACAGTATGCACACACACGGCAAACATCTGAAAAATATGAATCTATGTAAGGGCATTAACAGTGCCTGTGCGGGTGACAGATCTCTAAGTGGTTTTGTTGCCCTTCTTTTCGAATGTTGCTATGACTTTGTTTTCTGTGTCTGTAATTTTTATTAAGTGGGAGAGGACCATGGGCTCTCAGAGTCATCTTAAGTCTGTCTTCCACAGAATGGCTGCACAGCAGTGTCCCCCAAAAAGCATTTCGATGTCATACTCTGCCCCCAGCTCAGCAGCATCCAAATCTGGTATCATTTTCAGCCCCTCTCCTTCTGTTCCAGGTATTACAGAATCTTGGCAAGGACCAATATCCACAACAATCGCTTGAACAAATAGGCACCCGAATCGCCAAGGTTTTGGAAAAAGTAAGTCTCCCAAGGTGACTAGAAATTGTTGCCCACCCTCTGACTTCTTTCTAGACTATTGGTCCCTACATGGTTCTCACCTCTTCTACCTGTGACTAAAGTGACCCGAGTACTTTACCCAGTGTGAGGTGACCCCACTCATGGTATCTCAGCCACTTTCATAACATCCCTGTCACCACTTGTCACTCTTTTCCACTCCATTTTTTGCCTTCTGGGATAAGGCATGTCCTATCAGTGATGCCTTCTTTCCTCTATCTGCGTATTATGAAGCAGTTCTGCTGGGAAACTGTGGAACCTGGGTATAGGAAGTAGCGCAGTATGTGGCACGGAAGAACAGAACATGGTGGACAGGAAATACCTTGTGAAGTAGCTTTTTGACTCTAGTCCTGAAGCACATTTACAACACTGCAATTCCTACAGCTCGGAGAAGGTATCTGAAATGGCTAAGATGACTTGCCTGTCTCTGTGTGATACTTTATAAAGAAGGGGAATTACCTTTTTATTTTGATTACTCTGTAGCTAAGAATCTAGTACTGTCTGATATTGAAGAGGTTACTCGTAACAGTAATGAGGAGAGCAACTCACTTCATTGTAAACATGACAGGATGTCATAACAGCTGCCTTCTCTTGGGTGTTACACACAGGAATGGTCTGTTTGTAATGAATATAGGGCACAAATGTGATCTACAGATAAATAAATAGAAGTAAGGGTTGCCAGAATGGCTTGAGATCAATGTAGATGGCATATGAGAAATGGTGGCCTGAGACAGGCCGGGATGGCAGTTTCTGAATATGTCCATGGAAGTCCACTACCAAAGGAAAATCCTGGGTAATGCAAACAGCAGGTACAGTGGTGATCCATACTCAGGACCACCATAAAGAGGAACAGGAAGGCTCACTAGAGAGAACACAGCTGAAAGATCCTGGGGGGGGGGGGGCGGCAAAAGCACAATTTAATCCTGACTTCTTGCCATGAATTTTAAAAAGAATATGAAACAGCTGACTTTATGAGTCAAGATCGCAGAGCAAAACTAAAAATGCAGGGAGAGGTTAGCAAAGGGTGTGAAAGCAGGATTCTCAGCCTGAATGCCAGCAAACAGGAGAGAGAGTCACAGGAGGGACGGCAGATTGGAAGTGGCAGCAGGAGAATACAGATGAACACAGGAAGGGAGGTACAGGGTGGAAAAAGTAAAATGGAAGAGATAATCAAAAAAATGGAAGAAAACACGATAGGGGGGATAAAATGTAACCCAAGCTAGAATTAAATAAGACTTGGCAAGTTCTTTCAATTCTGTAAAATATGTCTAGTTAAAAGTGCATCTTCTGTGACAGAAACTGATCCAAAGGAGTCAGCAACGATGCTTATCCAAGCAAATTATTCTATTTTAATGAAGCAAGAGATAGTCCTTGACACTTCTCTCCTGACACAGCAGTTCAGTCTCCAGGTGAGATCGCCCCACTCCCGAACAATGCATCCTGCACAGGGTGAAATGCTTCCAGGGTACTGTTGGTCTTACATGAAGCAGGTTGTAAGACCGTTGTATCCATTTAAAAACACAGGCAGACCACAGTGTGAGTATGAGCTCACTGAGAGCAGGGCTGGAGCTTACAGGCTGCTGGGTCTGGAGGATGAGGAGGAGCCCAGGGCTAGTGGAACTGACCTGCGACTTCCACTCTGAGCCAGCAAATCTGCAAGAACAACATAGCTAGGCTTGGGAGAGCTAGAAAATGAGATGCGAGCAAAAGACCGAGCAGTCTGAAAGAGAAACAATGGCATATTCAGAGGAATTACAAATGAAAAAAATTATGTCCAGATAAAGACAAAAGAAGATGTAACACAAGCAAACACACTGGATAACACCCAAGGGAAACAGAACACAAAACGGATCATTCTTTATCAAAAGGAGGCCGAGCTGTGGGTGGAGAATCCCAGGTTCAGGAGCATCCTGGGTACATAGTGAGTTCAAGGCCAACATGGACTGGACAGTGAGGCCTTGATTTAAAAACACAAACCAAAGCTCTCCTCTCTCCTACCCCCCCCCCAAAAATAAATAAGAAATGAAGAAAATTATAATAAAATTCTCTCCTTCCCCCGTTTGTGGGGGAGGGGGGAGTCTTGTGCACTGAATGCAGATGTACACACCACACCTATGTTGAGGACAGAGACAATTATTAGGAATTGGCTCCTCCCACCTTGTGGGTTCTTTGGTCAAACTTAGATCTTCAGTCTTGTGTATGAATGTGTCTACCTGCTGAGCCATCTCCCCTGTCTCTGAAAGTGTTTTTTAAGAAAATGTATTTGAATATTATTGAATAGACTCGTGTTAGTGGGTTTTTAACAAGGGCACAATTCCAGAAGTCAGTGGAGTAATATATTTAGGGTGCTGAAGGAAAAACTGTGGGCCTTGAGCTCCCAAGTTGACCATGAATATAAAGTCTGTAGGCAAATGGCGAGGACCCTGCAGTGGCTGTTGCTCCCATGTGCCCCTTCTGAGAAGCTGCCTATGATGGCGTTTGCTCTGCACAGCCTACAAGTGCTGCATTCAAATCACGCCTATATAAAATTTAATAAGATTTAAAATAAAAGATTTTAAATGCAAATAACAAACCCACTAGAAACCACAAGTTTAAGGACACAGGAGAAGCACAATTTCTTTGTCAGTGTTGGTGGTTGGTGGTACAGCACTCCGGACTTAGTCCAGAGAGCGGCTGTCCATCTTTTCACAGTTCTGCCTTCTCGCTGCTGCACCCACCTGAAGTCACTCACTTAGCTGAGGCAAAACACCCAAGACTACCCCATGCATGTATTTGATGCTTCCTAGGAAGGCTGTGAGAACAAGAGTAGGCCAAGCTCCAGCTGCAGCTGTCTCTACATTAGTCATACAAAGTGCCTGACTGGGCTCTGCCCAGAAAATACATTTCCCACCTTTAGTCCTTCAGGGAAGAAGACTGAGACCAGTAGTGCTTTAGTGGAATTCGTGGAAACCAGAAGCCATTTTACAATGCTGCATAGAAAATGGCAGACCTAGAATTCTACACCAGCCAGAGTATTCTTCAGAAGCTAAGAAGATACGTAGATGTGTTTGGTTGATAAAAGCTAAGAATATTTGTCAGTAGTCTTAGTAGATCTAAGTGATAAAATGTAACGGAGATCTGTAGGAAAATGATCTCAGGTAGAAGTACGGATATGCAAGAAAAGGGCAACAAAAAGTAAAACTTAAGTGGCTGCACAAAGGAATGGTTCATTGCAGCACCTCAGCACCTCGCTCTTTGGACCATGTGTGGTAGCAGTTGCAAAGGGAGGAGAGAGCAGGAAGCAGGGTTTAAAGCCCTAAAATTTAACTGGTGTCAGATTGTAAGAGTAATAATTTACATGTACATAGGCTAACTACATAAATTATTTTAAAATGCAGTTTAGGAGAAGGAAAATGCAATAGCATGGAGTGTTTGATTAAATTGAAGGAAGTCAAGAAAAGTAAGAACATAGAAATATCAAACTAGTAACACAGAAACAGATTCATCTGTACCAAGGCAAAAATGTAAGTCATTGGCTTTTTAAATCCAGCCACTTGCTTAGAAGGGACACTTTAAATATCTGAATATGAAAAGGTTGAAAATACAGATGAAAAATGACATGATGGAAACAGTGACAACAAAGAGTTGAGTATCACTGCACTCTTATCTCAAGGACACATTTAGAGGAAAAGCATTAGTGGAATTAAAGTCGTATTTTATAAGGATAAAGAGGCTACAGTAAGCTTGAGTAGTTACTCCCAAAAAGGTGTCCTTATCTGAATCCCTAAAGGGTGGGCTTAGATTTTTCCTGACCCCTTTATTATCTTAAATGCTTCCACCTACTGACCAGAGGTAGGGGAGAAAGAAGGTTCTTAGGTAAAGAGGGCTGTAGACCTTTTTAGAAGTAGTTCTTTAGGATGAGTCCACTCTTCACTGTCCAGATAACAGCAGTCCAGTCCAAAGGCCAATATCAAGCAGCAACACGAATCAGCACAATTCAGATCGGGACAAGTCAGTGAAAGCAGAAAGACTCAGTTGGATTGCCCCAAGAAGTTCTCTCTGCGAAGTCAAGTGACGAAGCATGAATATCAGCACAATGATATCGATTCAAAAAACAATTTCTCATTGTCCATGGGCTTCTATATATCTCCTCTTCTCAGAGTTTACCGCCGGAAGTTCTTGGCTGGCCAAAGTCACACCCCTCGCACAGACAGCTCACAGCAAAACATCACATACTCCACTGGTCTTCCACTTCACTAGAGTCTTTGAAAGTTACCTCAGATCAAAGGGGAAATTTTACAGTGAAGATTTTCAGAATTGAGAGGTGGAAATGTTATTCTGGTTTTTATAGGAAGGCAATGTATGCGCTCACAGATAGCCTTCAAGTAAAGAGGAAATATAACTCAGGTACAAAAGCCCATTTGCCAGTCACCACCAGAGGCCAAGGGAGATAGGAAATGGCTCTCCCCTTAGCCCTCAGTCCGTGCTGGTAGCTCATCCCTGCTGACCGTGGTTGCACAGTGATGCTGATTTGGGTTTCTGTTTCCATATTATAAACAACAAATCTCTATTTCATTAAATTACCAGGGTTCAGCCTGTTTGGCACAGCAAAGGAAGCTAGTTAACTAATACAATGTGGATGATCCCTATTAACTGTATGTATTCAGAAACATGGCTCTGAATGCATGCAGTATAAGCATGGACTTACCTAAAAGAAAACCTACCTATCTAGGTAGGTTTTAATACACATCTTGTAATATCTGAAAAACAGGAAAAATGAGCAGTTATACACCTGACCCATGTGACATGCAGAACATCATATCTGAAAGTGACAGGCTCATTGTTTTGTTTTGTTTTGTTTTGTTTTTAAGACAGGGACAGGGCACTTTCTTAGGCACTTATTTACAAGTGCCTAAGAAAAAGGGAGAGAGCCATGCATGCTGTCCCATACCTGTAATCCCAGTACTCAGGGAGGGAGGCAGAGGCAAGCAGATCTTTATGAGTTCAAGGCCAGTCTGGTTTACAGCTGAGGCTACACAGAGAAATCCTGTCTCAAACACCAAAAAACGAATAAAAAAAGTAGCTAATCAAGAAGGAGGACCCTGAGTAAGATGCTCAATCTTCATTCAGAAAGGCAAACAAGACAGACATTGGAAGAGGAAGAAAACAGGTAACAGGACAGGAGCCTACCACAGAGAGCCTCTGAAAGACTCTACCCAGCAGGGTATCAAAACATATGCTGAGACTCATAATCAAACTTTGGGTAGAGTGCAGGGAATCTTATGAAAGAAGAGGGAGATAGAAAGACCCGGAGGAGACAGAAACTACAAGGAGAGCAACAGAACCAAAAACTCTAGGCACAGGGGTCTTTTCCGAGATTGATACTCCAACCAAGGACCATGTATGGAGATAACCTAGAACCCCTGCACAGATGTAGCCCATGGCAGCTCAGTATCCAAGAGGGTTCCATTGTAAGAACAGCGAGCATCTCTGACATGAACTCATGGGCTGGCCCTTTGATCACCTCCACCTAAGGGGGGAACAGCCTTACCAGTCCACAGAGGAAGACAAAGAAGTCAATCCTGATGAGACCTGATAGGCTAGGGTCAGATGGAGAGGAGGAGGACCTCCCCTATCATTGGACTGGGGGAGGGGCATAGGAGAAGAAGAGGGAGGGTGGGATTAGGAGGGGCTTATGGAGGGGACTACAGCTAGGATACAAAGTGAATAAACTGTAATTAATAAAAATTAAAAAAAAGTTTAAACAGCATTCCAAAATTTGAAATCATTTGATATATCTGACCAAATATATTAAGCTAGAAAATAAGTAAAACTGTAAAAAATAAAAATTGGGTTTTTTTCATATAGATATTAAGAAATTGTAAACTTATACAAGATTTCTAACACTGAGGAAAAATGTAAAACAATGCTGAAAGATATAACAAATGGAAAAATACAGCTATGTATTTTCCTGAGTGTAAAGTCCCTACAGCGTAAGAATGTTAGTTCTTCCTAAGTTAATTTGTGATTTTTAGCAATAACAATAAAAGTGCTGTGTTTTCTCCAGCACCAGACAAGCTAATTGTAAGTTTATCCACAAGCATGAACAATGAAGAATTACCAGGCAGACTGTGAAAAAGAACAGTTGGAGAAGAGGAGGATTTAACCTCATATTAAACATACATGAAGTCCTTAATTAAAACTGTTTAATAGTGGCGCATGAACACAGAGACTGATGAGAAAGGACAGAAAGCTAATTGCGTGTGGCAGCTCAGCATATAAAGGCAGCACCCCAGCACAGAAAAATGCATGTTTTATGCCGGATAGGAAGCAGGTAAGATTAAATCCATTCCTTACACTTGCGCTGAGATAAGTACTAAGTGGATTGCAGACTTAAACTAATATAAAAACGGATCTCACGTAAGTACAGATAGAATGTGGGGTCCCTCTGGGACCTGAATGTGGCAAACATTTCCTGAATAACTTAGAATTCACATGCAAAATGGGGAGAGGTTAACAAATTATGTAAATATTAAAAACTACCATTTGCATAAAGACTATAACCAAAGTGAAATGGCAAATGTAAACCTAGGAGCTATAGTTTCAGGGTTTTTAAACAATTTGTAAGGAGCTCCTAAAAGGAAGAAATGTCAATATCTGTTATTCTACGCGAAACATAACAGAAGGGATGGTTAATAAAGGAGCAGAGGAAATAATGAAAATATTCAGATTGAATCGCAAGACAGAGGACAGAAGCTATAAAGCTTTTCATTTTAAAGGATTATATGGCAGGGCTGCTGGGGTGATGACTGGGCTAGAGAGATAAACTGGTATCTCAGTGAGAAGAGTGGTCTGCTGAGTCCACTCATCCCCACAGCATACTGGCAAACTCAGTAACAAAACACAAAGACAGACAGCTGAGATAAAAGCCGTGCACACATCTGGGACAGCCTCACCCCACTCTGGAGGCAAAGACTTCGAGTTCTAACCCACCATTGAAGACATGCTTCTGAGAAATATCACAGGGTTTCATTTGGAAGGTCTGGATATTTGTGCCTTTAAAAAGAACCCAAATCAGGGAAGAGACTTTGTCCCGTGGTATAGCAGCCAAAACTCAGCTCTCAGGGATGGAATTAAGTCAGCCATCCCTTGCCCTGCGGTGTCAGGAGAAGACAGATGCTCTCTGTAAGAAGAAAGCCGTGGCTGAGCACCTGCCACCAAGCCTGATGACCTGAGTTTGACCCCTGGGACCCACATGGTAGAGAAGAGAACCAAGGCCTTCAGGCTGCCCTCTGACCTCCGAATGAGTGTTACAACATGTGTGTGTGCATATGTACATGCAGACACAGGCATAAAAGGAAGGAAGAAAGAGGAGAGGAAGGAACGTAAAATCTTACTGTTGCTGTGGGATTAAAAATATATGTCATAGGTCTTCCTACAGATAGATGTGCACCGCCTGGCACATAGTCAAGCAGTTGAAAGCATTGTCTCAAGGACATACTTGTACGCTTGTGTTTGGAGCAGTACTCTTGCATGTAGCAAAGTAGTAGGATCAGTCTAAGTGTGCATCAACAAACGGATGGTCAGATGAAATGTATATAAATACAAGGACTCAACCATTAAAAAGGAAGGAATTTTTGCCATATTCTACAGCATAGGCAAATTTCAAGGAATAATGCTAACTAAGCCTTTTGGAAAAGGTCAGATACTAAATGATTCCACTTAGGTATCAGAACTATCAAACACACATATTAGACATTGGAGTACAGTGATAGTTCCCTGGCAGAGACCAGAGGAAAGGAGCTGCTGTTTAATGCAGTTTGGGTTTTCAGATAGAAAAGTCCTGCAGATTGATTGTATACAGTGTGAGTGCTTAAAGCACTGTATATATTTAGAAATGATGATGATCATAAATTTTATGAAGTCAGAGTAAACATTGAAACATAAGATTAGTCATAGATGTGGAGATAAAAACACATTAACATGGGATATTAGAAAATATCCAGCCTGGAATAAAGAGATAAAGGTATTTAAGGAACATTCACATGAGGGTTAGAAGACATGAGACAGATCCAAGAAAAGAACAGACAACCTCAGAGAATCCAGCATAAGTCCAGAAAGAAGAGAGAGCAGTTGCAGAAGCAACGTTTGAGAAAGAAGTAAGAACTAAGCATTTCTAACAATGATGAAGGACATTATTCCATAGAATCAAGAAAGTCTGGCATCCAAAATTGTGAATACAAAGAATTGTCAGCATAACATCATAGTGACTATGGACAAAAGGCAAAAGTCTTAGAAGACAGAGGGAAAGATGTCATGTTCAAATGAACTACAGCCAGTTTCTCAACATGGGAGTCAGAGCAGAATGCAAAAGAAGCTCAGCTACTGAAGGAAAACACTGCTGTCCTAGATTCCCATCCCTCAGAAACCGCACAGAACAAAGGACTCTTCACTGTGTGTGATACAGGGAGACAGACAGATGCACAGGACAGAAATAAGAGGCCACAGAGGCCCACAGTATTAAGTGGGAAAATGTTTCTCAAATAAATGAGTGTTAAAATACAGGGCCACCTCCACTGTACCTCATATAGTCCCTAAAAGTCAACTTGAGGTAAGTCCTAGGTGTGAATACCAAAGCTGAGGCAGTACAGCTGTTGGGATGCCATTGGAGATCTTCCAGTCCTTAGAGTAGGAGAGTTCAGAACACAAAAAGCATGAACTCTATAGGCAAAATGGAAAACTAGCCTTCACTAAAATTAAAACTCTTCAACAGATGCCTTAGAAAAGAGGCAAGCTACAGAGTAGAGCCAGGCATTCATGGCTTATGTATCTAATACAGGATTTGAACCCAGCAATTAAAAGGAAAAAAAAAAAAAGAAACACTTATAAACATAAACCAAAACCCAAAGAAATCACAGTTACAAATGTAGGTCTAAAAGGAATAAGATTGATGGCAAATGTGGAGAGGGTGCCGACACCTGCCGGTGGCAAATGAAGTGGGGTGACTGCTTTGTCGATAGGGTGGCAGCTTACTGTAATGTAAGTCACATGACTCAGTAATGTTACTGCTACACATTTATGAAAGCGTATGTCCACAAAAGTACTCATTTAAAAATGTGCACAGCAGCTTTACTCATACTTGCCAATGAAGTTGGCACACTGGGGCCGCGTCGGACGAATGGATAAACACTGGCATATTCATAACTGGAAACTATTTAGCCCCAAAGAGCCAACATCCACAAAACTCAAAAATATGCTAATAAAAGAAGCGTTTACTCATTTTGTCAAGTGTTTGCCATATGTATTAGTCAGGGTTCTCTAAAGGAACAGAACTGATATAGTATGTATGAGAGAGAGACAGAGACAGAGAGACGAAGAGAGAATTAAATGAGTAGAAAACACCCACTGAAGTTAAAACCCATGGCTACAGGAGTGCATGTGCAAGAGGGAGTTATGCTGATATGGTGTTAGATTGCTTATAGGATATGGCCGAGGTACTCCAACTTTGCACATACTAGAGAATCTGAGAGTTTCTCAGGCCACTAGCCTGGAGTTTCAGAAGTTCCCATCTGTCACTAAGGCCTGCAGAGTTTCTGAAGAGTTGCTGGTCTTTAGCCTGCATTGTAACCCAGAAGCTGGTTCTAATGTCAGTGAAGAAATGCTGCAGCGGTAGGATGAATGAACTTGCCAGCAAGACTGAAGGCAAAAATGCAGAATTTTCTCCTTCCATGACCTTTTATGTAGGCTACCACCAGAAGGCACTTCCCTCATTTGGCATGGTGCTTCCCACTTCAAACAACCTAATCAAGAAAGTTCCACCCAAGAGTGGGCAGAAGCTTGCATTTTAGTTGCTTCTAGAACCAGTCAAGTTGACAACCAAGATCAGCCATCATACCATGAAAACACAAGGAAATGAGTTCAGTCCCCAGAACCTGTATTTTAAGAGCCAGGCGTGGTAACACATGCTCATGATCCCATTGTTGCGGTGGCAAAGGCAAGATTCACAGGGCTCCCAGCCAGCCCGAAGGCCTGCTTGATCAGCTCCAGTCTTAGATAACAAAGCAGGCACCTGAGAAGTGACACCCAATTATGCTCTGTGTCCATGCAGGTGCATATGCTCCTCCTCCAGCATACATCTACCACCCTCATGACACCCCCCCCCTCCATCTATCTACCTATCTGTCTGTCTATCTCTGACACACACACACACAGAGTGTGTGTTCAGCCCTATCTGTGGGATTCTAGACCCAAACTAGAATTAGGTTTGTTCTACCTGTGCTGATAGAAGTTGTGCTGCTTCCTGGGGAAGGTGTAGACAGGAGCAGCATGAAGGGACTTTCTGAACTGTTGGGTATTTGACTAATTGTCACAGTTAAATGTCAGACTTAGGAGCTCAGTATTTCTATGTGAATTATGCCTCAATTCTTTAAAAAAAAAAGTTTAAATAAACCACCAAAAGATGTCTAGACTAAAGACAGAAAGATGTATGTTATCAACAGACTTCAAGAAATCTCTAGCATGGTCTTTTCAGGCCAAGGGAAAATGATCATAGATGAGCTCAGAAATGCTAGAAACAACAAAGAGCATGTGACAAAATCAGTACTGGGTATAAATAAAAATAAGGCTGGACAAATGAGTAGACAACCCCTCTCAAGTAAAGCCCGTGGCTTTCCTTCAGAGTGCACAGGCAAGAGGCAGTTATGGTGACAAATTTAGGCAGTGGGTCCAACTCAACATTTCTCATTCACTCATGGCCTCACTCAGATCGACGTGGGCCAGAAAAGGCAGCGAGCTACCACACAGCAGTGAGTGTGTACTTCTGAGTGAACCACACAGCCGATTATTCTCTGCCTCAGGAACCAGTTACATGATCCGCTATACCTTAGGTCTCTCAAGTTCCATTTAAGCATCCTATTCTTTTGTAATGGTCTCATGGATCTAGAATCCTGAGGAGGCTAGGGGTCTCCATGAGTTATATTCATATTTTATTATAATTACCCCATCCAGGTTCAGTTTGCCAATAAGGGTCATTTTCACCATAAGCTCTATTCGTTCTAAACACCCTTTATTAGAAGACCTAAAAAGTTAACCGAGCATTGTTTCCATTGTAGATCCACAGGCTAAAGTCCTTTGCTGTGTGTTGGTGGCTTTCTATAGTACTCAAGGTACACCAGACTCATAATCTTGCTAAAACCTAATGATGGACCCATGTGCTCCTCTCCATATTGAGTACCTCTGGGGTCAAGCTTGCAGTTTGTATTGCCACTTTGTTCTCAGGTGTTACTGCTAGTCTGAGGAGCACACTGAGAATCTGTGTCTTAGAACAGGGCTGTGAGAGCCACTCACCAGGTGCTTGCTTCCTCTTGACCATGGGCAGCATAGCAAAGATCTCTGTGTTCTCTTGCCTTCAACTTTTTAAAATAGTCATTACCCTTTAGTATTCTTCAAGTGCCCACCTGTAATTATCTCCTTGGGGAATTATTGAGTTTGCATTGCCATTAATTATCACCAGCTGTCATCAGATGACATTAATTAGACTCCACTCTGGGCTCAGATCGATAAGCATCATCACACCCTCAAGACTGAGCTGTCCACATGAGTCCGGATGCCTCTGCAGAGGCCCCTCTGTGCCACCAGATCTGCATCAAGCTGCTGCCTCACCACTACAGCATGTGCGTGGTTGTCACATGGTCCTGTTTGCCTTTGTGAACGGGTACAGAGGAGTTCTCCCTCCATGTGTCCCATTTCCTGGGTGCAGGCTCAAAGGTATGAGTCCAAGCTGTCTGGGTCAACCAACAACCCAACCTGATGGTGGCCGTCTCTTCACAGAGTGGATTGTCCTTAGTTTGGCAGTCTCAGACACCTAGTTTCCCCTTACCACCTGTGTTTTTGAGTTGCTACTCTCTAAAAGTTACTGTCAAGTATCCAGAAATGTCCTTTGCTTCTTCTGGTGCTGTCGCAGGTTCCGGTGTTACATTTGGTTATAACAGGTTTTGTATGAAAGGGGCTGCTAGGAGAACTCCAGTGCTCCCGACTCAGAACTATAAGTAAGGGTGTCTAATACATTGTGTCATTTGTAAAATACACATTCCCGACTTCATGCATTGGAGACTGCAGCAGTGCCTGGCCTCATTCTGAGAAGCTCCTCGGCGTCTCGACTGTAGTGTCTGAACTCCGAGTTACACTGAAAGGAACCAGATTCCTTGGAGAAATCACTTTTTAAAAAAGATTTATTTACTGATGTAAATGTATGGATTCCTGAGTGAATCTGTGGGCATGCAGGTGCCCATAAAGGCCACAGAGGGCAAAGGATCCCCTGAAGCTGGAGTTCCAGGGGCCTGTGAGCTACCCTGTGGGTTCTGGAAACAGAACTGCAAGTACAGTACATGCTGTTGACCACAGAGCATCTCACTAGCTCCTTAGAAACAGCATCCACCAAGTCTAACAAAGAATCACCCAAAGACACCAATTAGGTCATGTCAGAAGAACTCAGAGACAACTTAAATAAGCTCCCATTGGAGGGTAATTTGGGTGATGAGGTTAGTAAGTACAGTGAATGGAATTTATTACATGTATTTAAACTAATAAATTCACTATGGTAATTTTTGTATAGGGTGCGTGAGAACAGCTTATTAAAGTGTAAGTAATTAGGAAAATTGCATGCATGTATTTTTTTTTCCTTCTAAATTACCTGTGCTTTGATATAAACAATTGATGTGTAAACTATATAGGATGTTCCAACTAAAACACTAGGGATGATAGTCCTCCTGTGTTATGGTTGTTGCCATGCTCATGGATCTATGGTACTTCTGGTCACTGCCTTCATACACAGATAGTGACACAGTGTGTGGGGGATGTTGAAAGTTCAAATCACTGTCTGAAAATATTCTTGCCCTACTCTTCCCTAAGAAGTCAAATTAGAGCCCAGCCGGGTCCCTAGTGCCTAATAGTGTTGGGAAGGAGGAGCATGGTAGATGGAAGCACTGGGAAGCATTCGAGAGAGCAGGGGTGGCTTCATATTGCAGAGCCCCACTTCTTGGCAGAAATACTTGATGAAGAAAAAGTAGATAGGCTCTAGAGATCAAGTGAGACATAGGAATGTGTCAGCCAGTTGC
This sequence comes from Pachyuromys duprasi, assembly GCA_028658305.1. NCBI lineage: Eukaryota > Metazoa > Chordata > Mammalia > Rodentia > Muridae > Pachyuromys > Pachyuromys duprasi. The sequence goes on from CM053748.1 coordinate 36,560,591, forward strand.
ACTCTCTAGACCTTACTTAAATTATTCTTCAAACTGTAGAAGCAAAGCGGAACTTTCATAATCCAATTGGGGAAAACATGAACAACTGATGGAACTAAACAATAAGTTGCAATATTTTAAACATAACTTATTAATCATGGGCTTTATTACGAGGTCTTACCTCAGCAGTACCCTGAAGAAAAGTTATTGGTGGGATTCTCTAAAGTGTGGGATTTGCTTCCGGTTAGTATAGTGGAGGGTTGCAGATAAAGTGAAGATGAGCTGGTCAATACAGAAGCTAGTGATGAGCACACGGCACTGTTACACCGCTTCCTTACCGTGTGTGCACTTTAACTACACTTAGTCATGTGTGTGCACATGCAGGGGTCAGTTGACAACTTGCTAGTTAATTTTCTTCTTCTATCATGTAAATTCCAGGAACCAAACTCAAGTGGCTAAACAAGCATCTTTACCTGCTTAAGCCATCTTGCTGGCCCATGTTTGTACTTTCTAAGCATCCATTATAATATATTCTAAAGAAATGTAAACATAATAAAGTAATAAAAAAAAACCAGCTTGATAACAAGAATGAAAAATGAAATCAGAAAGGAATAAATAAAACCTAACTGGCAGGGGTTTTTTTTTGGGGGGGGGCGGGATATTTTTAAAGAGGATCTAGTATAATCCAGGCTCGCCTCAAATTCACTGTGTAGTTGAAGGTAACCATGAGTTCCTAAACCTCCTGCGTTCACTTCCCCAGTGGTGGGGTCACTGTGTACACCAGCTGAAAGTGAAACATCTTAAACTAAAAATGTAATTATTAATAATTTTAATCACACAATAAATAGTGGATGGGTTAGATGAACCTAATTAGTGACTTATAAGCTTCATGTAAGAAATTGTATGGATCCTCTATCCAGAGAGTTCCTGAGTCTTGGAACATCTGCTAGCCTCTTCACAAGCCTCAGACCTGCTAGCTCCTCACCATCATGCTGTTGATATTGCATCGCCAAGTAAAACACTGAACTTAAAAGCAAGAGCATTAAATAAAGAGACAAAGAGATAAGTCAGTCGGTAGACAGGAAATGTAATGTGTCCCAAGCTAGATAAGTACAAAGAGATCCACACCTGGATACAGTATAATAAAGCTGCCTAACAACTATGGCAGAGATAACCTTAAAAGCATTTGTTCAGTCCGGGTACTGTCAGGGAGACAGAGAGAACACTAGGTATTTTGGAAGAGCAGACTTAACCTAGAAAACTGATTACATTGTTGAAGAAGGATAAAAGGGGGGAAAGGAAACACAGGGGTAACCCATGGGTAACAGCTTTAGGGCTTCCTTCTAGCCTAGGGGCAGTAGAAGACAAGTGCTGAGGCCTCTCCTGTCTTACAGATCTGTAGGAGGCATTCTGCATGGATGGAACCCTATTTCTAACAGTCTGGCTGCTGATGAGGTGCAGTGAGGCTGCTTCTAGGGGAGCTGAGTGCTCCCAACTTTGGATGCTATTGCTGCAGTGAGTCTGGGTGGCATTTCATTTGATCAGGAAGAACAACATTCCTTGCCCCACCAGCCCTCTAGTCCCCTAGGGTGGACGTTTACAGAACATAACAGGAAGGCTGCTCACAACAGAGAAAGGCGATTTGCAGACTTAAAGCCATAGGACCACAGTGCAGATTATAGAATTAGGCTTTGGACTTGAGGCAGAACAGCTTAATAATATCAAAGCAGCCATTCATTCATTTACTCATTCAACAGATATTTACTGAGGGCTTAGTTACTGCTTGCCACTCTTTAGTGCTTAGGATAAATCAATGAAGGAAAGCTGAAGGATTTCTGACATTGTAGAGATTGGGGAAGGACAGATCACCTACAGAGGGATGGTGACTGAAATGACAACCTGTTTGCCAGCACTGTCAAAGGCAAATGCCAATTTTGAAAGAACACAGACCCCCTAGAATTATATGACCTTCTGTGAGGGAAGGATAAAGACATTTAAAGATAAAAAGCTAAGAAAAGTTCACATCCAAGAGTCCTGGCCCCAAAGGGACTTTCGTGCAATAACCACCTAAGAAGTAAGATGATGAAGTTACGAATACTGACTTAACCTATCCATAATGGTTGTAGATTTTAAAAGAAATGAGAAAACTGAAATCCTTTTGAGTTAGACTTTTTGGCACTGTGACAAAATACCTGAGGCTAACAGTTTAAAGAAAGAAAGCCTGGACACTCTGGAGGCTGAGTTTGAAGCCAGCATGAGCTACACAGGAAGACAACATCTTAAGTAGCAGGAGGAAGGAAGGAAGTTTAGTTTGTTTTAGTTTGGCTCACAGCACTTCTTTTATTATAATGTTTTTGTTATGTTTGGAGTCAGCATAATAATGGTCATGTATATTAAATTTGGTTGTATTACTCCCACTTCAGTTTTCTGAGACAGTTCTTAGAGAATCACTATTATTTTTTTTCCTTGGATGTTTGTTACAGTTCATGCAAGACAGGCGTTTTCCTTCTAAAGAGGGGAGTAAACTGTTTTTAATAGGCATGGGGCTATTCAAGTGATCGCTTCTTCAGTGACCTTTGGTAGTCGTGTCTGTGAAAGTATTCATCCTTTTCGTGTAAATGGTTGGATTGATTGATTGATTACTACCTTTTGAATATCTGTAGTGATGTCTCCTGTTACTGATACTTGTGTGAGTGTGTTTTCACGCGGATATGCATAGCTACACACATCTGTGTGTACATACAGAGTCCAAAGAGCATGTCAGATATCCTCTTTGGTCACTCTCAGCCTGTTCCAGGGTCTCTCCCTGAACCTGGGGCTCATGTTTTTAACCTAGTCTAAAGATGAATAAGCGACAGTGACCACCCCGCCCTGTCTCCGTCTGAGACCCCTGTCTCCACCTGGCCCTCCTGACTCCACCCACCTCAGAGTTAGGGCTACAGGTATGGAAAGGCGCTGGAACCCGAGCTCCAGTCCTCACGGCTGCACAGCCAGAAGCCATGACTGTTGAGCCATCTCTCAGCCCCCGCTGCAATGACCGTTTTCTTAGTTTGAGTTTCGTTGCTACGAAGAGACCATGACCACAGCAACCCTTACAAAGAGAAACATTTGATTGGGGCTGGCTTACAGTTTCAGAGGTCAGGAACCCACACACAAAGAAAGATAATCTGAAAACCCTTATTCCTCTCAAATAAATTGAGCATTAGGCTAACGAAAGTATTTTCACCAAGAAATATAACACACATAAGTAGGGGAATTCTACCAACGTTTTGGTAAATATTTCAATCCCAACAGACAGACTTTGGAGTAAGAGAAAAGGGAACAAGTTTCTAGTTACTTTCTAAGGTCAAAAGTAACCTTGAAAATAAAACTTGGAAATGTATATAATGTATTATATATAAGATTTGAACTACAAACTTAATCTTATGAGCATAACAATATTATATGCAAAAAACTGTTGAAAGACTGGATCCAGCAATCCATTTTTCAGATTTATCTTGACCAATGTGGATTGTTCCAGAACATTAGGAAAGTGTTCCACTACTTCTCCAAACTGAAAAAAAAAAGATTCTGAACAGCAGAATGCATTTGAGAAATGCAGTCTCTGTCCATGACATGGACTAATGCAGAATGAGCAGCTGGGGACCATCTGCATCGCAGGCCTTCTGAGCTAACTCCTAAGGGAGAAAAGACAAAAGTCGTTTCAGAGAAGCATGCAAACCCCTACACTCCTTCTCGACCTTGTACGTGTATGAGTTACTTTCTGAGGCTGTGGTCAAGCACTGTGATCAGGAGAGCCTTACAGAAGGAGGAGCATGTGGTGTCACAGTTCCAGGAAGGAGAGTCCACAATGGCAGCAGGCTGCTGGAGCAGGAAACTCACACACAGGAAGAGAGAACTGGAAGTAAGGCAAGGCTAAGCTCAGGGCCCACCCTGATAACGTCCTCCAGCAGGAATGCACCACCTCCCCTACGGCAGCGTCAGCACCTGAGCTACGGAGGGCATGCCACATACTGACCACAGGCAAATAGGTCCATACAATCAATAGCGAGTGTGAAGAAGGAAATGTTACTAAGAAAGGCTGCTGCAGTCCATGCAGTCCTCAAAAAATTGTACCGTCATATTATCAGGTGGCTGCATATAAGGTCACTAAATAAAGATAAGTTGCATTTCCATTGTTGCAAAAATATGTTCATAGTATTTGATATAACGACAAATAAAGCAGAATCTGTGAACAAAAAATGATAAAAAGTTGAAAGACATTTTAAAAGGCCTAAATAGAAACAGTGTTCTTGGGTTCTGCTTATGTTCATAAATATTTATATGTTTACACACACCGTGTTTGTGGATTAGAAGACACACACACCATTAGCCTGTCAGCCTGACTTGTAGAATCAATGCTGACAGAGTAAAAATGCCAAGAGAACTTGGACATGAAAAGCAGGACTTTGCGCTGGCCTGGCAGCCCGAGCTCACCCCCATATCCCACACGGGGTGGCGGGAGAGAAGCAGCTCTCTAAAGTTGGCCTCTGACCTCCATGCTCAGGTCATGACACACGCGTGTGCCATGTCATTTATTGATTTAACTTTTTACTCCAAAATTTCTTTAAGAAAAGCAGAACTTTGAATTGGTAAGGAAAACTAAGGACTAAGGAGTCTGAAAAAAAAAAAAGGAATCCAGAATACTACAGAGGTGAAACAGTAGTCAGCGCTGTCCCTAAGTGGAGAAATCCAGACAGAAGCAAGCCTTCGCCTCTCACATTGATAAAGGTCCCTAACAGTCTCTATTATCCAGCTGGAAATGGCAGCATTCATGCTTCTGACAGAACATCATTACAGTCCTGTGGAGAGCAACACGGTAGCATCTACCAAATGAAAAGAGTGCACATTCTCTTGCATGCCATGTCCGTTTCTGGAGGTGTACACAATGTGCTCACACAAATGTAGTATCACACCTGTGCACAGCCTTCTTTTATCCCATTGTAATGATGAAATACTGGGAACAGATCTTCATTGATAAAGAGTCCAGTCAAGCTGGATGTGGTGGTGCACTCCTGTGATCCTCTCAGGAGGCAGAGGCAGGCAGATCTCTGTGAGGTCGAGGCCAGCCTGGTCTACAAAGCGAATCCAGGACAGCAATGGCTACACAGAGAAACCCTGTCTCTTAAAAAAGAAAAAAAAAAAAACCAGTCTAACAAATGGCGAACATCCACACAGGGAAGTACTATGCAGCCGTTAACAAGATGACAAGGTCACTTTCCTTATGCCAATGGAAAAAGATTTTCAAAACACACTGTTTACTAAAAGTGAAGCAAGTGTTAATTCATATAAAGTCTTGTTTATAAAAGACAAGACTTTATGTAATATATATAAAGAAGTTCTGAAAATATATACAAAACTGAAAGTAATGTTTACTTATACAGTCGAGAGGAGGGTGAGAAGGTGGATTTTCTCTTTTAAGTGTGTCTACTTGGTTCAAAGAAGTTGAATAGAACACAGCAGGGATACGAGCACCACTCTGCTGTTTACTTCAGAGGCCTAGGACAGGCCCACAGCCTCTCCAAACCGAAGTATTCTCGCCTGTAGAAAGATCATGATAGTAGAACCCCGCTCGTGAATTGTTCTAAGGACCCTCAGAACACTGGGTGCCCAGCTGAGTGTCGATGATCGGGTGCGTGTCTGAGGAGACGCCAGCCTTAGCTCATCCTTGCTTTGCAGAATCAGACGTCGTGGGTCCTTTCCAGCATGGCAGCCCTGTACTGGAGAGTGAAAGGTCAAGGGAAAAAAGCCATCGACTGCCTGCGCCAGGCCCTCCACTATGCTCCCTACCACATGAAGGTGAGTGAGCGAGCTTGTCTGCATTCCTCCATTGCCCAGTGGCTGGTGCTGTCTCGGTTATTCTTCCTCATGCTCAGCCAGTGTGAGGACAGGACCGGAGAGGTGGTGGCCTGTGGTTGCCCCCACCTCACAACTCTCCTACTGTACTGCGAGCCTCTCCTCACACCAGCAGGGCGTCTGGTTGGGAGTGTTCCAGAGGTTAGCTGATCACCTGTGGGTTCAGGTAGCTCCTAAGTGCTTCATTTCCTAACCCTTTAGATATATTAGTAAACTCCTAGTCTTCCTCTTATACACACAACCTGCTAGCCTTGGATCTTTCCATAGCACCCACTGGTACGGTGGCTGAGAGTGTACAATTTATTGTAATGTGCATACCAAGTTTACATCAGTCTAGATGCCCTACAGTGTACAGCCCCAGCTGTATCTGCTTGTCAGGCAGTGCGCAGGCATCAGTAGAGCCACCTCACCAAGGAAAGCTGGGTTTTAAGCACTGTTCTGCTTCTTGATAGTGTTCTGACCTTGGGCCAGACGTTGAACCCTGCTCTCTCTAAGGACACGCACTGTGTGGTTGCCCAGTAGGACAGAGACGGGTCCCTTTTTATTGTTTGTCCATGTCACTCATAGAGCCCAGCACAGTATATGACAGCTGTTCTCAGGCGGCATTTATAGGGGAAAGATCTGTGGGGATTAGCATTGCTCGTCTGTCAGTCTGTCCCGTGCTACACACTGAGAGAGCAGACAAGGCCGACTCTGCAAACCCAAGCAAGGGTCTTGCATATGGTGTGAAGACTATCATAACAGGTCGAGGGAAGGGTCCCTCCGGTCACTACAGAAACAGGTAGCTGGCTAGACCTGACCTTTGTGGGCACAAAGCTGCCAGCTGCTGTAGGTGACACTCCAGTCCTTGCACAGAAGCCAGGGCTGTAGCTCAGTAGAAGAGCCTTTGTCTACCACATACAAAGCCCTGGGATGAATCCAGTACAAAAATAAAAAACAGTTAATGCTTCCCCTACAAGGCTTTTAGCAGTGGGAGGGCTTTTGCTGGTTTTGCTTCTGGTGCAAGCTGTTTCGCCCTCTCCTCAGAGACCACTAGCAAACAGCAGCCTGGCCCAATGTGCTTCTGTGGAGGACTGTCATCTCCCAGAACCATGACTGTCTTCTTTATGCCTGTCAAGAGTCAGGAGTGAGCTCAGTTCCCCTCTCTCCTGTTCCCCCAGGACGTGCCCCTCATCAGCCTGGCCAACATCCTACACAATGCCAAGCTCTGGAACGATGCCGTCATCGTGGCCACTATGGCCGTGGAGATTGCGCCACACTTCGCCGTGAATCACTTCACTCTGGGCAATGTCTACGTGGCAATGGTGAGACTGGGGTGCGAGCCAGCTTAGTTCTGATAGAGGCGTATCTTGATTTCAAAATTGTTTGTTTTTTTTTAATATGTCACTGTCCTCGAGCTTCCCAGAAGTTTTATCTCCAAAATTAGCAACTATACCAACATAAAGTTTACCCACAGGGGTTTGAGAGATTGGGGTGCGGTGGTGGTGGTATTGGTGTTGTTGTTTGGGTTTGGTTTTTTGCAACTTTAAGATTATTTATTTTATATGTATTGACTATTTTGTCTGTGTATATGTATGTGTACCATAGGGTTGCCTAGTGTACTTGGAGATAAGAAAAGGGAGTCAGATCCCTTGGAACCAGAGTTACAGATAGTTGTGATCCATCAAATGCTGCTGAAAAGAACCCAGGTCCTTTGAAAGCGAAACCAGTGCTCCTAATTGCTCATCCTTCTCTTCGGTCCCATGAGTTGCGTTTTCTTAAATCACACAAAATGTAATGCCAGCATTTATAACTCCGTGGTTCTTCACAGTGGTGTTAACACACTAGTCTAAGATACTTGAACTGGCTCACATGTTTGTCTTTCCTCTAGACTCAGCCCCTCAGGACAGCGCTGCGCTTCCTCATGTGCAAGAGCAGATTAGGTGCCCAGCAAACACTTGGTGATGAAATTCTGTAGCTTCATAGCTACTGTTCATGGGGGGAAAATGATAACAACACCCTCCAGGTTGTCATCTAGTCAGAAGTACAGTCTGATCACGCACGTGTGAGTGTGTTGACGATTAAACCCGGAGTCCTAGCCCTTGATAAGCAAATGGTTTGCCATTCAGCTCTATATCCCCAGGCTTGATTTCAAAACTCAGAACCCCAGTGGTCCCTGCCAAACCTGTCATAACCACATATAACATGTGAACCAGGCCTTCTGCTGCCATTGCGGGGGAGCAGTTCCCAAGCTGCTCTCCCAGCAGACACTGGAATGAGCAGCCCTGGGCTGGAAGCCGTGTGTGTCTCATCTCTGACTGAGGCATGGACTCTGGCCAGCCTGGTATTGCTGAATGTGCAGTCGCCTTCTCTGTTTCTCAGAGCTTAAGACTTTTCTTTCCTCACACAGGAAGAGTTTGAGAAGGCCCTGGTGTGGTACGAGTCAACGCGGAAGCTACAGCCAGAGTTCGTGCCCGCCAAGAACCGGATCCAGACCATCCAGTGCCACCTAATGCTGAAGAAGGGCCGGCGTTCCCCATAGAACACAGCACCCCTTCCCTCCTCTCAGCTCTCCCAGCCAGTCAGAGCAGAGCCCCACCCCTGTCGGTATCCGCATGAATGATGTATGTGAATTGCCAAGTAAGACATAACAGCACTTGGCCTTGCAGGGCTGGGTTTGCTGGGTTTTTAAGTTCCTGCCCCCCAGCCACCCTCCAAAGAGGCATCTTCAGGAACAGGGTTTCCCAGACACTGTAAATACTGAGCCAGGAAAGCTCTGCTCTGTCTTCAAACCTCCATGCCTTCAGGGCTTCCGTGTGGTCCGGCCTCTTCCCTGGGGAGGCCAGAGCCTCACTGCCCATTCTTTGCTTCCTGTGTAGCCTCTGTTGTCCCTGGAATCACAGCGCCGCCTGGGGCCAGTCAGTGAGAAGCAGGGGTTCTCAGTGTCCACCAGCTCTCCCTCCTGCCCCGGCATCATTCATTCCACGCTGCTACAGTACTAGCTCTCAGAGATAGTTTGCAGGGGAGGAAGGGGAAACAATTTTACAAACAAAATATCCACAGCAGCTGAAACTTAGGGTCACCTGACCTTTGTAAGTTATTTATGTTGGGGCGGGAGGGGGGCTGAGCAGGGGAGTCAGCTGTGTGCAGCGTCTTTAGCGTTTGTATTTTAATTGCAGACCACAAGGAAACCGATACATTAAAATCCTATATAACAGGTTTATATATAGAGAATACATGTATTTGAAGCCCTCTACGGACCGCGTCTGTGCTACTAATTCGTTGTTCGCTGTGTTCCCCGTCTTGGACTAAGCGTGACTGTCAGCCCTCTCTCTGAGGCTGGTACACCAGCTCCTCGGAGGAGAGCCAGGAGCCAGGGTTGGGTGCCCCATGCAGTGCCCTTACCTTCGGTCCCTGGAGAACCAAAAAACTCCAACATTTTGGAATATATAAGGGCACATCCTGAAAACAAAAATAAAAATTGTCTATGAGCAAAATCACTCCATGGTGTAGCTTTTCTTCAGCTATGGGCTAATTCGGATGCTCTGGTGACTCTGCCTCTGGTTGCCTAATTTCTGGGTCATCCATCAGCAGCCAGGTAAGGAATGACCCCATCCATCACTAGTAGATGATCTTACAGCTTGAAACATTTAACCAGAAAGCCACATCCCCAGAATTTACCATGTGACTGACCTTCCTGGAAAGCCATAATCAAAGCCAGAGCCATGACTCTCCGGCTCCTTAGATGAAGACTGAGCCTCATATCTACCCAGTAAGCATCCCACAAGGCAAAATGGGGTCTACTCTATGGGATGGGGCTGCACCAAAGGCTGCATTCTACAGAGTTTTCCTGTTTTTGTCAGGCCATCCCTAACACCGGCTCACTGCAGGCGATGTCTAGCAGGTTGCATTTTCGATGGGAAGTGTTTTGAGACTGCCAAGCTCATGGGTTACTGGCTATGGTAAGGCTCTGCTCAGAAGGATCCTCCAGTATGTGTCTAATCGAGGCCTCCCCACCTCACCACACAGTTTGACAGTTTCCAGAAACCTTCAACAATTGTTTGTTCTCTTTCGACGCTTACAATAGATTTGGCCTGACGGATAATTCTGTGAGTTCCCACAGGGGTGTAGAATCCTGCAACCTCCATATCGATCAATATAAAACCTCCATTGTGGGCTGGGGGTGTGGCTCAGTGGCAGAGCACTTGCCTCACATGCATAAGATCCTCATACCACAAATTAGTAACGTTAAATTTTCTTCCACCCACAAAAGGCTGTCCCACTGATTGTAAACCGCCTCGGCCCTTAACTTTCGGCTACTAATGGCCTTCTCTCTGTCCCTAAAGTTGCAGCATTTCCATAGTGCCGTGGAAGTAGAATGACACCATGTACACATCCCCTTTGAAGCTAGCTTTTTTCGCTACCCAGGTTGCCCCTTCCTCACAGTCTTCTCTTTTGTGCCCTCTTCACTAGATGCCATCATGCGCTGACACTCAATCACACTGCACTGAAAGGAGCAGATCCCTTTGTCTCCTTCCAAGAGCTTAGCTCCTACATCTAATCAATGTCTGCGTCCTCTTCTTAACAGACATACCTGAAACTAAGTAGTTGCTCAAAACTATTAAACTAGACTTGAACAGACCAAACAATAAATGCTTCAGAAAACTATAGTGATGTCAGGGGGAAGAGACACTGGGAGCAGCATCTAGAAAGGAGAGAGAAGGCTAAATCAGGAACAACAGAGGCTTGGGAAAGGTGCTGGTCACTTCTGACCATGCACAACCCTTAACCCAGGTAAGCCCCTGGAATAAAGATGACCAGACATTAGGCCATCATTAAATGTTAGCTCTTATTAGCACAGGCCTTCCCTCTGCTACTAGGCTTTTCCCCAGTTCTAGAAATAAATAACCTTCCTGCTAATCCTGATTCAGAAGTGTCTTTTTAACACAGTAACTCTAACTTGAGAGGTGGCACATGCTCCAAAAAAGCCTCAGTAGGAACTCTTGTGGACGTGTTTATGGTTTTCAAATTGATGGATATCTTCCAATTGTATTTTTAACTTTACTAACTCTCTTCAGCTGTATCAAGTGTACCATTTTAACCTATCTGTGATTTTCATTTCATGTCACTTTTTGCACTGGAACAGTTTCCAGCTAGTTCTCTGTACTGTGCCCACCAGATTATATTATATAATCTCGTTTTATGGGGCATAGTCTTTTAGCCACTTGAAAAGTTTCAGTATCCTTATGTTTCAAATTGGTCTGTTTCTTGTCCATTAGACATGAGTTCTTATTTGTTGAATATGTTTAATATATATAACATGTAAACCCCCCCCTAAAAAAAAAAAAGAAGAAAAAAATTCAAACTGGCTTGCTTCCCTTGTCCCTTTCCTCTCCCTCTTACTCCTCTCCAGACACAATAATAGAACTCCCACTCGTGCCTCTGCTTTGGCCTATGTTTGCTGTTTCCTTTGCCTGAAATACTCATCTAAGCATCTGTGTGGCTCACCTTGCCATTTTCTTTCTCTGTGATCCTTCTAGGTCATGTATATAATTTAGGATCAGAATTAGTACATGTGATTGTGGGCACTTAGAAGTCCCATGATCTGTTCTCTGCAAGCTGGAGAGAGCTATATGCCAGAGAGTCCCAATAGGGTGACTCAAATGCAAGCCTGAAAGCCAAAGATCAGGGGCAATTAGGGCAGGTAGACCACCATTCCAGTTCAGTGGGACAGAGAGGATTCAGCCCACTTCTGCTTTCTGTTCTGCTCAGGCTATCAACAGATTAGATGAGGAGGAAAGTCACTGCTTTATTGTTCCTTGGTTCATCTACAACACCCTCAGAGACAGACAGAAAAGGCAGGCTACGCATCCTTATGATGGTGAGTTTTAACTGTCAGCTGGACACAATCTAAAATCTCTTGGGACGACAGTCTCAAAGAACTGTCTACATTTAGGTCGACCAGTTGGCACAACGATGAGGGATTTTCTTAATTGGATTTATTGAGGTCTGAAGACCCACCATGAATGTAGGCCACACCATTTCATGGCCTGGGATCTGGACTGGATAAGGAGAGACTGAGACATGCCCAAGCACACATGCATTGCTCTCTGCTCTTAGCTATGGGTGTGATGTGCTGAGCTGTTCGACATTCCTGCCACCTTGGCCTCTGCACAATGATGTCCTATAACCTGGAATTGTGAACAAAATTAATTCTTTTCAGTGCTTTGGTAGGGTGCTTATCGTAGGAGGACTGTCAACTAAGACAGTCCCTGTCAAATTGACCTGTGATATTCTATATCATCAGCCCCAAACCCTGTTGAGATTAAGTCCCAGTGAGACACTTAGCACATGCTAGCCTCATAGAAATGGCTGAGAAGAGCTGGTCTACATTCATTCTAAGGGTTTGGAATCTGAGTCTAGAGTCTTGTCAGCAGCCATTCCCACTACAGCCAAGTACACACAGTGACTTCCATGAAGCAAGCCAGTTGAGTAGGCTAAGGGATCAGTGCATTTCTGCTCGTTGTTCTCCAAATCCTGCAGGGCCAGCAGGGCACAGGAGTGGGGATCTAAGAACCAAGCTCTCTGTCATTGGTGACTGCATATTTAGGCACAGTGGTGTTCACAGTCAGGGGGCCTTAGGCAGGCTTAGGCACTGAAGTGTTCATAGCAGCTGCCAGCACAGGAGGCATAAGTTTGAAAGGAGAGGACAATGCCGTCCAGCTAACCACATCTGCCTGTTGACATTTGCACATAAATTCATTAAATTTCAGTTAACAATTCTCTTTTCTCTGTACTGGACACATTGCAAGGACTTAACAGTGGATGCCATGCAGGACATGCAGATTAGAAATCAAAGCTACACAGGCTAGCACCATGTTAGACAATGGATTTCACCCCATCTCCAAAAGTACTTCATCCAACACCAGCAGAGTCATGCTGGCAGATGCCTATGGAGAAGGCCAGAGCAGATCCCTTGATGCCAACCTCTCTCAATTCCTTGGGAAATGATTGCTGCTCCTCTCTTTAGACTGAGCAAAACTTCGGAGTTCCTGAAAGCTCCGACTGTGAAATGGAGCAGATCCGAGCTCTTCTGACTAAGGGAACATGGGGAGGCTGTGATAAGAGTACCGGCAGAGCCTCCCGCAGCCTCCCAAGGGACAGTGCCTCTGAATGTGCAGTCACCTGCCCTGCGTGTCCCGCCATTCATGTCTACTCATCCGCCAGCCATTGGTGCCAAAGATGCCTGCCACACACACAAGGTTATAGATGCCACAAGTCTCAGGGGAGGCAATGCCAAAGCACACTGGCACAGGTAACTGGTGGCCAACCGCAGCCCTCTGCCACAATACCTTTGAGTGAGATCACTGAGATGGGTGTCTTTCTCCCAGAATTCTTCCCACAGGGTTCAGCTTTAGAGACCATTGGACTGATAGTTCATCCTGTCCCTGTTGAGGTGAGCATGGGTTTGCCTGCATATATGTCTGGGAATCATATATGTGCCTGGTGCCCATGGAAGCAGATATCATAGCCTCTAGAACTGGAGTTATAGACAGATGTGAGCCCCTATGTGCCTCTCTGCAAGAGCAACAAATACACTAAGCCATCCCTGCATCCTTCTAACCCTATACCACCATCATCATCAGTTTCTTTTTTGGGAGTTTTCATACATGGAGGACACTTGAAAAATGACTCCTCCCCCAGCAGCTAACAAATAGGTCCAGAACTAAGGGTGGGATTTCACACCTAACTCCCCTCTCCATGCTGGGATTTAGTCTGGCTTAGTCTTCTACAGGTCTTGTGACTGCTTGTCATGGACACTGTGAGTCCATATGTGCAGCTGCCCAACTGTGTGCAGAAGACAGTTTCATTGTACTCATCCATAGACTCTGGCACTTACAGTCTTTCTGCCCACTCTTCCACAACAACCCCAGAGTCTTGGGGTGGGAGGTACAGAATACGTGTTTGTTCTTTAGTCTCTTACTCTGTCTCTTTGCAGATATGGGTCTCTGTATTGAGCATCACCTAATGCAAACAGAAGCTTCTCTGATGAGGCTGAGGGCTGCATTGAGCCGTGTGTATAAGACATTAAGCCTCAGTTTAAGTTTATGTCCACCTTGCAGCATAAAGGACTTGTATGAGTTCTTAGTTTTCTACTAACCTAAAATTCTTATGCATGTCATACATGGTAGTCAGCTCAGAATTTGAGAAGTTGTCTTGGGAGTTTGGAGGAGGGCAGGATTGGTGGGGGATGGTGTATGGGTGTGGGGGGAGGAGTGTGTGGGTGTGGGTGGTGTTTTAAAGAAAGTTGGTCAGGCTCTAGATGTAGCTCAGCTGCTATAGTGCTTGCCTAGGTATGCATGAAGCTCAGCATTCTGTTGTCAGAACAGCGTTAAGCCGGGTAAGGCAGTACACGCCTGTAATCCCAACATGTAGGAATCAAGGCCAGCCTCAGCTAGTGAGCTTTAGTTTTACACCAGCCTGGGATACAAAAAGCCCTGTCAGTGGCGGTGGTGATGATGATGGCGCTGGTAAGATGGCTCAAGGTGTAAAAGTACTTGTAGTGCTTGTTTCTAAATCCCATAGTGGAAAAAGAGAACTGACTCTTGCAGTTTTCCTCTTACCTTCACACAGAGCACATGCCTGAGCGCTCTGGCCCTCACTTGCTTCCTCTTTAAATAAATAGACAAACTCAGTTCTTCCTGGGAGAGCTTGCAGTAAAACTGGCAGGCAGAGGGAACAGCCAGAAGACTGGGGTTAGAGTCCTGGGAGAAAGCACGGAAAAGTGAGAGGAGCCCGAGACTGCAAGACTCCAGGACAGCCTGGGGTGGGAGAAGGACAGAAGCAGTTCTGGTGGGAGGGCAGGCTAACTGAGCCCAGTGCTGACAGGGAGGGAGGGAGGAGGGGACATGAGCTCCCGGCAGAGCCCTCTGGCAGACAGTGGCAAGGAGCCACTGCCATCTTCCACGCTCTAGATAATAGGATTGCACTGATGCAGGTCTATTAGTGGATGGACTGGTGGGGTCAGAATAGATCCAGGAGACTGGTGCGGAAGTGCTGATAAGAAGAGAACGTAGGAAAGAAGTGGGGACCCTGCGCTGAGAACAGACAGGAGGGAAGGCAGAGAGAGAGAGCTGATGGACAGTAGCAAGACCCATGATCCTTAGCAACAGGGCTTGAGGCTGACATGATGCGTCAAGAGGATCCCAGGTTTCTGGCTTGGGAGAGTGAGTGGATGATTACAGAAATACAGAAAGAAGGGTTGGGTTTAGATATGATCTCGAGTATGTGTGTGTAGGTTACTAGATCTTGAATGATGGTCCCCAGACCAACAGCATTCTGGGATCATGTTAAAGAGGCACACACAGTCTTGGGCACTACAGAATGAAAAACTCTGAGTGGGTCCGCTATTGTGAGTTTTGATGAACCCTCTTATCCCAAGAGCTCTGCAAGGAGAACCTCACTATAGCATTTGCCTATTCCAGTGGTATTTAAAAAAAAAAAGTTTCTGATCTTGAGCTACCAGTTTGACTTTACTAGGCAGACCCATACAGAAGTAGGAAGACATATAAACAGTCATGCCGGCAGAGAGTTGATTCTGGCCCCACACCACTAGCTTCTAGGCCAAGTATATGAGTCCCTACCGAGTACCTACCTAGCAGGCAGGTAGATAAATGATAAGGACCCAAGCTTCAAGAGAAATGAATACAGCAAAAGCTCAGGGGCCACTGATGCAGAAACAAGCACTAGGAAAACGAACACAGAACTAAGTGAGAATAGGTCTCCGCCCCCAAGAGGTAAGTCAGGTGACTGGAAAGGCAAGGGGTCTCAGAAGAGGAGGTGGTGGTAATGTTTAGAAAGAACGATGGAGGGGGCTGTGGGGATGGCTCAGCGAGGAGAGTACTTTCTGGGCAAGCACGAGGACCTGAGCTCCACCCCCAGAACATATCTGTGGGGGTGGGGGGAAGAAGCTGGTTATGGTGACTATAATTCTGATCCCAGCACTAAGGAGGTGGAAACAGAAGTGGTTCATGAGTTCCAGGCCAGTAAGAGAGCCTGTGTCAATAAACAAGGTGGAAGGCACCTGAGGAACAAGACCTGAGGTTGACCTCTAGCCTCCACAAACATATGCACACACTAGTGAATACACACACACACACACACACACACACACACACACACATAGAGGGGAAGGGGGGATAGAGGTACAAAGGGAGAGTGATCCTCTCCTCTTGAGAATGACAGCAGCGGGTCTTTAACACAGGAAATGGGTGGAGAGATGGCTTAGAGGATAAGAACACTTCTCCACAAGTATGAGACTCTGCGTTCAAATCTCCAACACCCATGTTAAAAAAAAAAAAAAAACTAGCATGGCTAAGCATAGTCTGTAACTGCAGCACTATGAAGGAGACGGGCAGGCACTTGGGATTTAGGCAGCCAGTATCTTTCTCTGGTCCCAGCATGCACTCTTACACTCACATAGGTCTCGATAATACACACACACAAATTAGGGGTGTGGCTATAGTAGACTACATGCCTGGTATGTGTGATGCTCTGGTTCAATCTCCCCAAAATATTAAAATAATAAGCACAAGAATTGGCAGCAGTGGAGGAGGAAGGCCAGGCTTCTGACAGAGGAAAGGCTGAGTGAGGGGCAGTGGCTCAGCCAGTGAGGAGAGACATGATGCCACAATGATGGTTGTAAGGCCAGCAAACCCAGGTAAGAAGGGTCGTGAGCCTTCATCACTCACCAAGTCATCTCTGCATGGGAATGCTTTCTGCTCCTCAAACACTCCAAGCTGCTCCCTGCCCCAGGCTGTGGGTTCATTTGTCACTGCCTGGGGTTCTGTCCTGTTGGCCCTCCTTTGAGGGATATCTCATCCTAAGCACTACATATCTTGCGGAGCCTGCCTAGCCTGATTCCTCAGTCTCTCTTAGATGGTCTGTGGTGGAGAGAAAAGCCAGACATTCTAATTCAAAGGATGGTAGTGGATTACAGAGGTGGAAAAGCATTCTCTGATGCCCACCTGACTTGTCTCCCTTGCCAGGTCTGGTCCACGCAGAAAGATGCTGCTCCTGCCACCGATTACTCTGTACCTTGCCATCACTGCCTAGTCCAGACGCCTGGCCTCTTTTTAACCCCTGAACTGCTATTTCCTTTTTTTTGTGCAAAGAACCCTTCTTACAGCATGTCTCCACCCTCTTTTCAGTGAGATTTGTTCTGGGAAGTCCCTACCACATACCTCATGGCAGTGGGGTTCATGGCTCAGCCTTCATGATGGAATGCTGCAGAGAGGAATGCCGGAGCCCGCCAGCAGGTTGAACAGTTCTTGAGTGGGGGGTGAGGATTGAAAGAAAAACGTAAAACCAACACACTACACATGGGATCAGTTTGAGAGGGCTGCCAGTAGAAACTGTCACACCAGTTTATTCCACAGTTGCTTTTTATAGCCAGAGCGAAGCACCTCAGCACAATGAAGGGGTTCATGGAGAAGTCAAACTTGTTTACCTCAACCACCTGTCTGTGTGATCCTCACACAAAACGGAAGTGAACTTGGCAAAACATCCTGCCTATCCCTGTCGCCAGGTGAAGGCCACAGTGAAAACAAGTAGCTCTCCACAGAGGACGATGGGGGAAAAAAAAAGATGAATTATGACAAGAACACATGTTAGTCCACTTTGCATTACTATAACAAAACACCTGGAATCTCTCTCTCTCCCTTCTCTCCTCTATCTCTTCCTTCTCTCCTCTCTCTCTGTTTTATTTCTATTATTTATTTATTTATTTATTTGTTTTCCAGCCCCCTCCTTCCTCTTTTCCCAGTCTCACCTTCACTTCCTTTCTCCCCATCCCCCCCTTCTCAGAGAAGGGAAGGCTCCCAAGGAATACTGACCTACCCTGCCACCTCAAGTCGCAGCAGGACTAAGCTTATCCTCTCCCACTGCGGCCAGAGAAGGTAGCCCAACTAGGGGGAAAGGGATCCAAAAGCAGGCAACAGGGTCAAAGACAGCCCCTACTCCTGTTGTTAGAGGACCCACATGATGACCAAGCTGCAAATCTGCTACATATGTGTAGGGGGTCCAGGTCTAGCCCATGCGTGCTCTTTGGTTGGTGGCTCAGTCTCTGTAAGCCCCCATGGTTAGTTGACTCTGTAGGTCTTCTTGTGGTGTCCTTGATCCCCTCCAGCTCCCTCTGCCCTTCCTCCCATCATTCCACAAGACTCCCTGCACTCAGCTTATTGTTTGGCTGTGGGTCTTGTAAGCTGTTTCCATCAGCTGCATGATGAAGCTTTTCAGAAGACAGGTTAGGTTCCTGTCTGCAAGCATAGCAGAGTATGATTAATAGTGTCAGGGGTTGGCTCTCTCTCTCACAAGATAGGTATCAAGTTGGGCCAGTCATTGGTTGGCCATTCCTTCAATCTCTGTTCCATTTTTGTCCCTGCATATCTTGTAGGCAGGACAAATTTTGGGTCAAAGGTTTTATGGGTAGGTTGCTGTTCCCTTCCCTCCACTGGAAATCCCATCTGGCTTTAGGGGGTGGCAACTTCAGGCTCTATATCTCCTGCTGCTAGGAGTCTCAGCTAGGGCCACCCCATAGACTCCCTGGAGACTCCCTATCCCAGAGATAACACCAGCTTATTTCCATTCTCTCTCCCAGTCCTCCCCAATCCCTACCTCAAGTCTCTCCACACCTGCTCCCCACCCCCTTTCCCACTGAGTTCCCTTTCTCCATATACTTCAGGTGACTATTTTATTTCCCCTTCTGAGTGAGATTCAGGCATCCTCCCTTGAGCCCTCCTTGGCTTCTTTGGGTCTGTGGATTGTAGCAAGGTTATTCTGTACTTTATGGCTTATAAGTGAGCACATGTTGTACTTGTCCTTCTGGGTCTGGGTTACCTCACTTAAGATGATCTTTTCTAGTTCCATCTATTTGCCTGCAAATTTCATGTCTTTGTTTTTAATAGGTGAGTAGTATTTCATTGTGTAAATGTCTCACATTTTCTTGATCTGTTCTTTGGTGGAAGGGCATCTAATTCTGTGCAATAAAAGAACTTTTGGAGGTAGCACCATCCCTGATTTCAAGCTGTCCTACAGAGCAAAAGTAATAAAAACCACAGGGTGTTGGCATTAAAACAGACAAGTTGATCAATAGAATCGGATTGAAGGTCCAGAAATGAACCCACACACCTATGGAAACTGAATTTTTGACAAAGAAGACAAAACTATACAGTGGAAAAAAGAAATCATCTTCAACAAATGGTGCTGGTCTAACTGGATGTCTGCATGTAGAAGAGTACAAATAGATCCATATTTATCACCCTGTGTAAAACTCAAGTCCAAGTGGATCAAAGACCTCAACATAAAACCAGATACACTAACGGTAGTAGAAGAAAAAGTAGCGAACAGCCTTGAACTCATTGGCATAGGAGACAACTTTCTGAATAGAACACCAATAGCTCAGATGGTAAGATCAACAATTAATAAATGGCATCCCATGAAACTAAAAAGCTTCTGCAAGGCAAAGGGCACTCAATAGGACAAAATGGCAGCCTACAGAATGGGAAAAGATCTTCACCAACCCTAATCTGACAGAAGGCTAATATACAAAATACATAAAGAACTCAAGAAATTAAACATCAACATACCAAATAACCCAATTAAAAATGGGGTACCGAGCTAAACAGAGAATTTCCAACAGAGAAATATCGAATGGCAGAGGAACACTTAAAGAGATGTTCAACGTCCTTAGTCATCAGGGAAAGGCAAATCAAAATGACTCTGAGATTCCAGACATAATGGCTAAGATCAAAACCTCAAGTGACAGCACATGCTGGCTAGGATATGGAACAAGGACAACACTCCTCCATTGCTGGTGGGAGCGCAAACGTGTACAGCCACTGCAAAAATCAATCTGGAGGTTTCTCAGAAATTTGGAAATAACTCTACTTCAAGACCCAGCTATACCACTCCTGGGCATACATCCAAACTATGTTCCACCACACAACAAAGACATTTGCTCAACTATGTTCATAGCAGCTTTATTCATAATAGCCAGAAACTGGAAACAATCTAGATGTCTCTGTCTGTTTTTTTGAGACAATGTTTCTCGTCATAGTCTGTCCTAGAACTCCCTCTGTAAACCAGACTGGCCTCAAACTCAGAGATCCAACTGCCTCTGCCTCCTGAGTGCTGGGTTTAAAGGCAAGCACTACCATTTGGCTTGAAGCAAGTCTCTTATAAGGAGGAAAAAAATTTAGATCATCGTTTTGGAGGCTCAAATCCAAGACCAGGAGGTCTGGCCTTAGGCTGGGCAACAGACAGTGGCATATCATGGCAAGAGCATGTCAGGAACAAAGTTGTCACATCAAGAGCCAGACAAGGAAGAATGAGAACAGGCAGGGATAGGTTGGACCCTTTATAAAAGTACTCTAGAGAGAAATTAGGGAATTCCATGACTTAGGAGGCTAAGGCAGGAGGATTGATATGAGTTCTATGCCAGCTTGGATTACACAGCAAAACTCCATCTCAAAACAAAACAGAGTCTCATGAGAACCATCAAGGGAGGCAAAGAACAGCTTCCCACCCACAGTATTTGAGAACCTCTTCTAGAACCCTCCCTAATGTCCCACAGTTCCTCCCTGTGGATCAAACCTGCACATATATACTGGTTCTCAACCTTCCTAATGCTGTGACTCTTTAATACAGTTCTTCATGTTGCGGTGACCCAAACCATAAAAGTATTTTTGTTGCTACTTCATAACTGTAATTTTGCAACTGTTATGAATTGTAATGTAAATATCTGATAAGTGAACCCTGTGAAAAGGCCATTCAAATCTCCAAAGGGTTTGTGACCCACAAGTTGAGAACCATTGTATACTAACTCAGCAGCAGCCAGTAGGAACAGGGCACGCTGTGAGTTTTTTAAAGCACCTGCATGATTACCTACCTCTACCTAGCAACTGTATCCATTCATAAGATGGAAACCTCCTGCTCTCAGATATCAATACATCCTCCTCTCTTAATGGAGGGGCTGGCTTATGGTGAGTTTCCTTACATGTTGTTGAACAAACAATTGATCTATAGCTGAATGGCTGGTGGATGGAAGAAAATTGGGCTTGGAAAATGGGGATGAAGGGCCTAGACCAAGGTTGTGAGCTAGGGGATGTCACAGGTGGAATAGAGGAGAGAATATTAACAATAACTAAGATGTATGAAGAAAAAGAAAGCAGACAAATGGGGCTGCCTCTGCTCTGAAAACTTTTGTGTTTAAGGTGCCATCAATGGTCAAAAGTAACCCCAAAGGATGGGCAAAATTACCCACAAATCACACATCTGACAAGGGACGAATACCCAGGCTCTGAAGAACTGTGTCAGTCAGGAAAGAGCTTTCTGTGCAAACAGGAGGACCTGAGCTCCATTCCCAGCCCCCACCCAAAAGCTGGGCACAGCAGCACGCCTGTAATCCCAGCGCTAGGGCTTGCTGGGGCCCACTGGCCAGTCACTGACGCAGCACGGACGAGCTCCAAGCTCGATGAGATACTCTGTCTCAAAGAATAAAACAGAGACTGATTGAGGAAGACATTTGATGTCTACCTCTGGCCTCTATGCATGAAAGAGAATGAGAGATGGAGAGGGAGAGAGTTGAGAGAGAAAAAAAGCAGAACATATAACAAGGGAGTGAAGTTGGCACCACTCAGCTGAACTTCAGGGGCATCGCTCAATGAGCAGGACCCTACATGTCCTCAATTGGGACATCCCATGGTCTTCACCTGGAGCGTCTGTCTTACCCAGCTCCAGAGCAAGTGCCTGAGTATCTTGAATAGCCACCCCAATATACTTTATGTAACACAGGCTGGCCATGAACTGACTACATAGCCAAGGCTGGTCTTGAACTTTGGATCCTGCTGACACTACATCCTATGTGCAGGGATTAGACACGTGTACCGCCACTCCCTGTTTATGTGGCACCGGGGATCAAACTCAGGGCTTTGCACACATTAGGGAAGCTTTGGACCAGCTGAGCTGCATCCCCAGCTGTGAGTGTTTCTTGAGCTCACATTCCCAGCTACCACACCAGCTCTGTTCTCCGCCTTCAGGCCTCTTCTAGCCCTGTGGGTGTCCCCTGGGTCAGGTGTGTATAATCCATCATCATTTAGTTACTGAGCCATCCAACTACAAAGTAGTCACCCCAGAAAATACTTTGCCATTCCCTTCCCCCTACCAATGCCAGAGGGAAGACTCAAGAGCTCCTACAGCAATACAGCCCGCCCACCCACAGTCACATTCATCCGAATACTGAGTACTCCTGAGGGTGACACGTCTGTGCCTTGTTAAGGGGAAGGATATTGTAGAAACAGCTAACACTCATTTTGATCCAAGGCTGGTGACTAAGGAGGATGATCGGGCTGGGTCATTCCGGGGGTAGAAATGAAATGCGCTTAGGAGAAAAATGAGCCTGAAATTCTTCTGTAGTTTTAAATCTGTCTCCGAGGACAGCCCAAAGGATCCCTAGACAGAACCAAAGACAATGTCTGCCCCTCCTACAGTGACTGTAGAGGAAGGGGCGGCATTGGGTGCTAAAGAGCATTCCCTTTTGCTTCTGCTGGGGTTTACGAGCCTTTGAGAAGCTGATGCTGGCACTGACGCTCTCTCTGTAAAGATGCTCTGAGCCCGTAAATTGCATATCATTTTGGGGCTCCCCTATGGGTCCAGAAAGAGGATCTCAGATCTGAATGAGCACACGGTCCTGCATGGGAGCACCAGTTAACAGTTGGCCTCTCGGTTTCTCAGTTGCTGTCCATAGAGACCACAATGGGCACAACCTAGTGCTGTGACCTACAGAGACCTCTAAATAGTCCACAAGCTTTTCATGCAGTTTCTCGCTCGCAGACCATAAGCTCAGACAATGTCCCTGAGCAGAGGATGCTGGGACCCTGCAGCTCAGTCTGCAGTCAGCCTTCCAGGGAGCACTTAGATTCCAGCAAGGTTCTTGTTTGGGAGGTAGTGGAAAAGAAAGGTGGCGTTCCAATAAGACTTTATCTAGGTATGATTTTACTTTGACTGCACAAGGGTCAGATCAGCTCAGCTCAGAAAGCCAGTCTGGCCTGGTGTGTCCTTTCCTGAAGAGCAGGATACCTCTGAGCTTCTTACCCACCAAGGGCATGGGACAGGACTCTGCTGGCCATGAGATCTCGCAGCCACAAGAGGGAGCCACGAGTTCTGAAAGGGGACAGTCTGGCTATGAGCCTGTCTCCCGCCTTCATCTCCCTCAACGCCCACGCAGGCTTCCTAATCGTGATATTGGGTGCCGACTATGGAGGTGGGCAAGCCATAGGATGCAAGGTGTGGTGGGCCAGCAGCCGGGCAGGTGTTCCTCTGCCACTCCAGGCAAGTGCCAGGAACACCTTTGGGACAAGATGTCCTCCCCCACCCCACCCCCCATGCCTCTGAGTTTGCCGACCATTTTCAAGAAGCACCTTACCCTTTCTTAATCCCTCATTTTCTTTATAGCAAAATCAACCAAAATTTAAAGGGGGAATGGGGAAATGCAGACAGGTGAGAGGAGCCTGTAACTAACCCTTCTCAAAGCCAACCATCACCAAGACAGAGGGATGTCCTCCCTGAAACCTGCTCCTTAGCACAAAGGGGGTTTTCAGGAAGGATGCAAGTCTGTAGACACATGTCTGGGCAGTTTGCATAATGCCACGAAACACCTGAGATGCAGTATTCTGAAGGGAGAAACAAGTGTACCAGACACTTTTCTGCCCTCAAGACTACGGATGTCTGCCCTATTCAGTGCCAACATGCCATCCTGATATGATTTCTGCTTTACAGCTGAGGAGACTGGACACAGAGAATTGAAATTATTTCCCTGCAGCCTTGCAGCTGGGTCTGAAGTTGAACTGCTTTGTTCAGAAACCTCCCAGAGCCTCTGGGAGAATGGTCTGGTAGCTTTCGGGCTCAAGAGAGCAGAGAACACTGCCCTGTCCTGACCATGTCAGCACCACACTACAACCTGTGCCTGCAGCACCCACAAACAGTCCAGAGTTCTCAGGGTGACCCCAGAGTGACAGCCACCATTCACCAACCACTGCTCCTGACCAGATTTCAGAAGCTGTGAGAGCTGGAAGGAGGGGAAGAGAATCAGAGACAGGTCCTGGTCAGATAGCTAGACTGTTTCCTCTCCCTCTCCTTTCATGAGGGACTCCACAGCAATGCCTCCAACAATGGTCATCTTCTCTGGAGAGAAGCCCTGCATCCCTCCTTAGCGACAGGCAGCTCTGAAAACAGTCCAGACCCCTCTGTTCCCACCTCCTGTTCTTAAGACACCTATTCCCAGACTCAGCCTTGAGGCCCAGGGAGAGGCCACTCTCTGTTGCCAGGGCAACAGCTTCATTGTTCCCGGGCAGTTGTTGAGCTCCAGGCCCCCTCTGTTCCCGGACTGGGCTCTCCCTACCATTTGGAGCCAGTGGAGCTGGCAGGCCCCCATTCTACTCCTCAGGATTCAGAGGAGGGGGAGAAAGGATGGCTGGTCACCATGCCAACACCGCACTGCCCACATTCCTGAGGGAGGGAGCAGCAGGGTGCTCTGCAGCCTAGAGAGCAAGTGGTGATCCCCTTGAGTCACCTGCCCAAAGGCCCCTGCTACCAGCCCAGCCAAAAGGCTGAGGGCTCACCTCGGAAAAGGATTTTCCCACCATGTATTTTTGCCTATTTCACTCTTATGTTTGCAGGGTTAAACAAAGCTCGGGGCTTAGGACTTCCCTTGACAGACCTGAATCTTCAACCAGCAGGGGCAAAGGAGCCAGATCCTGTCCCCCAGAGCAGGGGTAGCCTCATTTCGTTTCATCCATTTACTCTTTCCCTCACTGTCTCCTACACTTAAAAACATTTACCAAGGTGACTCAGGACCATCTTGTCGGTTAAATACTTTCAAACCCAATTTACACCTGGGGGAGATTCTCCAAACAGTAAACGGTCCAAAGTGTCCCAGATACCAAGCTTTTGGAGGAGGGAGCAGCCTGGGGTCTGCCTGGCTCCAGCACCCCCACCGAAACACTGAGAAAAGAGATCGCATCTGCCCACCAACCACAGCATCCTCATCCCCGCTGTGCAAAACAAGTAAATTGATTATTGACTAAAAAATGAAGCTGGCTCAAGGAAGTTGAGGGCAGGGCGTCTTGCACTGTCTTGCCAGCTGCTCAGTTTTACAATGAACTCATAAACAGATGTGCAGGACAGCTACCTACTGTGTGAGGGAAGCAGCAAGATGGCAACTGTTTGCTCATTCATTCTTTCTTGCCCTTAGTTAATAAGTACTGAAGGATCCTATGTGTCATGAGGACATAAGGACAGGACAGACACTATGTCTGGTAAGAAGGACAGATGTGTAAACTGTCCTTTCCAGTCCGACAGGAAGTGCAGGAACTGGAGGCTTCCCTCCACATGGTGTCTGTGATTGAGGTCTGAGGGTTTGGAAGCCACTCTGGCTGAGTTCAGTGGAGTCTCCCGTGCGGTAACCCATGAGTCACACACGGACTCAGCTGACAGCGATTCTGACACTCCTCGAGCTCAGTTTTCACCCAGTCACTGCTGTCTTTGTCATATCTGTGTACCACCTACCGTTATCCAAGTAATAATTTTCTTTGCACTGACTGAGGTCTAAAATTAGGGGCTGGAAAGGTAGCTCAGCCAGAGCAACGCGTGCTCAGAGCCCTGGGTTCAGCCTCTGCAGTGCACAAACAGGGCGTAGTGGGTTCCTTCCACTCCAGGCTGATTTTTTTTTCTCCTTGACTCAGAAGGCATGGTGGAGAATAAAAAAACAAGAGTGTCCTTGGTAAGTCACTTAATTCTGTTGTGGGGTTGCTATGCCAGAACCCCCAACTTCAACTTGCTGCCACCCAGTGATGCCTACACTAAAAAAAAAAAAAAAAGAAAACAGAAACAAAAAAACCACAGATGCCTCTTGCATCATCCTTGCATACATTTCTGGTGCTCCTGCAGAAGACAGGTCAGAGCCTTCCCAATGACCGATCTACACAGTCTTCTGTGGGGTCCTCCTTCCCCTCCACTGATTCAGTATTTTCATCGTGACGATCTGCTGTAGGCTCCACTCTCACATCCCTCTCTTCACTCCGCCTGTCACACCAGCTCTGTCTGGTCCCTTCTTCCTGGGCTTTCACTCCATCAGCTGGCCCTCACTCCAGAGGGGAACCCCAAGGGCAGCGATTCCCCAGGTTTACCTTACGCAGCACAGCAAGGCCTGGGCACCGAGTGACTCACTGGAAACCTCCTGGATTCTGTTTTCTGTTGGCTTTTGCCATTTTCCCTTCTGAGCACGTTGCAAGAGAAAAACCAAGCAGGGGATTATTACAGGACGTAAAGTCTGAGCCTGCAAATCTTGCCCTTTCCTACACACACACACACACACACACACACACACGTACATCTGTTACTATTGTCTGACAGTCTGCCGCCAGTGCTCTGTTGTGCTGAAGTTTTTCTTCTAGCTAAAACAAAAGGCCATTTTAGAAAGCAGTCTGGCTAGTGTGCAGTTTTACTTCATTTCTGTGAAGTAGCCAAGCCAGGCTAACCTAGGAACGTAGAGATGGGAAACTGATTAGTTGGTTCTTTGATTTGGGATGATGAGACTTGGGAGTGACAGGTGAAGAAAACAGAGGGGTTGTTTGCTTGCTTGCAGAGCTGTCGATGGAACCACACGTTAGGCAAGTGCTCTTCCACCGAGCTGCACCCCCAATCATTGTTTTGGTTTTGAGCTGATGAGAACATCCCATAGTTGCTTGTAGTGATGACTGCAGCATTGTGAGAATACAGTCGAAACCATTTTGAATTGTATGATTTCAACGGCTGAACTCTATAGCATGTGAATTGTACCTTGAAGCTGTTACCAACAGATGAGGTTAGAGGGGGACAAGAAAGAGAAGTGCAGCAGGGCCCTTCACCAACCTCCTCCACTGCTCTTCCCTCCTGTTACTTTTTCACAGTTGTCAGTACTGCCCACTTCTGTCATTCACCCTATCAGCCTCGCTTCAATTCCTTCCGTCTCTAACTTAATTTAGTGATCATCAGAAGTAGCATTTGCTGAGCTCTGATTTTGAGTTTGGCAGGACTTCCTCGTTTAATCCCTTGTTGAGGCTGGTTATGTGCAGAGCTTACTGATACAGGTTACCTAATTGCCCCATGCAGGAGGCTAAGTGAATAGCAGCATCTTTTCTCTTCCTGTGCTACTCCCAGCCCCTTCTGCTAGCATACCCTCCTTGTAAATCTGGGCCTTCCATTGATATCTCCACCAAACCACCCTTCAGTCATCGGCACTGTCTGCCAGCCTACAGGCTCTCCTCCAACATAAGCTCCCCCAGGCTGTGCCCACCTGGTTCACAAACAGGAACTGTGGCCAGGAGGAACATTCAGTCTGCAATGTAAACTCCAGAGTTAACAGTAGAGAAACAAACTCAGAGCACTCCGTGCAGGGCTCGAGATAACCAGGACAGTCCCCCAAAGTGTCCCAGGTTCCTTTAAACCAGTGGTATCACCCTCAGCGCTAGAGAGCGAATGGGCCCCAAAGTTTACATGCATGCTTTCATTCCCCGGGTTCATGACTTGCTGTGTTGGCTGATCTCACAGCCTCACCGGATTCCTTAAGTGAAAGTCAGGGCAATGGTTCATTAAGACCACAGTCTCCCCCATATCAGAGTGATGATATCCATGGGGGCTTCAGGTAAATCTAATCACCCGAAACCCCCACAACTCCGTCAAACATCTCCCACAGGCAGAGACCACCCTCTCCTATCCTACCTAAGTCCTGCTTGCCGAGAGACTACGGCTGTCCTCTGCCTTCAACAGTTGACTTAGCCTCCAGATCCACTTAAAGACACTCTTCGTGTTCAGGGAGGCAGTTATAAAGTTTGTAACTTGTATGTCAGTGAGGTGGAAGCGGAGAAGAGAAAGTGAAGGAAGGAAAGTGGGGAGAAGGAGAGATAAGAAGGGAAGGGAAAGGGGATGGAAAAGAACAGAATGTATGTTTTGTGTGTGCATGAATATGTGTGTTCAGGTGCACGCATATGTGGGGGGTGTGCGTGTGGGAAGGTATGTGAGTATGTGTGTGCACACGCATGAGGAGGTCGAAAGTGGATGTCAGGTATCTTCCTCAGCCACTCTCCATGTCATTTTGAGACAGTGGTCTCTCAATAGTCCTGGGCGAGGCTGCCTGGCTAGCACAGATGTTCCTGTCTCCACATCCCTGTGCCTTGATTACAAGTGTTCAAGGCTTTACTGGACGTGCATGAGTGCTGTGGCTGTATATACGGATGCACATGCCTGGTGCCTGTGGAGGTCCAATCCCCTGGAGCTGGAGCTACAGCTGCTGTGAGCCGGGGACGAAATCCAGGTCCTCTACCAGTGCAATGCATGCTCGTAAGTGCTGAATGGTCTCTCCAGCCCTATACCTGTCTTTTTATGTGAGTCCTGGGGGTGATACTAAGTTCCTTACTGGTATGGCGTGCCCTTTATTGTCTGAGCTATCTCCCCAGCCCTGTTCCTGGGTAATCAGATCCCAGCATTGGTTATGTTGTAAAACTACAAATAAAGCATTGGCTATGTAAGAAATACAAGCAATGTAAAGATAAACAGCAACAGAACCAGACGGACCTGCAGATAAAGAGGCCTGTAGTTGCTGGCTGATTGTGGTAGCAAGAACTAACATGTGTGAGGCATTGCATCAGGACCCTACACAAACAGCAGAAAGGGGAGGGGACGTTGAGATCTAGCGAAATGACAAAGTGTTTAAGAACATCACAGGAGCATGCATCTTCACTAAGCTCCCAGACCACATCAGGTTAGGAGGAGAACGGTGTACTGTATGTAGCATATGACATTGCGAGCTGATGCTGTAACTCTCCTTCCCAAACTCCCCCCAAAGGAACAGTGGTCGTTCAAGGGAGTGACTGCATTGACAAAAGAGAAACACCAGCACTTTCAGGGCTTCCCACCAGCTCTCGGTAAACGAGAATCCTTCATCATGGGTTGAGTAAGAACTTAAGATCCTGGAAATGAATAGAATTTGGGCCAAATAGTGAGTGTGGGACAGACTGACCCGTATCTGCCCTCTGATTGTCCCTCCAGGCCCTGAATGGAGGGTTGAAATATACACTCAAATGAAGGCTGACCTGACCTGTGGGAGACAGACAGCGGAAACAGAAAGGACCAAGAGAGTGTGCCTGTTGACATCAGTCACTAACAAAGAAGCCAACCCAAATCAGTGCCGTGCTTTGGGGACAGTCACAAACTAGTGCCATGACAGACAGCTGGGGTGTATGCTGGAATCAACCCATTATGGATTCCTGAGAACAGTTCTCATGATGTGTGTATGTGTGTGAGTGTATGTACGTGTGTGTGTGGTCTGTTTGCATGTGCGTGTAGGTGGTATGGTGTGTGCCTCTCTGTGTGTGTTTGGTGTGTGAGGTGTGTTCACATGTGTGAAAGCCAGTGCATGTGTTTGAAGGCCAGAGGTAGGCAGCACATCTTATATAGACAGCCAGGGTCTCTTAGTGAACCTGGAGCTCACTGATTCAGCTAGTCTACCCAACCAGCTTTCTCTGGGGATCTCCATCTCTGGAGCACAGGACTTACAAGCAGCTGGTCACACCTACCTGGCATTTATATGGATATTGAGCTTCCAGATTCATTTCCTCATGTTTGGGAGGCAATCATGAGGTTTTCCCCATGACCTCATAAGTCTTCACTTTGTATGCTTGCAGTCCGACATGGCACTCGTAGTTAAGCCAAGGATACAGGAAACACAAAAATCAGGATCTCTCTGGCACTCTTATCCTCCGTTTCTGAAAGCCAGTTTACCCAAAAGCCACCGAAGACCCCAGTCACATTCTCATTTACTGTACCTCTATACATGTCCATCCTGTGCTTGGAGAGCAATGGCAGTCAGTAAGTAATCAGACTGTGAGTTTAGTTACAGCTGAGGCTCCAGATGTGGTCTGCGTACTGAGTCTTATCATCACAGACTCTGACATCTATTGGTTAGATGAATGGCCACAAACAGGGATGGATCGTTGGAGGGGGTTGTGTGTAGGAGGGATGGTTGCATCAGAAGCTCGTAGCCGTTGTGTTGTTTCACTGGAATTTAAACAGGGGAGTGAAGACGGGCATCCTATAATGCAGACAATGAACGACAAGGCTCTACCACATTGCAGTTTTGAGAGTGACTTAGGTTCCTCTTACAAACAACCTCTCAGGGAGACCTGAACTTGAAAACTTGGTTCTGTATCCAAAAGCTGCAGTCACAGCTCCCTGACTCCTGTGTCACAGTCAGTGGAAGGTTCCCTAGGTTCGGCACTTGTCTCTGTGGGTTCCAAGCTCCCCATTTCTTAGCAGTGGTTGAGGTGGTGAGCAACTCTTTTGAATCTCAACTCTATCCACTGACGATGGGCTGTTGTGCTGCTCTGTTAATCGGAAGAAGACGCACCATCCCACACTCCCTCTGGCTGGCACTCTTCCTTCAGTTCCTTCATGGTGGCCATTTCTCCATCATCCGCCAGGATCCTCTCCCTCTCCGTCGCCTCCTCTCAGAAGCCTGCCTAAACCGTCAAGCAGAGCAGACCAGCTTTCCTCGGCATGACCATTATTCCTTCTGTGCCCCGAACTTAGGTCAGACTGTATATTCTAGAGATAAACGTCTCTAGCACTGCAGTCACTTACGTGAATTTCATGTTCTTACCTGTCTCTACCCTCCCGAGAGAACGAGCATTCCTTAAAGGCCCGAGACACCCTTTGTGGTATGCTCCAGGCT
Organism: Pachyuromys duprasi; assembly: GCA_028658305.1. Lineage (NCBI taxonomy): Eukaryota > Metazoa > Chordata > Mammalia > Rodentia > Muridae > Pachyuromys > Pachyuromys duprasi. The sequence continues at coordinate 36,591,267 of CM053748.1, forward strand.
AACAACTCTTCATATGGAACGTGTTGGTCCTGAACATTTTGCCACCATATGACCACAGACTTCCCTTTTAAAGTTCTTTATATGTATATGCGGTGTGTGTGTGTGTGTGCGGAAATCAAAGGACAACCTCATGTTGTCACCTTCCATCTTGTTTGAGACAGGATCCTTATTGGGTTTCACCCCTGCATGCAGCAACCTAGCTGGATGGAGTTCCTAGCTTCTGGGAACTCTCTTGTCTCTATCTCTCATATCTGCGTAGAAAGCTGGGATTACAGATTCACGAGGCTGTGCAGAGCTTGCCGGCATTCTGCCAATCCAGACCGTGGTCCCCTCGCTCTTACGGCTTTGCCTCAACTGTTTTGCCTCTCTGCCCACTAACTCATCTCCCCAGCTCTTAAAGTATAAACACCTACTCTAAAATGTCACTGAGCATCCAGGCAGTTTCTACCCTTCTTTCCCTAACCTGATCACCTTATCTTTCTCTGGAACATTTCATGCCCGCTCACTTTGCAGAAACCGGTGTCCTTCTCTCGTGGGAATGGTAGAGGAGGAGAGGAGGCAGGGATTCCTGTCCCAAAGCCCCGTGGAAGCTCAGAAGCTGCTCAACGGACAGCACCCATGGCCTCCTGGTCCCCATGAATGACAGCTGTCCTCTTAATGCACTAGTAGGTGAAGGTATTCCCAGCAGTGGTCAGGGGTCAGAGGTCAGGGGGATGGAGGGAAGAAGGGATCAGGAAAGGTGGTTGACCTGTTCTTGGGCTGAAGCAGCAGCTCCCAGGGATCCTTCCAACACCCCACCTTCAGCCACCAGTTTGTCTCCTTGTCACTGCCTCCTCCCTGGGGAACGTATGTTTCCATCCCCATTAAATATTTCAAACATTAAAAAGGAAGCGCCAAAGGCGGATCTCAAAATTCGAGCCAGCCTGGTCTACAGAAAAACTGAAAACAACAACAGTGTCAAATCCTGAACATCGAAACACAGTAAAAGTCCAGACTACAGACAAGAGTTGGCTCTGACATCCTCAGGTGCCCCGGGGCCAGCTCTCTGTTGCCCAGGAAAGCCACCTCCTCCTTGGCCCTGCTCCCCTCAGAAGGACAGAGGAGGGGCAGCTGCCTCAGCTGTAGGTGGGTTTCCGCCTCTGTTCTGTCTCCACCTTGCCCTTCCATTTCCGCCCTTTTTCTCCGCCCCTCTTTCTACACCAGTCACCCTTTCCCTGGCAGCTGAACAAGTCTGGCAGCTGGGGACAGAAGAAACAGATGCCTTGAGCATACTCCTGCCACCTGCTTTCCCTTCCATGATCCCTCCTCAGGAGAAGGAGATGGCAGCTGATTCTCCTGCATCAGGTCTTCGCGCCGCTGATGACAGTGTTTATTCTTAGGCACAAAGCAGTGGACAAAAGACCTCAATGATCAAGCTACACCCTTACCAGGGCCTCTGAAATGGCCTTTCAATGGCCTTCTCAGCGCCATTGAAATTACTTTAGTCTCCATTATTTAAAAAAAAACAAAAACAAAAAAACAAAAAACAGGCAGTGGTGGCACTTTAATCCCAGCACTCAGGGGGCAGAGGCAGGCAGATCTCTGGGAGTTCAAGGCCAGCCTGGTCTACAGAGCAAGTTCCAGGACAGCCATGGCTACACAGAAAACCCCTGTCTCAAAGAACAAAACAAAACAAAAAAGGAATCAGGATTGGGGTACCCAACCCCTCCCTGACATTGAGAGGGGGAACACAGTCAAGCACAAGGCAGAGCTTTTCTGACCAAATTGTTGGCAGGGTCAGAAGCCCTCGTATCCTCCAGCAGCCTCCCCCAAACCCACCCAGCCGCCCTGGCATGCCTCTCCCACAAGCCAGAGCCAGCTGCTCTCCACACAGAAGCCAGCATGCCAGAGGTGACCAGGGACTGTGGACTCAAGTGCTGCAGGGACTGTAGGAAGCAGCCTGGAGAAGCAAAACCCTAACTGAGCTGGCGTGGTTCTCGCTGAGACAAGGACTGGGCCTATCTCCTAGGGTGGTCCAAGGAGAGAAGATGTTGAGACAGGAAAGAGGAGGATGAGCAGCTGTAAGGGGTTTACTCAAACGCTCACTCACTCGATTGATTGTTTCAAAACACAGCACATCCCAGTCGCTTGTCCTGACAATGCGCCAGCCACATCATGAGACCTCAAGGAGGTGACATCTCAGCGTGGACAACAGACACAGGGGCATCTACCTGACTTCCAACTTCTGTCTGAGAGCTGCTGCTCCAGGGACATCTGTGAAATGCCAGGTGCTCCTCACATCGCAGAGCACTGGGAAGGAGAGAGACTTGGAGGTTGGTTACTTAGGGGAAAACGTGACGGGAAAACACACCCGAACAAACAGAAAGTAGGACTCCAGAGAACACCTGAACATCCCTGTCATGACAGCATTAGTCACACTAGCCAAAGTTAGAAACAACCCAGGTGTCTATCCACGGATGAATACAGGAAGAACGTGTGTGTTCACATGGTAAAATGTTGAGCCGTAAAAACGCATGAGATTCTGATGCTCGCTACAACACGAATGATTCTGGGAGTTAACCAGACACGAAAGTGCAAATACCGTCTGATTCCTCCTACGTGAGGCTCCTAGAATTGACAAATTCATAAAGTAGACTGGTCACTGTTAATGACTGCTGGGACAGGGTTAGTGTTTAATGGAAACGGAGTTTGTTAGGGATGAACACATCCTGGAAATCGACAGTGCTGAAGGTCATAGAACATCAAGAACATACTCAATGCAACCGAACTGTGCACTTACTATGGCATATTTGGGGCTAGCAATTCCCAGAACTTAAGTGGTGGAAAGAGAGGACTGACTCCCGTGAGTTCTCCTCTGACTTCTACAAATGTGGCATGGCATGTTCATGCTCACACATACAGAGATATGCAAATTAAACTTATTTATTATATTTACCATACACACTGTCTCTATGTGAATTTGTGCATGTGCATATATGCATGTGTGTGTGTGTGTGTCTTGAGGTTCAGATGCCTCACAGAGCTCACCCAGGAGCAGGTGTGCAGGACTTGCTTGGGTCCAGAGATGGAGAGTGCTATAAAACAGAAGCACAGAACCTAAGAATAAGGAGCTGACCTTAGACCAGGTTACCTGGGAAGTGATCCCATCTTCTACCGTCCTCCATCACCTTCAGATCTCTTGCAATACATGCTGCAGACCTGAAACCAAGGAAGAGCCAGGTGGGTGCCTTGGATGACAAGCATGGACCCTAAAGAGAGTGGGAGACATGGTTGCATTTAAAATGGTCTCTGGGGTGTTTTTTTTCCTTTCATTACTTACATTTATTTAATGGATAGTACATTAGGCATCTCATTTCTTCATCAAATGTTTCCCTTGCAAAACCTTTGGTTTCTGAGTAGAGCAGTGAGCCCTGAGTTGCTGGATCTTCTCACTCTGCAGAAATCAAACTAGCCAAAGATGACCAAAGTCTAGATGAAAAACCATAACAATCTCTTAATCTGCCGTTTTTGTTTAGTTTTGATTTTTTACCTTTTAATATGTTGCAGCCCAAACAAAACACCTTTGTGGGTGAGATCCAGCAGGAGACATCCAGCAGAGACCGGCAGCACAGGTGACCAGCTGGGTGTGCTTGACCAGTTCTGTTATTTCATTGCTAGCTCTGCAATATATATATATATATATATAGTATTTAATTTTTATTTATGTGTAACGGTGTGCAGGTGTGTGGGTTCTGGCAGAGACCAGAAGATGGTAAGGGATCCCTTGGAGCTAGAGTTACAGGTGCTTGTGAACTGCCTAGTAAGTGTTCTGGGAAAGCAACAAGTACCCTTCATCACTGAGCCATCTCTCCAGCCCCACTTACTCTTTATTTATTTATTTTCTGTTTGTTTCGGTTTGTTTTTTTTTTTTTTGAGTCAGAATTTTTCTGTGTATCCCTAGCTGGAACTCACTCCGTAGACCAGACTGGCCTCAAGTATCTGCCGGCCTCTGCCTTTTGAGTCCCGCCTGGCACTAAAGGCATGTACCACCATGTCTGGCCTTTTGTTTTTTAACAAGCTTTAAATTTAAGGAAGGCCTTAAATAAAAACTTACTCCTTAAACAGAAAAGATGGCTCAGTCAGTAAAGTGCTTGCAATGCAAGCAGGGGGCCCCGAACTCTGGCCTTAGAACCCACGTAAAATCTGGGCACAACTGTCCATGCCTATACTTCCACGACTGAGGAGGCCGAGCCAGGAAGATGTCTGTAGCTCACAGGCCACACAGCCTAGCTGAATCAGTGAGCTCCAACTCAGCGAGAGACCCTGTCTCAAAACATCATCCTTTGCCCAGCACTCACAGATAAGCACACAGACACAAACAGACAGAAACACACACACACAGGGGCTAAACATGGAACACTCAGCCTTTACTTCCTCTCAACACTTTGAGCAGCCATGTGTCCCTGCACTCACTCACTGCCTTTCACGGCAAAGAGAGATTTTTCTGGTTAAGGCTGGGAGTGGCATTTGTCACCAGCACCTTTGAGCACAGATTCTTGGGCAAGGTCCATGTATATATGCACTTCAAGAAGCCACATCTGAAGTCCACTCCGCCCTATAGACATTGTACATATGTGAACTTAAGAGACAAATCCCAGCACTTTGACTTCAGCCAGTGAGGACGAATTTTCAGTCATGTGTGATTCCTCACTGAGACCTGACACACTAACGACTCCTCCAGGGCTACCTGTGGTACCCGAAACACCAGACGAGGAGGACAACAAGCAAAATACCCTGGAAGAAAGACAAGCAAAATGTCTAACACTCACGACTTAATAACACAAATGTGTTATTGTTCTGCAGCATTTGTCACTAGGCACCTTGGCTAAGAGATGCCCTTCTTTTTTCACCCAAAGAAAAGCAGACCGTGAAAGGAGAGAGGGAGGCTTACAATGTGATAGGGACCAGGTTAGTTCAGCCTGGGCAGACTCCCCAGCCCTCAGCTGCTCCAAGCAGATGGGATGTTTCAGAAGCCGGGGTGCCTGCCATAAGCAATCCAGCCCTACCACAGGCCAGGCCTCAGGGCTTCAAGGATTAAAATACTGTGACAGCCAGATGATCCCTGCCTCTTAAGGGTGCCTGTTTGCCAGGGATGTTGCAGGGCACTTAAGCACATCATTTAGAAAGCCTGCTACCCCTGCACCTGTAAAGCCTGCACTTAGGAGGGTGGATAATAAATTCAAGGTCATATTCAGCTATGTGAGTGAGTTTGGGGGCGGCCTGAGCTACCTGAGGCCTGGTCTTTAAAAGGGGGGCGGGACTAAATATAGTGATCAAGGGTGGACAACATGAGCTTAGGACTTTTCAGTATGAGGGGAATGTGCCAAGTCCCTTGTGACTGCAGCTAATGAGGCTCTCGGTGCAGGGATTTCCTTCTATTTTCGTCTGCGTAAGAGATCAGCCTAAGCATCACCTCCTCCAGGGAGATATGGTGGCCTATGTAACTAGTCCAGCTATTTGCCAGCCCTCCCCATCTGCTGACCATGTGGAAAGATTGTTTCTCCTGATCCATTTACCATGTGACTTCAGTCAGCTGATGTGCTTTGGTCAATAAAATGTACATGGGAGTGACACAGGGAATTTTGGGGAAGCCATCATGTGGCTCTACCATCACTAATGCCCTCCTGCTAAGAGAATGAGACTACACCATCACTCCCTTACAGAAGGAAAAGAATGTGAAGCAGAACTGCAGCTCTGGTGGAAATTAATGTATAAAAGATAAATCTAAAAAAGCAAATCTTGTTTATAGCCACTAATGCTGGGCTCATTTGTTACTGCGGCATATGCAGTTCGAGCTGATTGATGCACTCCCTGAGGCTAGATATCTGCAGCTTCTTCAATATGCTCTCATTCTGCCTCCTCAACAGTCCAGTTCTGAGTTTGCCATGAAGTCATTGGGTTTTTGGTTTGTTTCCTCCTGGTGCATCCAAAACTCCGAGGCCGTGTTTTTTCATCTTTTCACTTAGTCCCTAGCACAAGGCATGAGACAAGAAAACAAATGAATGGCCAAAGAATACAAACGCTGTGTCCTGCCCTCCCAAAGCGGGGGCAGCCCTCTTCAGACTTCGCATAAATCCCCGTCTTTGAGATGACATCAGGTGACAAGAGTCAACTTAAGTCCAAAAAGACCAAAAACAACAACAACAAGAAAACTCAAGTTACTGCTAAACTGGATCAAATCCAGAGTAACAGAAATTCCAAGAAGCCAGTGCTGTGCAGGAAGAAGGCTTTCTAACCGACGAATCTAAGTCTCCTCCATAAAAGATAACTAGATTCAGCACACTGATTACTGCTGTGCATGGAGGCAAGAGGGCTCCCTGACCTGGAGACTCTGGCCTGTGAAAGATGGCCCAGCTTGCATGTGAAGCAGGTCTAACTGGGACCCGGAACTCACAACACAGCTCAGAAGCTTGGGCCCACTTGCCTCTCTCTGAAGGAGGCTTTCATCCTGGCCACTACCCCTTGGCCAGAGGGGGTCCCAGGCATCTCTGTCAAGGCACATCCCTATCCTAGCACAGGCTAGCTAAAAGCTGCTGGCACCCCAAAGGCAGAACACTGCCACTGGTGTGATTTCTGCGTCTCCCTGGCTTTTCACACTTAACCTTTTCATTCTCTTGCCCACCGTGTATTCTTAGACGTAGAAATTGCTTTAACTCCTCGTCTGCCTTGCCTCACTGCATCCCTAAGATGAGAGCCCCCTGATCAAGCATCCTGTCCAGTTTCCAAGGGCAATGAGCTCATCTTTTGGGTTTCAGCATGTTTCTCACAGGGAGAAACACATGCCATGAGATCAACAGAAAGGACTGAGAGGAACTACTGTTGCGTCTGACCAGGCTTCGCTGCTCCATTTCCCTGTCCAAGGTGTTCACCGAAGCATACCTGGTGGGCTGGCCCAAGACCCCACCACAGCCCTCTGCTGTTAGCACACACATAGCCGGGGCAGGTGGGTGGGGTGGAAGGGAAGATCAGGGAATCCCAAGAAGAAGAGGGTTTTTTTTGTTTTCTGGTTTTTTTATTTTTAAAGACAGAGTCTCAGGGATCCTGTCTGTTCTGGCTTCCAACAGGGATGACCTTGAACCGCTTCAACCTCCTGCCTCTGCCTCTCAACTGCTGGGATTACCTCATCAGCCACAACTTGCTTACACCGCACTGGGGATCAAACCCAGGGGCTTCGTGAATGCTAGACAAGCAAGTGAGCTAAACCCCCAGCCCTGAGACAGGCACTGTCCATGCCTAAGAGTGTAAATGGATGAAGGATAGAGACACAGAACCGGAGTCCCAGGGAGTGGTTCACGACTCAGGGAGTTGGTAGGATGAAGAACCAGAGTGTCCTTTGGGAAGCCAAAGTAGGATGGGGGCAGGTAAGGTAAGTGAGGTGGCTTGCAGCTAAACAGTCTAGGGTCACCCCTGGAAGCCACCGCTGTTCCCCTTCGGCCCGGAGCATGCTGCGCTGCGGAATTCTGCCAGCACGCAGCAGAGTCACGAGCCGAGACCCAGCGCGGAACGAGCAGGACATCGTCAGCGCCGGGAGAGCACGCGCGCGTGGGCGGACGGGGGCAGGGGCCTCACATCCAGCCGCCCACTTCCCGCGCCTCCCGAGGCTAGCATTTCCATTCCGCATCCCTCCCCACCCCACCCCCTTGCTTCCCCTCGTCGCAGGGATTCGGAGAGATGGGGGGGGGGGGGCTTGAAGCAGCGTGGAGCCCCCCACCCCGTCCCTCCTCCCATGCATCCTCCTCCACCCCGGCGTCCCGCCCCCGCCTCCCCCGCCTGGGCTCCTGAGCTCCTGGGCTCCCAGGCTCTGCGCGCCGCCCACGCGCACGACTCTAGGGGCGGGAGAGGCAGCGGCGCGGGGTGGGGCAGGGCGGGCTCCGGGAGCTGCTACGTCAGCAGCCGCGAGAGGGGATCCTGGGCCCGGCCCCGCCTCCTCACGTGCGCGAGGCGCAGGGCCGCGTGCCGCCCGCGTGACCACCGCCCCCACTGCAGCTCCGCTTCCACGCGTGGGAGGGAGGCCGCTGCGGCTGAAGAAAAGTGTTCCATCTGCAGCCTCACGTCCTCTTCAGTTCGGGACCCTCCCCTCTGCCCAGCGGTTGCGGGGTGGGGGTGGGGCGGCGCGACAGAGCTTGCGTGGTCTCCCTTCCTTGTACCTTAATGGCCTTGCATCCCGCTAGTGGGAGAAGGAGCCCAAGGAGACGGGGAAGTAGGCTCTTTATCTCAAGGGAAGACTTAGTGTTACATTTATGCCGAAGCTTGGGACAGAGTGAGATGGAAGAGCTTTGGCTATGAGACTCCATTACTGCAACATTGACATGATATCCTCACCAGGTTCGATCTCGACCCACCAGCGTCGTTACTTTTTCGGACCTGGTACCACGAGTTACCAGAACCTGGGTACTACTCTGCGCTCACTGCATGCGCAAGGATCCAGCATCTTCATCTTTCCTGTGTCTGTGATAGACTTCACTGATAAGCCCCGTCCCCTGACCTTATCCCAAAGTGGCAGGCGGAGGTTTGGAAAAAATAAATTAGGAATGAAGACAGTAACAGGCTAAGCACAATTGAGTATCCACAGCAACGGAGTAGATGGAAACCCATCATCTGTACCTTGGCAATGCGTCCTTAAGTGACCCATTTTCTGTGAGGTATTGGATACCAAGGTAGACCTCACAGCCCTGTTGTTATCCTGAAACCTGTCTTCTGATTGCTCTTTTCACTAGCTGGTGAAATGGAGAGAGTGGGACTTCCTGGGACCAGGACTCTAGAACTGAAGCTCCTAAAATCAAATAAAAGCCATATTTGGTAAAGCATCGAGCCTAGAATTGAGAAAGTTTACATAACGCTTGTAGATCAAATAGGCAAGATCTGGAGAAGAATACGGGTGTGGAGGACACTGACCTAACCTGGCTCAATTCCCTGTCTGGCTGAGACTCCCAGCCTTGGTGTGCTCGCTTGCTTGCTTGTGACATCTGTTCCCAGGGCAAACGACTGTGTGGGGTAAAGCTTCAGTATGTCCAGATCTTATATGTTTGTTTCCAAAACGACCAGGAAATGAGTGGATGAGGAAAGGCGTGGAGACAGTGTCATGAATCTCGTTTGGCTGTGCATTCGGATGCCAGTGTGTTTGGGCAACTGGACTTTTATTCTTGGCTCCTGAGGAGAATGCCAGACTCTGAATACTCAAGAATGGAAGTGGTTAGTGTCATGGAATAGCCATCAAGAGCCAGACACTATATGAAGAACAAAGAGAGTGCCAAGTAAGCTCCCTCACCCATCCAAAGGAACTTCTGTATCACAGGAGAAGTCTTACATTCAGTAGGTAGTGTTACAAGCCAACACCAAGCAATAGACAAGGGCTTTGCTAGAAGACAGAGACCAACAGGAACAGATGGAGACTATTTGGGGAATGGGCAGGAGCGTAGGGGTGAGTGTCTGAAGGGAGAGGCTATGATGAACAGTTCACTGATCAGGTATATTGGTTTGGTTTGCCTGGAACAAAGGGGAGGAGTTCATGACCAGGGGGAGCCAAAGATCTGGTTAACAAATGAGTCTACTGAGGTGGTAAGGCATAGGCTTCAAGGTTCCCCAGCCCCAGGGTGCCCAGAGCACCCTCAAGCTCAGCTCTAGTCATGTAAGTATACACAGTGGCTGTCCTCGCCCATACCTGTCATGACACCTGAAGGCCCTTCATGGTTTCTCACAAACCTCTCTCTTCACTTTGATCTTCCCATGCATCCTTTCCCGCCTACCATATCCACAGGGTGACCTCCGGATTACAACCATGCCCTCTGAAATCCTACTTTTATGCCTTCACTCACACACTTTTCCTTTTCTTAGGAGCATCCACTCCTCCTCCATCGATTCTGCCCACTCATCCTTTAAAACACAGCTCGCTCAAGTGCCAGCTCATCTTCCAGCCATGTGCAATTTTGATCTGAGTTCCCACAACATCGGGTACTCTTGGCATCTCACACGTTACGCTGTGTTATGGGTGTACAGAGGACAGTGTCCTTCTGAGCGTCACTCAGTGATCAGATGGCTGTCCAGCACCTCCATCAGTGAACCCAGAGGCTCCTTCCTCTCACCATGTTCCAAGCAATCATTGTCCCATGTTTGGAGCACTGTAAGAGTCTCCAGAACAGATCCATCCCCTTTCCTCTTGCTCTCTTCAGTCATTTCTATAGCAGCATAAAGGATCCTTTTAAAATACTTGATCAGGCACTCCCTCCTCGAGATCCTGTAATCACCTCTAAAAATGATCCAAGACTTAGTGTGCTAGTCAAACCTACTGCATCTGGGGCTGGGGAGATGGCTCAGCCAGTAAAGGCACATGCAGCCAAATCTGATGGCCTGAAGAGAACTGACTCCCACAGATTATCCTCTGACCTCTGCATTCTTCCTGTGGCATGTAGATGTGCACATAACACACACACACACTTGCATGTGAGAGAGAGAGAGAGAGAGAGAGAGAGAAAGAGAGAGAGAGAGAGGCAGAGGGAGGGAGGGATTTTTTAAAGTGGGAGAAAAAAAATTATCCACCTCATCTGGTCCCATCTGCCTCTCAGATATGTGCCACTCCAACTTCCTTGGCCACCTTGGCTTCTTTCCTGTTTCTGGACTATTGCAACTCATGTCTGCATTAGAGATTCTGGGCTTGCTGGCCCTGGTAACGGAGCACCTGTCTTTTAAATTTTATGCTGCTCTCTTTCTCTCTTACTGCACTCAGGTCCTTTGGTTTAAATGCCTTGCTTGAGAGCCGTTTCCTGACATTTTCATCTGGAAAGGCCTTTCTGCCCACTGCTCTCCGTTCCTTTCCTTTTCTTCATGGCCTTGACCACTGTCTGAGCACAGAGTACTTATTGGTTATCAATTGGTTATTATCTGTCAGTACCATAGAAGGCAAGCCCCATGAGGTCAGAGGCATCTGTCTTGTTTTTGGACAGAGCTTCCTTACATATGTTAAATGTTCCGTTTCTTAAGTAGTGGATAAATCTTAATTCTGGGATTAAACTATAAACTTCCTGAGGACAGTACCTTGTTTAGGATAGTTGAATTCCCTTTTCCATCTACTCAACCACTTTCAGAGTCTAAGGACAGTCTCTCTGGGGTGTGTTTCCTCTCATTAACATAAGTGAAGTCATTCTTCCTTCCCTGTAGGAGATAAATTCCAAGACCTCACAGTATATACTCAAAACATACTCAAAAGCATAGACAGTACTAAATCCCGTGGATTCAGTATCATTTTCAAAACCTCCACACCTATGATAACATTTAATTTGTAGGTAGACACAGATTAAGAACAACAATGATAAAATGGAGTGATGTGCCATATTAAAAAAAAAAAAAGCCGATGCGTTCCTTCTCAAAAATCTCACCCTCAGTGATGATGTGGGTAAAAGGCCCATTGCCTGTGTGATCAGAGACGCACCGGTGGGTAGCAGAGATGCTGTGATACATCTTAGGTAGCACAGTACTGAGACAGTGAATTGGAGCACCAAGGCTAAGTACCTAATGGGTGGGTAGCACCTACAGTGTGGATACAGCAGACAAAGTAGGATTCTTCTCTGGAGCAGAATTTCCTCGTGCTGCCCAGAATGAATGACTACAAATTTAAACTTTATGCTTTATTACTGACTCATGGGGGTGGGAGGTGTATGTACCCACGCCAAGGCATGTGTGTAGAAGTTAGGAGGACAACTTTCAGGGGTCAGTTTTCTCCTTCCACCATGCGAGTCCTGGGAATTGAACTCAGGTTACCAGATTTGTTGGCAAATGTCTTTCTTTACCCTAAGTCATGGATTATTTGGGGGAGGGGGTTATTTAATATTTTCAGAACAAAGTTGGTTATGGGTAACTGAAACCCAAAGAAAAGCAACAGTGTAGCTAAGGGGAGCAGGAAATTTAGAAGACATCAGGAAACGCTCTTGGACTATCCTTCACTCCCAAAGGTGACTCATTTTTATCATAGACCTCCCCCCCTCAAAGGTCCACCAGATCTCTGTTTCTCCACCAGTGTGTCTTAGTTTGTTAATAAGTTTTGAGCCCACAGATTTTGATGAAATGGAGTGGATAGTGTACTGCGGATTTTAAAGCTAAGCATTACTTACAGTTGGGTGTGTGTTTTCATATCATGATATTGTTGGCCATGGTTCAGAACCTTCTTAAACTATAGATGTCTCCTTGGTAGGTGCTTGAAAATAAAATACTACTTGCCTGGCATTGTAATGGGAATATTATTTTAGGTATCCAGTAGTTGTCGGTGAGATGGATGGATTTTTGTCCTGCCTAAGAGTTCTTCAAGCCGGGTATAGAGGTGCATACCTTTAATCCCAGCACCCAGGGAAACCCTGTCTTGAAAACCCAGAGAGAGAGAGAGATCCACAGATGATCAGGCATGGTAGCACATGCCTTTAATCCCAGCTTTTGGGAGGCAGAGGCAGGCAGATATCTGAGTTCAAGGACAGCCTAGCCTACCTAGTGAATTCCAGCACAGCTAGAGCTATCTAGTAAGACTCTGTCTCAAAAACAAACAAACAAACAAACAAACAAACACAACAACAACAAAGAGTTCTATAGAAAAAACTTGAAAATCTATTGTCTAGATGTACACAGGGGACTGGAGTTTTCACTCACGAGAGTGCATGCTCATGCACACACACACACACTTTGGAGTCATCCATAACTGTAGCTGTTTTAGTAGAGAGGGAAGGAGGCCACAGACAGGCTCTGGCTTGGCAAGAAGAGAGATGGGGCCCATGTGTGAAAATCTCATGTTCTCCTGTCTTTGGTTCTCCCTCCCAGAACTCCCTACCCACCCACTTCCACTCAGTCAGAGATCAAGAGGGTCTGCTGATGCTTCCCTGAAGCTGACCCCCCCTGGGGCACAGAGCAGGTGGAGAGAATGCAGAGCAGATCCAAGGAGTGAGTGCAGAATCCTCAGCTTCCTGCCCTCAACACTAACATAAGTCTCCAGGGATGCCCTAGGATGCCAAGTCTTGGCTTCTGCAGGACTTGACAGCTCACCACAACCCTCACCTCCACACAAAGGACAAGAGCAGAATGGGCCAAGTGGGGCATTGTGCTGTTTTGGGCTACACTGTGAGCCCCTCCCTTGGCCTTGTCTTAGTCATTGAACTCCCAAGGGAGCAACACCAGGCCAGGAAAAGAGCTGCCCCCAACCCCCATCCACCGAGGTATCGGCAGCCTGTCAGCACTCTGGCATCGTGTCTATGATCTAATCATGGCTGAGGTCAGTGGTTTTTTTTTTTTCCTCAGGCTGGGGATTTGATTGTCTGGATGGTAGAAATTTATTCCTGCCAGGATTTCGTATGCCTCAGAATTGAAACCCCGTGAGGAGAAAGAAGCAGGGCAAAGAATGAGGAAGGGGCAAAAGGAGAGGGCTGGAATGCAGCCTTCCAATGGTGTGTTCCTGCTGTGTACACTTTCAGACTTTGCAGGCAAATTTGTGGCTGCAGTTGTGGCTAAAATATGAATGAATGTGGTTGTGTGCAGGTGCATGAATGGCTGTAGTTTCTATGAATGAATGCATTCATGATGAAGGGTGTACGGGAACCTTTGTAAGCTGGGGTAGTGGCTGGTAGGTGCCTGGCTGGCTGAAAGCATCCATGGATAAGTATCCTTCCTGAAGTCTGTGAGGTTAATTTGGGGGTACGTAGGGCGAGTACTTGGTTTTCTCATAGCATCTACCTTTTGTGCTGTTGTTTTTGCTGCTGCTGAAACACAAACCATTAGCAACTGTATGGTCCTCCCAGAAGTCCCAGAGAAGGGAAAACGGGCACTATGTTTGCCATCAGTTGAAGGCTCCTCTGGCCACTAGGGATTGTCCTTAAATAAACTCTAGCTCCACAGTCTTCATGTTCTTTTTTGGGGCTTAGCAAGGGGCAGGTGGGTAGTCATTCAGTAGAGTTGTCTTTTGCCTGTAACCCACCCCCCCAACCTGACCCACTAGCCTAGCAGGGAAGAATTAAGCAGATTGTCTTCTTGTCTGACATGCTGAGGTCTATATCCGGTGTCCTTCTCTTTCCAACCAGCTCCCAGGGAAGGAAGAACTTCCTATTTGGGGGGGATATACTGGTAAGCAAAACTGAGGGGAGGTGAAAATTGCAAATCAGACCCGATGAGTATCTTTAAAAATTTAAGAAAGGTCCACTTAGTTTTAAGTCATATGATTTAAACATATTTTGGGCTCTCCTCCTCCGCCTAAGGTCTCACAAATCATCTGTGGTCTCTGTGACCACCCCGCTCCTGAACACAGTGGTTGTAATTAGTCCCCTCATTAACAGTCCGGCAGATGCCAAGGACTAAATGGGTCAGGGGAAACCAAATTCTTTCATCATCTAGAGGAGGGTGGGTTAGGGGGAGGGGCCAAATAGCAAAAATTAAAAAAAATATATATATATATAAGCAATAAAGACCACCCAATGATTAAGTCTCTCCTTTCGAAAAACAAAAACAAACAAACAAAAAACAACAGCATCCCCACCCAAGATTTGAAAACAACATATCTATGTCTCTGATGGAAGTACTCTATTCACATGAAGAAATCACAGGTACATGTGAAATGTCTCAATTTAAAACAGACCTTTGGAAATTACACTGTTTATCTGTTTAAAGAGCACAATTGTCCCCAGTAGCAAGCACATGCTTAATAAATGCAGATTTTTAATGATACAATTTTGGCATCAGGTTTCGTATTTAAGTTCTCCTCCAATGAAATCTTTTCTATTTTGAGGTATAGATTCTGTGTCTTTTCTGCCAAGCAACCACAAGAGGAAGAATATCCCAGAGTCCTTGTCTATGAATGTACTGTCTCCACGAAGCATGAATGCGCTGGCACTTTGTGTTTGTATGAATGGGGGTTGTATGTGCTGGTCAGAGGCCACGTGAGACACGTGGGGTGGGAATTGTGTCTTCGGGGGGAAAAAATGAATTGCAAGAAGTGAAACAGAGGAGCTATGAATGGCACAAGTCTCTCCCGCGGTACCCCTCCTCCACAATGCCCCTCACCATCATAAGACACATCTGTTTTATTAAAATGAATTCCTGGCTTTGCAAATATCAATAGACCAATGTCTGTATTTGTGTGTCGCTGTTCACAGGGTCCAGACTGGGGGGGGGGGCGGGGAGGGGGGAAACAGGGCTGCAACACAAAAGATACCGCAGTCAGCTCAGGCAGGGAGTTATTTTTAGATCAGAAGAGAGAGAGAGAGGGAGAGAGAAAAAAAAGCACTTCTTGGTTTTGAAATCTAATTTGGTCTCCTTTCTTAAGGAAAAAAAAAAAACCCATCGATGGCAATTTCCATACAATCTGATTCTATTTGGCTCCTAGAAAAGAAGACGAGATCTAGGGCTGAAAATTCTGGAGCTTTATGGCTGATTCTAGCTAGTAGCCTTTCTTCACCGGCTCCAGCTGAATTAATTTGATACTATTTTTGAAAGTCAGTGTTTCTAAGGGAGACCTAATGACGCACTGACGTCAATGCAGGTCAATAGCACACGCTGCTGGAACTGGGCGTGCTACTCGGAGCCAGGGCTGGAGGCTTTCCAAACAGCCCCAACTCTGCAAATATCCCAGCTTTGCAGGAGTGGGGGAAAGCCAAGGTTTTGTAAACATCGAGACCCCCGTCATTTTTCCAGAGCCTCCTCAAAATTGATGCATATTTTCCTGACTCAAAGAAAAGCTAAACAGAAGCAGTCGCACTGCAGTATTTAAAAAAAAAAATCATACCTGTCAAAGGAATCATATGCATGTAATTCGGGCAGCGTGCACACACATTTACACTCAGAATGCAACGCATATCATTAGGATGTGTCTATAAATAGACCCCAATGCGTATGCATTGAGACTTAGTCCCTGGTCGGGGTTTTCGAACGTGGGTGATGAATTCAGTGTTCTGATCAGTTACTCAGGAGGTGCCTGAATGTGAGGGGGTGGGGGTGTAGGAGGGGGCTGCCTCCTCTCTTCTCTTTCCCTCTGGCTGCTCTCCTCCCCTCTCCTCCCCCCTTCTCTCTTCCCCCTCCTTTCCTCCCTCCCTTTTTCAGCATCTCCCCTACCCTTTCTTTCTCCTCTCTCCCTCTCTCCCCTCCCTCTCTCCCCCTCCCGCTCTCTTCTCCCTCTCCCTACAAGTCTGGCACTGAAGGAGAACTGTTTTGCTTTGCTCCGGGAAGAGTGCAGACACGACGTGAAATCCGGAGCTCTTTGCGTGGTGCATTTAAAATGCTTCCTTATTTATATTACCCTCATCCCCTCCCCTCTCCCACCCCCTCACCAGCCCTTCCAAATTTCCCTAGAAATCTGTGTAAAGCGTGGAGGGGAAAACATTTGCATAAAAAGTGAAGGAGCTCGCCAAGGTAGGTTATACCATGCACTGCCTTGTGTTTGCCTTTTGCAAAGTTTATGATGTCAGTTGGTGAATGTTCGGAAGAGCAGCTCTTTTATGACTGTCCATGATTACTGTCTTTTTTTCATTGAACAGTATCTGTACAAATTGCCTAGACTTCCTGAGCAAGCTTAGCTAGGGTCTTGTGTGTATGGTTCTTGCAAGAGGCATCCCCATCGGGAGCCAGTCCTGTCGTGTTGAACATGGGGAGAGACGTTGTGTTGTGGGGTGGGGATGGCAGAGTGGAGGGGGGCTTCTCTAGAGGGCGACTGCTCCTGCCCGTTTGCCAGATATGGGGCTGATTCTCATTCACTAAATGTCTTCATTATTCTTGTAATGATTTTGCACATGAAGATCTAGTTCCAAAAAAGGTTTCCTGAAGTCAGAACAAAGTGAGGGGGAGTATAAGGAGATACAGAGAGTTGGGGCATGCTGACGGTGGCTGTGGGAATGTTTCCTTAATAGAGAATTTAACCTCTCCTCACAATATGTGAAAAAAAAATGCTATGTCTTTAATGGGTGTAAGCAAAAATTATTCTTAAAAAACCTTATTAGTAGGCAAAATGGGAGAAAAAAATGTTTTCCATTGCAAAAGAAAAGAAAAAACTGCTGCAGCTCACAACCACCTGTAGAGGGAAATCTTTATGCACAATTTCGTAGGGCCGGTCGTGTGCAGGAAAACTGCCTGGAAAGGCGCCTGGCAAACTTTGCTGCAGGAAGAGAGGCGGGCCCCCGCGAGGAGAACGGCGAAATCGCGGGGGCGGCAGCGAGGGAGGGGGAGGACCGAGGCTCCCCGGAGTGTTCTGTGAAGCTGCGAGGTTGGCCTCCCTGGCTTTGGAGTGGGGGTGGGGAATGGGGTGGGGGTTGGGGAGTGCTGAGGTGGGTGGGCAAGCCTGAGCTAGGGAAGCTCCAGGGTCTTGCTGGGTGTGTGGCTGGGTGGAGGAGAGGTCTTAGGAGGTTTTGTTGGTGTGGTGTCAGGTACCTTGTGGAGAGGCGGAGCTCAGTCCGGGATTTCCCTTGTTCCTTTCCTTGCCCCAGCATAAAGCCAGGTGGTAATCAACAAGTGTCTCTCCCTAGATTAGTTTTGAAAAGGACTTGGAGGGTTTTCTAATCCACAGGAGGTACCCTCCCGCTGTATTGTGTGTTGTAGAGGGACATTCATTGTTAGGAAGGACCTTGGAAAAGTGGGGGTTGGGGGTGGAGTAGGGGGCTTTAACGTCATTCATTTGACCTTGAGGAACAGAGTTCAAGTCCTCCAGAGTGTTAAAAAAAAAAAAAGGCGGAACAAAGGTCGTGATCCTCATCTTTCATCCCTAGCTTTCCAGGTACCGGGAGAAAAATCTAGTGCCTGCTTTTAGCCACACCTCATCAATGGGGATTCCATGTGTCTGAAAGCAGGATTTTTTTTTTTCTTCCAGTCTAGGGAAGCAGGCAGTAGCACTGTCTGCTCATATGCTGTGTTTTCTCTCCTCTGCACACGGTCTTCTAGGAAACCCAGAACTCCTGCTCTCTAAACAGCAACCACTTCCGGGAGATGTGGCACAAATGTGTGGGGGCAGGGGGTTGCACTAGCGGTCTTTAAATACAGATATGATCTTGCCATTTGCTTTGTTTGTTTGTTTGTGTTTTTGAGTCAGGGTTTCACTGTGTAGCCCTGTCTGTCCTAGAATTTGCTCTGTAGACCAGGCTGGCCTCAAACTCAGAGATCCCCTGCCTCAGCCTCTGCCTCCTGAATGCTGGGATTAAGGGTGTGCACCACCACTGCCGGCGGGAGCTTGCGCATTTGGATGTCTGATTAAACCGAATTTGAAATAGGGAAAAGACAGTGAGGTTTTTGGACTGGGTTGGTGGAAGAAAGGAACGGCTGGGTAGCAGGTCAAATGGAAGATGACAGCTTGTGGGGGGGAGGGGTTCTACCTAAGGGCGGTGGTTTCATCACCAAAGGAACTGATAAGGAAATACCAACAACAAGATGGGAAATTTAGGAAGGGAAGTCGGAAGGTAGAATCAGCAAGCCATTGCCTTACCCTCTGGAGCTAGAAAAATCAAAAGGCACGGAAGAGGGACATAGGTTAAGTGAATGCTGGGCGCGGTGGGGTGGCTATGTAATCCAGTGCTCAGAAGGCAGAGGCAGGAGAAAGGCCCCAGGATTGAGGCCATTCTGGTGCTCTCCAGAATGAGAGGCTATCTTAGAAAAACAAACAAGCAAAGGAAAGGAAGAAACAGGGAAAGAAGGGAAAGGAAAACTTAAAGAAGAAAGTGAGCTGGGTGCAGGCTACTTAGTGGGCCACTGTCCAGCAAGAGAGAGTGGATGGAGACTCCATCCCTCATAACTTGTCCGAGTGGAGTAAAAGCAGGTGTCTGATAGGTACCCCAACATCACTTAGACCCCTGCTCAGGGGACTACCCCATCACCTCTTGGTCATTAGAAGGATAGCAATAGTCTTTCCCAGCCTAGAAGGCCTTAGGGCCACTTGGGTTGCAATGTCTCAGAGGGAATTTGCCCTCTTCTTTTCTTAGGTCAACAAATGTTTCCCTTAGATAAAGAGGAGAGAGAATGGTTAGGATAGAAAGTAATCTGGTCTTGGAATTCAGCCATGTGGTCTCCATCATGTCCTGAGCGTGTAAGTGTACCCCTCTTCTCTCAGTTGTGATCTCCTGAGGACCAAATTCCAGAAGGACAACAGACCAATATATAGTCTTTGTCACTAAAGGAGTTCCATGTACATTAGCCAACCCAAGTCCATGCATATGTCATGTGTTGACATGCATGCAAAGTATACATGCATATGTGTGTCAAGACCACTTGAACAAAACACACATTTGCCCTGGCTTCTCACTGCACGGGAGTTCATGAGCAGCATACAAGGAACCCTCTTCCTTCCTCTTCTGACGAGTCCGGAGATGCCAGTTGAGAAATGCTACACCTATTTTAGGGGTAGATCTGACATCCCTGAGTGTATGTGGTGAACCGGAATTTGCCCTGGGTTTCCTCATATTCATTCAGGAGTGTCAGTGGCCTCTTTGCTCGACGCTGGAGAGAGCCACCTCAAGCAAAGATCCACTCAATGGAAAGAATGAAGTCCCAACTTGTTTTCTTCAGTGCCTTGGATAAAACCCTGGTGTTTCTCCTCTCATTCTCAAAAATAGTGGGGATGAGCAGGGGCAGCTACATAATTTGAGGGGCCCAATACTAAATGAATATGTAAAATCCCTTTTTTAAAAATCATGAAGAAAGTACCATTAAAGATAATAAAATAAAAGATTTTTTTCTCTTTCTTCCACAGTCTCTCTGGACTCATTTCTCTATACTCATTATGGCGTTGATTGCTTGCCATTCAATGTTGTGCTAAATAAACATTATTTTATTCTAATTGTTGGTATGAAATTTACTATGCATCTTTCTATTGTGCGATGTTAGCTTTAAATACAGGCCAAATATATATCTTGTTTTCACAATCCCAGAAATTACTCAACTCGTGCTTTGTAGACTTTGCATGCCTCGGAGCTTATTCCTACCAGGACGATGATAGCCCAAACAAAATGAACTTTGCTGCTTTGCTCTCACTTCATGGTGAGGGTACCCAGGGCAGTGCCCTGTGGCTTGCTGGTGAGTGAGGGAAGTCTGAGGAGAAATGTGGTTAGCACTGTCACCACCTCTCCTATGTCATGATTCTCAGTACCCCACATGTGGGCGGCAAATACAGAGAAGGGCTGTGCTGGCTAGTTTTATGTCAGTCTGACACAAGCTATAGTCACCTGAGAGGGGAGAACCATGACTGAGAAAATGCCTCTGTAAGATCCGGCTATGGGGCAAGCCTGTAGAACATTTTCTTAATTAGTGATTGATGGGAGGAAGCCTGGCCCATTGTGAGCAGGTAGTCTGGTATTCTGTCAGAAAGCAGGCTGAGTGAGCCACGGATGGGTAAGCTGGTAAACAGCACCCCTCCACGGCATCCAGGTTCCAACTCTGTATGAGTTTCTGTACTGACTTCCTTCAGTGATATGGAAGCCCAAGCCTTGCCTTCCCACCTTAGCTTTCGTTGTGATGTTTCATCACAGCAACATTATCCCTGACCAGGGTGAGGGCTGGGTGTGAGAAGTGCCGTGCTAGGAGTCCTCAGACAATGGTGATGTTGGAGCTTCGTCGCCTGTCTCTGCATCCAAAGTACCTTCATGTAAAGCATGACCTCTCAAAACTGTGGAATCCCTATTTCCTCAATCCTGGACTTCAAGTTCATCTGCCTCGAGTCTGAGCTGTCACTGGCATTCTACATGGGGCTCTGCCAAAAGATAACCGACTGGGAACACATCTCACCGCCTTCTCTATTCACTCACATGCTCCCTGCCCTACAGATTTACCGAATACAGCTTCAAAGATAAGATAATTAAGAACGCCAAAGCTACGAATGTTGGGTTCTCATGACAGACCCTCAGACCTTTTGAGCACAGGGCCCCTACTTGATGACTACACATATCACACCCTTTTGAAGACATCCTCAGCAGGAAGAGATGAGAATTGACCCAGATTCTAGACTGAGAGTCCAGTTGCTCAGCTTCTTCTATCAAGCAAATAATTCCATCTACAGCAGAAAACGTCACCATCATCCATTACTGATTGGCTGGAGAGCTCTTCTCTAACCACATTCCACCCTGAAAAGCCCACTACTTCCTGAAGACAGACCCCCATCTGACAAGCTCTCCCAGGCCCGCTGATGCCTTGGACTAGAGGCCAGGCCTTGGAAGTGATACATCCACTCTGGTCCATACCTGTCACATGAGCTTAACTCAGTTACCCTTCCCAGATGTGCCTGTAGGCTTTACCATCTAAAGCAAATAAAATGATGCTGAACATGCTACATGAATGGCCTTGCCAGTGATGTAATGCTTATTAATCCTAATTGACGTCGCATCACTCTGAAATCTATCTGAAATCTCCTGGCTTGGGATGACAGGTTTTTTCATAAATTACTTTGGAAGTACAGTCAATTCATGTTGCTGTGCAGGAGTGGGACTTGAGGCTTAAAGGGTCCAGGGGATAATGGGTCCCGATAAGAACGGAATTTCTCCTTCCTCCATCAGCTTCCCTCCTGTTTCCAACGCTCTAAAGAGCAAAGCAAGAGTGATGTGGTAGACCAGAGTAGGATTAAGACAGTATTAAAATTGCATCTGACCTAGAGTATGAAAACACTGTTGACCCCGTAGCATTGTTTCAGGGACTTGAAGGGTTGTGTGTTTCACCCTTAATCTGGTTTTTCTTTTCTGCCGGACCCTTTCGGGGTCAGGAATGCCCTTTCATGAATATTTAGTTTGATCTAAAGTACTGAGACTGTCTAGAAAAAAATCAAAAAGGGGAAGGGAATTGCTTGTTTTTTCTTTTCTGTAACTTTTACTAGGCTTGAAGCAGTTATGGAGATATATTGGGCTAGAAGACCAATCAGCGAATTATTACTTACTGTTTATGAATGAGCCTCACACTGAGTTTGACCCATGGTAGGTAATTAATAAGCAGCTGGCTCTGAGTATGTCCCGTCATTGTTCTAATGGTACTGCAATAGAGTTGGCTGCACACTATATAGGTTCCAAGCAATCACATGGATGTGTGTGATTTTAGGCAAATTATTTAGCTGTGTTACTCACTTGACCTGAACAATGGGAATATTCACCTCAAAATCTATCCCTATACGAGTGTTCTCAACATTCCTAGTGCTGGAACCCCTTAACACAGTTCCTCATGTTGTGGTGACCACCCCCCACAACCATAACATTTTTTTCATTGCTACTTCATAACTATAATCTTGCTGTTATGAACTGTAATGTAAATATCTGACATGCAGGATATCTGATATGTGACCCCCAAAGGTATTGTGACACACAGGTTGAGAGCCGCTGCTATAGAGGGTTAATGTGAGAAGAGAATGAGATGTCTTGTGTGACATCACTCTAGCACATGTGATGTATATTTTTCTATACATGTGTACACAGAAGTGGACGTGTCTTTAAAGTTAGCTTTCCCAAATCACTCAGTAAAAGTAGGTGCAGGCTCCTAATAGACATTGTCCTGAGTGCCATATACTGATGGACAGTCTGAGCTGTGAGGCCAAATATTGACTCCAGTACTTGGTTGGGTATGTGGTTTTCGGTAGGTTATTTTCATTAGTTAAACTAGTAACCTATCTCAAAGAGTGATGCTGACCGTTCATGAACTGGATATTTGCTATGACTTGGCACAGTGCCTGGAGATTACCAAGAATCTGATAATTTTCGGAGTTGTTTTTACTATTAAACCCATGACCACTCATTCTGAGTTCTTAAACAATTAAAAAAAAAAAAAGTCCTGGTGTGGACTGTAAACCACCAAAATCCGCTGTTTCTGTTTCAATTTTATCTACCCTATGGCTGCCCTGCTCTGTCAGAACTCTTTCTGTTCCTAAGTCGATGTGACCATATGTATGGTATGTTAGGTATCAGTTGGGAGAGAAGAGCAGGAGCCATTCACTAAGACCACAGAGTCTTGGCAATATTCTTGGTGAACAGACTACACTTTCATGATGACATTCTTACTAGAAGCTCATAGTCTCGTTAGGAGGCATGGCTCCTAGAAACGTAGAATTTATTCTGACCCTACATCTTGGGTATTGACAGAGGGAGAGGCTGGGCGATGGCTCAGTTGTCTCTGGCTTTGCAAGCATTAGGACCTGAGTTGGGTCTCCCCAGCCCTCCTGTAACAACAAGCAACACACTGAGTGCGGTGGTGATGCACACTTACAATTGCAGCACGGGGAGAGGACAGTCAGACCCCTGGGCTCCCGGGACAGGCAGTCCAGCCTATTCGGCAAGTGAGAGACTCTGTCACAAAATACAAGGTGGCCAGCCGCTGAGGAGCAACACCCGAAGCTGTGCTCTGACCTCCATGTGCACAGAGACACACGCGCACAGCCGGAAACCTTATCTGCAGAGAGTGCTCTCCAGTGCACGTCTGCCCGCAGCACTTCGGATCCCAGTGCAGGACGAGGGCTATCTACTCCTTAGTATTATTTTCCATACTCTGCACAGATTTGGAAAAAGGAAATGATGAGGAGAAGTGATATCAAGGGAAGAGAGGATCAAAATAGTTATTATGTTTTCTCACAAACTTCTTAGACATGGCCACCAAATCAAGAGTTTCTCCTGCTTTGCTTTAGTTTTCAGGCTTTTTAAAAAAAAAAAATGTACGTGTGTGTGTATATATATATATACATATATATATATACATATATATACATATATATACATATATATACATATATATACATATATATACATATATATATATGACTGTATGCCCAGATGTGTGTGGGTACTCAAAGAGGCCAGAAGAGGAGATTGAATCCCTCAGAGTTGGAGTTATAGATAGTCATGAGCCACACAACATGGGTGCTGGGAACTGAACCTGGGTCCTTTGGCAGAGCAGCAAGTGTTCCTAAATACTGACCCACCTCTCCAGCCCAGGTTTTCATATTTTTTAAAGATTTATTTATTATTATTCTTACATTATTCTGTCTGCATGTGTGCCTGTATGCCAGAAGAGGACACAAGATCTCATTATAGATGGTTCTGAGCCACCATGTGGTTGCTGGGAATTGAACTCAGGACCTTTGGAAGAGCAGCCAGTGCTCTTAACCTCTGAGCCATCTCTCCAGTCCCAGGTTTTCATATTTTAAAAGCTATTACCCATTCTTATTTTACAAGCTGCAGCATCATAAAAACTGATCCTTTCTGAGGGCATGCTACATGCCTGTAAGAACCTACAAGTCTACTGCACTACGTACAAGCCTTCATCAGAACAAATCCCATATCCGATCAGAAGTGACCCCCCCTAAATCAGTGGTTCTCAACCTGTGGTTCACAACCCCTTTGGCAAACCTGTATCTCCAGAAATAATTACATTATGACTCATAACAGTAGCAAAATTACAGTTATGAAGTGACAGCGAAAATAATTTTATGGTTGGGGTCACCACAACATGAGGAACTATAGTGAAAGGTTGCAATATTAGGAGGCTTGAGAACCGCTGTCCCACGTTATACTTCAGACCAAAGTTGTGATTTGATTTGTCCCCTAACTACTCTTTCAGTCCAATAGGGTCCCACATAGTCCCTTACACTGGTGGGCCAAGGTAACAAATTATCCCATGGACTGAAAATTCAGATGCTTATGCTAACTTGAGATGTACACGTACTGAAAACATGATCAGCATGAGTTCTGCCGAGGATAGCAAATGAATACGTGGAGACTTGTTCTGAAGAGCAACTGTTTGGTGTTAACTTGGTAGGTGAGGGCATGAGGGGACAGGCCGGGATGGGCCTGGATCTGCGCCCTGACCCTCTGTGGTCAGTGTTCCTCAGGCTCTGGGAGTCCCTTCACTTCTTTTCCTCCATGTAATCAGAAACTCATCATCTTACTGGTCAGCTTCCTTCTGTTGACTTCAGGGAGTGGAGGTTGATTGTAGGCAGCCAAGCTCATTGGGGGAATTGAAGGCAGGCTCTTTGTCATCTGTGATTAAGCTGCCCACCTCTGCTTCCCCTGAGTAATCCGAGTCCCTGTATCAGAGAGGTCCACCCTGCCCTTCACTAGATGTGGGCAAGCAGAGCTCAGTAAACATACAGATAAGGCTACAAGAAATAACAGGAATGATGACTGCTGATCATCTGTTACCCGCCCTCCATGCTATGCTTGATGGGACTCCCCCCCAAAAAGTATCTTTTCTTTCAAGGTGTTAGGATCCAGTGGACACTGCTCTGGAATTATGGCCCCTTTGTCAGTTTTCCAGCTCATTCCCAAATCATGAAAATATAAAGCATTTTCCAAAACAAAAAAATGTAATGTGTCCTATCGTGTGTGTGCCTTGGCCAGGTATCTCAGAGACCACCTTCCAGAGAGGAAAGGAAATAGAACGCTTCATCCCGTGTGACCTGTCCCTCAGAGATAGGCTGCATTTTGCTCTGTTAGAACAAGACAGGACATCACGTGCTTCCCTCAGTCTTGGTGTGACCTTAAGCAAGTGTGTCCTCACCTGCATAGCTGCTTCTGACCCTGGGAAACCTTTCCTGGGGGACACTGAAGGGTGTCCCATTGTTGTCTGTTCTAGAGAACTCAGCCCAAATTTCAGAATATCCATACTATGTGTATGATATTAACCTTTTGATTTTAACCTTTCTGTACCTCTCTTTTTCAACTGAAAAGGTGCATTGTATTAAAACCCATTTGTCCGTGGGGTGGCGCACACACAGTCTGGTACCATCCTGAAGTTAGCAGGTGCTCAATTGCTGTCATTACTTTTGGTAGGCCAGCAGAGACAAGGAGTGATCATCTCACACTTTTAACCTTCATGAATGGCAAGGCTTTGCCTTATTTGGAGTCCCTTCTAAGCTATGTATCATCCTGTAAGGAGATGAGGAGCCGAGTCTCTCAGGTACCCTAAAAGAAATGAGGCCACAGTTAATCAAACTCAGGCGGTGAGCAAATGTTAATTGTAAGAGAGATGGGAAAGTTCTCTCCTCGTCTCTTGGGCACCTACTGGTGAACCGACTAACTGAGTTAGGAAATGAGTGTGGAAAAATGGCTATGGCCAGGTAGGTAGGACAACCAGCTGATCTCAGAAAGGAAGCAAGTGTGAAAAGCTTGTCTAAGAGCCTCCGGGGAATCTATCCTGCTTTGTGTAGTCATTTTAGGTCTCTTGTCTGAAAGGGATCCAACATCTACAGAACACAAGAGTGGCCATTTCCTTCACTTTGCTGCTATTGGCTGAGCTATACAGCCCACCGTGGTGTAAATCCTTTGGGGAGCATCTTTTGGATATTTAGACTCTATGATACTTTTGTGGCAAGTTGTTACTAGTGTGCTTTTGTAGCAGTGATACAGTTATTTGTGGAATGAGGATGAGTAGGAAATGACAGCATTCTCAACACTACAAGGGCTAGAGAGATGTGTTAGAGTCTCAGTCTGGGATCTGTGGGGTCGAGCTCTTAGAGGAGCCATCTTTTTCATTCCATTCGTTATAAGAGTTGAACCTTGATAGGGGGCTGAACCTGTCTCTAAAGTTCAAGAGCTCACGCGTTCTCTGGAAACAAGCCTGGGTCAGAGACCTTAACTATCTAATTTTCTCTAAGCAAAAGAAGATTTCGGGTAGAGAAAAAGCCTCGGAGCAGAGATTTGTTCTATCAAGAACTGAAGAAAATGTAGACAAAATCTGTTTTACTCGGGAGTGCCCTCTACTGGCCCTATGGTAAAACTATAGCAGCCAAGCTTCCCTGCCATGTGTATGCTAATTTGAAGCCTCTGAGCATTTGGTCTGATTTCTCCTGCCACCTTTGTAGTTTATTCTGATGTTTAGCGGGCACCGATACAGTGCTAAGCATTTTGCTTATGGAAATTTACTTACTGTTTTTGGGGGTTTTTTTGTTTGTTTGTTTTACAGCAGTGAATTTTTTATTTTTATTAATTACAGTTTATTCATTTTGTATCCCCTCTGTAGTTACCTCCCTCCTCCCCTCCCAATCCTACCCTCCCTCTTTCTTCCACACCCATGCTCCTCCCCCTGTCCACTGATAGGGGAGGTCTTCCTCTCCTTCCTTCTGATCCTAGTCCATCAACTCTCCTCAGGAGTGCCTGCATTGTCTTCCTCTGTGGCCTGGTAAGGCTGCGCCCCCCTCAGGGTGAGGTGATCAAAGAGCAGGCCAATGAGTTCATGTCAGAGACAGTCCCTGTTCCCATTTCTAGGGAACCCACTTGGACACTGAACTGCCATGGGCTACATCTGTGCACGGGTTCCAGGCCATCTCCATGAGTGGTTCTTGGCTGGAGTATCAGTCTCAGAAAAGACCCCTGTGCCCAAACGTTTTGGATCTGTTGCTCTCCTTGTGGAGCTCCTCACTGTTTACCAAAACTCCACGCCTGAGTTTTACCTGAGAGGCGACTGAGACAAAGTCCCTTCTTAATTTGTAACTGAAGAGAAATAGAACAAAGGAAGAATGTGAAGTAGAAAGTGGAATTTGCCCTCAGATCAAATACAAATAGGTGGACCCTGGCTCTGAGATTGCCTTCTGGATCCCAGAAACTTTCAACCAACCCTGCCTTTGGGGAAAAAAAATCAGCTCAAGAGGAAATTCATTAGATGGCTGTGTCCACTCTACTATACCCACATTGAGGAAAGCAGAGCAGCCATCGTGGTGGCCAGAAAGAATTTCCAGGACAGTGAGGGCCTTTTTTTTTTTCTCCAACCTGGGTAACCTACTCACACCAATTTTTTCACAAGTATAATTCTATGAGGGAGGTGTGGCATTTGGCAGTACATGTACACGATGAGAAATTAAACTATGAGGCAATTCTTCTGGCCTTTGTTTTAGGAGTCAATGGCAATATCAAGATCAGAATGCTGCCATTAGCTTAAGTCCTGACTTTCTGTTTGATGTTGTTGAGACTGAGTTCTAAGGGTTTTTTTTTTTTTAAAGAATGGACTCTGTGCGTTTGTTTCTGTGTATGTGTGTATGCTGTTATCGCTGCCTCCATCTCCCTCCCTCCTCCTTCTCCTCCTCCTCTTCTTCTGTTTTTACAGCTTTGTGTATGGAGCCATGGAGGCCAGAAGTATGCTTTTTAGTTCCCTAGGACCTGGAGTTAGAAGTATCATAAGCCACAAAACATGGGTAATGGGATTTGAGTTCTCATTCTCTGATCAAGCAATAAGTGCTCTTAACCACTGAGCCCCAGTAAGTTGGGCTTTTTAATTACAAGAAATAGTGTAAAACCCTTTTTTGTTTTGCATACCAGAGCCTTTTCTGAGTTTCCACTTTCTTGTGTTAGAGTGCTTCATCACTTAACTCCCTTGCCATTCAGCATTTGAACTAGAAATCACACTAGTCACTTGTCTTTTAGGGGTGATCTTTTACCAGTCCAACATTAAGAGTTATATAGGGCCCTGGGGAAAAGCAAATATTACTTCAGTGCTCATGGCCATGCAAGTGTGAAGATGTTAAAATTTTTAACTGCCCAGGAGAACCTCAGAGCATGTCCATACTAATTCTTCCCAGGGATTTGAGATATCGGTAAGTAATAGGGTTCTCACTCCTGCTTTGGGTGGGATGTTGGTCTCCAGTTTCACTGGCTGTGTCTCAACTATACAGTAAGACCATACCTTCAAATCACACCCAGCTCCCCTTCCTCCAACTCAAGACCTCCCATTAGCTGTCCTCTTTGCTAAAGGCTATGATGTCATAATAGGGTCAGAATGATGCCTACTGAGAATATAGGACTAACAAGAGCAGCTTTTTGGGAGTGCTTTCCCTGTGACTGGTTGGGTATCACTGGCCCAAATAGAGTGGCTAAGTTAAAATATTTGCCCATAATGTAACACCCCCCCCACCCCAGGCTTTAGCTGCTGGTGGGAGGAACAGCTGTTTTCAACTAATACCACAGAATCCACTTTACCAGAAATGGGGCTTCTTGATGAATAGTTCCAGATTTTGCCAGTTGGGAGTCAACACGTATTTGGCCGCCTGCTGGTAAGGGTGCCAACTGTTGCCTTGAACACACTCCCCCATTGGACTCCTCCTGTCTGTAGGAAAAATCTAAATGATGTCAGGGAGAACTGGGAGGGGATCGCCAAGAGCTGAATGTGGTAGGGGATTGTGAGTGATGGAATGTGGATTGCTGACACCATGTCCCTTTTCCTCTCACTTGTTGTAGGAGCACAAGCAACCAAGAGGAGACCAGATGAGTTTTCCGAGCAATGCCCAGACACCCAGGACGCATATCATCCTTTGCCTCATGCTTTCTGCAATGCTGCTGCTCACCTTCATCTTCCTATTAACCCTCGCCATAATAATCCCTTCCTGGCCACCACCTTTTCTCCATTTACCACCCACTCAGCTCTTTCTCTGAGGTGTCTCTCCCATGGGGCATAGCTTTGTCTCTGGCGAGCTCTTCTTTGAATCATATCCAGATGGCTACCATTATTTCCCCTTTCTTCTGTCCCCTCTTCACACCAGGCTTAGCTAACATTCAGTCCCTTGATCAGGAAAACCAGAGAAAACCTCCCTCTTCCAAAATGAAGTCACTACATGCTCTGCCAGAGCCACGACACTCAGGGAAGAGACCCAAACTAGAGCTGAATGTGATGTCATTGAAACCGGATGGAAAGACCAGAAATCCCTTAATCCCAGTTAGACCTAGTGAAGCAGCTTTACTCATGACTGTTGGGACTGATTAAGAATATGGGGGCAGGGAGGAGGAGAGGGAGAAAGATGTTTTGAATTGGATTGCCCCTCAATAACAGAATG
The DNA here is from genome assembly GCA_028658305.1 of Pachyuromys duprasi. Lineage (NCBI taxonomy): Eukaryota > Metazoa > Chordata > Mammalia > Rodentia > Muridae > Pachyuromys > Pachyuromys duprasi. The sequence goes on from CM053748.1 coordinate 36,621,019, forward strand.
GAATCCCCTAGATTTTTTTTCCAATTAAATGTGCATTTCATTCTACCACATTGTGATGGCTTCACTGTAGATGTTTCCCCTGGAGACCCAAGACTTCATGGGTCCCAAGACCACAGGCTGCCAGATGATGAGGTAAGTGACACTGTCTAGGGTGGTTTGTAGTGATCTCAGAAATACAGTGCTGATGAAGACCCACCTTATGAGACAGCAAGGTTTGTCCTCTGTTGCATTCCTCTTGACTTGAGCCCTTGCAGGAAACCCCATGTTAATGGGGATCCACAGTATTCTTGAACGTAGAGCTGATGCTGAAGATTGACTACATGAGGAATTAGGAATATCAATCTACCCTCTTAAAAAATCAGTTAGGCCTTACTGGCACATGACTATAATAAGCCTAGCTACATGGGAAACTGAGACACAAAGATAGTCAGTTCAAGGCTTACCTGGCCACAGAATGACCTTAAGGCCAGCCCAAGTAATTTAGTAAAATATGTCTCAAAGACGCTGAGCTTTTTGCTCAGTAGTAAATTTATTTAGTATATGAGAAGCCCTGGATTCTATCCTCAGTACTCAAACAAAGCATAAATGTATTCTCTCCCTTTTCTTTCCACATTTAGGAATAACCTAAAATTGGTAAAAGATATTGGGTTTTCATATATAAGCTGTCTCCTTTTTTTTATAAATTTATTCACTTAAGCACTTTGTCATCATGTATATCAGAAGAGGGCATCAGATCCCACTATAGATGGTTGTGAGCTACTATGTGGTTGCTGGGAATTGAACTCAGGACCTCTGGAAGAACAGCCTGTGCTCCTAGCTACTGAGCCACCTCTCTATCCCGCTGTCTCCCTTCTTAATGACACAATTCAAAAGCAATTCATTAATCAGTAGATGCTTGCCAAGAGGTACAAAAGCGGCTCAGGTATGTTAGCCAGTGCTTCCTCCCTGTTCCATAACCTAGATCTATGGGATGGGAACTACAGGAGCACAACCTACATTTGCTGCTATTGGCCTATCAGACCTAAGCTTATGAGAGCCACAGCTGATGGCAGAGCTGACTTATGGGTATGGTGTTCTGCTAATTTTGACCCACTACAGCTCCATGAATTTGTGATGGTGCCGACTCTGCCTGCTGAATTCTGGGAGATAGACCACTATCAATCACAAGCTAAATTCCCACAGGTGTCTCTAAGCATCCCTCAGGTCACCTCTTTTCTTCCTGTGGTCTGTGCTTCTAAAGCTTTGATAATTTGCTGCCTGGCCTCTAAAGAATGCTGGCTTCCCGAGCTCCATCCTACCCCCTCAGCTTCTGCTTCCCATCATATGCTTGCTCTAGCTTAATCTTTGCTTAGATCATCACCGTGAAATCTATTCTACATGTTCCTGGATGTCCCTTATTTTGCAGCATGTGCCTTTCAGCGGCAAAGCTTGGGAAACTCCATCATCTGGTTCTCCAAGGAGCCTGGCAATTAGAATGAGTTAGGGTGGGGAGGGGCTTGCCTCTTGACAGTGTGTGTGTGTGTGCAGATACTGTCTCAACTCTCCTGGAATTGGATGATGTTAAATACTTTGACTAGAGATGGGAATATTTTACCGTTGGTGACAACAGAAAAGGTGGAAATTCCAGACATCTCCTCCCCCCCCCACCATCTAAGCAATCCTTAGACTATTTACCCTCAAACCTTCAAATACACTGGCTTCTCAGAAATGTTCCCCAAGGCTTGAATATACCTTTTGATCAGGTTAAGTGATGAAAACATGTGTTTAAACAAGGGAAGGGGATCGTAAAATAGCTTATATTATGCATGCTGTGGCTTATCCCTCTCTGCTCCCTCTGGGCTAATGGCTTTGGCTCTAAATTTTTCAGAATCAGGAAAATGATCAGGGACACCAGTTTCTAAAGGAGAAAAGGAGAACTGGTCGACTCAAGGCTCTCATCCAAGGCAACTCTCTTGGAAGATTCTGGTACCATCCAACAGGCTTCTTTCTTTCAGTGCAGAGACATAAGTGAAACCACCTGAATGGAATGGAGAGTTTTATGTTTCGCCACCCCATGTATTTGGTTTTATATAAACCTCTCAAGTCTGGGCTGAGACTGAGCTAGCCAGAGCTAGCCAGTGCTAGCCAGAGCCTTTTTTGCTATTGGAGTGATTATTTCCTCCCACAAGAGAGCTTTGCATACTGTAGGGAAGTGAGGTGGCATCCCTTGATTCTAAAGATCTCCTTAGTAGGAGTAAATAAGTTTTATGAATCCAGTTACTGCTGAGAAAATCTCACACATGTCCACCTCCAAACAATGGAGTCTAGAACTTCAATACTGAAGAGTTGAAATTAAGCAAGCATGTTAGAGTGACATAGGCAAAGCACATTGCAGCCACACGTGGGGATCAGACCTGATCCCTGGGTTTCTTTTTTCTTTCTTTCTTGTTTGTTTGTTGATTGATTGGTTGGTTGATTTTGGTTTTATTGAGACAGGGTTTTTCTGTGTAGCCCTAGCTGTACTGGAACTCACTCTGTAGACCAGGCTAATCTCGAACACAGAGATCAATCTGACCCTCCCTCTCCGGAGTGCTAAGATTAAAGACACAAGCCACCACACCTGGCTAATCCCTAGTTTTTGCAGGTTCAAGCTCTAAGAATATTAGGCAAGTCATTTGAACTTTCTGATCTCCATTTCCTTGACTTTTAAATAAGAAAAAAAAACAATAGCTAATAGCTTGGGAGTGATTTCTTTATTCCATGATCCTATAAGGCAAGTGCCAATATTATAACACCAATAGAGTGTCCGAAAGGATCAAATACCATCATTTCTGTCTAAGTGCTCAATACGGTGTCTGTGTATAGTTGGTATTTAAAACTATCATTCTTCCTTGGGCCTTCTGAGACCTGCATCTTTCTCATCTGTTCCATACCCAGTATTTAATCTACTGGTGTTTTCCTTGGTGTTTGGACAGGAGAGAGGAGACCCAGAAAGGATATTCGCTGGTTTCACTGATCCTGAAAGAAAGGAGTCAGTTCTTCTCAAGGGCTCCATGATGCACAGTTACTCTCCCACGTTCTCTGAGGGCAGCATCAGGAGAATCGGCCGCATTCGTGCTCCTGAATCCCAGGGATGGGTTGAAAATGCAGAGTGGTTTTCATCTTGGACAGGTTCCATGTCAGTCTATTAATTCCCAGAGTCTTTAGTTTGACTGCTTAGACAGGAATTGGGCACCAGAGCTCATAACAAAGAATGATGAGACAGCTGGGAAAGCCAAGGTCACCCACTCCGACCCAGGCATGCACCAGAGAACCTGACTGAGGGAAAGAGAACATGGAGCGGTGGGGGTTGTGGAGGACTCTGCAATGGTGTTAGCCGAGTTTCCCAGCCCTGCTCAGGCAGTCTAACCAGCAGTCCTGTGACTGCAGCGCAGCACACCAAGGCAGACTCTCTCTCCTGGGAGGGAAAGCAGAGCCCCTGTGTCCTCCAGGTGGCCCCACTTAGCTTATATTTTTCAGCTTCTACCCTCCAAGTTGTGATGAGCATGGCCTAGGAAAATTTCAACTATCCCCAGCTCTATACTATTCATGGCTTCCTGAAAACTACTGGGAATCATTAATGAATTTTTCTGTAATCTCAAATCAAGCATGGTGACATGCCACCACCAAATAGAGCGTAGGGAGCACAACACTATTCTAAACTGCATCTCCCCTATTCATTTTATGTCCTCTATGTAGTAACTTAGTACTCTCCATGAATGAGCCCACATCTGTGTTTATATCTTGTATCTAAAAACACATCTCTCCCTTAAAACACACACTTAACCAGACATGTTTGGTTAATCCAGCAATACTTCATTGAAATACTGCCTGTATTTCATGTCTGCTTGGTCACTCCTGATAACCCCATGTGATAAGCCATCCCCAGTGCAAGAACCAAGGCCACTGCTTCCCTCTCATAGATGCATCTCCTGGAGGAACACCAGCCCACTGCAGCAACATTCTCGCATGCATGCATACATACATGTATTCAGAGAGCTAAAAATAAACAGCTGCTGATGGGCTGCTGGAGTGTGTCCTCCCAATGAAGCAGACGTCCTCTGTCCCTCTCAAGCAGGCAAGCTTAAGCCACAGACAAAAACTGAAGGCACTGCAGGGGCTTAAACTTAAACAGAAACCTTGAAGACACGTTACAAAGGTTTGGAGAACCTGGGGAAGAACATGCTAGCCAGCGTCGCATGATCCTTGTTTTCTAGACCTTGTAGCCCAAATCCTCTTGGTGACCTCTAGATAATTGCTTATTGGCATCCAGCAAAGGGGCTGTAACGGAAAGCTGATAATCAGGGTTAAGAAAGGAGATGGTTTATTCCTGCAATATCTGTGTGTAGCCTCTGGCTTCCTAGTTTTTCCCATTCTCGGGGCAGAGATGATTCCGGGGAGATCCAGCGTTGTGTGCACCTGAGGGTGGGAATTTCGTGTGTCATTTGTGCAGATCTTCTAATTCCTAAGAATACTTCCCACTTCCATCGATCAAGAAACCCTTTGTCATGGTGAGGTGTGGCATTTCTTCTGAACACCTCCCATTCAGGCACACACTCTAAGACACACACAGACCGTCATGGAACAAGGGCCATTCAGCCTGATTTGAAAATAGCATTTATCCATTGAGCTCATTTTTGAGGGTCATTATTTTAAGAAGGAAAAAACAAAACAAAACCTCTGTTGGCACTTATGGGCAAAGCTTCTCCTGGCCTCAAAAAGGTCTGATAACCTGGCTAGAGACAGCATCTTGCAGCCTTTGTTGAATTCCTTCTACATCCCCATCTAGAAGGAAAGTTGCATATTCACCAATACCCTGCCATCTATCTGTAGGGGCGGCTTCCCTCGGTAGTGTCAAGGAGAAAAAGACTGCAAAAGTCCAGGCCCTCCCCACTAGGCGTTCCCACCACCAGCAGACAGCCCCCAAAGAGCTGCTGGTCATTGGCAAAAGGCTACCTGTGCCGCTGTGGTAGGGAAGGGATGCGGGGGGGGGGGGTGCGCTAGAACGAGCTCGAGGTCAATTTCAGGGTTTTCTGTCCCTGCACTGTGAGTCTGTCCGTCTCTCTGTAACTCAGATCATGCTCCCTGGGAAGAGGTAGCTGGCTGATTCCGTGGGAGACCAAGCAGGATGCGTGGGCGCAGGAAAAAGAAGAGGAGAAAGAAAAAGGAGGGGGGAAGGGATCGAGAGCTGGAGAGAGGCGGGGGAGCCGTAGATTCTGTTATTTGCGTCACTCGAGGAGCCGGGGCTATCTGGCCAGCAAACAGAAAATTAATCCGAGTTATAGCCATAGCCTGCTCTGTTACTGTGGCCAGATGCGAAAGGGCGGGGAAAGCACACGGGCCGGAGTCTGGGCACCGAGTTTGCAATGCGCGGTGGGGTGTTTGGGGAGGGGGCAGTCCAGCTAGGCACGCCCCTCGGCACCGCGGGTGCCTCTTCTGCTGATGGCCAGCCCAAGCCCGGGGTGGCGCCCACCTCGGCTGCCTCGCCTGCTCAGTGGCTGTGCCGAACACAAAGCGCTGTCTCTGAGCAGAAGCCTCTTCTAGGTTGAACCAGACCCACCAAAGAGGAGAATCTGCACGTGACGTCAGCAGCTCATGACTGACGCAGGCAGGCAAAGGAGACTCAAGGCGGCTGCTCCGCTGTCTTCATGAGTCTATTTTCTCCATCCCCCTCGTAGTGAATTACTAGAACGCAAAACACACACCACAGACACACACACACACACGCGTGCAGCTTTTAAAATTTACATATCCAAAGGCAGTGTGTTGCAAACACCAAGCAATTTTTGCAAAGCGTGTGTGGGGAATGTAAGAAGGGTATGGATGATTTCCCCCCTCCGCCCCTCACTTGGGGATGTCCATCCTGGATAGCGTTAGACTCTTGAGCTTCCCAGGAAAGCTCTTTTGGGGAAAGGGGCTAACACCCTCCCTCCCCCGCTTCTCCAACATGCAGGAGCTCTGGTCAATGGGGACCCGGGGCTCTAAGACTCCAACCGCTCCAACGCCTTCAGCTTGCAACAGGCAGAAGCATACGGAGTTAAGATGAGGGAGGGAGAATAGAAGGAACATTTGGGTATTTTTCTGTTTTAAAACAACCTCTGCAGCAATGCAAGAGGGTCTACTGGTGCAGAAACGAGTGAGGAAGGGGAGCTTGGTGCACATTTAATGTTTTGGACTCAACGTTCCAGCGAAATGCCTTTGTGTGTGCAGGTTTTTTCAGTACTTGCTAAAAATAGCATCTGGGTTTGATCGTGTTCCAGAAATAGACCGAGGGCTGTACTGGGATAAAAAAGCCAGCAAGGGTGGAGGAAAACCTGGACACCACTGCATTCCTCCCCCCTCCCATGTCTGGAAATTAATTGTTGGATTTTTCCTTTCCTCTCTCTTTTCTTTATCCACCCCCCCCATGTTTCTTTCTCTCTCTTAAGGAGTTCCCGTTTGGGTAAGTAATATTATGTCATGTGAACGCCGCAGACTGTAAGTACAAGCTGAGGCTGACTTTGTGCATGCTCGGGATGCATTCTTGGCTGCTTTTTTTTTTTTACCCTTTCCTAAGTGGGAGAATGAGGCTGAGTATGGGTTGAGGGTGTAGCGCTGTGTATATTATGTATGTAATGAATTGGGGGCTGCATGCAAAAGGACCGAGAAGGAATTCTTGCAGAGTTGGGAATCACCCTGACAAATTTGAATCGATAGCAGCTGCAACGCGCTCTCTCGTTCTGGGTCGGCGCTGTTGAGCTGGGTTCTCTTTACTGCCCTCTCCCCCTCCCTTTTTTCTCCGTCTAAAAGGGTGGCCAGACACCCTTTAAAGGGCCATTTCGATGCGAGATTAATGGAAACCGTGGAATATAGACCAGAAGTGCATGGGGTAAAGGGAGTGAAGAGAGGGACGAGCCCCATTCCGCTAACAAACCCTTCTACTTGCTTGGGTTGGGGAATCCGCACCTAGACTAGTCCTGGCTGGTCCTGACTGATCAAACCCACGGTAGCTGTCCACAAATATAGGTACTGAAAATTCCTTGGTCCGCAAGCAAGTTCAGTTCTGAGCGCCAGGGGGCAGGATTGGCTCCAACAGAAGCTAGCCCCGCCCTGGATGCAAAACAGGGTCCGGAATGGAGGGGGTTAAGGATGTTCAAAGGGGATAGTCGTGACTTCGGTGAGAGCTTTGGGAAAAGGAGGGGTGAGTGGGAAGGAAAGGGGGAAAAAAATTAAAGGAGAGGGAGCGAAGTGTTGTGTCAAGGATGAGCTAAGGCTGGTGCTTCAGGAACTCAGGACTAAAGTCGGAGGCTCACCATCTTTTCCTGCAGAGGCTGGCCACTGTCTGGATTTCCAGTCGCAGGCTCCAACATCTTCCCGCCAGTGGATTTGAAATATTTCCCCCTGATGATGATGAGTCTCAAAATAAGAGGCTATAGGTTGCTTTATTTCGACCCAGTTCCCCTCCCACTTCGTGTCCTCTCACATGCCCACCTCCTGCAATTCCTGGGAGGGATGTAAGGGCGTGTGTTATGTCATTTACTATTCCCACGTCCTTTGCATCCTAGTTACAGGATCTCCAAATCACTTTGTCTTACAAGGTAAAGGACCGGGGTTGCTGGTGCTACACACAGAGAATCCAGGCTTGCCTCTAAGGCAATGGTGCAAACCAGAACAGGAGAAATTAGGGAGGCTTGTTCTCAAAGTTGACAAATGTTACTGGGGAGACCACCAGCTCTCGGGGGGGGGTGAGTTTGAATGAGATTCATCACAGTCAGCTCTAGATACTTGGGCAGAACCTGTAGCCAGACAGTCGAGGAAAGAGAAAAAGTTATATGGGTGGAGGTGTGTGTGTATGTGGGAAATCACACCCACACAAAGATATCCTTACTGATTAACTCTTTGGAGTAGGGTAATAGGGCATCCTCAAACTGACCCACAAGAGTGGGCTGTAGACGGTGGAAGAAACACAGCACTCTTGCAGTCCACAATAAGGTCATGTGCATGCAGGAATGTCGATCTGTGAGGAGGGGGCACAGGATAGAGGGGGGCAGTTGCCCATCTTCCTGGCAACAGCCCTGCCTAAGGACCTAGTCTCTGCAGGGCAACTAGATTGCAGCCCTTGGAGGGAAAAGAGGGTGAGTTGAGTTAATTTTAGCTCCTAAGCTGTAGCTTTCTGGGTAGGTTTCCTCGCTGAGTCTGAGTCTTCAACTCCTAATAGTAACAAGGGCTGTTACTGAGGTGCAAAATCACCAAACAACGCTGCAACCCACACTTTGTCTTGACAACGCAAGCTTGAAGCAAAGCTGCTGCTAACAGTCTCTTGGCCCACCCCTAGGCCTCCTGTCATTCAAAGGGTGGATACTAGTTCCCTTTCCCAAACCTCTCCCCTCTCAGTCCCACAAGTTGCCTGTGTTTACAAATCCTGCCTCATTTGCAAAGAAAATTGCAGGGTGGGGCGGGGGCGCTAAAGCACCCTCGACACGTGGAGCAATGGTGGTGGTGGGTTTCCAAGAGTCATGAAGTGGGAGGGGGGACACTCCATGCCCTTATGTCCCTCCAGCCCTCTGTCCCTTGACCTTCTTCACTGCCGGGCACAATGCACAAGTTTACCCCGCCCCCCAACCCCCAAAACTGGCTCCTATTAAATAATTCAATGGTAGCGGTGCAATTTTGGTTGGAACCAGCACGGATTCCCAAGTCGTGACTGCAAAAAGTGAGTAATGCGCGCTGGCTGCGTCATGGCTCTAGTCACAGTTCATTCCGAACTGAGAAGGAATCGTGACTTCGCCTGGAGACGTCCCCTACATGGGAGTTGTTGGGGGTGGGGGGAGCAAAACCAGGGGCGAACGGGGGTGGGGGGAAGACCTATCCAATGAAAAACCTCTGTCAGGGGGTGTTGCATTTGAACTCCGCTGCACGCAGTGCCGCTGTCCCCTCTCTTGCCCGCTGCACCCCCCCTCCCGGCCAGCGCTCTCTCTGCCGCGCTGGCTCGCCTCTCCCGCTCCCCAACGAGTTCTCAACAAGTTGGAGGAAGGCAGGAGCGCAGGGGTTAAGCTCGGGAAGCCGCAATTACCAAGATCGTGACCCTCCCACACAGTACAGTAACTTATATACTTACCTGGAGAGCCCGCTTTGCCGCTGGGCAAACAACCACAGGGGGGTGGGGAGGGGCAGGAGGAGAGAGGGCTAGGCAGAGAGGGCTGTTTCCAGACGGCTGAAGCGCACACCGAACCAATGCCTTTCCAAGACCCCGGGACTCAGGTAAGGAGAAAGGATTTGGAGCGCTGGCCGCCTGGTGGTCGGTAGGCTCAATGGTCGGACGAGCAGAACTTTTTTTTTAACCTCTCAATTGCCCGCGCCACGGCAGCGGCAGGCAGACGGTGGAGCCCCCTCTGGCGCGGCGCGCAGACGCTGGGAGGCTGAGTGCAGGCGTCCTTCAGTAACTGAGCCAAGCAGAGGGGATGCAGTGGGAGGGTGGGTGGGCCGAAGAGCAGTAGGAGGGTGATGGATGGGCGGAGGGGGTGGGCCAACGGGAACTTGGGAGACTGAGACACCAGGTCCAGAGATACTCTGTGGATATGATGGGCCAAGGGCGTGTGTGTGTGTGTACACCTTTCCGAACGTCGATTCCCAGGTGGCAAAAAAGAAAAAGGAGAAAAAAAAAGAAAAAGAAAGAAAGAAACTTTTGCCCCCAAGTTCCCTCAATGTTTGCAGTAACCGCCCCCGACTTAGGTTTTTCCCACTGGGAGACTGTAGCGCCAGGGAGGGAGACAGACGTTTGTTTGCTCACACCAAATGTCATTCGGGGGCTGGGCAAGAGGGCACTGGGGATTGGGTGGCCGTGCACAGTGAAGAAGAGGGCATCCCCTCAAAGTTTGGCTAGATGGGAGGGGGGAGGGGCCTAGAGGGAAGGAGGGAAGGGGTGGGGAAAGAGGAAAGACTTGGCCCCCTCCTTCCTCGCCAGCCTCTCGCTTCCCCTCCCTCCTGCAGATGCTGGAATCTCCTGTCACAGTAGCAGTCAATACCCAGCTCACCCCTTCTTGCTCCCCCAATATTTTGCAGAAGGGGGGGGGGAGATGCAGCAAGGAAAGGGCACCTGAGGCAAATGGGCCATTAGACACCATAATCTGGACGGTTTGGGGGGGGGGGATCGTGCCGAGGAAAGAACTTCACCCTTAGTGAACATTCAGAACTTTTGGGGGGGCTGAGTGGGGCTGGGGGAACTCGAGAAAGTCTAATTTTCTAGAAATAGGCCAACTAGAGTGGGATTTGAGCTTATTTCATGTTCATCTTTGCCAGTCATTTTCCGTCTGGTTCTTCTGGCTTAGGTCCCGATGGAAGAGGTCGCTCTCTCGAATCCCTCTTTCCCAATATACACTGCCTCCCCCTCACCTGGGCTAGAATGGGAGGGAGGCATGGACAGCTTCTGCAACAACAATATTTTAATGTGTTCTAGTCTAGGTTTTGTTGAATAATTAGAAATGGAAATATTTTTCTCCCTCCCCCTTCTGGAAAAAAAAAAAAGAAATGTGAGCTCTCCTCTGATTGGTGGGTGACGATTTTAGTCCACACCAATGAGCTGGCGGCCTTGTCTGTATTTATTTAGTGCTCCGGGGGAGTTTTTCTCTTTACGCAGCGCCTGTAGTCACGGCTCGAACCTCCGCTGGGGGACCGGGAAGGATAGGAGGGGATTCGGGGGAAATCTGGACCGTACCTGATCAGAGATCCACGACCTTGCAGCCAGGGCCGGCAGAATCCCGATGTGGGCATTGGGTGACCGGCTAGAGAGGCTCGGAGGCTCGGGGTGCTAGGGCGAGATGGGTGGAGGTTGGGCTCGGGGCTCCGGGGTCCCCCTCAGAGCTACCCTTTTCGCCCTCCACTACCTTTCTGAGGTTGTGCAGGGTTGAGTCGGGGGATGTTGAGACTGGAGAGAGAGAGAGAGTGAGAGAGAGAGAGGGATGGGTCCGGGGACGCAGGGAGGAGAGCGCCGCGCGCGGGGTGGGGAGGCTGAGCGGCCGTGGAGCGCACCGGGGAGAGCCAGCCTCCTCGGCTTCGGGGTTCGGAGACATGCTGGGCTGAAGGCGGCGGCGGCGGCGGCGGACCGAAGAAGCGGGTAGACTGCCCTTCGCGAATCTTTTTGCGGTCTGGGCTTGCTGTACATAACTCAATAGCCGGAAGCCCTTACCCCAAAAAGCATTCGCGGACGGCGCGCTCGGCGACAGGACTGCAGCTCCCAGCGACCGCCGAAGCCGGCACCTTCCCGAAGCGGCTCCATCTGAGACTCCCCCCCCCCACCCCCCAGTCTTTCTCCCCGTTTTCCGCGGAAGAGTCTGCTCTTTTCCTTCCCGGCCTCTCCGCGCTCCGAGGCTTTGCTCCCTCGCTCTCCCTTGGCGTGGGCCTCCCTACACCCCCCAGCCCCCAACTTTTTTTAATCGACTTTGTATCACAGGGGGAATGGGAGCGGGCGGCGTGCGTGTGTTTTTCGAAGAAGTGAGAAGAAGCTAAAATGTAATAAAAGTTTACAGAAGTTGTCTCGTCCCCCCACACCCCACATCCCAGATACCCCCACTCACACAATAAAAAAGGGGGGCGGGGACACATAGTGGTAGGGCCAGGTCAGTACCTGGAATATTAATCAGTTTAGGAAATTTTACGGTCATTTTTTTTTTACCCTGAGGATAGGAGTCTGCAATATGGGGGAGGGGAAGCCCCTGAGGGAGGGGCGGTAGGCCCCAAGCATCCTCGGTTAGGAAGCGTGGGATCTGGAGGAGGTGAGATGAACCTCCCGTGAATCCGGTAGCTCCGAAAAAGAGGGAAAAAACACTCAGGCACCGCCCGCTCCCCGGAGCCTTCCTCCTGAACCTGGTTCCAACCTAATTTCGGGCGGGTTGCAGGTTCCAGCACCCACCCGTCTCCTCTTTCTCAAGATTAAGTAGCACAGAAGAGGATAAAACAGACGGAAACTAGGGAAAACCCCGCGGGGAAAGAGCTTCTTTGAGAGCTGCGGCTGTTGAGCTGTGGCGGCGGCGGCGGCGGCAGCCCCATGCTGGCCTCTCGAGGCGCCCGGACCTGGGGAGGGAGGCAGGCTGCAGAGGGGAGAGCCCATGGGCCCCCCTCCTCCCCCCTCCACTCTTTGCAGTCGTGACCACTTCGGTTACAAGTGGCACAAATCAGGCCTTCAACACGTTTTGTGCCCCGTGCCCTTCGCTAGCTGGGAACACTGCTAGACGCCCTTGCCCTTAGGGAATGGGCCAGAAGGACACACAGACACATGCAAATGCCCACCGAGATGAAAAGTAGATGGAGGGTGGGTCTAGGGATGGGTTAACCCAAGACCCCAGGGCTGCAAAGCTTTCCATTTCGGGGAGGGCCTGAATTTCCGCCCCCCCGCACCCCAACCTTTCTGCTTTCAACAAACTCTCTCAAATGCACCACCATTCCTGGGTTACCCACCCTAGTTACCCACCCTGACTCTACCCTTCCTCTACCCGCTCCTGAAAAAAGGGAAAAGCTCGGGGATGTTGAGAATGCTGGACAGAGGCAGCCAGTTCTGGCTCAGTGCGTAACAAGGCACCTAAAGCGACGACTCCAGACTTCAGGGCTAAATCGGAGTCTCCCTCCGCAGATAAAGGATATTTTCCCTCCCTGAATGCATTTTCTGAAAGAGTAAAAGGGTCTCAAAGATCTGGACAGACGGTGGAGAGGGAGCAAAAACGGTGGGGGATTTTCTTCCTGCCTCTCACCTGGGGCCGTCTGTGGAGCGATAGCTCTGCAGAGGGAGAGGCAGAAGAGCCACGGTAGATTAAAAATAGCTCCCCACTGTGTCCCTTCGGCTACTCTTTTGTCTTTTGCTTACTGTGTCCCACCTCCTCCCTCAGCCAGGAAGCCCTCCCCTCTCCAAAAGCCTGACTGTTGCCCAGAAGTGGGGAGCGATGTGACCTTAGAGAGAGAGAACTTGCTTTGAAGGGCTTGAGTAACTGGAGTACAGGCTGCTCGGAGTTCCTGGACCCCCCCAGGTCCCCCATCTCTACCACCCGGGCTAGGCTTGGGACCCGAGCTCCAGGGCCTTAGAGCACCCTGCGGCAGGCGTCGTGAGGCAGCGAGTCCTCGCCTCGCCTAGCCGCCTCAGCCAGACAACTGTTGCTGTCTCAGAGCCGCCGCCGCCGCTGCCACTGCCAGGCAGCTGCAGCCCCGAGCCAAGGCTGCTCACTTTGGGTCCTGCAGTGGGTGTGTGAAGAGGGGTCTCTCCTCCCGCGGGAGGGGGGGCGGGTGAAAAGATGCCTCTTCCTTTTCTCCTCAATAAGAGAAAGCCGGTGGCTTTTTAGCATCTTTCCCCCTCCTAGGTAGGGTGATTACATCAGCTGGAGGACAGTGGGAGCCCAGTTTGCCATTGTTGAGGGAGACAGGCAAAGGCCTTTGGAGGGGTAATCACTTTAGTTATCAAACTTCTAATGCATAACCATCACCGAGTGAGTCAGGGGCCTGATGGAAACTTCAAGGCGCTTGCGTTGATGACAACCCTGACGGGCCAGTAGACCGGGGCCAGAGACTGCTGGCTCCAATCTACGTTTCACTGGGAGTGAAGAAGAGGGTCGCTGGTGTGAAATAGTGGGAAAGCTGCAGCGATGACCTAGTCCCCCCATGCCGACTGACTAATGTAGCTTCTGCCTGTCTTAAAAAAATCAAGCCCAGTCTCTGGGTGTGAAAATGGGACAAAGGAGCCACAGAGATCACTACAGGTCCCCTGTCTTCATGGAGAAGGGGGAGTGACCCAAGCATGGCTTAGCTGTCTCAGTGTGTGTTCAGTCTGCCTGCTGTGGCCTTCACTCTTCTGACTTTCACCCCACCCCATTTCGAAAGTACCCCCTCCCCCCCCCACACACCTTGTATTATTCCTTTCGGTCTTCTGTTGAGGATGTACGTTTACTGTAAGTCACTCTGATTATCTCGGGGACCTCTCAACAAGACACTTGTCACTGTCTCTGAAAAGGCCTCCTCTTGCATGATGCCTTGGCATTTCTTGACCCCGATGCCTTTTTCCTTTCCACCAGCCTCTCCTGCCTTGACGGCCTGCAACACAGCCCACTGAACAATCTCGGGCCCTCTTCCCAGGCAGCTGACTAACCTTGTCTATCTTGTTACTTTTTAGGTGGTCAAGCCTGTCCTGATACTGAGTGGTCGCATGAGGAGGTGGCCACCCAAGAGAGGCAGTCTCAGAGGTCACAGAAGCTGACAAGCCTGGATGAAGGATCTCAGGAATTCCAGGTGAGTAGAGAGATGACAGCCTATGCGTGGCCTTCCAACACATGCTCCTAACGTGTCAAGGAGAGGGCAGCAACTAGGGGTCTAGCATTTGGAGCAAGTCCTGAGAGACATGCATCTATCATAGATGCTAAGTGGAAAAACAGTACCAAGAAGGCAAACATACTGTGGTCCTGTCCCAGAAGCAGGACTTGAGTATGTCTGGAAGCTCCCACAACCCCCAGTCTGAGGGACAATTGGCTTTATTCAATGAGGCCTACAATTTTATCTTCTCTCCGTTTCCTGAACTGTTTCTGGTCACCTAAGGGAAGGAGTCTTTTGCTGTGGTCAGTTTCTTCAGCACCAATATGCTAAGTGGCATCTCCCCGCAGCTCAGCTAACTATGGATAGAAAAACTTTTAGGCTGATGATTTTTTGTGTGTGTGATAGGGAGGGAAAAGGCAAGTTTTACTTTTGCTATTAACCAGCAAATCCCCTTGCTTCTGAGCTTTTGCTTCACTGGCTTTCTGGGCTTCTGCATTGTACTTTCATTCTTACTGGGGAATTCAGTTTAAAGCTTGAAAGAGACTGGTAGTCTGGGCTGGTAGAATTCTAAGGAAGGGAGAATTGGACCTACCAGGTTGGGTATCGCATGAGCCCAGCTCGGGAGTTGCCTTAAATTTCAGAGAAAGGCAGAAAGAACAGATGCACATTATACTGAAGGAAACCTTCAGATTGTTAAACCACAGATATATGCTATATTAATTCAATGTTGGTCACGGGGATTTTAAAATTTTTTTGTAGTTTGAGAGTGTAACTCACATAAAAAGCAAATCAACTGGAATCCTCTATAAATCCCACCGTGGAAAGTAGGGGTAAAGCCCTCAGAAACGTCTAGGCCTAACGTCTTTTGAATTCCCCTCTTAAAGATAAGGAGCTGAGGTTCCCAGAACTTACCACTGGGAAATGGGTTATGTCAATTCTCAGACATTAGGATCAACTCACTTTCCCCCTTAACTGATATCCCAACTGCCCTGTGAGGACAGCTAAGAATGTAATACCAGGGAGAGATGGTTCTTGCCTGGGTGTTAATCTGTCTTAGTGATGTTGGAAGACTCCATTGATGGGTTAAACCTCAAACTTAAATATAATATGTGGTATGTAAAACTGGAAGGTTGCATAATGTAAATATGCATACCAATCTTTACAGTTTATAAATCAAGAAACGAGTGTTTTAAATAATTTCACTAAGGCACAAAGCTGGGGCTCTAACCCACATTGTCTCCTCTGGGTACATTTATAAGTCACTAAATGTTGTCAATCACTACCAAGCCATAGAGACCATTCATAAATACAATGCAGCATATCATAACAGGTTCCCTTCCCAAAATGGCTTGTATTTAGGATGTAAAGGTTTCAGGGAAGTATTTGTAGCAAGTCTCTTGAGCGAGGAGCATCCTGGGAGCATTGATAGAAGGTTAGGCACTGCCTTGTCTCTTCCCTGAGACATTCACCATGCTACGCTCAGCTTCTGAGCAAATCTCAGCACAAGAAAGTTGCTGTGTCATAGGATCCCAACATTGGTCATTCTCAAAGCCTCTGCCGGCAGGAAGGAACTTGATGAGGCAAATGCCTTTCTTCCTCACTTTTCTCCTCTCTCGGGAGTAGGGTGCCTTGGTTAGCTAGTCTTGCCTGGTGGCTAATTTGTGATGTGGTACTAAGACCCCATTTGAATTCTACTGGGAACCATCTTACCACCAGGAGATCTGTGGGATTCTTGTCCCTTAGGTTAGGTTTTTTTTTTCCTTATTCTTTTTTACATTCACTTATTTTATGCATATGCGTGTGAGCATACACATATTCCGTCCTGTCTGCATAGTCCTAGGACAACTTCCTGGAGTCAGCTCTCTTCTTTGACCATGTGGGCTTCAGGAATCACACTCAGTTATCTGCTGGACCTTCCCATAGGCCTTCTTTCTTTTTCTTTTCTTCCTTTCTTCTTTTTTTGTTTCTCTTTCCCTTCAGTTAATTCAGTTCATTTCTTCTTTCTTCAGTTAATTCTGAAGATCACTTGCTAATGGGCTAGCTACTTGCCATAGTCAGTTTTTGAAACTGTACTTTCAGCACTTCTCCAAGATCTGGTTTCACTATGCTTGCCTCATGCAGTTTCACCAAAAGCAGCCACTTCAACGCCATGTTAATCACGTCTTCAGAATGTGGGAACAGCAGCCATGATGGGTGGGCTATCTCAGATCCTTTGCTGTAGATCCCGTCTCTACGGGATCCCTCACCATTTGTTTTCCCCAGATGCACTTGCAGCCTTTAACTAAGAAATAAGATTCATTTCTGTACTCAAAAAGAGACGGGGGGGGGGGTAATACAATGAGATAAAAGATGAAAATAGATTTGTAAATACTTAATCATATGTTTGAGCTTATGCAGGTTATAAATCATGTATGCCCCTATCAGGCCACAATTTCTCCCTCTGCAAATGAGAAACTTTGCCGATCACACCCCTCTCGTCCATGAGGCCTGGACTCCAAGTGCTGATTCCACTGATGCTGAATATGCACTTAGCAAAGATTTATTGAACCTACAAGTGTGTATCAGGTCTTCTTCCAAGGCAATGAAGATATAAATGAATTATTCTTCCTTTAATAATCTGATGAACGCAATAGACTCTGCTTTTCTGAAAAGAAAATTATAAACATTTTATAAATGTTTCAGGAATTTCAATATGCCCCCTGGTTTCCATGGGGTCTGTGTTTGTTTCGTCTTCTTCATTTTATGGTATTAAGATTTGAGTTTGGGTATATGAGCAAATCTTGATTTTTAGCTCCTTTAGCCATACTGTTGCTCTTTCTCCTTCCTTCTCTCCCTCCCATCCTCTCTCTGACTGACTGTGTGTGTGTGTGTGTGTGTGTGTGTGTGTGTGTGTGCACACGCGCGGGCTTGCACATGTCTGTGTATGATGTTCAGTCCTTTCTTTTTGGAGAACAAGTGTTTGAAATGTAATAGTGCATGTGCTTAGAACAAATACAGCCAAGGTCTGCCAGCCAGGAGCCAAGAAGCAAAGTGGATATGGAAGGAACAAGAGGGAAGCTGATGAGAAGTCTGGTGTCTAAACCAGACTCATCCTGGGAATCTTAAAGACATAATCCGTCTTTTAGGCAGCGTTCTTGGCAGAGCTTGGGGGTTGATGAAAAGAAGACATGTCTGTATGAAGCTGTGTAGTGAGACACAGTATTAGGCTTTGCATCAAGGACAGACTTACTCGAGTGATTGATTTTGCTTTCTTGTTTTTGTTTTTATTTGTTTGTTTGTTTTTTGTTTTGACCACTAGGCAAAGTCATAGCTGGCCAGGGCCTCTCAAAGAACTTCTTGAAAGGAGATACCAGGCCTCTGGGGTTAGTGGACTGACACCTTCCAGATAACACAGCAACTGTCTAACTTTAAGGCAGACAGTTCTGTTAATGTCTCAAAGAAGAAGAAAACAGATGTTATTGGGAAGAGGGTTGGTTGGTTGGTTTGTGGTCTGAAGATGTAACTCTAGCTTTTCTGTGTGCAGGTTAAGTGTTCTACTACTAAGCTACACCCCAGCTTGAATACAGGCATGCTAAGGGCTTAGTTTAACATGGGAACGGTCAGAAGGCAAAGATTTCAGACTAGTTCTGGTCTTTAAGAGATGTTAATTTTCACCCCCATCTTTGGTGCTTTCTGAATTCTTCCTCTGTGTGAGGCAGGCCAGGTACAGATCAGATGTTGATGCATCTGCGCTTGGGAGGGAGGAGGAGGTACATGCTCTCATTCCATGTTAGACCTTGCATAGCCAATGGGAGTCATGCTGGGAGGTGACCCTGGATGTGGAATGGTCCATCTTTGAAAAGGCCAGATGAGGGTCATAAAAACTTTGTATCAAATAGCCAAAGTGTAGGGTGATGTCCATGAATTTCTACTTAGGCAAGAAAGCAGTGGCTTAAAGTTAAACCTTAAGAATCCATAGGAAGATGAACTGCTTGTTTTTTATTTCCTTAATTTCTCCTTCTGTAAAATGGGGACTACAATGACACCTTCTGCTATCACATTCTGGTGAGAATGAAAAGAAATTATGCATGTAAAAGTACTCTCTATGGTAATGCTCAGTGCATGGCAGCTATTTCTACTCTGTCACTATCATTATGGTTATTTTCCCCCTCCCAAGTGACACAACTAGCAATGTCATAAAGGTTTAGCCCATAGATTCAGAGGCCATGGGGCCAGCGCTATCCCCAGGGTGACAGAAAAAAAAATAATCTTTTTCAGAGGCATCTGTCCATTTGCTCCATGGTCTGCCAGTGCCCAGGATTATCCAAGTCAGAGGGCTTGTAGGAAAATCTCTTCCTCTCCTTCATATGCTCTCATGTAGATGACTGCTTTCCAGTTTCATCACTCCCTTTAACACTGAGACTTTCTGGTTTTTTTTGTTTTGTTTTGTTTTGTGTGTATGTGTGTTTTTTTTAATGATGGAATTTAATCACAGTTGTCTTAACAATGGGTCCTTCACCTTAAAAACAAAAAACAAACAAAAACACCCTTTGATCAGGCATCTGCTTAAGGCTGTTGTTATTCACCCTTTCACTCAGAGCTGGTTGGTGGTTGCTAACAGTCAGACTTTGGACAATTTCCACCAAGGATTAACAGAAGTCATGCTTTTATGAGTGATGTTTTCTCCTTCCCTTCAATGAATGGTTTGTCTTCTTTGTTTTCTTCTTCTAAGTTCGCTTTTCAGAGTCTCAGAAATCTTTGTTTTCTATGATCTTCTCATGATCTTCTACGATCCCTCCAAATCTTCGGGGTTTTTCACGCTGATTCACACATAACATGTCCTCCTTACTTTTTTACATATTGCCTGTAAGAATTAGTATTGATTACAGGAAGAATAGGATGTAGTCTCTACATTTTCTGGATAATGCTAGAAAACTAATGCCTCAGATCACTATTTGTACTCCAAACCTGTCAAGTATAGCTAAGACATTCCATAGACAAGATACTTGGGAGCTTGAGGCCTTAAGGATTTTTCTTCTTCCTTTTAGTTTGCAAAGTAATTAGCATCTTTCCATAGACTTTGCTGCATTCTCACTTTTTTCCATTTAAAAACCAGAGTCCACCTTCACCTCTTCTATTCAGCCATTTTTCTTTCTACACATCATAAACAGAAGCTCAGGGACTGGTCAGTCACAGCCTAAGGTGTGGTTCTGTTGTCTCTTCGAATCTTTTGGAGGAGGAAGCAGTAGGTTGTAGCTGGAGGAAATGGGGGTGGGGGGACAGTCAAGAGCAATGAACTTTAAAGAGCAACAACTAGTTTTCCTTCCAAATACTGCCCTGATCCACTCCATGGCTTGACTAGTCACATCTCTGGTTTAATGTCCTCCCCTAGAAAATACAGATATTGAAAGGACTTCTATCATGACACTGCTAGAAAGATGAAATGTCAGTAAACTTGAGTCTGGGCCTTCAGCCCGCGATAGGGCGTCAGCTAATGTGGACTGTGAATATTGTTACCACAGGTCCCTCCAGACCCAGATCTACATAATGGAGATCCTGGAGTGAACAGAGTCAGAAGGAATTGGAAATTCGTTAGATGTCGTGAGGGAGGAGAAGACCCTATAGCTCATGGTCCCCATCAGTGTTTGGATCAGGCTTTCTCAAGTGTTGTGTGTTGGACCATGCTGCCTAAATGATGATAACATCCAGGGATTTGGGCTGGGGCTCCTGGCCCCTATGCCACAGAGTCTGGTAGTTAAATCACAGCGACTTGTTCCGCACGGAATCCTTAATGTCTTGTCTGGCAGGTTCTCTAAGTTAACCCTGTAAGCGTATCTTGATCTCCAGAGGCAATTCATCTTTATGATCCAGATTTGAAGACTGTGTTTAAAATAAAATAAATAAAAGCTGGAGATGCAGCTTAGTGGTAGAGAGCTTGCCTAGCTTGTGCAAGACCTGAGTTTAAGCCTTGAAAATACATACATGCACACATACATACACACATAAACATACACACAGAGAGACAGAGAGAGAGAATTGGGGGAAGAGGCTGCTTGCTTCTCTGGCTTTAAGTGAAAAAAATCAAATGCTCTGTGATCTCAGCATTTGGGCAACCGAGGCAGTGCGCTTATTAAGAGTTAGAGGCTACCCTTAGCTATATAGTGAGACCTTGGTTTTTTTGTTTGTTTGGTTGGTTTTGTGGGGTTTTTTTTGGGGGGGGGAGAATTGTTTTGTTTTGCTGTTTTAAAAAAATAACTCAGCATGTATTTCAAGGTGGGGGAAATGATTCTTTTTTTTCATTAAGAAGGTTTCTTCTTTGATGGGAGCTAGCAGGAGCATCTGGGCCAGAAATAAAAACAAAGCAGAAAGCCTGTGTGATGCAGGTGGATTCTAGGAACCAAAACAGCATCGTCTGAAAAACCCTGTACTTGTCAGCTAAGTGAGGGTCAGTAAGTAAATTAGCCTCCTGCACATTTAAGCTTTGCTCTAGGCTTCTGCCTTCTTTGAGCATTAACACCACATTCAATGAGGTAATGTTTAAATAAGAAAAGAAAAACCATTTCCAGCCAGTAAATGACTTTATATTCAGTTTATAAATTTAAAAGAAAATGTATATGTAGGCAACAGACCACAAAAGCTGTAATTTATAATAAAACTCTGAAAAGAAAGAAAACAATTATATGTAGAGCTTTCTGAATTTAAATCTGTTTGTAAAACAAAAGGTTTATGAAAGCATTTGAAGCCATCACAGAAATGAATGCCAAATCTAGTATATTCCTGTATGTTGAGAGCTGAAAAACCCTTCAAATCATAGATGCTTCCTCTCAAAGTTCCCCCTCAGGTAGTTTGTAGGAAGAGAACCTGTCTCAGTTAGCTCTACACAAGAAATAGCTGCACTGAAATGTAAGCAGTCAGGAAACCAGTAGCTGCCATGCCAAATAGCAAGCAAATGAAAAAATTCAAAGAAAAAAATACAATAAAACAAACAGGCTCATTGCTTTTTTTAAAGGATCACCTGTTATCTTTGGATTTCTTTTTTTAATGTTTTAAAATCCCAAGAACAAGGGAAACATTTTTTTGAAAAGAAGAAACTCCTCAAAAGTGAACTGCAACATTGATTTTTATTTTCAATTTAAAATCTTGCATCTCAACAAGATGCCTTTTAAAAGAAAATTTTCTTTCTTTGCTTCTTCTTCGTCTTATTATTATTATTATTACCCTTATTATTTTAATGTTTGTTTTTTACAAAGCCAACTTGTTCAATATTAAGGATAATTTAGTAAGGGTTATGTTTCAATCAAAGCTCAAATATCTAATAAAGCATTTTATTTATGGGTATAAAATAATAACTTTTCAACTGATCCAAAGGAAATAAAGCTTTCTACAGTTACATGCTAATTTATTTATGTGCTTGTTTGAGGAAAATGTGTCATTTTCTGTTATTTATATTTATTGTTTACTTTTAAGATAATATTTCTGTTTTAATTAAAAATTCAGGGTTAGAAATATAGATTTTGATCAAAAATTTTTCTAAATAAAATCTTAAACTGAGAGCATATTTTAACATCATAATTTTTAACTTTATGTTTTTGCTCTAAGATTATTTTATCTTTTTTCCATGTTTATAGATTATAAGTCTGTAAGTTTCTTTCTTTGCTTTTCCTTCTTTGGTGTTTGTTTTCTGTATTGCCAACTTGTTCAGCACTAAAGATAATTTAGTAAAGGTCACGTTTCAATCAAAGCTCAAATATCTATTAAGGTATTTTATTTATGGCTATAAAATATTTACTTTTTTAACTGATCCAAGAAATATCCAAATTGTTTGTTTTGTGTCTAATGTGTGTATATACTTAAAAATGACACAATACTGTTTCCAGCTTTGTTTTTAGAAATTGTTTCCTCTAAATGCAGGAAAGGGCTTATAATATTAAATTGCCAAATTCTGACAGTTACTCAAGAAGTTGTACTACAGAATTAATAAGGTTTAGTGAAATTGTCACAAACTAATATAATCTAATAAATATATTAGTTATAATAAAATAAAAACTATTTTTCAGAAAACAAAATAAAAATCTAAGTCTCAGAACTTTTCTCAATTAATTCTTCCCAAAATTCCATGAATTGTTCATTATTCTTATTCCTTGATGTGTTTAGGCACCTGTTGCACTGAATGTGTTCCCTGCTGTGGAAGGGACAATGAAAGGAGGTGAATTAGGAGGAGGAATTCATTGTAATCTGTCCATCTCTCCTATTTCTATTTCTGAGCAGACAGGCATGAGCAGGGACACTATCTTTCTATATCTGCATCTTTCCCCATCTTTCTGTTGGTGTTCATATGTACCCCCCTGGGAAACAATGGCTTATAGACATTTTTTTTCCTTTCAAATGGAAGTGTTATAACAAAGAGAAAACTAGACTCCTATTTATTCTTTCTCTTCCAGTCTCTGGAACTTTTTTTTTATTTTTAATGTTACATACTATTGGAGACTAATGTACATTTACTGAGAATAGAATAAGGAGGCTGAGGTCTCGGAAAATTCTACAAGATTGAAGGAAAAGTACATCATCATCCAGGAACTAGGACAAGTTAAAGCCAGGAAAGGACAAGATAAAGATAGATATAGGAACTGACTTCAACATCTTGGCTCAATAACTTGATAGAAATCCTGAAATTGTGCAAGAAAGATGAACCTACATGCTGTTACTTTCATAATGACATTTTGTTTATGCACGTGTGCAACTATGCCTGTGCACACTCTGTTTCTCTGTCTGTCTGTCTCTCTCTCTCACACACAGACACAGATATACCCAAGCTCATATTTCTCATCTATAAGATGGGATTTAACCTTTGTGTCTGGGG
Organism: Pachyuromys duprasi; assembly: GCA_028658305.1. Lineage (NCBI taxonomy): Eukaryota > Metazoa > Chordata > Mammalia > Rodentia > Muridae > Pachyuromys > Pachyuromys duprasi. Next base: position 36,644,141 of record CM053748.1, read on the forward strand.
AAATTCAGTGTGAACATAGAGCTGCTTGTTGGCCCAGTGTGTATTAGAAGATAGACATTCTAAATTTCACTTAAAATCAAAGTAGAGGCCTGCCACATACATAACCAAACATTAGCCATATTTTTGACATGAGATAGTCTTTTGTTTAAAAATGAGTTACCCTCAAATCTGATGTGATCCACAGAACCTTTTTGATTCTTAAAAAAAAAAACTTTATTATAGAATGATAGAATTGTATCTAACAACTCTAAATGAAAAATACCTTTAAATAAAAATTTAATCTCCAGGCTTGAATATAGGAGAATCTAAACTGTGGCCTAGGGGAAGCCCAGTCTAGAATGTTTCAGTATCAATATCCTGCTAAAAAACATAAATGAAGTTGTCAAATTTCTAAATCTTGTAAAAAAAAAAAAAAAGAAAAAAAATGATTTTCTCTTTGGAAAGTATCCTGAGATCATCACCAGAGCAGTTGATGATACAATTGTATAACTGTAGCCTTTGATTACTATTTACTGATGACTTTGTTATTAAAATGAGAAAATTGAGGAAAAAAAAGAATGAGAAATGCTAGAACAATTTTAAAAACGAAAATCTAAAATGAAAAAGAAAAGGAACATAATCTGACCACAAGAAGTGAAATTCAGAGGGTCACTGAGGTAGGTTTAAACATGTATGTTTGTGTCTATATGTCAAATGAAATTCTGTACCACTGTCTTCTTGAAGCAACATATGTGCCAAAGGCCAAATACTATGCACAAAAAAATATTTGAACTGATATATCAAGTTCATTTTTAAAAGCCATTATTGTTAAATTTGTTACCCTTTTTTTGTGGGGGAAGGAAATGTTCAAACTGATATTCCCTGAAATATATGTCCCACTTGCCCCTTCTCTCCCTCCCTCCCTCTCTCTTTCTAATTTAAGGACATGTATAAGAGGAGAAAGGTCAATGCATTCTGCCTGATAATTAAAGATGTTATGATTCATAAAGATAGTTAACTTTTAAAAATTTTAATTATTCTATAATCACACAATTCTTGAAAAAAATAGCAATCTTTTTTAATGTCCTGAATTTTTAAAATTGCATCTTTAGGAAAGGTTCTTCTCTCAGAAAACAAAATACTAGCAATTTCTACCAAAAATATCAAAGAAATCAATGCTAGAAAATATGTATTTGGTTTTAGAAAAGGCATTTAACAAAGTAAAAATGCCTCTTTAAAGGATAATACATATTTTATGAGAAAATAGTCTTAAAAATATTGTATTGAAAATTTTGAGCAAAAATATATTAACCATCTTGGTTTTCTTTTTGATTTTGTTTTTGTTTTTTAAGAGAGGGTTTCACTGTTTAGCCTTGGCTGTCTTGGAACTAGAGCTATAGACCAGGCTGGCCTTGAACTCACAGAGATCTGCCTGCCTCTGTCTCCCAAGCACTAGGATCAAAGGCGTGCACCAAGACCACCCAATTCTTTTTCTTTTTATTTGTATTGATGTAATGGCATTGTACTCAAAGCTTGCTGTTGTGTGGTCTGGTTAGTTCACTGGCTTCTTAAGAGCTAGCACTGCCAATATCTACCTAGATGGTCCTCACTACCAAAAACAAACAAACAAAACACCCCAAAACAAACAACTCTGTTCTTTTTGTGTTTGCATTAAAAAATAACGGTTCACCCTGTGGAGTTCATTAGTCACTTGCTGTTCTTTTCAAATACTTTATTTCTCTTCAAAATTCCATAATCATCTTGTTCCCTATACTGCTCAAAATAGAGGGGTCCCCCCCGTTCCTTTTTTTCTTATTTAAGAATTCTTTTCTTTGTTCAGGGCACGTATCTTTTACTTTGAGTGAACTAACAGTCCTTCTGGAGTCAGAGCTGTTTTATGGGGGATACCGTAGCAGTTCTAGTTTGTTGCCATTGTGATATGGCTTCTGGTGAGATGGCCTTGGTGGACTCCCAAGGCTTACCAGTGTCTGGTACAAATGAGTGTGAGTCTGAGCCTGACCCTCACTGTGCAGACACCCTGACTTTCTTTTCCGTTCCCTGACCCAGCAGCTGAGTCACAGGGTTCTGTACTGTGAGCTTTGTGGAGGTCCGTCGTGGGTTCCACCAATATCAAGCTGAAGGTTTGGGCCTGTTTGTGAAAACCCCTAATATGGACTTTATGTACACAGTGTACCTGTCACACACTTGTTTGAGGGAAGGTCTAAGCGGTAGTTAAAAAAAAAAAAGCTGAATTTAGATCAACTGGTTAGTGGCATGCTTTCATTGATTATCTAACCAAATTCAGCTGTCACATGCTTCCTCTTGCTGTAGCCATCCTGGCAACCCTGACGGTTCGATCATTTATCTAACAGGATATCCTTGAGGATGGCATTACTTCTTGATGTTGATTGTTGGATTCTGTGGGCCTGTGGATTTTTCAAGTGATCTTCAACCATACGATCAATTTATCTAAAATTAATCTTCACTAGTTTTTCATTAACATTGACAAAGAAAAAAGGTAATTCCAGGTGGGGAGTATCTGAGAAATGCTTATTAGCATGTAGGTATTCATCTGAATAAATGGAAAACAGTTTCTAATTGGCAGCCTCCTACCTCTCCTCCCCTCTTTCTGTCAAGAAAACACCCACAGAATGTTAGAGTACACGTAGCATGTGAAGAGAAGGTAGGGAGGGGTCGGACCACTGCCCTGGTTATGTGGTCAAGTTAGTCTGAAGACAAAATTGATTCTTTACTCATTTTGCACAAGCTCCTTCGTCATAAACTGCTAATAACTTTCTAGAAATGATGGAGGTCCTCAAAACCATCTAGCCCACAGTCCTTCTTTTTATACAGGGGGAAAAAAATGAGGGAGCATGGGTTCCCATCTTGCCTCAAGTCCACAGAAAAGTCGTGAATTTATGACTATTCTGGGATAAGAACCTGCTGGCTTCGTTCGAGCTGACCCTAAGCAGACTGCAGAGCTCTGGATGGAGTAAACAAGAGCAAGCAGCAGCCAGCAGGAGGGGAGAAAGAAAGGGAAGAGGTGATGATGCAGTTTTTGTTTTTTTTTTTTTCTAGCGAGGACATTTTTCTAAAACAGGCTTATCAGGGACTCAGTTTCTGTTTCTAGGCTATCCAATTGGATGGATTCATCTAACCTGTTCTCATTCCCACCACCAAGTACCTCAAAGAGAACACATTTTAGGTATCTCTTACCTGCAGGAGTTCAGATTTCAAACAGACTCCCTCTCTTTCCAGTATAACACAATAAGCATTTAAATGTATTTATTTATTTGTGCTTCTGCCACTGTGTGAATGAAAATGTCAGAAGATAACCCATGGGAGCTGCTTTTTTTCCTTCTGCCCAGTAGGTTCTGAGGGGTGGAACTCAGGTGGTCAGGCTTGGAGGCAGGTGCTTTTACCTGATGAGTCACCCCTGTGGCCCTACAACGAGCATCTAGGAACTCAGCAACCAGAATGCCTTAGACAGTGGCTATGAAAGTCCCACAGTAGGTCTAAATGTTCATTCGCTTTCCACTTAAAGGGCAGGTTTTAAATGAAAACGTCCTTAAATGGCTGTTAATTCAAGGCAAAATGAATCGGGTAATAACTAGAGGTCAAAGTAGGCATTGTGGCGCCAAGCGAAGCTGATGCTGTTTTGAGCTCAAGGGGGTGAGGAGCGTTGTGAGCTCAGTCTTGTGCTATGAGTGGGATTTGGATAGAAAGATAATGCACACAGGTGTTTCTGGCTGTTGGAACTCTACAATCATCTGCAGTGGTGGGTGCATGCTGTATGCTGGAAATGTTGAGGGCTTTTGTTATTGGAACATTGGGTGATGAGAATGGTAACAGGAAAGGAAGGAAAGCCAAAAGGTGCCAGATTGTAGAGAAAGCTGAATGCTGAGCAAAAGACCTTGTATTAACTTTGAGGGGTCATGGAGAGCCACCAAAGGCTTCTGACCAGGGGAGTTGATCTCTAGTGACAACATTGAAGGGGTGTTTCCAGACGGTACTGTAGTCAGAGCTGCACTCAAATTCACTGCATACTCAAGGATGATCTGATGCCGCCGCCTCGTGCTGGGTGCTTGGCTTGTAGGCATGTGTCTCCATGCCTAGTTTGTGCGGTGATGGTGTCAAACTCAGGGCTTCATGCATGCTAGGCAAACACTCTACCAATGGAGGTACATCCCCAGCCTTTAAAGAGTGGTTCGGCAAGAAAAGGAAGCAGAGAGCATGCAGGTGGCTCAAACTGGTCCTTATCATTAAGGAAAGCTGTTCTCCCCTTCCTCTTCCCTTGCTTTCCTGGGCCCTCCTCATCCCTCTCCTCCTTCTTCACATGTGTGGTCAGGAGCGTGACAAAGCTTTAGAGTATCGAGTACAGCTATGTGTTAGGCATTACTTAGGCTTCTGTAGAACTCTGGATACCAGCTAGTGAAAACTCCCTGGAAATCAGCAAAGTCCCTGGGTACCCCGCTGATGTGTTCTTCCTGGAGTGAAAAATAAAAAATGCCCATAGCTTGTCTTTTAAATATTTAATGCCTTCACAATGTGAGTCTTCTGCCTTTGGTGGGTTACTCTCGAGACTTTTAAACTGTGTCCCTAGATGAAATAGCGTCACCTTCTCCCAGAGCGAATCTTTGCATTTGTCACCTGGGCCTGCCAAGTGTTCAAGTAGCATCTTGTCCCAGGTATATTAGATATAGACCTCTTTAAGATACATTTTTGTCTGTGTGTTCATGAATGTACACATGCAAGTGTGTGTGTGTGTGTGTGTGTGTGTGTGTGTAGGGAGGTTGTCCTTTAGAAGTCGTCAACCTTGTGTTTTTGAGGCAGGTTCTCTCACCTTGGGCCAGGGGCTCATAACTTTGGCTGGGCTGGCTGGCCGAGCACCTGGTTTCCTCCTGTCTCTGATTGCCCAGCAGTGGCGTTGCAAGCATGCACCTCCACACCCTGTTTAAAAGCTGTTTTTCAGTCTTGTCTTGTGCCCCCTTTTACTAGCGAATTGATCCAAGTGAGGTTGATTCACCCCGTTGGCATCACCAATTCTATTTGCAGCAGTATATGCCCAAGGATTTGTAAATGGTGGGAAACAGATCCTGCCACAGTTTCTTTCCATCCTGTAACCCTCTTCCTTTCAAGCCTTGTTTTCTTGTGAACCCGCGTCTGCCTATTTTCCACTTCTGCCCACACACTGGAAGCCACATCGCTGCGCCTAAGCCCTCTTCCTCTCTGAAGCCTCCTGACTCCATCCACCCGTTCTTTGCTGATAGCCATGTTATCAGTCTTCCATGTCAGAGTGGTACAGCGATCTTCTCTGGGTGCAGTCAAAAGAGACTGTACAGTGTCACCAGGTGGGTCAGTCATGCATATGTACACGGAGTTGGAACTGTGATAGTACATACACATACCAATTCAGCAGAGCTGGCATTCAAGAACGCAATTACATGCCAGCATGTAGATGCTAGCTATAAGTTTCAAATGCAGGCTTTTATGGATAACTCTGCCATTGATTTTTTTAAGTTGTTTTAGGCAATATCACAGTTGAGAGATTAAGCAGTGTCTTATTAGCTAAAGTAGTACATGTAATATCACTGTTCAAACCTCTATCCATCAATTCATCCACTACTTTTTGTTTTGTTTTGTTTTGTTTTTATTCTTGTTTTTATGTTTTGTTCTGTTTTTCCAGACAGGGCTTCTCTGTGTAGCCTTGACTGTCCTGAACTCACTTTGTAGACCAGGCTGGCCTGGAACTCACATTGATCCACCTGCCTGTAGTGCGTCACCAAGCCTGGCTCATCCACTACTTCTTATATTGGTATAAAAGTTGTCTGCAATGGTGTTTATCTGATGGTAGTGATGGTTAGTATTTCTGATAAAAGGGCTAGATTCAATGCAAAAAAAAACAAAAACAAAAACAAAAACAAAAGCAAAAAACCACAGACCCCCCCCCCAAATACCCCATAATGTTTTTACAAATAAACTTCTGCAGTGCTTAATTTCCTGCTAAGAAATGATCGTCCACTGAGTGTGGTATAGCTGGAACAGCCTACACGACTCTTCCCGTTGATAGGTGTGTGTATGTCTGTCTATTTATAACTCTGATTTCATTCACTATGTAAGACAGAAGAAGTAATGAGTCCTGTCCAGCTCCCCAACCTCTGATTCCTTGTTTATAAGGAAATCGCCTCATGATTTGTTGCTTTTAGTGACTAGTTACTTTTAGTGAAAGAGTTTGTGGCCAGGTGCGGCCTGTGATAGCAGCACTGAGGAGGCGGAGGTAGGAGGCTCTCAGGTTTGAGACCCTCTCACTACATCATGGGGTGTGGATACCACTCGGTGGTGGAGAGCGGTGGGCTGGGCTTGCACAGGGTCCGAGGTTCTAACTCCCATCACTGTAAAACAAACAAGTTTGTTTCATTTCAAGACTCATATAAATAGATCAAGGGTTGAGTGGATGGTCACAAAGAGATACAGACCATCAAGATATTATCACACTCACACAAAATAGGATTGTTCTTGTCCTGTTATTTTAGAACAAAAATATTACATTTAATGTTGCTTAAAAAATCAAAGGGGAAATGGATTGGGAGTGTTCTAAACGTCAAGTAAGCACTTCTATATCACAGGGCACATCCTTTCTTAAAATATCCCTGCGAGTGTTCTGCAGGGATTAGGAAATGTTTTCATAGGTGGCATTCAGTGTCATTCAGCCTCCATGATTGTCTCTGGGCACTGATTTATTCCCTGCTATGTACAGGTTCCTTCCCAACCTGCCTCTCCTTCATTCAGTTCCCATTGTTATAGCAAGCGTTTTACTAGTGATATCTAGTGATGTTATTTTTGCTTGTACATTAGCAAGTTTTGTGTCATTTCCATTCTTGCATATACCCATAATTCATAGCTATTGTCTAGGGCTCATTTTTTTTCCTACTGTATTATTTTACGGCATCTTCTCCGTTCTTGAGTGTCTCATTTTATTGTTTAACCAGCTAGATTTTGTTGTAAACACATTTTTCTTCTAAAACAGCTCGTTGGTCCTGTTTCATTGAGCTCATCCATAGACATTGCCTTTGCATTTGCAAAGCCAACTGACTGACTGTTCTTGGTCCCAACTGACTGAGAAAAGCAAGTCGTTTCCTTTGCTTCTCGGTTTTGAGCGTGCCTGGGAAGAGGGTTTGCCTGTGTGATTATTTCTCATGGTTGGTCATCAATGTTTTCTGACTGAATTCCTAAAAAGTTCTTTTTGGTTTTAGCCCTGATGTTGTATTTTGAAGTTGTGAGCTGGATAACTTAATCTTACCAGAACCCAGTTTTTGGGGGTTTTGTTTTGTTTTGTATTTTTGAGTTCAAGACCAGCTGCACTACACAGTGAGACCTTCTCACCATGTGGAGTGGGGCTTCAAGTTTTCGAAGCTTCATAGACTGGAGGGCTTCAACAAGTCACTTAATTCTGTGTACCTCAGATCACATTGTTTATCTGTGAATATAAATAACTATGCATATCTCTTAGAGCTGCTGGGATTCTTTGTATGTGGAACACCTAGAGTCATGCCTGCTCTATAGGAAACTCTGCCTAAAGGTTGTTATTTTTAGGAAATTTTTCTTCTGTTACTTTTTAAAATACCTTTTCTACCTTGTTTGTTGATTTTGTTCCTCTAATAACATCTATTGTTATGATTATTATTTTATTACATTCCTGTCTATTTGTTTTACTTTAGTACGTTTGCCTTTTTCATATACATAATTTTTTTTAGTTCGTAAGTGACTATAATCTCTTTTACAGTGGGTTGATTGTACTCTGGCATTTTTGTTAACTTTTGAAATTATATTGTTTGAGTATCCATTTGTTTCTTCAGATTCACTCTTTTTTCCCCATCTCATCCTGTTATTTTGTCATTTTATGAGCTTGTGCTTGTGTTGTGCTATTCTTCCGTTAAATGCACATGTAGAGCATTTTTCTTTAGTTTCTTGAATTTTATCTCTTTATTGTTGCTTGGGAGGATGCATGCGTGCCTTTGCACACACATGAAAGTCAGCAGACCCTTCTTGATTTCCACCATGTTAAGACAGGGTCTCTCTTGTTTCTGTGGCTGACTGCAGACTTCAGGCCAGCTGGCACAAGAACGTCCAAGCGATCCTCCTGTCTCCTTCCCACCTCAACACAAGCGTGCTGGGGTCACAGATGCACACCATCACACCTGGTTTTTTAAATTTATTTTTAACCTGGGTTCTAGGGATTGAACTCAGGTATTCAGGCTTCGTGGCTAGCACCTTTCCCCCACCAAACCATCTCCATGTCCCTGAATTATTTTGTAGTCTTTCTTTGTGTGTGTGTGTTGCTCCCTGGGGAGGGGTGGTAATGGTGGGCATTGATGTCACTCCAGCTTCTTTTATCAGGACTAGGCTTAGGTGGTCCTCTCTCACATCTTTATCCTCATTTGCTCTTTATTTTTAAGTTTTATTTTTAAGTTTGTGTGTGTGTGTGTCTGTGTGTGTGTACACACATAATGTGTGTGTTGGTGTGACACAGCCCAATGTGTGTGGAGATCAGAGGACATATATTCGGAGTTGACTGTCTGCTTCCACCTTTGTGTGCGTTCCAGGGATGGAGCACAGATCTACAAGCTTGTACTGCAAGCACTTTCACCCGCTGACCCACCTTCCAGCCTGCATGGACTTACTTTCACAGTTTGTGACCTTCTGACCCCATCTTACAATATCTAATCTGACTTTTTCCTTAGGTCCCATAGTAAAAGGGCTGGCTTTAATCTTCTTTTGGGGGGGGACTAAGGGTGAGTGGGTGGGTTTTGCATCTCTGGAGGGCTTTGTTGGACATCTCAGGTTCAGCCTTTCCTTCTGAGAATACTTTTGGTTGTTCTGTGTCACTGTGAACAGCACTGACTTGGTGGCAGCTGTATCTCCTTTGGATGGACAGATAACAGCTGGCTGGAGATCTATGCCTCTCTGTTAGACTCTGCTTCCTGGTTCAGTTTTGCTGCTTCTCTCAGCAGCTATTTGCAGATGTTTTACGTCGGGGAAAGGAAAAACAGATGCAATATCCTCACAGCTTCCTTCCCACCGGGTTTGTAATTTTCAGTGAAAATTCTTGGGGTGAGCTTGACTTCTCTCCAGAGCTCTTGAAGTGTGAGGAACAGTTGGGTTTGCCAGTGGAAGCTTTGCTTTTCTGTTGCTCAACTCTGCCACAGAACCGACTTCTCTCCTCAACCACCGTGTTCTGAGCTTCTGCTTTGGCTCAGTCCCTCTCCTCATCAGTTGCTAACAGTGGACTCCAGTGTTACTTCATTCAGAATTGGGCAGGATTTTCTGCGAGGCTATGCTAGTGTTTCCTCGATTTGGTGGTCTTCCTCTGGGCCTCCTTCATTTCCATCCCTCAGAAATAATGGGGGGGGTGGTTTGCACACCAATAATAACTGAAAACTTTTATAACATTTTATTTAGTCACAGAGCTCTATATATGCATTTTGTAACCAGTTAAACTCTATTTGGATGTGTGTATATGTAACCCTGCACCGAGTGTCCCATTTTCTTTCTTTCCTTTTTTTTTTTTTTTTTTCAATGTTGGGATGGAACCCTGCCCTATATGCTCTGCCACAGAGCTCCACCCACAGATTCCGGTTTCCATTTCTGTGTTTCTGTGAGAAAAGGCATCTGTGAGAGGTTCTGTGTATAAAAACTCAAGCACAGTTTAGAGTCAAATCACATGCACTCAACGGACTGGGCTTTCCACAGTCAGGTCATCTGGCAGAGCATTCCCAGTGTGGTCTTGGGAGGCAAAAATTGGAAGAAGAATTTCAAGTGTTATGCAAGCAAGGAATTGGGCTTGCATGGTGGGGACCCAGCCTCTGCTATCACCTGGGTTTCCCCAGCAGCCCGCAGCACACAGCTGCACTTAACACATTTGGTTGATTGAATAAACAAATGACTGCCTAACAAGTCTAAGGGACTATTATTTTGAAAGCTATTTACAGTGGTTCTGTCACCCACCCTGAGGTCAGTAAGGAAGGGCTGGAAGGATTAGCTGTGGGAAATTTGAGTGAGTGGTCTGTAGACAGCTTGGTTGAGCTAATTGTGGGTTTCAGTACCAAACTAACATAAATAGCATGAGGCAAGCAAGGTTGCATTTGAAGTCTGACTGGTGAAGGCGAGCATTCACTCCTTGGATGGGCCCTTGGGTTTGTTGTGTTTCGATATAGTCATGAAAGTGAGCCTTTCAGGTCTTAGCCTGGACAGGTTTCATGTTAAAGGCAAGATGCTCATCATCGAAGCCTCCAAGCAGCAGGGTTGTGCGTGGCTTTGTGCCCACCCAGAAACACCCCTGGAATCATAGCATCTCAAGATGGGCAGGAAGCTGGTTTGGTCAATTTAAGGACTGACTCTTCTTAATGTGTTTCTAAGATACTTGTTTTCCTGGTCAGGGAAAACATTAATGTTAACCACATTTCATTTCTAATGTTATTATCATTTGTTGTTGTTCTTTTGAGGCAAAGTCTCACACAGCCCAGGCTGGCCTCGATTTGGTATACAGTCAAGGCTGGCCTTTAACGCCTATCTGATCCTCCTCCTTCTCCCTTCTACTGCGCTCTCCAGCTCCAACTAAGCCTTTTGTCCTACCTTTTTCTTCTTCCTTCCTTCTTTCCTTTCTTCTTCCCTAACTCCCTCTTTCTCCTACTTTCCTTCTTAGTTCTTTCTCTCCCTCTTCCCTCCCTCCCTCCTTCTTTTCTTCCTTAAGGATCAAACCTACAGCCTTACACACGCTTGGCAGACTTTCTGTCACTGAATGACGTGCAAACTGCAGTTCCCCTCCAAGCATTTTAATCATGTGCTTCATTTAATCATGTCCTCCCCGCCTCCCACCCCAACACACACTTTTGGTAGTGCTGAAGATGGAATCCAGGGTCATGTGTATTAAGGCAAGCTCTCTACCTCTGAGCTATGGCCCCAGGTTCTATGTGACTAATTCTTGACCAGGCCATTCAGCCTGTTTCCTCCTGTTCTTCCTTTTGCTTGACCTAGTTATACCCAGGTCTGATAGAAACTGAAAGTTCATGGGTAATTTAAATTAAGTCAACCAGGGGGTTCTCCTGGGGGACCAAAAGGTTAAAGACTCTGGTGATGTGGAATCAGGCTCATCCTTAGGGGAGATCCATTAATTAGCTTTCTAAGTTTTGTTGCTGGTTTTCTTAAGTGGATTTTGCTTTCTTTTGTGGGGGGGGGGTGGGGTGGGGTGAGGTGGTGGTGTTTTAAACAGAGTTTCACTTTGTAGCCCCTTGCTGGCCTCAAACTTGAAATTCTCCTGCTTCAGCTTCTAAAGTGCTGAGATTACAGATATGAGCTTATGACAATTGTTTTGAGTGAGAAGTATTACACAAACACAATGTGATTTTTAAGATTAATTTTAAAAATTGAAATAAAGCCCCTTAAGTTGTAAGTTTATTTTTTAGATACAATTCCCAAGAACTTTGCCCTGTTAGGAGGCTCAATTTTTGTTGTTGTTGTTGTTGTGTTAATTTTGGGAGAAAATCCTTCTGAGCAGAACTGGTGAAGACACGTGAGCTAGCCAGATAGAAGAAGGAGCTTGTACATGATAGGTTACAGAAGTGGATTTGGAGTCATCATTTATATTTTGAAATTCTATGGTTTTGCCTTTAAAAAAACAAAAGCTTAGGCTGAAGATTAGAGTACCTGCGTAGCACACGCACATACATACATATGTGCATATATGGACAGTGGCTCAAACTCAAGCATTGGGGGGAGAAAGGTAAAGTAAAAAGAAAGAAAAAAGCCTACTTTTATTTCGTTGTTGGCTGGTTGGTTTTTTGAACTTTTTGTTACGTTTTGTTGGAGACAATGTCTCTCTATGTAGCTCTGGCTGTACTGGAACTCATTCTGGAGACCAAGCTGACCTCAAACTCAAGAGATCCACCTGACTCTACCTCCCAAGTGCTAGGCGTGCACCACCACACTTGGCTGCCTACTTCATTTTTGCTCACTGAGATTTTGCTTTTTTGGAATTAGAAGTGATCTGCACCCTAACAATTTTATATTATGTTTAGATAAAACTTGGACATGACTTGGGACTGATGAGGTGGTGAATTTACACATGTAAAAAGCTGGGCGTGGTGTTGCATGATCATAATATGAGAGCTGACAAGGCGAAGATAAGCAGTTCTCCAAGGTCAGCCTAGCTTAACTCATGAACCCTAGAACCCAGTGAGAGGCCCTGTCTCATAAAAAATAAAAATAAAAACAGAGCAAGATGGACAACACCTGAGGAAGACATTTGAGGGTCTTCCAGTCTTCACACCCATGTGCCCTTGTACACTCCCACACATATAAACATGCACACTCACACATATGTAAAAAATAAAAATAAAAAAGTTCTCGAGCACTGGTTGCTCATCAAGAGGATCCAGGTTCAAATCTCAGCACCCACACAGCAGTTCACAACTGTCTGCAACTTCAGTTCCTGGGGATCTGACACCCTCACAGACATACATGCAGGCAGAACACCAATGCACATGAAATAAAAATAAAGAGATTATTTAAAAAATACGAAAAGTTTTCATAAAACTTTATCCTACTGTCTCACTTCTAATACAAATAACCCTAAGAAACCCAGCTCAATGTATTTTTCTCATTTATTCTTAGCACAGTGATAAACTAGTATAAGAATTCAATCCAAATTTACCTTTTAAGATATTGACATTCTGTTAGTAGAAAAAATGACATGCTACCAACATAGATAGATAGATAGATAGATAGATAGATAGATAGATAGATAGATAGATAGATATTGTATGTGTTTATTGAGATACCTCCTACTCATCTTGAATCGGGTGCTCCTGGAGGAGCAACCTTCTGTCAGCCTTACTTTTCCTCCTGTAGGCCCCCAGAGAACTGTGGAGCAGCCAACACACAACGCTACGTTTGTGCATGGCTAAAGACCACGGTGATTTTATAGCATCCCGGGCATTTCACAGCCGTAAAGTAGAAACTGGGACTCTGCATCAGGTGCTTTTTCTTGTGTTTCCTCTTCTCTTCTTCTGGAGAGGGATGAAGGGGCTCCTTTGAGAGAGGCATGTTCTCGTAGGGAGGTCATCACTGCTGGAAAGGTGTTGCTGATATATTTTAACTTTATAATCTTGTGGCTAGCATTTGAAAACTGTTGTATTATTTGAGAAACATTTAAATGATATAAAATAACATGGAACTTTTGTATTTAAAATCCATTATTATATTATATGAGCTTATTTTTAATTGTAACATTTCAATTACCCGTTTCATTTTCTTAATTTCTGCATACTTCATACCTTATATGTATTGTATTTTAAAAATAAATATGTATTCATCTAAAATAAACTATAATTCTGAATATTCAATAATTTTTTATTTCTCTCCTTTCAAATTATCAAGAGTTTATCATACTTAGGTAGATATTTATTTTGACCCACAATGGCTAATTTTGTGATGCTCAAAATCCTCCTGAACACATAATTCTCATTCAAATTAGGTATTCTTTATTTTGTAAGAGAGGACATTGTGAAAATACCGTTAATGGGCTTATATGGAAAAAGGCCCTTTGTATTTAGTAACTCTTGTCAGAATTTTGCTATTTTGTTGATGTCAGCCTATCTGAAAATTGTGTTTTAGCTTGTTTTTGTGATTTTCTCTTATTTTTTAAAGCCCCCTCCCCCAAAGTAATTTTGAAGGCAGCTACCACTGTTAACACAATAATGTTGTCAAAATTGAAACACAATTTTGGAAAATAGTTAGAGCTAAGGTTCCCACCATCATCCATTACTGGCACCGAACGCAGAATTGTTCTAAAGGGTTGTCTGATGTAATGATTCCACAAGATCCTTGGACACAGGGTTCATACAAGCTCATGCTGCAAAAGGAACCTCAACTACCTCATTTGGAATATAGTTATGTGAGCTAATGTAAATGTAATTTTTGATAGGCTTAAAACTGAGAACTTTTCTAATAATGTCTTCTTGGTTACAATGAACTTCTACAGTGCTATAATTTTATATTTTTCTGTCTGTAAGTACAGCTAATTCCTTTGAGTTTCCTAGAATTAGGACTCTAGCCTATCAGGTCTCATCAGGACTGTCTTTCATAGTCTGAGGAGTGTTATTTTAAGAAAATGTCAAGGTTTACCGTCAGGAGCTGCTATGTATGGAAAACCCAGCTAGGGCAAATAACATGGCCAGGTTTCATGTGGTTGATAGGCAGTATCTTGTAACAGATGGTCTAGCTTAGAAGTACCTAGGTTTTTCGGGGAAGAGGAAGTAAATAGTCTTGTGAGCACTGGCCTGGAATCCCTTGATCCCTCTTACCCTAGTCCTGTCTTAGGTGGTCCATGGAACAGAAGTAGAGTTCTATTACCAACAAGCTGTGTTGTCTTCAGACAGCTTACTAGACAACTATATCTGTTTCCTCTTCTGAAAATATAGACCATAATAATAGCCAACCCATATCATGGTTGTTCTGAGACTGAATGGGATAGAGTATAGCAGATGACAAATCACTGCATAAACAGAAGACACTTGTTATGGTAGGTAATGATCATGGGCTTTCCTGTGGAAACTGAGAGCCATTGTTCCTGTAATAGGAAGTATGTACAAACTGACAAGTGTCCTTTGGAGACTTTATGCTTGAAAGTATAGCAATGAAATTACTCATAATGACTATGAATGCAGCTGATTTAAAGGCCAAGAAGTCCAAGAGCTTCCAACAGAGGGTAACTGACAACACTAAGCTTCTAGAAAATGAACTATATTGCCAGAACATTCTAGAAGGACATAGGGGAAACATCTTATTTTCATTGTTATATTAAAGTACCTGAGACAGTTAACTTCTCAAATATTCATTGAGCTCACAGTTTTGGAAGTACTGGTTCAAAGCTGTATAGAACCATGTTTTGAACCTCTGGTGGGTGTGCCAGACGGGAACAGTGGAAGAACATGGTACAGCAAACTAATATCCCTGTGTCCGGGAAATAAAAGAGGATGAGGCCAAGCCCCACAGTCCCTTCCAGAGGTACGGCTCTCAGTGGTCTAAGGAAGTCCGTAAGCCCCACCTCCCAAAGGCCTGCAACATCATCCAATAACACCAATTTGGGACCAAATTTCCACCTCAGGACTATATGGAACACACTCAACCATCAAACTTTAATGATAAACTTCAAGATTGTTAATCTTTCTCTATGACCAGACAAAATCTAGAAATCTTCACAGTGGAAGCTACCTGTTCTGTTTTTACATATCTGCATGAAGGGAGCTTTCAAGAAACTTGTAGTATTTAATCAACTTGGTCTCTATGTTAAAGTTCTTCCTTTTGGCTGAACCATTATTGTCATAATCAAAGCATGTATTTTTTTTGTAGTTCAGGGGCCATGAGGGTACAATAGACAATTCAGCTGCCGCCCTTTGTACTCTGATGCTGGAGGAACAACACTCCCAAAGCTGCACCCTCTGCCGCAATTTGAGTTGCAGTCATGGACTTGGCCAAGTCTGCCAGTTTGTGGTAGGGGTGGTACCAATCAGTGTGTGACTGCACCTGTGAAGTCTCAGGAGGCTTCTCCCCAACCAACAATCATCCCACTTGTCTGTGTGGTTCTTTAGGGCTTCATAAGACACTTTGTCGAGCACCGGGGAATTTGGGTTTCCCTGACAAGCTCAATTGTCACTGTCTCCACTTGGAATTTAAAGAACCTGATGCTTGAAGAGTGTAAGTGAAGTCACTGTAAAGAAGAAACAAGAAATGGGAATCAAACACCGGAGGTTTGCCTCCAACCACAAAGCATTAACCCATTGGTCCCTAGGAAACTTTCCCACGTTCCCATTGTTCCTTTAGCCAAACTATGATAGCCATGCTCATTGTGGAAGAGAGGTGGATCACCAAATTCTTCTAAATTGAGGCCAGTCATTTAACGCCCATCCTGGCCTGTACCTCTTCTTGAGAGCACATGGGATATGGGGTGGCCTGACAGCCCAAGCTGCACATGGAGAGTTCATGAGCATCGTTTGGGGTGATGCTGGATAAGATCTGTACCTTCTCCAGACCCCATTTCCTGACCCCGTTTTCTGTAAAAGAGCAACTGTAGTAAAGCCTATTTCAGATGGTTGCTGCGGATGATATGTGAATTCATATGTGAAATGCTTAGGTCAGATGGGGAGAGCTGGTTTAGTATGTGGCGTTATGTAAGTTATCACTGCACTGGGGTCTTTGATTCATGACAGAGATGTCCTAGGTGGGACACCATCATATTCCTGAACTGTCTTTTCCCCTTTGTGAATGTCTGACCGTGAGAGGACCTTGATCATAGAGGAAGGAAAGAGGAAAGAGGATGATGATGATGTGTGTGTGTCTGTGTATGTGGTATGTATGTATATATGTGTGGTAGGTGTGTGTGTGCAGTGTATATGTGGTGTATAGGGAGGTAGTGTGTATATATGTTGAGAGTTTGTGTTCAGTTTACATATATAGATATATGCGTGTTTGTGTGTATGTGTGGTATATTGTATGGTGTATGTAGTATGTGTATATGTGTGTGTATATGTATATGTATGCATAGTATGTTTGAATGTGGTGTGTGTGTATAAATACTGTGTAGAACCACCTGGTTTAAAAGTCCTGAGATGCACAAATTAAACCAGTAAAGTCTTCAGGAGGAAAATCAGTGCTAGAGATCATTCAGGAAGACATAAGCTCTACTCTGACGAAAGCACCTCAGTCTCCCCTGCAGAATCTGTGCTGTTGTCTTTTCCCTACCATTTTAATGGCAGAGTTCAGGGGGAGCAGTGGTAGGAGACCATAATGTGGTGAAAACAAATGGTACACACCGCAGTGCACCCCGAGTAAGCAGCTCTTGTCTGGTTTATGCTAATGAACAGATTGTCAGGAAAAGGAAATGACAGTACTTTGAAGAGTGATCTACGAATACTGTTAAAGTAAAAATAGGGCCATCAAGGTAGCTTAGTGAGTGCTTGCCTTCAAGTCTGAAAACCTGAGTTCAATCCCCAAAGCCCACATGGTAGAAAGCAAGAACTAACTCCCACAAGTTGTTTTTTGACCTCCATTCACATGTGTGCATGGGCATATGTGCATATGAGCACATGAGCACACACACACACACACACCCAAGCAAACAACAACAACAAATATACTTTGAAAAGTTGAAAAGGAGGGGGAGTATGACTCAATTGGTGGAATGTTTGCCTACCATGCATGCTTATACCCAGCACCCCAGAGGTGGAAGCAGGAAGATCAGAAATTCCGGGTCACCCTCATCTGCACACCGGGGCCAGCATGACATTCATGAGACCCTGTCTCAAAAACAAACCAATAAATAAGCAAAAAAAAGTAAAAGTAAAACTTTCATTTAACTTAAACAATATTTTACTTAAAGAAAAATTATAAACTACACTTATTTTTTAATATCCATAATTCTGTCAGTCAGAAATAGCATCTTGGTGTGTACTTCTGTGCACAAAAAAAAAAAACACAAACGTTTGTTTACAAAGCAGACTCACATCATACATTTTCCTTTCACAAACTGATAATAATCCTTCTTGCAGCTGTCAATCGGGGAAGCTCTTTCTGGTTGCTGGGGATGGAACCAGGGCCTTAGGAACTCAGGGCATGTAGTCTACAGCTCAGCTACAAACCCAGCCTCATGAGATATGGTTCTAAATGGCCAGCGATGCCAGCACAGGCCTGCATCCTGATGGATTTCACCATTCCATATTCTTGGAAGGTTTTCAACTTAAAACTAAAAAGGTTTTTTGGCTGTCATAGGTAAAACAATGATGAAAGCGCTGTAGTTAAATCCTCATGAGCATCCATAATTATTTCTTAGGCTAAATTAATGCCAAATTGCTTTTCAGAAAAGTTGTTCCAAATAATGGTGCTTTTTGGAAAGCATCTCAAAATCAGTGAAGTGGGGGTTAAAGCAAGCCAGGAGGAACGCTGGGTAAGTGGGCTTGCTTCAGGTAACGAAACAGCCAGTTGTGTGAGATCTTACTGCTTCCCCAATCTGCAGTCTTATTTCCTCTGCCTGGTCCAAGCCATAGGAGCTGTCGGAGTACTGGGTTGAAGTGGGGAAATAATCCATGTTAAGGCACTGCCTTTTCCTCTATGCCTGGTGACATTGGGAAAACCTTACAACTTCTCTGAGATTTATTTTCCTTATCAATAAAGTAGGAATGACAGCATTTCAATTTTCTTTCTCATAGGGACTCTGTGAGGGTTAGAATTTCCAAGTTGAGATCACAGATATGATCCATCTGAGGGCATTGGAAACCTTTACACATGTAAGCTGTGAAGACCACAATGAACTGTGCATTTAGTCTCCTGCAGAACCTGCCCCGATGATGAGGGAAGGAGATCCCCACCTTGACAAGTGGGTACAAGTTCTAATCCTGGACCAGCCAACCTTGACAGCAAGTGACTTCCTCCTCTCTGGAACTTTGTAAGGAGAGACATCCTACTATGTAACTTCCAGCATCAAAAACTCAGCATAATCTCCAGCAGAAAGTATGAGATAGACTCAGAACAGGAATTATCAGTGCTAGAAAGGAAAGAGCTAAAGTGGCAAATATGAAACTAGGGCACTCTGGGCCAGCAGTTTTCAACCTGTGCGTTGCAACCATCAGAAAACACATACTTCCGACAGTCCCAGGAACCCCCAACCATGAATTTATTGTCATTGCTGCCTCATAACTGTAACATTGCTACTGAGTGGTGTTTCAGTTCCTAAGACGTTGGAAGCATGTTTTCCAGTGGTGGTGACCCACAGCTTGAGAACCGCGCTGCTCTAGGGCCTACGGCTTGGGTTGGGATGGGATGCCCTGCAGGGATTTCACTGCCGACCTGTATCCCCAGCCCATCTGCCAGCTCATCTTTGGATCTTTCTGCTGGTAGTGAGGGGTAAACTGGGGCCGCGTTTCCTGACTGTTTCTAGAAAGAAAACTTGAAATATCGTTTTTTTTCCTCACCCCCTTTTCCTAAAAAATTCTTCTCTAGGTTGTCTTTCCCCATTTAGCTGCTTGGGTGGTTTTATTACTGTTTAGATACAATGACTCAGATATAAAGATACTTTGAAAAATACTTAGTGTCACGGAGACCCAGAATAAAACTGTGTTCCTTGGCACATCATGTGATGCTTGGAATCAAGGGTGTGTTACACTCTACACATTTCCAGAATTGGACCTCATATTTGTCACAAAGTGGTGACTGACTATTAGGACAGGTGCATGACAGCTACTCAGTTTTTATTGTAGGAAAGGTTATTTGGACAATATAAGGCCACAAATTGTAAGAAAGCCTGGAGAACAAAAACGAGATGGGTTCAAATTCTGGCGGACACTTAGCTGATCCCAGTTTCCTCATGGGGGGAGGGAAACAGATGGAAGAATGCCTACATCCTTGTCCTATGTATACCTAGACCAATACATATTCATATAACACTAGTATATAGAGGGGACACAGTTCACCCAAGTTATGCATCAGGAAAGGAAGCTTACAAAATGCTTTGGGGTACCAAGAGAAATAGGGGAGAACTGAGGAAAATTTTGTGGTCTGACAGCTTTAATCTGAGGCCACCATAGTAGGGTGTTAGGTTTCCATTGCTGGATCCAACAGTGGGATGTGTCGGTGGGCCTGGGTGGACATAGCGAACATGTGTTCACTCAGCCTCCATCTGTGAATGATGTCTGGGAAATACTCCAGAGTGTCTAGAGGAGGCGGTGCATGCCTTTAAACCCAGCCCTCGGGAGGCAGAGGCAAATGGATCTACATGAGTTTGAGGTGAGCCTGGTCTACAGAGCAAGTGTGGAACAGCCATGGCTGTTATCCAGAAAAACCCTCCCTGTCTCTGTAAAAACACAAAAGAGTGTCTAGAGAAGTATGGTGCTTTTCCTCTTGTGGGCATACTTAAAGCCCTTCAGAAATTGCCAGCTGGGAGTGGTGGTGAACCTGGGGAGGCAGATCTCTGTGAGTTCAAGGCCAACCTTGACTACAAAGCAAGTCCAGGACAGCCAAAGAGAAACCCTGTCTCAAAAAACCAAAAAAAAAAAAAGCCACCTGGCTGACAAAGAGCACATTTCCTTGGAAATTCATTAGGGACATTCAGTGTTCTAAGAGTTTAAATTTGGTCCTTAGCAAAAATCAGTATATTTGGTTTGCAGTTATTTGCACGAAGACGGCCTATTTGATAGGTAGAATATCATAGATCCAGCCTGTTTTTTCTCTGGTACCTAAAAGAGAGTCCCCAGACCTTTCAGCTACTTTCAGAGAGAGGGAATGCAACTACTTTTAAAGTGCCTTTTTTGAAAAGATCAGTCACTTCCTACAACAAAGTGCTACAAAAGTAAAACTCTTTTAAAATGGTATACATGGAAGCTCAGATATCTTGTGCTTTACAAATACATATCATCTACAAGTGATGCCATTACCCACCAAGGCAATATTTATCCATCCTTCCAGACCACATTTAAACAATACCCCCTTTATGAAGCCCTTCTTTCCCTTAATTTCAGATTGACCCATGGGTTTTGGCAAGGACCAGCCTCTCAATGACATTGATGGATATGATTTACAGTCAGGAATTTACAACATGAAGCTTATAGCTGGCAATGTTGGAGCCATTTTGTTTGTGTCATTTTGATCCTGACCTGAAGACTCCTAGGTGTGTGTGTGAGAAGCCAGCCTGCTTCTAGCTTATCTGGGAAACAGGTCTTCTCAGCGAGGAAAATAGCCCTGGTCAGGAGCAAACAGTTGCTGTCTCCTCTACAGTATCTGATGGGGTAACTACAGACTTTGCCTGTATCCACTCCACACTGAATATTACCCTACGTTCTTTTCTGGCAACTACTGTGGAAATGTCTGCCTATTCAGAGATGAGTCTCTCAAGCTTACATCGAGGTACTTTCCCATGTGCGTCATCATCCATTGAGTCAGAATTAATTGTATGGAATACACTACTTCTTCATGGGCCATGATAAATTCTTAGCAATCATAGTTATTATTACTAATATTAATAGTTTGGGTTTTTGAGACAAGGTGTCACATACTCCAGGCCAAAGATGAACTTGAGCTCCTCATCCTCCTATCCCCACCTTGGAAGGGATGGAGTTACAGATATGTAATGCCACATCTACAATTATTATTTATTAATGATTTCTAAAATGATAAGTGTAGGTTTCCCAGGAAATTCCAGACCCTGTATTCATTCCACCATGTCAAGATCCTATCACCCCTTTATTTCTTTTCTGGATGAATATAATGTCAGAAGAAGATTGCTACTCTCTTGGTATCAAATATAATTCATAAGAAAGGACTTTGAAAGCCTTAACATAGTCTTGAGGTTTAATTTATTTCAATAAGAACAACTATTACATTGCAATTAGATTAACAAGCATGCTAATAATTAGATTGTTATAATAATCGTTATTATATATTGGTCCATCTTCATTTATCTTGGGAACCTTGTTGAGTAGGACTCTTATACTCTATCGCCACAGAGAAGGTGATGTTTAATAAATATATTGTGCACAATACAATTGGGTTTACTTAATTATGAGCTTGCTTGAGTCTGTGGAAAAGTCTGGATTTGGTTGAGGCTGACCCAGAAGTCAGGCAGTTCAGTGCCAACTTACTCAAGATATGTAATTTGATGGGATGGAACACACTGGCTCATTCATCAGATGTATGTTGAACATCTGATGCACAGTAGGTACCCATTTAGATAAAGGGAAAATGGCTGTGAGAAAGAGAGGTAGAGTCCAGCAAAGAAGGGGAATAATACACAAGAAAATACAGATGACATTCAGAATGCAGAGGATGAGAATGTTCATGTGAAAAAAAATTAAAGAGCAGAATGGAATGTGGTCAGCAGAGGCCTCTCAGATTGGTAGCATGTGCTCTGAGATTGAGCAGAGACCAGAAGCCTGTCTTTTTTCAGGGAGATGAGTGTCCTGGTGAACATAAAGACCAAACACAGAACTGGGAGTAACATGTTTGAAGGGCAATAGCCAGAATAAGTCCAAAACGTAGTCAGGAACAAGCCAGGTAGGGTTTCTCTTATTCTTGACTAAGAATTTGGGGTTAATTCTAGGCTCAAGAAGGTGTTGGAAGGCATTGGAGGAAGAGAATGATCAGCTTGCTCTGGCAGAGAAAGGACGGAGGATGGGTGGAAGGTGGGGAAATATTAACTGAAAGACTGATTAAAAGAAAGAAGGACTACATCTGGTGTGCTTGCGCACACGGGGAACCTCAGCTCTCAGGAGGCTGAGGCCGGAGGACCTGGGACTCTAGGACAGTCTGGGCTACACTGTAAACCCTGCTGGAAGGACATAGTAAGCCACGAGGGCAGTACATCTTCACCTTTATTTTTCCTTATAGACCTAGTCGTCGTTATGTTCTTTCCTAATTTACGGTAATCTCTCCTGCATTTTTTTAAACTGGAGATTGGACATAGAGACTTATACATGCTAAGCAGATGATCTATCCTCAGCTCTCTTCCCTTTTATGTTGAGGCAGTGTCTAACTAAGAGCTCAGGCTGTCCTTAAACTCACCTCTAAACCTGGCATAAGTTGAATGTGTGATCCTCCTGCCTCAGCCTCCGAAGGAGCTAAAATTAAAGGCCTGTACCACCATGCTCAGTTCCTCTCATGTCATCTATGATACATGCTTCTTACTATGAGGTTTCCATAGGTTTTATTTCTATATACATTATAAACCACATACTTGCATAAATACTTTGCAGAAGACCCACATCTTAATGGGATGCTCGTTGCTCCCCATGTGTAGTTTTCTTTCAGCCCGGAGGACTGGCTTGCTTTAACATTTCTTACTGTGAAACCTGCTGATTGTGCATCACACAGCATCCTCTCCCAAGGAAAAACCTGTTTAATCTGTCTTTTTTGAGGTAGATTTTCACCAGACCCAGAGGCTCAGCTGACAGGTTTTTCCTTTTAGAATATCGACGACCCCGTTCCATTGCACTCTGAATTCCATTGTTTCTGATGAAAAGTCATCAGTGTTCTTATTTTTTGTTCCTTTTGTGGACACCTACAGTTTTAATGATTTTTCTGTTTGTTCTATGGTTTTAGAAATGTGTTTCCAAAAAAAGAAAGAAAGAAAAATGTGTTTCCAGTGTATCTAGGTGTTTATTTTTTATTGTGCATTTGCTAAATTTGGGTCTGAAGATTGAGATTATTCTATTACATGTTTAAGGGAGATGGTCATTGGGTATGCAGATTTTTTTTCTAATTCAGTCTATTTTCTTTCTTTCTATTTATACCTATCTTAAACCTTTTTAATTATCCCTCAGTTTTCCGGGATATGTCTATTTTACTTTCTATGTTTCTTCTGCAGTGTCCAAACTGTGTTAACCTGATTCAGTAAATTTTAAAATGTATAAATAATCATTTTCAGCTTTAGAATTTCCATCTAGTCCTGTTTAAGAGTCTTGTCATTTTAAAAATGTGTTGTGTTTCAGCATTGGGATCCTTAGGGTGTCTGGGTTTGCTTTAAGTTCTTGACATTTTTTTTTCTTTTTATACTTTATCATTGTTTTTAGTAGACTCTTGCTATATGATCGAGGCTGGCCTCAAACTCACAATCCCCCTGCCTCTGTCTGGCCAAGTACTGGTATTACAGGCATGTACTGACTGCAGCATCCGAGTTGACATACTTTAAAGTCCTTGAAGGGAAATTCCAGCATCTGTAGTATATCTTTAAACGGTTTTTTCCTTTTGTTTGTAGGTCACATTTTTTTCTGTCTCTTCCCATGTCTAGTGAGGTTTCTTTCCATATACTGAAGAGTTTGAGTTTCACATTTCATCACTCTAGAGGGCATTAAGCTCTATTCTGACCAGTAATTAATTTATTCACAAAGTGGTTTGGTCCTTTGGGGTTTTATTCTTAAAACTATGGAGACATGGTGTAGAGAAATTCATGGTCTGGAGATGAACAGTTTTACTCTTAATCCGTTCCTTAATTAAGTTGCAATTCCATGCCCAGTACACACAGTGATATGACCTTGTTCTAGATGCGAAGATCCCCACTGTTTTCTAGCCCTCCACAATCACTCCACTTAGCTGTATGTATTTGTTTGTTTGTTTATCCCTGCCAGGACTCACCGTCTCTCCCTGTGCGTTCAGCTAAACAGTCAAAGAGAAAAAATCATCATTGGAAGGAACCTGGGTACTTTTGGTGCTAGGACAGGTGTTGTACTCTGTTGACATACCTCCCCATCTCCAGAGGAATTATATGCCTATGTCTGGAGCTGTCTCTCTAGACATGTCTTTCTTTTCAGAAACTGCTGCACAGATTCCAACCCTGCACTCCTGTTTGTACCTCACAACTCAGTTAGATCATTGTCCTCTCTTTGGCCCTTTCTTTCATCATGGTCTAGGTTGCAGAAGAAGACAATCCAGACAGGAGCCTCTGACACTTGGTGTCTCTTTCTTTTCTCATAGATTTTATTTTCTGAACAATATTTAAATCATGAAAACTCCTGCTTTGGATTTATATTTGCTTTTAGCAGGAGGCTTAGTCTGGAGTTACCTTGTCATGGCTGACAGCGGAAGCCTGTAGTACAACTGAGTGACTTATTTTCAGTAGTTCATCACTGTAACTTAGATAGCTGCAGCGTTATCCTCAAGAAAAGGGATATCTCTGAAAACGCATATGAATGTGAAGGCCAAGACTAAGGTTGTGTGTTAATTCAAATGATTATTATTTTTAATACAAACTCTGACTTAATGTTTCTCATGAAGTCTGGCCATGTACTTTTATAAAATTGTGTTAAGGACAAGGGCTGGAAGAGTGGCAACTCTGAGGTAAGAGGACTTCCTACCCTGGCAGAGACTGGAGCTTAAATCTGGGCACTTGTGTTGGACAGCACACAAATGCTTATAACTCCGGCTCCAGAACCTGAGACTAAATAAGTACCAAAGCAGGAAAGATTCACTGGAAAACTTTCTTTCTTCCTTTTTTTTTTTTTTTGAAAGAATATCCAGCATTAACTTCATTTGAAACTTAGGAAAATGATTAGCAATTTGCTACATTTTTAGTGCATTTTAATATTGTTCCCATAGTCACAAATCCTTCATTTTGTTGCTGTTGTTGTTGCTGTTTTTTTTTTTTGAGGTAAGGTCTCACTATGTAGCCCAGGCTAGCCTTGATCTTGTGACCTACCTGCCTCAGCCTCCCGAGGGTCGGGATTAGAAGCGTGCACCACTACACTATATCCAGCAGCTGCAATGAATCAACCTCATCCCCCCGGGGATCCGTTGTGGGTGCAACTTGATTTTATAATTTGCAGATTCGAAAACTGAGGTTGAGGTAGGCAGGGCATAACTTTGTTAATGTTAATGACTGATAGACAGGACTTGGGGGCTGATTCCAGGCGATCTCAAAAAACAATCTACATTTTATATATCTATAGAGCCTTCATATTAGATGATGATCTTGACACTGTCCCTTGCGCCTCTTCCTTGCATCAAACTAAAGAAAATTATACCCTAGTCTTAGTGATCTAAAATACCTTCTTGGAATTTGGACATGGGGGTAGGAGGTACTTGGTCACTTGATGAGATGGGCATTTGGTTGGTCCAGATTCCCCTAGCCCCATGGTAGTGTTTTGCCCTCTTCTATCCCATCAACCTTAATGACCAATATCCTCCTTTGATGCTCAAGTGAGGTTTGAAGTATGGAGAAAAAGTTGCTGAGTCACCTGGGGAGATTTCCAGTGTTTGTCTTCTCATTCAGAACTCCTGCGTAAAGCCGAGGACCATGCTGGTGACCCATACAATGTACTTTGTTGTTTGAATAAAATTACTTTCCTAGTTAATTTACATCAAGAAACTTTCAGCCTCATTTTCCTTCTGCTTCTGGAGAGGTGAGAGAGACTAAGACGATAGATCTGGATCCAGACCAGGGGCACTTGGTTTCTACAAGGTTTTTATTTCCACTTTTATGTTTCTGCCGGTTGCGATTGCTCTCGGATGATCTCCGAGCCTGAAGGAAGGAAGGAGCTAGCAGACTGCAGGCTATTATTACAGCAATATCATCTCTCTTTGACCACCACACAGTTGTTCCCTGAGTCATGAATACTCAACTCAGTGTCCGTTGAACTAAACTGCCTTTGAAAATCAGAGAAGGGAGTCTGTATGTGCCAAAGTCCAGCCCTGAGTCACCTTGCACACAGCAGGCCGAAGGTAGTGAATGGGTCAGAAGTGGTGACAGGACACAGCCCTTTGGGGAGTGTCCACACCCCAGAGAAATCATCCCAGGTCATAAAATCTCAAGCCTTCATACATCAGAGATACCATTGCAGGGCCCCTCCTCTATCTGCAAGTTAGTGAGTTAGCAACCTAAGTATCTTTTAACATAGGTTAAACCTTGTCCTGTGGAGATTGTTTTAGTTGTCATTCCTAATGAAATTGTATTTGATATTATGAGTCAGGAACAACATAGGCAGAGTCTGTGTTTGGAAATACAGCATCCTATTTACTGGAAAAACCTAGATTTAGAGAGCTGTACCTAAGCCTATTTCAGAAAATTAGTGTCTTTACTCTCTTATCAATTACAGTTCTGTAATGACTGTGTATAATTATTTTTCTTTTCTTTTTGGAAGGAATCTTCTGCTGAAGAAAGAATCTAAAGAGCTGCATAAATTCCTCTAAGACTAATAACACCAAGCTTGATATTGTGTTTAATATGCTTGTCCATAATTTTTCCACATGAGAAATATGAGCCTTCTTCAGAGACCCTGGGTTAGAGTTATTTTCTGGTTGTGTTTGAAGAAGAATCTGAATCTTCTGATGCTGTTTGGCTGTTTAGTGAAGAATTTTAGATTGTGTTTGACAACTTATGCTAAAAAAAAAAAAACACAAGAAATATCCTTCTACTCAATATGCATTAAACAAAACTTCTGGCTAACATTTCCTTACTTGAAAAAAAAATGAAAAACTCTGCACTATATAATAATCACATGTAACTAATTATATATAATAAATTGGAAGGCAGCTGTTGTATTGAGAGTCACGCATACTAGTTAGAGAACTACTGAAGGGTCCTAGAGTGTGGCTGGCTTTTTTCTCCTCTTTTAACTCTTACAAAAACAAAACAACAAATCCCTCCTTCCAGCAACCTGCTGGTCGAGCTCCATGTGATCGACGTTAAACTTGAAATCAGGACACATTGCGTCTGTGTCTGAGGAGTCCAGAGTAGAAGTCAGCCAAAAGCCTTATGATGTAGGGCTCGGGGCCTCAGAAAACAAATTCTGAGCATCAGCCCCATCAGCTCCAAGGTTAAAAATAGAGAGCCGTAGTTTCATTGTCTGATTATGACATGCTCCGCACCAGCGTCAGTAAGACTCAAATGTGCGTTGAGTGTAGCCAAAGGGTAAATAAATTAAACTGAAGTGACTCAGAAGGCACGTAGGGAGCAAAGACAAGTAGAGGTAAGGAGGAACTTCGTTTCTGAGAACGACCTCATGTAGAACTCACGGGAGACAATCTCATTAGAAATGTCAAAGGGCATTATAAATTCCAGTTATATGCTTTCCTAACAGATGGAAGAGAGTGTGTGTAGATGACTTATGGACACTGCTGTCTACACTTCAGGGGTTCCTGAATACTTGCTTGGGCATTCAGACCCACAAAATTTTTCTTTTAAACCAACAGAATTGTTGGACCGCCCCTGCTAAGAGTGCTGATAGTGAAGATACACTGAGAGGCTGTGGTAGAGACCACAACTTCCCTGAATCCCACATGCGGCTTGGAAACTTCCTGTAAGAACAATGAGCAGTTGTTGAAACTGGTAGTGAATACAGTGCTTAGAAATTCACCTTTATTTACTTGTTGTACTGTTTTTGCCCATAACAGGACATGGCCCAGTTGTTAACTGACTTTCAGAAAGGTATCTATGGAAGGCTTTGAAATCTGCTTGATAAAAAGGGAAAGCGTGCTTGAGTTTGACTAGGTTGAAGGTAGCTGCAAATTACGCTGAGTCACACTTTAAAGCAGCTATCTGTCAAACAGGCCAGTGCCGCTGAGCAGGGCTTTGGGGGAACAAGGGGGGAGATTTATCCTTTACTCTGAAGTCAGCTAACCTGGCACCTGGCCCTTGCTGGGAAGACAGCAGGTTTCTCAACATCTCTAAAATTTACTCTATCTTTTACCTCTTTTCTGAGCATGTATCACCCACCAAACATATTTAGCCAAACAACAATCCCATGGAGGGAACCTTGCCATGCCCACCTCACAGATGAAGACACTGACACTTCAAAAGCCTTTGGTGCTCCCTGAAGGACACTGAATTCAGAAAGTCGAAGCGAATCGGATTCCCCTCGGTCTCCTTTCAGTCCGTCACTCTGAAGCGCAGCTAATAATAGCATCATAATTGGCATGATGGCAGTCAAAAGAGATGTCATAGGTAAAGTGCCAAAGTCACATACACATGTCCGATGTTCTAGTTGTTACAATCAAGAAAGAGGACAGCGACCACAAACAGTCCCAGGCATGGTAAGAGAAAAGGACTTTAAAACGCCTGTGAACCAAAGCTGATCAATTCTTGTAAAACAGCTTACAACTTCCTGAGAGATTTTTGTGGACAGTGGCTCATGGAAATATTAGAAATACTATGCTTAAAATTTATATTTAAAACAAACATACAAAAATGAAAAAGCAAACAAACAAACAAACAAACAGTAAGAGCCCTTCAAGTGCCATGTACCTTTCTCAGAAGTACATCAAACCCCACCGTTCGTGGCACAAAGCTAAAAGTGTCTTTCCAGGCTGGTAGTTTAGTGAGTCCCTCACATGTAGCCTGTCCTCAGCATGCTGCTCTTGCTGTTTGCACTTGTCATCAACTCTCCTGACAGGAGGTATGTGTGTGGCTCTAGAGGAGGAGGACAGCTTTCATCAGTGGACTCTATTGTTGCAAATGTGTAGACAGATGTGCATATAAAAGCAAGATCAAGAGTAAAAGGATTAGCTGGGCATGGTGGCGTGAGCCTGTAATCCCAGAACTCGGGAGGCAGAGGCAGGTGGATCTTTGTATGTTTGAGGCCAGCCTGGTCTACAAAGTGAATCCAGGAAAGCCAAGGCTACATAGAGAAACTCTGTCCCAAAAACAAAACAAAACAAAAGCAAAAGACAAAAGGGACCGAGATCACTCGAAATACCTTGGTAGAAAAATGCAGAAAAAAATATCATTCAGAGTCATAAACTTGCACCACACTTGAACAGAATAAAATTGGAAATGGAGCCCACAGAACTGGCTTCCTTCTCTTCAGTTGTCTTACACGATATCCACCTGCTGAGACTCACATTCTGTCCCCCGAGAACCAGATACCTGTTTGTTTGAATCACAGGACGAGTTAGGAAGCCAGTTCTCCAGACCTTGCCCTTGTCCAAAAGTGGGAGCAGGTTTGGAACCTAAATGTCATCAAGTGACCTTTCATAAAGCTTCATGGGAGGGCTCTGTCTGCCAAGAGGGTGATACAGGGTTCAAGAACCCTCGGCAGGCTGTATGTGCTCCTCAGAATTTAGAGAGAAAGGGGAAGACAGCACAGACCCCACAGATCCTGCTGATGTCTTAGAGCCTCATGATTAGCCCCCAACCTGTCAAGGATGGATTTCCTTATCTGAATCTGGAATCTCACATTTTCTGAACAAAGCAGAGTATTGAGAATTGTGTGTAAAAGAAATGGAAGAGGTATTATTAAGAAAAGTGATAATACCATGACAAGAATTTTACAAAGAAAATAATTGCAACTAATAGAAACAGTTTGGAGTTTTTAAGACAAGGAATACTGTGGATTCACCAGCCCAACCTCATTTCCCTAGATTTACATGGTTAAACAACAGTGGTTCTCAGCCTTTGGACTATGACCCTTTAGTGGGTTGCATATCAGATATTTACATTATAATGCATGACAGTAGCAAAATTACAGCTGTGAAGTAGCAACAAAATAATTTTATGATTGGATGGGGGTCACCACATCATGAGGTACTGTCTTAAAGGGTCACAGCACTAAGAAGGTTAAGAACCACTAGACATACACTTTCAGAGGAAAGGAGAGTAAGAACAAAGGATCATCACATTCAAAATGAAGAAAGTGATGCCCCCATTTTGGATTTTGGCTCAGTTTTCAGTTTGCTTCTAATTGGATTTTTGTAGGATGATATCAGAATGCTGTCAGGTAAGCCTAACCAAGGCTGAAGAAGAGACCGTCATGAATACTCCAGCATTGGAACAGATTTTATAGTTCTCCATGGTTTAAAAACAAAAAATCTTTTGAACTTTTTCGTTTGTTTGTTCAGTTTGATTAATGGTAAACAGAGTCCATTTGTGACGCCAAAGAGTAAGTTTCCCAGCAGTCACTGCATGATCCTCAACAAAATAATCAGTAACAATAAGAAGAAAAATATTTATCAAGTAATATTTTAAGACCAGTTGATTTCCAAAAATCAAATGGTGTTTTAATTTTTAATCAGGTGGCTAAAACTTTGCTTTCCAGATTTTAATAGGGAGGAATAGAGACTATAGCTCATTTAAATGGCTCAAAGTGAAGGATTCCATGCAAGTATTTATCAAGATACCAACAGGAGATGGTGAAGCAAAGAGGACCAGTGTCAGAGATGCTAATCCAGTCAAGTGTTAACCCCTTCTAGGCTTTCCACCAACATTTGGGAGAATTACAAACAAAGCTTTACTTTTTTTTTTCTTTTTGTATTTCTCAAATGACAAGATTTTTAAAGAAGGTAGACTACATATAGACAGGTCCACACACACATATTTATCTTCTGAAATGATCATTAAATTTATTATTTATTTATTTACTTACTTACTTACTTACTTATTGGTTTTTTAAGTCAGGCATTCTTTGTGTAGCCTTGGCTGTCCTGAATTCACTTTGTAGACCAGGCTAGGCCTCAAACTCACAGTGATCTGCCTGCCTCTGCCTCCCAGAGTGTTGGGACTACAGGTGTGCACCACCATGCCTGGCTTAAATTTTTTAAATTTATGTCATTGAGCAAATCTTACATCTAACAAATTAAACCATCCCTGTGTCCAGTTTCTTTTGGAAAAAGATAACTACTTTGAAAGAATAATTCAGCATTGTCTTTAGTAAAACAGAGGTTTTCTGTTCTTTTGCTTTTTGTTTTCTTAAAATGGAGGTTTAAATGTGTGTATGTGCGTGTGTGTGTTCATGAATGCTGAAGGAGAGGGGAATAATAGCTTGCACTTTCCTGTATGTGATTGCATAATTAGGAAGATCTGTGATGGACTTCAGAAAGAGAGAAGGCAAAAACCCTGATGAGCTGAAAACATGTGCCTGCACTTCAGGATTATGACTGCCCAGAATACCACGAGGTTTCTGACACTCCTGGATGTACTAGTCGGGCTGTCAGTGGAAAACAGTAAGAATGACAATTCAGAATCCTACAGCTTCAAGAACCACGGGCGCCCAGTCTTGCTCAGTCTTGTTATCTGTCTAGACATGCAAATTGAACGGAAGAGTGCAGGCAATTATTTGGATAATTCAAAGTGGGGAAATCTCCTCAGTGAAAAGAGATCTGGAGAGTCAGAGTTATCTGGATTGTTTGTCTCCACTGACCAATTCACTAGGTAATTGCACTTTGCTGCGATTTTGGAGACAATCAGAAGATTTGAGCCAGGGAAAATTTGTATGAAAATTTCCACTTCTTCCTCTTCTTTCTCTTCCTCCTTCTCCCCTTCTGCCTCTTTTCCTCTTCCTCTTCTTCATTTTCTTTTCCTTCTTCATTCAACCTCCATGAAATGTGTTTCAATTTAAAGGAAAAGAAATATCTTGGAAAATCAATCTTCTCTCCCAAATAGGAAGTTGTTTTGGAAAGGGGGATGTGTCGGTCATGCCTTACCTCTTTTTTTCCCCCTATAGACTAATCTTCTAAGCACTTTTCTTTTTCAGATGAGATGACAAGGACTTAAACAAAGAGAAAAAAGACTCGTTAAGTTGCCTGTGTTCTGGATATGATGCTTTGTGGTGCAGATCACATGTGTATGTGCTCTTGTAAATCCAACAGTTTAAACAAAAACTATCTAGTGCACAATAGGGTAGCTGCTGATAAATCACAAAATAACAATCAAGCTATGAAGTTACAAAGTTCTAAGATTTATAAATAATTACATAAATTCTGAGCTCAAGTTAGAAGACCTTTTGAAAATACATTTGAAAACCCATTATTTTGAAAACATTGTGATATACACTTTTTAATTTTTAAAAGTAAATATTCACATAAGATTAAACTTGATTGCAAACTTCAAGGTAAAAGGTAGATTTATGGTTCATTAAATATATCATATATTAAATTACAGCAAAATTTAAAATTCATTCATAATAGAAATTGTTACTGCTACTGGGCATGGTGGCACGCACCTGTAATCCCAGTGCTCAGAGGCAGAGGCAGACGGATCTCTGTGAGTTCAAAGCCAACCTGGTCTACAAAGCAAGTCCTAAACAGCCAGCAGCCAGGACTCTGTTACACAGAGAAACCCTGTCTTGAAAAAAATGAAAAAAAAAAAAAAAAAAAAGAAATTGTTACTGCTGAAACCTGTTCTATGTCCTGTTGGAAAATTAGAAGCATAGTATTTAAAACAGGAATAGTTGAATTGTTGCAGGAATGTATCAAGAAAGCTTAGTATTTATCACAACTGTAGTTCAAATGTAGACTTGAGTGATACATTCAACAGAATCATTAATTGTAATACTGCTTTGAAGAAAGGTTCAGGTGCAAAGCTGAAAGGACAATTTCTCTACAAACAAAACTATTAAAACATTGTCTTGAAATCTCAGATCTGATCTGCTATTACCTGATCCTGAGAAGCTGAAATTTGACTGACATAAAAACTAAAAACAAAACCAAAAATTAAACTTTCCTTAAGTTTAGTTTTTAAGAACATTCCTTACAATTTTTTAATATTTGAAAAGGTTTTGTTTTGTTTTGTTTTTTAAATGGCATCCTTATGCATTCTATGTTTAACCTAAGCCGGTTCAGCTGTCTGACTTAATCACTAGATGCTAAGCTAACAGTCCTGTAAAAAAACAAAAAAAACAAACAAAAAAACACTTAACAATTTCACACATAAAAACATATGAAGTTGAAAAATTATGACTGTTTTCATTGTCTTTTCAGACAATCTAAAATAGATTATTCTAGACTAAGCTGAAGACAAAACTTTTATTATCAAATACAATTTGGCAAATGATTTATAACTCAGGAAAAAAGCATTTATGTCTAATTTTTAAAAAAAAACTGGTGTATAACATTGCAAGCACATAAAATACTTTGTCATGCTTATATGAACCTTAAAAAAAGAGAGAGGAAACAAAAGTTTATAAAGACTATGTTATCCTGCAGGTTATACTGTTTAAATTTTTACAAACTAGGAGTATTTTGATGAAGGCCAGTTGATCACAGTTCTGGGACCGTAATTCAGAAAAATGTTAAAAAAGAAAAAGGAAAAAAGTCAAAGCAATACCCTGTGATGCTGTTTTTCTAAAGCAATTATTTTTCCCTCCCAATATATTATTGACAATTTCTCAATTCTAATGTGAAGAATTTTTAATTCCTTGATATTTTTACTTAGGAATACAACTATTTAAACATTTGAAAACTTTCATTTTGCGAACAATAGAAATACTTGATATCTGGTCAAATACTGGCATTTGCAGTCTTGAAAGAAATATCAATTTCATTAGTTAAAATTTTTATTTCCATAGAAAGGAAACATTTATGAATAGGGGCTTTGTTGTTTAAGATTTTCTTTAAGTATAAAGAAAAAATATTGAATTTTAAAACTGTGCATTTGAATCTGTTTACAAGACAGAGCGGAAGTAGAGATACTATTTAAGAGCATTTTCTAAAATCGAAAAGCAATCTTCAGTAAACATCACAATTTTCAATCACCTTAGTTAAGCTCCTTTCAGATTTGTAATGCAAAATAGCAAAAATTTTTACTTTCAATACCAACCAGTTAGGTGATTTGGTCTTTAATTCCTTAGACTTTTGTATCTTTTCCCTGGAATATGAAACTTCTACTCATGAATTTGTTTCTAAATTCTAAACACTAAGTATAGACTGAGGCTTTCTCACATACTGTTTATTGCTTTGAAAATTTACATTAAAAATAATGCTGCATCTTACCTTTCACATAGACATAGATGAACCAGGAGTGAGAAACAGAAACCAAGTAGCACATTCAAATTTTGTTTCATTTTATTTTTTTAAGTTATAAAACAATGATTTCAAGAAAAGGAATTTAAAAAATCTATCTGAAGCCCATACTATCTTAAATAATACTTTCAAAGAAAAACAACAATATTCTCTACAGACTTTCCATTTTTTTCAAGTCTTAGATTAAAACAAGACAGCTACAGCCAGTTATAATTTTGATTCAAAATATAATTAGGCATAGTTCATGACAATATTCTAGTAAAAATAATTAGTGATTTTATATAGAATAAATGCTATGCATTCTATCGGGTTAGTTTAAAAAAAGGTAGCATTACATGAGAAAGAGAAAGTGTTACAGAAAAAAATTAAATTAAAGGGCATTTTAATACAGTTTTTTAAATCTTCCAACCCATAACCAAATAGCTGCATTTGCTTTACTCAATCAGTCTCACAATTTTGAGAGTGAGGAAGGGTCAGCTTGGTTTTAGAAGATGACAAAAGGCTACATGAGTCAGCTCTACCCACCTGATGGCCACAAGCATTCAGCTGTCAGGCACTGTAGGAGCAGCAGAGCCCTGTGTGGTGCTGAGCCTTCACCCAGACGAGCTGACACTGGAGAAGCACAGTGATTGCATCTGTGCTGAGAACACACAGTAGTGAACTGACATTAAAGGAAGTGCTAGAATTCTGAAGTTGTTGTCTACCTTGTGACGTGCTCTCCCTAGGTTACCTTTTGATTAAAAAAAAATCATAATCACAATGAACTACATTTAAGGAAATAATTTTGGAATTTGTATACAGTAAAGCACATTAAAAATAAATATTTTAAAACATACCCATTTTAAATGCAAAAATGTTTATGAGTTAAAATAAAAGCATGATTTAACAAAAAATTATAGCAGTTTGCTATTTTACTACAGCTTACTGTTAGGCATTCACTAGATATTAAAAATATTCTGTAAAAGATGATGTTAGATCTGTGACCATGTAATTTTTAATTAACTTTCAAATAATTCCTAATATTAAGAAATCTATCCTTTTCTCTCTTCAAGTAATATGGTAGTATCAAGGAAAGCATAAAGTTGTAGTTTTTCATAAAATAGATCTTCAAGTACTTAAAATATTTTCTCTAGATCCTGATCAAAGAATTCTTATCTAATGCCAATCTTTAAAATTGTGATCACTGTGAATAAATCTTTTTAAAGTTTTAATTTTGAGTAACCTTACAAATCTTTTACGTCTTAACATTCTAGAAAGAATTCAGTGCACTGGAAAATTTTCTTTTTTAAAATGTTAATAAAAATAGTAATTTAATTTTTTTAAACTCTTAATAGTAATAGAATTTTTTTCTTTGAATTTTTAGTCCATGATTTTTTTTTACAAAATGTACATAAGAAATCTAAAGTTATACCTTAGCATGTTTTATTTCATATCAAATAAAATAAATCACTGAGTAATGACTATTTTAATTACTAAAGAAATTTGCCTTACATCTTAGTGAAATTTACTTTCCCCTTATAAACAAAAATTTTTCTTTACTTTCTATTTTCTGTCGGCTTCCTGTGTCTTGTTTTTAGCGGTGTTTCCCTCTTTGCTGAAGGACTTTCTATTTATGAACCACTCAAAGTAAAACAGTTAATTTAAGCACCCCCAATGACTTTGTTGTCAGTCTTGCTTGGCAACCCCCAGCTCTATCTTTTTTACTCACCAGCTATTACTCAAAACAAAATTTAAAAAACAAAATAAAAATTAAAACCCCATAACCTCACATATTAAACCCCCTGGACTTGAGTGCTCTCCTCTGTCACTGATGATTGTTAATTGTAAGCAGCATTTTTACTTCTCAAGATTTGCCGGGCATTCAGATGATTTTTTTTTTGCTCGGAACTTAAAGATAGAAAATAATCAGCAATCCCAAAGGATTTTGATTAGATATAAATATTAAAAATGGACAAGAAGACCATAGATCTTGAACTCCTTACAAATACTAGGTCCTAGTGCAACTATGTCTGGGTGAACACTGGTCTGCCAGGCTCTGTTATCTTTCTAGACATTCAAGTCAACAAAGCATGATAAATATTCTGGAAATTCCATAAAAACATTCTGTACGCTGACTTAAATTTTTAATAAAAAAATAAATATACTTGTTTTTTAAAACCTGCATCATAAAACCAGCCAAAAAAATATTAGAAATCAATATGCTTTCGTATACTTAGGGCTTGATGTGTTCGTCCTAATAATTTCTGTAGCTAAACTGTAATATGACATTGTGTTTCTACTCTAACTACCCTAAGCCTCTCCTGTGAAGCTTATCAATATGAAAACAGCATGATATCTACCATAAATATCGACATTATTGTCAGTTGTGCTTAGATTTAAAAAAGAAACAAGTTTTAGCTGAGCATGGTGATACTACCTGCAATCCCAGCACTGCAGAGACTGATAGGGCAGCCAGAGTCAGAGGCCAGCCTGGACTATAGAGCAAGTCTCTCTCTCTCAGAAAGAAAAATCCATACCATAAAAAAAAAGTGTTTTTCGAATTTGAGAATCACATCTGATTTTCAATTGAGCATTATGTGCTTTACAGTGTCATTTGACTGCTCGGTCTAAAGAATCATTGAATGGAAAAAGCACAAAATTCAAAATATTCCTCACACTGACTGATTATCTTGAAACCCAACTTTACTGAATTTCTGGGTTTGTTTGTCATTAGTATAAAGCAGTTAAGTGGCCAAATATGATCACTCCCATCTTTGTGACTTATTTTCTTGCTGGCAGATGTGGAAGCTCATTTACTCAAGGTAGGACTTTCTGAAAAGCATTCTTTTTCCTCTCTATCTACACAATATGGAAAAAAAAAAAAACAACCAACTCTTTACAATGGCTGAGTCCCTCTGAACTGATCAAAGCAAACCTATAGTCAAAATATAATGGTTTTTATAGTTATCACTGTTTTCCAATGCTCAGTGTCAAGTGATTCTGATTGGGTTCTGTAGAGGCTTGGTATTCAAGGTGTGCCCACCCTTGTATTCTTTTTCATGACAACAGGAAGAGGATTCATTATCTTGGAATAGATCTTCAAAAAGCCATCATTACCTCCCTGCTTGCTGTTGGCATTTGTTCGTTTTCTCTTATTCTAACATTTAAGTATAGTGAATGGCTCTAACCATCACAGGTGACGCTGACTGGCCTAGGATTTTCCAAAGGTAGGCAGTTAAAACCTCTGGCTGTATCATTTGTGGATTGGTCGAGCCTGCCTGGCAAAGTCCCCTCCTCACTGTATTGAAGATATACTACACTTTAGCTGTCACCCCATTTAGAGAATTACTAGTGACTGCAGCTCCCATTCTGTATTACATTACCAAACAGAAAACCTATAAGACTGGACTTCCAGACATGGTAAAAAAAAAAAAAAACTTGATGTTTAATCTGGAAAGAAATTAATATGTTAGCATGGTCTCTGTCCTTCTTAGCTCTTAGGCAGGAGGAATGTGCCATTAAAATCTTGGTTTTCAAAGTAACTATTTATACTTACTTTGATTTCCAATTTCCAATTTTATGTTTTGTTTTTTCTTGTTTGAGACAATAAATAAAAATCATTCCAAAAATTGCCAGTGCAAACAGAGGTGCTGGGTTTGTCAGTGTGGCTGGTTATGTCTGTCTGATGGAGTCCTTTCCTCAATCCGGCATGGTTATATGGGAGAACATCCATGTCAAGAGACCCAGCTTTGGTTCTGGGTCTGACAGTGGCTATTGGTTTAACTTTCTATACTAACTTCTTTATTTAGAAAACAATATCAGTACTTTATCTACTCTCAACTAGACAATTAGTTATCTTGCCACATGAAGTGACTCGCTGGTAAGCATTTTGGAAAGGTAAAATTGCAGCCCGTAGGCAAACAAGTTGGAAGGGAAGGCAAAAGTTCTGGATCTTCAGATTGTGTGACTTCGGGAAAATCACTTTCTTTCTCTGGATCCCAGCGTTCTTATTTACAAACTGTTAAAATCGGATGCTTTTAGATACTTATGAGTTCTTGCAGCTTACACGGCTTGTTTTTAGGGCTGCTGGTATATTGTTAGGACAATCCTAACATATACCAGCTGTGCTGTGAAGTCAACCTGGTGCCACGTTCCGCTCAAATGGGGCATTCTCTCTTAGTCTCTATTTGCTTCTTGGGTGGCTGGCTTCTCAATGATACTGTCCCTGGAAGGGACTTCAGAACATGACAAGATAAAGTACCTTTAGGTATCTGAGAATCACCCTTATCTTAATGACTAAGAATGAGGAATTCATACACAGATTACACTGAACGGGAAGGGTAGATAGCCAGTACCTTCAACTTCTGATTACCTATGATGTTTATCATCTTCCAAAAACCTACCTGTGTGGCTTTTTCATGAAAGGGTGAAAAGGATGAAGGATTGGCTTTGTATTATCTTCTGTAATGTGTCATCTCTTTTTTTAAATGACTTTAAAATAAGTCTTTTTAAAATTTTATTTTGAGATTCTCAGATAGCCCAGGACAGCCACCCACTTGCTGTGTAGCAGAAAATGACCTTAAATTGTATATAAAACAAAAACGAAAACAAAAACAAATTTATCTTACAAAGTTGGAGCTATTGGTTGCTTGGCTATATGACTCACAAGGAGGTTAAATTTTGGTATCATCAGAAAACTGGTGGTGATGGTTTAGCCAGAGGTTAAAAAAGAAAAAAAAAAAGAAAGGAAAAAAAAAAAAGAATCTGCAAGGTTTCCTAAGTATGTGCAGTTTGGCAGTCAGGAAGAGTTCTGGGGTGTCTCTTCTTAAAGATAGCTCCAAGTTAGCTCCCTCAAAATTCCTAAAGCCTTCTAATTTATCCCGAGCACTGTTAATCCTATGGACTCTAATAGAAATAAGAGGTAATGGGGGTAAGGTCCTGAATAAGGAGGGTGAATGGGGAAGGAGGAGGAAGAGGAAGAGAAGGAGGAGGAAGAAGAGAATATCAGGTTCTCCAACTCCCCACTCTTATTTTCTTTCATTCATTGATTTATTCTCTGTTCATCCTCTAGAAGCTCTGACCTAGGGATAGTCTTCAGCTGTTACATCGAGCTACAGATCCCAGCAAAAAAGCTTTAATTTTGAGTTGACTAAGGGTCCGGTTTGTTTTTTTTGTTTTGTTTTGTTTCGTTTGGTTTGGTTTGGATTATGCACTGGCCAACTGTGGTTTCCTACCGGCAGTGCTCTGCTCTTTCCATTCCCTCTGATGTAACCACAGCCGGCTTAGCGGAGATATTGAAAGGCAGTCAATGTGTAAGAAAGGCAGGGAAACGTGCTTGCGGTGAGGAAATTTCCAGATTCACTTCCTTTCTCTGAAAAGTCAGAAAGAACACTTCTTGGGTTAGGTGTGTAGATCCGTTTGTAGAGGGCTTGCTTAGCATGCATGAAGCTCTGGGTTCTGTTCCCAGCAACACATAAACCAGGTAAAAGCAACAGGGAGTCTAAAGCTAGCCTGGACTATACAAGATTCCATCACAGAAAATAAAGGCACAATTCTGTTTTTCATTTGGGCAGTTATTCTTGCTTGCCCCTGGTTTACACTTTGGCAATCCCCTCTTTTGAGGTTTTTGTCGAATATTTTAAAAGACAATCTAAAAACCTATGTGACATTAGTAAGTCATTTAACCTCTCTTGTCCTCATTGATAGAAGACATGAATTTTGAGTTAGATGCTCTCTGAAGACTGTTCTCACTTTAGGACTGATGCATCTACTGTTCGGCATGTAAAGACTACTGAGTGTTTATTAGATGAATAAATGATGCTATTGGCTTTTGAATTCCTGGAGAGAAGCGTGCAAGCAAAGGATGGTACAGCAAATCAGTTTAGACTGTGAACTTCATCTTTAGAGGCACCTTTAAAAAAGTGTGTGTGTGTGTGTGTGTGCTTCTTGTGGCTGTTATTGAGTGGTGGCTGACTGCATCAAACTAATCATCTGTGCAGGGACATATGCACAGTCTCTCTGTCCATCCACTCGCCTGTCAGGAGGTCCTACAGTCTTTTTCACTGCTGGCTTGTTTGTTGTTGTCCTGCCTTCAGGTTTTATTCAGGAAATAGCCAACAATGAACTTAATTATTAATTTTTCCTGGAATATTATTTGTGACTCAAGGGAAATACTGAGGAATGTCTTTAAATTCTAGTTATCTTGTCCTTCTGCCTCATTTTGTGGGTAGTTCAAATTGACTGTATTCTTTTTTTATAGATAAATTCTTTATAGAAGCATAGGCATTTCTATATATTTATTTTTGTATATATAAATTTAGGCATGTTGGTGTGTTGGTTGGAAGACTGTACTCAATTCTCATGCCATCTGCAAAAATATTTTTACTCCAAACTTACATTATAGATCCCTTGCTTTAAAAATGTTTTCAAGCATGGTTGCTTTTATTATAATGGAATAATGAGGTAGCTCTTAATATATTCCCTCCACAGCTTTATTAAACACAAACAAATATTAAACTTGCTTCCTTAATTCATCAATCCTATGTAGTGACCCTTTAAAAACAACCATCTCAGATGGCCTTGTGGATTCTTGAAGAAGGGGAATTTAACAGTTAAATGTCATTTAACTGTTTCAAGCATTGTTCCTACCCTAAATGATGTGGAAGAAAAGCCTTTAAGGATAACATCAAGTGTAGACATGGCAAAGCTCTTGTTTGAGTTTTTTTTCTTGAAAAAACAAACAAACAAAAGAAACAACTCATGCGTAAGAGTGTTGCACCTCATAAAATGGAACAAAAGAAAAGGGGAGAAAAGTGCAGATGAGGAAAAAGAACAATCTTATGTTTATGCATGTATTTTGTTTGTTTGTTTGTTTGTGTAGCTCCGGATTCTCTGGAACTTACTATGTAGACTAGGTTGACCTAAAACTCAAAAAATCCACCTGCCTCTACCTCCTGAGTGCTAAGATGCCACCACGCCTCTATTTTCAACAAAACACTAAAAGAAATCTTTTATTCTCGGTGTATCCTGAACACTACTTAAACTTCATTGTTGGTCTGTCTCTAATCTTACTTATCCTCTACCCAGTTTTGAAATAACCCAGTTATTTCATAGCCATGGATTCCAAAAAAAATACCACTTTTCTGTGAGTTAGCTAAATGATTAAAGGTAATGTGAATTTAAAACAAATCTGAGATTCAATGAATTTGACTCTGTATACCACTTTATATGTTCTGTAATTTGATCTCATAGACCGGTATTGAAATATTAGGGAAATAACCCCATATAAACCCATGTGACTATTTAGGTTCTGTGGTCCCCTTTTTCTGCTCTCTTTGCTTCTTGGTGAACACTGATTGTTGAAGGAAATGATCTGCTTGAGATGGCAGTTTCTTTTGTTGTTTTCTTGGCAATTTTTGGCTCGAGGGCAGCAGACATTAAGTGTATTGCTGGCTAGTGTGAGGGCATATGCTCAGAGCACAGCCTTGGGGGTGCTGATAGCTAGCAGAATGAGCTAGAACGTAACCTTAGAGCTAGTTTCTGGGTACTTCACTAACAACAAAACAGAGGCTATGAACATTATTGAGGGACTCAACTTTTGAGAGTAAACACTGGAATATGGCCCTGGGATTAGAGAATTAATGTTAATAATATGTAGGAAAAATGATGGAATTATAGTTAGGTATAAAAAGATCCTTATTTTTTTTACTATCTGCAAAATAAAATTTGAGAGGAACTGTAATATCTGTAATTTTCTTTAGAGTCTTTAGTTAAAACAATGGGGCAAATATGCAAAAATAGCAGTTATTATCTAGAGGTAATGTATGCCTGGGTGCTTATTATACGATGCCTACTTCATTTGAAAACTCCTGTAATAAATAGTGAAAAATATTAAAAACCTCAAGATCTGCCATTTTAATATTAAAAATGCTACATGTACCTATAAAATCTTTCTAGGATGTTATGTGCATATACAAGACAGTGCTTAGATTTCAGGGTTTTTTTTGACTCATGAACAGGGCTTTAGTTCTTAGGAGACCAGTAACTTATAAGTGGGTATGTAATGGAAATCCTGTGTAAAAAGACTCTTCATTTTATTTTTACATTGCATTTTTAAATTATAGATAGAGGTAAATTTTCAAGAAAAGCATAATGACCCACAATGAAAAAGAAACAAACCAGAAACAGAAAAATAAGAATAATTTCTTTTTACTGAGTTAAACGCTGAGAGGCTTTGGAGTTCTGATCCCAGACTATTTGAGGATCTTAGATTTACACGTGAGATGAAAGAAATTAGAGTATTCAACCCATTTATATCGACACTCCTGTAATCATAGCACTCTGGAGGCTGAGACAGGGAGAACACTGAGTCTGAAGCCAGCCTGGGCTACAGAGTGAGACCCTGCCTCAAAAGAAAGAAAGAGGGAAATGAAGAGAAGTAAGGAGGGAAGAGAGAAGAGAGAAAGGGAAGGAAAATAGCCAGTGTCACAGAACACGTTAGGTGACAGTCTAAAGGTGGTCATATGAGCTATGGAAAGAGAAAGTCCTGTGATGTTTTGGCTTGTAACATCTTTTGAATTACCAAAATAATGTGTTTTTTAAAGTGCTTCTTCTATGTTTTGAATAGTTATTAATATAGCTGCTGTGTTGTAAGTCATAGAGTTGTATCACAAAGTGTGTGTGTGTGTGTGTGAGTGAGTGAGACAGAGAGACAAGCAGAGAGAGACTGCCATGAAGACACAGAAAGAAAAACACCTCCAAAAGTGAAGTTATTTTGGGGGGTAATTTTCAGGTGCAGAGTCCACCTGATTTGGTTGTGTTGATTCTTTACTG
This sequence comes from Pachyuromys duprasi, assembly GCA_028658305.1. Taxonomy (NCBI): domain Eukaryota; kingdom Metazoa; phylum Chordata; class Mammalia; order Rodentia; family Muridae; genus Pachyuromys; species Pachyuromys duprasi. The sequence continues at coordinate 36,687,194 of CM053748.1, forward strand.
TAACACAATGCTGCCTAAATTTACAAAATTAAATATTAGGACTGCGTATGTAGCTCAGTTGTATGGTGCAGGCTTAGTACTCTCAAGACTGGGTAGGAGATAAAGCCGGGGCCACTTGCATAGACCTGAGGCAGGTGGGGATCCCTCCAAGCTTTGATTCTGTTTTACGTAGGAAAGACGTGTTTTTTCTGGACAGCTGTTTACTTTTCAGCTAATAAGTATAAAATGAACTTACTCTGAAGTAGTTTGTCTCTGGTAAGAAATGGTTTCACAAACTGAGAACCAGCATTTGAAAAGACTTTAAACTTGCCCTCAACATGGAGCTGCTTTCAGTTGATCCAGGCTAATGATACTCTTGATCTTCCCAAACTGCTGGTCTCTTGGTAGCAAAGCCCAGCTGGGTGCTAGAAAAAGAGAATGAGGGAATTTCACACTGAATTCCGTAGAAGTTGCCTGTTACCAAGAAAAGTGTAGGATGTGTGGCTAAGAGCCCTGGACTAAGAAACACAAGATAGGGGATTTTTATGTTTTAAATTCTCCAGAACTGCGGCAGCGTTAATCAATGGTGTTTACATAGAAAAGCTGTGTTACTTCCAGGTTCCAATCTTAGGTTTGCCACTAATTACTGACGTCAGTGTCTTCGTGGGCAAATTGAATGACCCCTGTTAAATAACACGTGCTTCCATGTCATCAAACACTTTGGTCTCCAAGGAAAGAATGAAGTTATCTTCATAGTGATGCTGGATGGTTTCTTGGAGAAAAAAATGAATTAGATTGAAGGGAGAGAGCAACGCTGGACTCAGTGCAGAGAAAAATAGATATTAAATTATGATCCAGCAAAATTTTCTCAGAAGCACAATTTGCATCATTTGTGGGGTTTTTTTTTCTTTTAACATTGCAAAAGTTAAAATTATTATAGAAACAGCATCATGGATGGGGATGGGGTTATATCTAGAAGGACAATTGTGATTAATTAAAAAATAATTAGCAAAACTGACCCAGTGTGCTCTCTCGTACACTTGTAGGATCTCTAGTGGAGCTGCCATAGGTCTGGGCTCTGGAGAATTAGTCAGAAAGTAGATTTTCAGTGAAGCCTTTTGCTAAACCATCACTGTTTGGGAGGGGGAGAGAAGGCTGAATGAAGGGAGACAGCAGGAACACGTACAGAACAAAGTCCAAATGTGGGTGCTTATGTGGAAGAGCTCCAGCTTCTCCAGGCACCACGGCCACTTATAGAATGTTACAGCTAAATGGGACTTTGGAGCTTGTCCGGCGCAACCCCCTCATTTTACATTTTACATTTCTATGAGGATGGAAGCTTCGTGAAAATGGGCCAGGATTGCAATACAGTGGAACCAGGGAGCTGGTGTTATGCTCACAGAGGACTTAAAGGGAAGGAGGAAAGGGGTGTGTGTGTGTGTGTGTGTGTGTGTGTGTAGAGAGAGAGACAGAGACAGAGAGATAGAGAGAGAGGGGTGGGATCCTTCCTTTTCAGAGTGATGTCCAGCTAGGAAAGTAGAGTAGAGAAGGTGGGGAATTTTGCCAAATTAATGAAAAGAGAGATAGAATTAAAAGAGGGAGTTCAGGGAAGGGGGGGATGGGGAAATTGTCCAATTTTATGCTTCAAAACCTTAGGTTGGATTTGTAGTTTACGTTTAAAAATCAATAAGGGAAACTCTGGTTATTTCTAGGAACTTGGTTTCTTATATGTGAAGGAAGTTTGGGAGAGAATTGGGCAGTTCTACCGGATCAAGCAAATGAAATCATTGGCAGCCGGTGCTGGACCTGGTCAGTTCTGGACCTGGTAAGTAATTTGTGCTAATCTGTTACTGCTTAGGACGGTATGGCTTGGCTTTTTAAGCAACTGCTCTTAACTAAGTGTGTGCTTAGCACTTTGTTTTAAATCTCGGACTGCCTCGAGGAACTAATGAGTCAGATTAATGTGGCGTGGAGTCTGGAGCAGAGACTGGGGCAGGACCCTATTCAGAAGGTTGGAAAAGCGTTGCTGAGTTTCATTTACAATTATGCTGGCCAGGACTGGGTTGAACGGTGTCTTTCGGCAGGTTGAAAGGCTCCCTACTGTGCCTGTCCCTTACTTAAATGGCATTGGGTTCCTGAATGAGGACCAATATGCTCGCCTGCTTGCCTTGTTTGCCTGTTTTCCTGGAGGAGAAGCTGGTAGCGCTGAGGATGAAGCAAAGAGGGTTTTGTGGCTCTGCAACCATTTATGTCTGATTCTTTGTAAAAAAAAAAAAAAAGTATGTACCTGCTATGTCCGTAAAAATTTTAAAGGTTTTTTAATTTGGCATTTTAAAAATCAAAAAGAACATTATTGCACCAATGTCTTATTAATCGCTGGCTGGCACTTCGCAAAAGTTTGGGACTACTGGAAGCTCTCCATATTGTATCCCTAAGGGCAAAGCCTTACCTCCATTGTAGGAAGAACGGCTGGAGAAAATGGGCAGAGCTGAGAAAGCAATGCCATCTTAGCTTAGTCTTTCTCTGTCTTAACTCTTGGATTGTGTCTTCCCTGGCTGCTCTTATTATAGGGTCTGCTTGGTGTGCTGGGTGATGGAATTGTTAGAGATGAATCAATGGAGACGCCGTGTAGTTAAAGTTTACCTTTAGCCTCTCGTGTGCATGTGACTAGGCAACAGAAGCCGCAGTACTTATTTGCGTGTTTTGAGTGGAGAGACTTGGTGTGTGACATTGCTTCCGCCAGAGGCCTGAGAGTTCTGTTGGGCACATGCAAAATTTTTTCGTACAGATCACATTCTTTGGGAAAGTTAGCTGCGATAATAATCAAAGGTTGCAAAGAGTGACATATAGAAAAAGCATGTTTTTTTTTCATGTCTATGTATGTAGAGTTTACATGTTCTAGATTGCTCTGGAAACATCCAGGTCGGGGCTGGCAAGATACTTTCAGTGGTGGGCAGGGTCAAGGCTGTGGCTGGCATTCTTTCTTGTGGGCCTACCCACCTGTGCTCTCCAACTTCTTGTATTCACCTGTATGAGAACCCTCAAATGAAATACCGTGACTGAGGAGGAGAAAGAGAAATTGCCAGGGACTGAAAATTGGTTTTGTTCAGAGTAGGAAGAAAGAAACTTGGCTAGGCTGTGTTTTACATCCATACCCCCAAACAAAATGAGAATATGCCACCAAGTTTTGGGGAAAGAATTGTTAGGCAAATCTTGTTCTGTTTTTAAAGAGAAAAAGAAAGGAGCTGAATGGTGTGTGGTGCAGTTGTACTAAGGGAAGAATGAGGAAGCAAGTGTTGGAAACATCATTTGGAGGAAAAATCCCAACAGAATAATGATCATTTCCCCTCTCTAGAACTTGAAATAGTGCGCGCATCCCAGAAATTGAAGGAGACATGGAAGGAATTTGAAAGTTTTCTGAACAGAATTATTTTTTTTCTTGCTTAGAAGGCAGGTGAGTTAGTGACTGATTTGAATCAGGGAGAAAATTATGGGCTGAGAGAAGTCGGGAGAAGCAGTATACTTGTTTGTTAAAATCCAGACTAAGTCATAATCTAAGAATATTTACTCTATCCAGCACAGAGTGTGCAGCGTTCTAAAGATTTCATTTGGAAGTAATTGATATGGAGCTAGAAAGACATTTAAAGTTTGACATTTTAGGGTTTAGGTATTTTTTAAATTTCCTTTTTGTTTGAAGTTTAAGTTATAAATATTATGACTTAAACAGGTATTATTATGTATGAGAAACTTGTGAAGACAGATAATGTTAGTTAATGATGAAATATCATAGGATTTTAAAACTGTGGAGTCATAAATAAGACCCCTTCACCCCCAAACATGTTCATGGCATGATAAAATACACAACTGTGGCTAGAAGGAACTGCAAAGTTATGATAGTTTTTTTTTTAAAGATTTAAAAAGAAGTTTTCAACATTAATTAGATTACTTGCAACCTTTGCTATTTAACATTTAAAACTCAGAAATTCAAATACCCTTCACCCCATTTTGATTTTTCACAGGGCAGGAGTAGCCATAATCATTTACTTAGGTTTTTGTTTGTTTGTTTGTTTTTATTTCTAAAAGAAAATGTCACATATTCTACCGCCTAAAAAACTGCAGGGACTTCTTTTCTTCCTTTTTTTCCTTTCCTTTCATTCATTCATTCTTTTTTTTTTTTTGGAGGTTTTTTTTTTTAAGCTAAAACTTTCCTTTTTTAGGTAAGGAAATATTTTCTATTCTTTATTAGTTGACAAGGGAATATTTTAGTCCGAGAGGAACAAGTAATAGATTCTTCCAGTTTGCTTGCCCTAATGATAGAGAGCATGAAAGTGGCAGAAAGGAGTAGTATTAAGTTAAGTGAAAGTAATTAACTAGAAATTTTTATTTAAAAAGATTAATGTGTTAGTTAAAGAGACAGAGAGACAGCATTTTGCTTGCTCTTTGTCAGAGACTACTAGTACAGGTTTCTCATGAGGAATCTTTGAAAAGTATTTAGAACATGACAAGATTAAAGTGAAAGTCCTGTTTATGATCCAAAGTCAGAAACAACGGGTTTCTTTTAGATAAATTATCTTAAACATAAACATTTACCAATCCAGTAATAAAAAATATTATTTGGGTGAATTTGAAAGACAGGTCTTTGCTTGAAAAGCAGGCCCAGAAATTCAAATTAATTAAATTTGAGAAATAACAGGGGAGATGCTTAAATATATACTAGGAAATACTTGTTTTAAAAGGTCAGAATACAAATAAACAATTTGTTTAATCTGCAAAAAAAAATAAATAAACAAAAAAACCCCCCCAAAACCCTGCACTTCATGTGTGGCCTCTTTTCAGATTTTCGTAATTATGCTCCAGCAGTAATGGAAGATAAGAATAGATGGACTAATTTTTGAGGATATTTTAATATCAGCAACCCATTCTATTTTCACTAATACTTTATTAGCATGGTTTATTTGCATGGATGATATACCTTCCATGCATTAAAAGCCGATGTTTAAAAGCAAATAGCCTAAAAATGCAGTTACAATATCTAAACATACAGTTTACAGAGTCTATGAAGGATTATTTTAAATTAAAACAATAAGAAAGTGGTTACAGAAATTACACATTGAATTTCTTATAACTACACAAGGTTGCATGTTGTAGGCGTGTCACCAGCTCTACTTTGTGAAAAGAAACAGGTTTCCATGTACATCTTCAATTGACAGGTATATTTTCTCAAAGCACACAGGCTATTTGGCAATTTCAAATATATTAATACACTTAGATGTAAATATGTTGAAAAAAATTTAGTAGAGAGTTTAGGGTTCAAAAACTCATGTTAAAAATTCATGTGGTAAAGTAGAATTTAAGAACATTGGTAGAAAATAGTAAGTTTCTTGGTATGAAGTTCAAAAATTCATTTCCACAGTAAAATTATTCTATTCCTAGAAAGATAATTTATTAATATCAAATATATATTTTAAGGCTTACTTTAATTACTTAGACAAGATATGTTAGGCTAAATTATTTTTCAAAGAAAGACTATGTTAAACAGAAAAACTTAGAAAGTTTTTTCTACTGTAATTCTTACATAAATATCTTTAATACAATAACTTTAATTTTTTATTGTAGCAATTAAAATAAGAGAAAATATAATTGACATAATAGAAAACATAGTTTCATAATCCCTGAGAGGAAAGTTAGAAGCATTGATAAATATATGAACTAAGTTTCATTTTTTTCCTTGTTTCTGAGCCTTTCTTACAAATCAAATATTTAACAGCAAGAGAATAATATATAAAATATGCATCAATTGTTTATGTTTTGATAGTTATTTAAAAATATGGGGAAAATGAAGCTTTGGCTAAATACTAACTGAAGTGCTAAGTGAAAGTTAGAAAATCTGAAATCTAAAATAGTATAACAAACTAAAAATTTAAGGACACATATATTTATTTTTTATATCTTGGTATGTAGCGTAGCTTTTGTCATAATTGTTTATGAAAGTACAAATTGAAATAAGTAAAAAGTAAAAGATGAATAAAGATTTTTCTCATTGTACCTTACTAGATGTAAAATATATTAATAAACCAACTGTAACGTTAAGTAGAGAATCAGTTAAAATAGAACCTGAAGAATTTTGCTGCATAAAATATAGATTTATCTATATAGCCAGAATTTAGTGAGCTGTGTGTGTGTGTGCTAGGATTTCTGTGTTTGGAGATCTGAAATTCATAATATATTTTGAATGCTTTCTGAAATTGCAAAATACCTCTGTAGAAAAAGCAGATATCATGTACATTTGACTTTATATTTGGGAATAGAAAAAACAGCAGATATTTAGGAAGAATGCTAGTTGTTATTTTAGTGCCTGCATCAAATCCCAAACAATTGTTTTGTTGCTTAGTCAGTTACCTATCTGGGCATGTTAGTTTGTGTGTATACATCACGAACTTTTAAAATTATGTTGATGATACAGTAATCTCTAAAAATGAGTTATTAATCTTTACTGAAATTATGGCTAAACTATTTGAAGGAAATGCATTTAAACTTTTATTTTGAATTAAATTGAAGCAGACTTTGAAAGAGTTCATTGATGAATAAATTTTGCAATTGTGTAATTTCCTGAAAGAATGAATTCTCAGAATATTTTTTAAAACCCTATAAGAATGTTTATTTGTTGTTTGTTGACATTCTAAAGCCAGGAAAAATTTAGCCTTATATGCTGTTGTTATTGATAGTATTTCTGCAGAGAAAGGGAGATGCTGTTAGCATATGAGGATTTCTTCCTAAAATTTTAGCTTTAAATTGAAAATGTGTATTGCTCACAATTAATTTTTCTTATTAAGATTCACTTGGAGTTGCATGAAGTTTTTAAGTCAATGTATTTGAAGAAAATTGCTTTATTAAATGGAGAAACACAGGACATTGTAGAGGTTATAGGATGGTCTTTCTCTTGTTTCCCAGAATTTTAGAAAATGCATTTTAAATTAACAGTGTTGAGTAAAAGATTCTCTGAGCTATAATAACTTAGAAAAACGCCGGGGAAATAATAAAGGTTAAAGGGATAATTAATTGAACCTAAATGAATTTTTACAATGGTGACTATTTGACAGTGTGACATCTCTGGAGATTAACAGAAAGTACTCAGCTAGGGATAATGTTCTTGGAAGCTGAGCTTATTTTTATAATAAGGGAAAGGGTCGAGATAGCATAACTGGAGTTGTTTGTCAAAATTTTCTAAGTTAGTTTCGGATTGTGATGGTTGAAAGTAAGTGCAACAGTTTGGTTTCAGGACGAAGCAGGGTGCAGGGCTTGCCAGTACTGGAGCCATGACAGGGTTAACAGCAGGGCCGCCCGCTGCACTCTGGGAGTTGTAGTCCGCGAGCATTGTGGGAGTTGTCGTAAAAAATCCGCTCTTTTTTGCAGTCATGGCTGCCTCCGAGAGGGCGATAAGAGCTTGTCTGCTTTCTGAGGGTCTTGGGGGCTCTGTGACCCGTTAGAAGGCCACCATCAGCCGCCTGGGGTGGCCAAAGGCCTGGCAATCTTGTCCTGGGTGCGGAAGAGCGGGTTGAGAGGGTCCATGCTGGGCTTACAGTGTTTCCATGGGCCTGGAGGCCTCTGGGATCTGTGGATGGCTTGAGGGGTCGCAGGCGGCCACATACTGGTGGTCTGGCCTTCTGCCTTTGAACTGTCTGTGTGCCCTGTGCCTGGGTGTCTGGAGGTGTGCTTTCTGCTCTTGTAGTTTGTGGTCTGCTCCTCTTGTCGTACATTTAACACCCTCTGTAATCGTGGTTGCTCAGGACCCGGGTGTCACTGAGCTTTTTTCTGGGGGTAGTGGGGCTTAGGGGAGGGCCAAAATTTTGGCAAGTGTGTTTTTGTGGGTTTTGTGTGTCTGGTTTGGGGTGCAAGAAATTGCATGCGTTATCAGCGTGAGTGTGGACATGTATTTGGCTCTTTTGCTTGTGCTGAACTTTGCCCTTGTTGGAAAAACTTGCTTAACAAGCAGTTCCAGCTTCTGAAATTCTCTTCTGTTAGTGTGGATGTGTTCTTAAGCTTGTACACGCGTCCCCAGGAGCACTTTTTAGTTGTTTGTGGATAGGTACATGTGCAAAACTGAAGTGAAAGTAGATGACAGGATCAAAAGCACCTTTCTCTTCAGGGAGCAAACGTCTTTGGCTTTCCTGATGCGGAGAAATTGTTTGGAACCCAGGTTTGCTATTACCTGTTACTTGGCTCAGAGTGTTCCTCTACACGTTGGGTATCTTTGATACTGGGTCCTGTGGACACTTGAGGCAAAATGAATCCCTGTGTTTGAAGTGGCATGATTTCAGAATCTTAGGGTATTAGGATAACATAGAGTCGCTGAGCATGCCAGTACCTGTCTTGCCTGTCCATACAAATTTGGGTTTCCGTGTTACTGCCATTATGAACTCTTACAAACATCCTGTTTATTCCGACAGTCTGGAGTTTCTACCTAGTGAGGTATCACTGGTCATGAAAACCCGTTTCTCTGAAGCATTAGTAGCTTTCACCACTCATGTTTGATGAAGGCATTTTTGATGAGGTCTTGGAACTCTTATATCAAATTTTGGTTTTAAAGGCAGTCATTTGATAAGACTTACGGGGATAGTGAAAAAATATGTTGCATTGTGGTTGGTATTTCATAACATGTAAAAACTGTTCTTTGCTTTTTGTGCTAAGTCACATTTGCATACATTGTTTAAGAACATTTTAATGTGTGTGGTAAGTGGGATTTGCCTAATTCTTTTCATATTTGCATTTACTTTGTATCTGACCACTTGAAAGTTGTAGAAAAAAGAACTGGCTAGAATTGCTAGGTGCAGTTCTGTTTAAAGTGATTTCAGTTTCATATCCAGAGACTCCTTGCCTTGCTGATCGACAGGAGCTTCCTCTCCTTTGTCCTTGATGCTGTTGTTTATTTAACTCACTTACCAGTTGAGTGAAGATTGAGCAATGTATTTTAAAATGATCTGCACTATTCAGTCTTCTTACTGTGTGGTGATGTGGCAAAATGCAGCAACAGTGGCAGACTGTCTCTGTGTGTGGAAAGGATGAATGTCTAGACTAAGTGGGTCTGCAGACTCATTCGGAATGAACACAAGCACCGTGCTAATTTGTAAAGAAGTTACAATTAACCTTGACCTGTGAAATAGGACGTTAGGAAGTGTGTCAGAAGTGCTTTGGGAATGGCAAGGGGCTGACTTGGGTAAGGCTAGGGATGAGCCTTGTGTGAGCTCAGAGCTTGCCTGGATATGTATGTAAGTAGATAACATTTCCCTTTACAACAGTGAAGGCTGTGCACCTCAGAATCCTGACATTTAATCCTGAGGCCTCTCTTTGGTACTATATTTTCCTCTGTTTGCTTCCCAGTTCTGTAACTGCTGTGAAATGTTTTCTGTTCTACAGTAGCAGCAGTAGTTGTTTCAGAAAAGAAAATACTGTAAGACCCACTTATATTTTGTTTACTTATATTAAGTTTGTACACACATGCTTGATAGATGTACTACAAACTGTCATTTGGAACTTAAGTTTTACTTGGCTTGACTGAAATTCCTTTCAGTGTGAAAATAACACCAAAGGTTAATTTATAATTTTACGTGTGTGTGTGTGTGTGTGTGTGTGTGTGTGTTTAACAGTGGGCTCACTTGTGCCATAGCACACATGTGGAAGTCAGGACAGTTTTCTGGAGTCAGTTCTCTCCTTCCACCTTTACATGCCTTCCACAGCTTGAGCTCGGGTCACCAGGCTTGTGCAGCAAGGATTTTACCCAGTGAGCTACTCTGCTGACCCCAGATTGTAGTACTCTGAAAAGGAAGTGTATCGTGAGCCCCCTCCCCCCGGGATAATAAGGTTACTTAGAGAAAGGCGCAGAACTGTCCAGTGTGGTCGGCTATGCGCAGCTGATTGCAGCCTTGAGTAGCTGAAATTGGTGCAAGACAAAACCATAGACCTGAAACATTATGAGATTTTTTTTTTCTAGTCTTTTTTCTTTCTTTTTTGGTAACTCAGTTGTGCAGTTCTTGAGTGTGAACTCTGTAGATGACAGCACTAGTCACGTCAGCATCAAAAGTTTAGCCAAGCCTGAAGGTATTTTAGGTTTTTCCAAGCCTGCTCTGATGCATTTTATTTGTTGGTTCTCCAATCTGCATTTCCAGGACATAATTTATTAGTCTTGTTCTGCTGAGTACTGTTGTTATTGTTATTACTGGTTTTTCAAGGCAGGGTTTTTCTGTATAGCCCTGGCTGTCCTAGAACTTGCACTGTAGACTAGCTGTCCCCCAAATCAGAGCTCTCCCTGCCTCTGCCTTCTAGTGCTGGGATTAAAAGTATCCACTGCCACTCCCAGCTAAGGCCTTGTTATTATTACATGGCAGAGCATTATATAATCTTAATGGGCAGGATCGAGCAAACCAGTAGTTACCTTCAATACTGAGTGTAGACAAAAGATACTGATTTTTTCTGCCATAGGTAAGAAAGTGAGGTGGTGCACCTGTTATTGCCCTTTAAAGGCTTTACATCCCACAGCTTCAAAAAACCATAAAAAGTCATTTTTATTTGTTTCTGCCTAATTGTTTTTTTTTCCAGTCAACTTTCTACCTCAGTACAGTTGTGTGGCTCCAGAATTTAAATGAGTGTCCCACACTTGTGATCCCAGCTCTCTAGAAACTGAGGCAGGAGGATTGCCACAAGTTTGGGACCAGCCTAGGTTACAGAGTACATCATTGTCACAAAACAACAGCCTTTAAGTGATGTTTAAATTATATATATTATGATTTTATTAAATGGGATTTTCCCCCCAAATCATGTGCTGACTTAAAAACATTTTTCATAGGACATTAATAAGGAATTCTTGTCCTCTTATATTTTTATACTTAAAAGGTTTAAAGTGTTTTATTCTAGGGGAAAAAAAATGAGTCAGTGACTTTGTTAAGTCTTAGCAGAATTTGTTCTATAAAAAGAAAAGAAAGACAGTTTGGGATAGGAAGCTGTCACTTCCTTTTCTGCCATGCAGACATTGCACTGTGAAGGCAAATGGATAGCTTACCTTTTTTTTTTTCAAAGGAAATCTGAAGACCTGGGGAGATGGCTGGAGGGTTAGGTAAAGGACTGCTGTATGAGCCGGAAGGCTGGAAACAGATTTTTAGCACCCACATGTAAAGCTGGCCACAGGCTGCTCCTGGGCTCACTCACAACCAAGCTATCAGAAATAGTGAACTCCAGCTTTATGGAAAGATCCCACCCTGTCTCTGCACCCATGGGCAGGTGCACACACATGTGCCACACATACATACAAAGACTCTGAAAAGACTTCTTGCCTAATACTCGTAAGATAAGTACATTGTGGAAATTTAGGATGACCTAGGAAATAGTGACCTGAGTCACTGAGACAGATCAGTGTGGAGAGGGCACTTTGCCCCCAAGCTTGATGATCTGAGTGTGGTTTCTAGAACACACATTGTGAAAGGACAAAACTGACTCACTGTTTGTCCTCTGACCTCCACGCGTATGCTAAGATGTGCAAGTACACGTGCGGATAAAAGTTTTTAAAATGAATTTTAAACCCATGAATGGGACAGGAGCCACAGCTCAGTGGTTAAGAGTGGGGACTGAGTTCATGATAAAGGCAGAGCCTGCTCCCCCTGCTCAGAGGTCCACATGGAGACTGAGCAGCCAGTCAGCCACAGCTGAGCAGGCACTCTAGGTCAGGCATGATCCTCCATTGGTACATCACTCTCAGCAGGACCCCCTGGGCTCAGATCTTTTAGCTTTGTTAGTCTCCTTGTGGGGCTCCTGTCCCTTCCATGTCCCTCTATTTCCACCCTTTTCTTCCTCCGTAAGACTCCCTGAGCTCTGCCCAAAGTTTGGCTGAGTCCCAGCATCTGCTTCGATCCTTTGTTGGGTGGATCCTTTCAGAGGACCCTGGCTCCCATCCTGTTTCCTCTCTTCCAGCGCTTCTGGTGTCTTCGGGTTTTCCCTTCTGAATGAGATTTAAGCATCTGCCCTAGGGTCCTCCTTAGTGTTTAGCTTCTTTAGGTCTGTGGATTTGAGTGAGTGCAGGCACATGTGTGCCATGGTGCACATGCAGAAGTCAGTTTTCAGAGTCTGTTCTCTTTCCAGTATGTGGAGGGAGGGGCTCCCTTGTTTCTGCGCTGTGTACTCCGGGGTAGCTGCCTGCTGGCCTGCAGGCTCCGAGCCCTGCAGATTCTCCTGGCTGCACCTCCCATCTCTTAAGGAATGTTGGGAATTCGTGGTCCCTGCCACCGCGGGCTGCTTGAAGGAAGGTGGCTGCTTACAAAGCAAGTGCTTTTATCCGACTCTTGCTGTCTCCATACTAATTTCTGAGGTACATGTTTTTTGTTTGTTTGTTTGTTTGGTAACCCTAGAATAACATTAAAAAAATAAATCAAGGTGAATTTAACTCCTCTAATTTATTTGACGGTTGGAGAGATGGCTCAGTGGTTAAGAGTACCAGCTGTTCTTCCAGAGGGTTTTATTCCCAGCACCTATATGCAGCTAACAACTATCTAGTGCCCTCTTCTGACCATCTTGGGCCCCACAAACACATATGCAGGCGAAACATCTGTTCACAAAAAAATAAAAACATAAACCAAAACAAACTTGGAAGTTCAACGTGGTGACTCATCTGTATTATCCCAGCATTTGGGAGGCCTAGGTGTGTGGGGGGTGGGGGAGGGGAGCGGAGTTTGCAGTCAGGGCCAACCTGGACTACAGAGTGAGACTGTCTTAAAATTAGAAAGCAATTCAGCTGGATGTGGTGGTGCACACCTTTAATTCCAGCACTTGGAGACAAAGGACGGTAGAGCTCTGAGTTTGAGACCAACCTGGTCTAAATAGCGAGCTCTAGGACAGTCAGGGCTACATAGAGAGATCTTGCCTCAAAAAGCCAAAACAAGCAAGCAAAAAAAACAAAACAAAAAAAGTTTGAAAAAACATGGTTTTATACAAAAGGCCTGAGCCTAACATAATAGTTTTCATAAATCAGCAGGAAAGAATGGACATGGACAGCTGTGGTTTGACCACCGGAGAAAGTAAAATGAGTGACAGTGTGGCAGATTGTGCTTTCTAAAGATAGCAGCTACACTGTCTCCCTGTTCAGCTGCCATTTAGCCACATGACATTGACATTTTATCAGAAAAGGGCTGGGGGTGCTCATTGGTACAGTATGTACTGATCATGCTTGGTGCCCAGGGTTCAATTTCTCCAGCATTAAAAAAAAAAAAAAAACAGAGTCTCTCTGCTTTCTTCAATCTGGGTAGGGTCTTTAACTGACAGCTGCTCCTTGTTCCTGCAAAGCTAACCACTGTGTGAAAAATGTCACCCTGAAATCCCTGTTGAAAAATCTAAAGTCCTGTGAAGATGCTGTGGAGGATGTCCAAGTGGAGAGGAGAAGGAGCACCAGGAGCAGACAATGAGCCTTTGGAAATGGCCCTTCTGCCCCGGCAGCTCCGTGAGTGTGCTGAGCCACGAGCAGAGCCCTTCCCAGTTTCTAGCAGTACAAATCAGCAACAAAATGTAGTTCATTTTAAGTTTATAATGTGTAGGGTGCTTTGCTTACAGTGTTGGGTGACAGGAACAAATTCTGCAAATTCAAAGATCTTCTATTTTATAATAGATAACAACACGAGAGAACATATTTTACCTCTAAATTTGACAAATAACTATTTGCAAGAGACAAAGAATGCCAAGGTCATAAAAATAACTAAATTAAGGTCCCTATAGAGCAGTTGTCCAAGATTATAAACAAGCAGTTTTTATAAGAGTAAGTCTAATGAGCTAAGAACATAAATAAATGTGCTTGCACTCATTAGTAATCAGAGGAACCCAAATTAAAATGACAATATTTTTTTTACACCTAGTAGAGTAAAAAATTGAGAAAGATGAATGAGGGAAAGTCTTGGGAATTATGAATAAAGTGGTAAAGAAGTCATTCTGAAGACAGCCTGGTGGAATATAATTTAATAGATACACATTGCTTCTAGATGTAAATGCATAAAGAAACAAATACAGTCAGGCAGTTGTGGAACCTTTAATCCTAGCATTCAGGAGGCAGAGGCAGATGGATCTCTGAGTTAGAGGCCAGTATGCTCTGCAAAGTGAGTTCCAGGACAGCCAGGAAGGACTACACAGAGAAACCCTGTTGGGGACGGGAACGGAAAGGGGAGAAAAACAAATACAATGATAATCGTCATAGTGTTGATAGCACAGGCTTAGACCCAACATGACATTCACCACTGTGGAGTTTTATAGATATAAAATAGTGGATGTGTAGGTAGTACCATGCATCTGGTAGGAGCAGAAGAGTACCACATGATCACAATATGTGGCCTTTTAGCCATATTGGGACTAGAGCAATGGTTCGGTGGCTAAGAGCACTGACTATTCTTCCAGAGAACCGGGGTTTGGCTCCCAGCACTCAGATGTCAGCCCACAACTGCCTGCTGCCTATAACCCCGAAGATAAAACACCATCTGGCCTCTGCACACGTGTGGTGTACATACAAACACTCAGGCACACATATAAATAAGGTAAATATGTATTTTAAAAATGATGTTTAACAGAACAAACAATAGAACCTATCATTTAATACTATCTATAAAATTTAAATGTACATAAAAGTGTTTAGCAATAGAATGTTCCAACAGATATATCAGACACAGCTACATAAAGGCCCACGGACAGCTAGTAAAGGAAAAGCATGGTCAAAGGTGTTCATTCCGTTGGATGTGAAAATTGCTACACTCTTTACTGAGAGCTATATCAAGTCCTTTAAAAATACTCATTTTCTCACAAGAAATCAAAACTACTAAGCTGACACCAATGAAAATATAAAAATTCTCAGATTAAATATAAGACATCATACCCATGACAGTGAAAGTGCAAACTTTCTAAGAGAAATGAGAATGCCTACATAATGAAAGACATGCTGAAGACAGCACCGTGAAGACTACAGCTTTCTTCACACGACTCTACAAAAGGGCAGTTCCAATCAAAATGTGTCAAGGTCTACGAATTTTTATGAAATAAAATAGCTGATTCTAAAATACATGTGGAAACTCAGAAGCTCCTCCAGAGTAGCTAAGACAAGTTGGGGTACAAGTTGGATGGTTTAACATTACCTAGTTTTAAGACTCCCTTTGAAATTTAGTTACTGAAGTAATTACAACACTGTGGCTCTTACAGGATGGTGGATAATTCAGTGGGTCATTACAAAATGGAGACAGACACAACACCAAGAGATTTTCAACAAAAACAACAAAAACATGAAGGCAAGTCAATAGGGGAAGATAATCTTGTTCAACAAATGCTGCTCGAAGAACATGGTCTACATGAGGGAAAAGACCCTTTCCTGTGCCTCAATGTATCCACAGATTAACTTGAAATGGTCACACACCTAAATTGTAAGAGCTAAAGTTTTCTAAATCTGTGAATTTAAATAATGGAAAGTTTTCTTCAACAAGACATAGAAAAGCCGGAGTTATAGCAAAGAATATGTTGGACTTCATCAAAGTTTAAAACAATCAAAATTATGTTTTGATTATGTTCTGTTAAGAACATGAAAGGCAAACCACATATGTTATGTGATAAAGAATTAGCAGATAAAGAATGCTATCCAGGGCTGTGTCAACGTGAAGCTGAATATATCTCCTTCCCTGTCACCCGCTGTCAGGAACTCATTGAAGTGGATAATGAACACAAGCTTTGAAATGTTCTATGGGCAGTGCATGGCCACAGAAGTAGCTGCCGATGCTCTAGATGAAGAGTGCAAGGGTTATGTGGTCCAGATCAGTGGTGAGAATGACAAACAATGTTTTCCCATGAAGCAAGGTGTTTTGACCCATGGCAGAGTGGGTCTGCTGTTAAGTAAGGGGCATTCTTGTTATAGACCAAGGAGAACTAGAGAGAGGAAGTGCAAGTCTGTTCATGGATGCCAATCTGAGTGTTCTCAACTTGGTTATTATAAAAAAATTTAAAAAAAGGAAAGAAGGATATTCCTGGACTGACAGACACTACTATGCCTCGTCAGCTGGGAATTAAAAGAGCTAGTAGAACCTAAAAGCTCTTAAATTTCTCTAAAGAAGATGGACGTCCACCAATATGTTGTCAGAAAGCCCTTAAACAAAGGGAAGAAGGCCAGGACCAAGGCACCCAAGATTCAACGTCTTGTCCCTCCATGTGTCCTGCAACACTAACGCCGACGTATTGCTCTGAAGAAACAACGCACTAAGAAAAAACGAGGAGGCTGCAGAATATGCTAAACTTGTGGCTAAGAGAATGAAGGAAGCCAGAGAAAAGCGCCAGGAACAGATTGCCAAGAGACGTAGGCTGTCCTCACTGAAAGCTTCTACTTCTGAGTCGAGTCAAAAACAAGTCTTTAAGAGAGACAAATGATCATACCTTGAAAAAAAAAAATAAGAGTGCTATCCAAAGGCAGGTAGTGGCCCATGTCTTTAATGCCAGCACTTGGGAGGCACAGGCAGGCAGATCTCTGAGATTTCAAGGCCAGCCTGGTTTACAGAGTTCAAGGACTGACACAGAGAAACCTTGTCTTAGAAAACAAAACAAAACAAAGTTGCTGTCCAGATTGTAAGAACTAGGGGCAGTTAATGATACCAAGAAAACTATTTTTGAGACACAACAGGGTAGTTACGGTGCGATTCATACTGATTGTGACAGCACGGAGAAGACCGGCTCAAGCCCAGCACAGAGACGGAGGTGGGCAGTATACCTCACCAGGAGCTGAGAAGCTGTGGATATTTGATAGCTTCTGGGATAGGAGGAGTTGGTTCCTGTTCTTGCTTTCATTTGGTGCCTTTTTGGAGACAAATTCTCCCTATTATGTAGCTGTTGTCCTGGAACTTGCTTTGTAGACCAAGCTAGTCTCAAACTCACAGAGGTTTGCCTGCCCAGCACATTGAAATAGTACTACACAGAAACTAGCTAAGGAGACTGAGAGTTCTAAGATGCGTGTGTGTGTGTGTGTGTGTGTGTGTGTGTAGTGAGTAGCAAAAGGGCACCAATACTTAGAGAGACATGTCTTATAAAACTAAATGCTGCTTTTTTTTTTTTTTTTTTTTTTTTGCTCTTCTGTGTTTCTTACCTAAGGGAATTAGAAGTTTGTTTATCCATTGAAGTAGGCTGGCTGGTCAATGAGCTTCAGGGACCACCCTGTCTCTACCAGCAGCCACCAGGTTACAGATTATAGATGTGCACCACCAGAAGGGCCTTTTCTGTGATTGAGGAAATCCGGATTTTGGCTCTCATGCTTTTCAAATGGGCACATCACTAAGCCTTCTACTCAGACCTAGTTTTTGCTTTTCTATTTATTTTCAAACTGGCAGAGACTAATAAACAATTTATTCTCTCATTAATAAATAAGGATGAAGTGGGATTTTGTGATAATATATAAATATTTCAAGATACAGAACATCAATATATAATTTTCTTCCCATGGGAAATGGATGAGATTGAAATTTTAGACCCAAATTTTTTCATTCTCTTAGCCACAAGTTTAGCAATCTTGTTGCTTATTACCTTTATTATAAAATCCACTCTGATGTATAAAAAACTCTAACCAGTGGCACGCCTTTGATCCTAGCACTCAGCAGGCAGAGACAGGTGTCTCTCTGTGAGTTCAAGACCAGCTGGTCTGTGTAGTGAGTTTCAGTCCCGCCGGGGCTACTCAGTGAGACCATCTCAAAAGAAATATTTTTCTCCCCCTATTAGATTAAGATTTGGTTTATATCTCAAAGCAGAGGAGACTGGATATGAGGTTTGAACAAGGGCAGAGTTGTGATTAAATTCAAACATGGAGCCATAGGAGATTCCCTGGAGCATATAATGGAAAAGGTCAGAATGCCACATCCAGTGTGCAGGTAAATGTCTACTGGCTGAGCTACTCCTGAACAAGCGTTCAGGATCACATGGATCATTGAATGCTCTTGCCTGCAGGCAGGCAAAGGAAGAAGTTATGTGCATAGGGTTTGGATTTTCATTCCATGGACAATAAAAGTCCGGGAAGTTCTTGGATTCATCTCCATCTTGGTGTCAAGAGATTATGATCTCAGAATTAACAAAGGGTGATGATGGTGCCTCTCTAACATTGACAGACCCTAGAACAGCAAGAAGGACTCTAACTAACTAGCATGAGAAACATTAAGACAATTGGATATGTTTTTGAGTATCAGCTAAATGTTTGAAACTAAAGAAGTATTATTAACAGATTTCAGATAGTTTTATTCATTTTATGTTTTGTGTGTGTGTGTGTGGTGTGTGTATGCTTTTTTACATGGTTGCTAGGGATTTGAACTCATTCCTCATGTTTGTCCAGCAGGCATATGGAGCCACAGAGCTGTGTTTTCTATGTACTTGCAAACTTGTACAAAACTGTGATCTGTCCATAATCTTTGTTTCTCCACCTTTATAAATTTGCAGTGAATTAGATTTTCATAACAGTGCCTTTTCAGAGGTTAAGACCATCTTATCTCACCTCTTCTATGAATAATAAATAGTCTTTGGAATGGAGGTCTTTTTTGAACATTACCATTTAAATGATTAAAATATCTCACTCATGAAATGATAAATGAGTAGCTTATTCAGAAGGACTTGGTGAAAACATTGATGTTAAGCCTTTTTGCTCTTCCTGTAAATCAGACCAAAACCAGATCCATGTCGTGGAACTTCCCCAGAGAGTGTTCATCCATGATACACAGGGATAATGAGGTCTGGAGCTAGTCACCAATAACATAATTCCCAAGCAATATCTGAGACAGGATTTGGGTTGGAAATAGAAACCGGTCCCCTGGAATTACTTAAGTATTGGTAAAAAGTAGTTTCTCCAGAGGCCAGGAGAATGCCAGGGAGATGGGTCAGCAGTTAAAGCACTAGTTCTCAAGTAAGTGTGAGGATCTGAGTTTGGGTCCCCAGCACCCACACAAACACTTAATAGCTGGGGTGGCCAGCCTTGGATCCCAGTGTGCAGGAGGTCTAGAGAGAGGCTCTCTGGGACAAGAAGGCTGGCTAGACAGGCCAAATCAAAGGAGCTCTGGGCTCACGCTATAGGCCGTGCCTCAACATATAGGGTGGAGAGCAATCAAGGGAGACACCTGATGTAGACCTCTGGCCTCCACACAGCTCCATGTGTGTGGGCCTATACTATACACACATACACCCAAGGGAAAGAAAGTTCTCCCTGACTGAACCCGTGGTTGTGGAGTCTTATTTCCAGATGTCTAACAGCTATTGCCCATGTGCTTATGTTTTTTCTTTCCTTCTGAATTTGCATAACATGGTGTATGCCAAAGCCATGAGCAGGTTTCCCACTGGGGTCAATTCTAAGTCAAAACCTGGCACCACATCCACTATCTGTAAGTCAGGTTCCAGAGGATCTAGTGCATTCTTTTGATCTCCTAGGGCCCCAGGCAAGACATAGCGCACATTTGTATGTGCAGGCAAAACACTCATGCATAAAAGTTGTGTGTGTGACAAAAAGAAACCTTGTCCTAGAATGGAATTTGGCCACCTCACAGAAAGGGCCCTATGATTTGAGTATTTACAAACACACGTGACAGTCAATTTTACTGTTGTTACAGATAACCAGAGATGAGTGGCTTCAACTAAGACCACACATGCTTATTACAGGTCTGGAGACTAGAAACCCAGTATGGACCTCACTAGACTGAAATCCAGGTGTCTGGGCTTCATTTCTTCCTGCAGGGTCTAGGAGGGTTCATTTCTTTCCTTCTAAAAGCTGAAGGATTCATATATTTGTTGATTCCTAGACCCCTTCAACATCTTCAAAAACAGCAAGCAATATTGCACCTCTCTGAACATTCTGCCATCACATCTTTTCTGACCCAAACTAGGAAAGGTTCTCTAATCTCAGGACCTGTAGGATTAGATTAGGTTTACCTGGATAACCTAATGGAACTGGATAACCACAAAAATAAGATCATTTTATGGTCTTAATTTTCTTATCTAATATTAGTAAGTTGCCTTACATACAGGAGCTAACAGTTAGAACATGTAATATATTTCTGGTGACATATTTCCCCAGATAATGAGAAAATTGGAGAGCCATAACTGTGTTAGTCCATTTTGTTCTCTATCACAAAGTGCCTGAGTTGGGTGCTTTATAGAGAAAAGAGGTTTATTTGGTTCATAGTCTGAATGCTAGGTGAGGTAACCATGTATGATAGGGACTTGAGTCTTTATCTCCATATGCTCGTGGAAACACACTAGCAGGGGCACAAGTGGAAGAGATCACACAGAGAGATGGAAGGAACATAAGGCTGGACAAAGCAAGGAGATCTTAAACTTTATAATCCACTATTGTGGTAACTCTCCCCTCTCTCCTCGCTCTCATTTTCTTCCTTCCTTTCTTTCTTTCTTTCTCTCTCTCTCTCTCTTTATTTCTTTATTTCTTTCATTCTTTCTTTCTTTTTGGGGGGAGGACAGGGTTCTCAAAACACCCTGTGTATTCATGGCTGTCTTGGAACTTGCTGTGTAGACCAGGCTGGCCTTGAACTCAGAGATCTGTCTGCCTCCTGCCTCCCAAGTGCTGAGACTAAAAGTGTGCACCACCAGGCAGGCCCAGCCCAGCCCAGTGTCTTGAGACTTAATCTACTCCCTAGACACAAGCATTGATTAACTCTAAGGGTGGTGACCTCAAATCAGTTTTACCAGCTCTCAGCACCATTATATGGAGATGAAGCTGCCTGCATAGAGGAGGCATTTTGGGGCAAAATATATCCAAATATTGGCAGTAGCTATAGTTAACATAATTCTCAGAAGTGTAAAGTGAAAATACAAGGTTTTGGGGCTGGTGGCTCGCTGATTGGTAAAGTGTTTGCCTAGCTTGAAGGGTTGGATTTAATCTCCAGGACTTGTTTGTTCCCAGAGAGCCAAAGGACTACCCAAGTCTGTGTCTGAAGTTCATGTATGAGTTTCTGGTAATAAATTGCTAGAAACTGTGTGGCTTTTTGTGGGACATGTGTCCAGGGATCCAGCCTGAAGCTAGAGTGAGGTTGAGACTTGTCTAAACCCTGAAAATCTCAATCTGGAGACCAACAGAAGTAAGGATTGCTCCCTCCCTTTTCTGTGAATGCTTACTCGGTGGGGCCCTCCACCTCCACCATTCTAGAGGTAGTCATGTGTCCTGGTGACCAGGACATGTCCAGCTAGCCCCTGGAATTCTACTCCATGAAAATGAAGCATTCCCAGCACTTCAGCCCCAGCCAATGATGTACACTCACCCCCAAATCCCTACCCACTTCCCCCAGGTTTATATAGCCCTTATGAATCCCCAATAAAGAGATGGTTATCATTGGAAGAGCTGTGTCTCTGAAAGGGCTGTATTGGAGCCCCTGGGCCCTCACTACAGGATCGCCATCCTTCTGACTCATTGGCCCAGCTAAAGTTTATTCCTTCAAGTCCAGCAGCTGTATGCATTGGTGCCTGGATGACCCTGGGCCACAGTACAACAGCTTTTGTTCTGTGGCTTTTTGAAGGAGCTGGGGAAAACAACTTCTTTATACCCCTAGATCTGGACTGCAAAGGCAGACCATAAAAAAGACTCCAGCCGGTCCAGCTTGGAGAAATACATGAGTTTGTTGGGGTTACTTTCTGAAGCCTGAGTGGCTAATAGGCAGCTACACTGCTGAAAGGTTCTCAGCCCTTCCTCACCAAACTACTATTTCACATGGCTCTAATTCTACAGAGAATTAATGCAAACTTGGGTTCAGAACTCTACTGGTAAAGCAGTAGAAGTGACTACAAGCTCAGACACTGAAGCAGATGATAGCTGACTGCAAAACTGTTATCTCTGTGTTATATTATCTGTTCCTTCCTTGCCCCTATCAGAAATTCTGCCTCTCTGCAATGACTTCTCCAACTGTAGAAGAGTTGCTTGTGTGCTACAACTGGATATAGCTAAAAATGATGGCTTGCTATCTAAGATGCAGTTAGTCTGGATAGGCTTTGAAGGATCAGTCCCACTATATTACCAGATTGTTCAGTTCAGAGCACCTGAGTCCTGGCAGCCACAACAAACCAAGGATCAGGAGCCCTTAGTCAACCCAATTAAAGAGACAAGCAATCATGAAAAGCAGAGAAGAGATTCATTCAATGTGGTCTCATTTGGAAGAGAAGCAAAGTGATCCAGTTGATCCTCCAAGTCCATCTTCAAGATCCTGAAGGTTAGGTTTAAATAGAAAGCAAGAAGTATGAATAACTAAGCAGTACAAGTCAAGATGCGGTACTACCCATTGTTGACCCATCATTATCTCTGCTTCAGTCTCTCCTATAAGGTTGTCTGGCAAGTTGTCCTTGGAGAAAAGTTCCTTTCTGTATGGTATCACACTTTCACCTACTTTTTTTCTAGCTGATATCCCGGGGCGACCCCAACTTCTTGGTGACCATTGTTTCAATAGTCAATAGTTCTGACAAACTGTTGCTCAACAGTCTGTTAAGCAGGCTGGAGAGGTGGCTCAGAGATGGAGAGATGGTTAAGAGCTCTTCTAGGGCATCTGAGGTCAGTTCCCAGCACCCACACAGCAGGTCACAACTGCCTGTAACTTTAGTTTCAGGGGATCTAACACAAAACAGTAATGTACACAAAATTAAAATAAATTTTAAAAAAGTCTGTTAGGTAAGAGAAGGGCACATGTGTCTCTTTATCTTCATTCCCATCGGGACAGATACAACTTTAAGTAGCAGGCATTTCTTGGGCTAGTTCGTGAGGTGCTTCTGTACAAGCACAAGAACTGTTAAGATTCACGGTACCCATGTAAACCCTGGGTGCCGTGGCCTGTAACTGTAGTGCTGGGGAGCGTAGCCATGCACATCTCTGCAGCTCACTAGCCAGCCACTCTATTCAAACTTGTGAGCTCCAGGTTCCATGAGAGACCCTGTCTCAAAAACCAAGCTGAAGAACAATGAAGACACTTGGTACTTGGTCATCACACACACGCACACGCACACACACATGCACACGCACACACACACAGAGACAGACAGACAGACAGAGAGACAGAGACAGAGCTTTCTCTGCTTCTTCCTAGCTTTTGCAATTGTTGAAATATTTAGCATTCCTTGGCCTGAGGCTGCATTGCAATACTCAGCCTCTATCATCACTTTGCTTTTTTCTCTCTACCTCTCTGTATTACTACATATCTGACTTTCTGATGATTGATTGCATTTAAAGCCATCCTCATCCAGTGTAAACTCATTATGACTTGTTTATATTCACACATTCCCTATTACCAAATAGGAATGTCTGTTATATATTGGAGGGTGTCCAGGTCTTCTGAGGAGACCCATGGCAACCTATGACAGGTTTTTCAGGGAAAGGCCTCTGAGTTGAAATTTGCTTGCTGGATATCTATTATGGATTACTCTGGGAACAGCATCTATAAAAGAGTGAGGGAAGAAGGGTTAAGCTGAAGAAGTTACAATAGAGCCCACAGGCTCACAGGGATCGCTGAAGCTGTGAAGGCTTTTCAGAGACATCCATACGTTAAGTAAATGGTCCAGGCTTTTTTATGTCTGCATCTACTAGTCATGGAGTGCAAGCTCCCATTGTGGAGGAGGTGAACTAGCTCCCCTGGCTGAGGCTAATGCTCACAGAGGGGCACAGTTGTCAGCCTTCAGCAACCAGCACTCTGGCTAATGGGAGAGTAAATGTCTTAGTCCTGTAAGGGAGGTCTGGACTGATGCCACTATATCATGCTTTATAAAGCAGAATATAAAAACAATACAGATTAAACAGTATTATGTATTTATATAGCTATATATCTAGACATCTAAATATATGTGTACATATGTATTTGTGATAAAAATGTGTTTAGGACAGTTCTTGGGTGGTTAGTGTGTAATTTTCTATTACATTTGGCTTTACAAACAACGTTTTTGTTATTTCTTTGTCTAAGATAGAGTCACACTATCTAGCTCACGCTGTTCTCGAATTCTGGATCCTTCTGTCTTAACCTCCTAAGTGCTGTGCAAACACTACCATGCCCATTTATAACTAATTCGTATTTTTTATAGCCTTTTTGTATGCACCAAATGTATTTATTAAGAAAATAGAGGGGAAAAAAGAACTAGGCAAAAGCAATAGAAATCAAATTAACAAGATTCTTTGGGAGGAAAAAAATTCATGAGCAAAAATAGCAAATGCTAAGTGCATTAAGAACACAATCATCCAGGTGAAGAAAAACACACGAAGACATCCCTCTGTCTCCTTTTTGTGTGTGTGTGTTTGATTGTGGAATGGTCCTAATGTTTGCACATTTTGTCTGGCAGTAAGACATGGATAAAACATCACAGTTTGCTTCTCCTTCACCTAGTTGAGGCTGGCTTAACTGTGGTGCTCTCTTTTTTTTTTTTTTTTGAGATAACTGGAGTGATTACTAAATCTGGTGATACAACAAAGTAAAGCAGTTACTGGGACAAGGCTGCCGTGTCAAGATATGTCAACCACTCACAGGGAAGGATGGTAAATGGCTAGGCACACCTTTCTGTTCTATAGAAGTCTGTGTGAACCTGTGGTTTGAAAAAATAAGTGAGCTATTAAAGCTGGATTTTTATTTATTACACTTATTTGGTGTGTGTGTGTGTGAGAGAGAGACGTGGTATGTTTGTGTAGGTCAGAGGACAGCCTGAGGGAGTTGGTTCTCTCCCCCATGTGGGTCTGAGGGATGTAACTCAGGTCATCAGGCTTGGTGCCAAGCACCTTTACCCACTGAGTCGTCTCACTATTCTTAAAGCTGTAGATTTAAATTCCTTGCTTCAAATAGGCTGATCTCAGTTTTATTTGGAAACTATGTTTATAGAAGTGGCCATGAACATGAGCTCAAGTCCTGTTTGAGCAGAAAGAGCACTGGAGTTTTTAGGTGCAGGATGTCTTGTTGGAAGGAAGAGCGATCTGGCTGTGACATGTCCCCCAGTGAGTGACAGGGTGGGTGCAGCTGGCCAGGACAATGCCCTCCTTTCCTTCCCTCTAGGAGCTGTGGGCCTGGTGGAAGAGGAAGGGCCGACTTTAGTCAAAGGTTTGTAAACAGCTGCCTATAATCCCTGCTGGACCTACGGATGAGTTCTTAAGATGTCGTGTTTCTAGAGCAAGACCATGACACTTAGGGATTCTCACAGTGGAAGGTCTATTAAAGAGCTGGTTTCTTTGGGGGCAGAGTTGGGCTGTTGATTGAATACAGCAATGCACAAGAAAACACTTGACATGAAAACACAATGTTCTTATGGTACTGTAATTGCTTAAGGAAGTCAAATATTACACTCTAATTAATTTCTAATGCTAAAGAGTCTATTTATTTTAAGTTAGTTTGTTCATAACAGATTTTTTTTTCCTCGCTTAGGATTTGACAACTGGACGTGGAGTCAAGGGCCAGAGAAATGGCTCAGTGTTTAAGAGCAGTGTCTGCTTTTCCAGAGGTCCCGAGTTCAATTCCCAGCAACCATGTGGTGGTTCACAACCATCTATAATGGAATCTGATGATCTCTTCTGTCATGCAGGCAGACATGCAAATAGAGTGCTCATATGTCTAAATAAATAAATCTTAAAAGAAAAAGAATAGAGTCAAAGCTCAATGTGTCCAACTGTTTGGCAGAGCACTTCTCAGCACAGAGAAAACTGGCTCTAAGGGTGCACACCTGGGATTCAGGCACTCTGAAGGGAGAGGCTGGAGGACTGCAAGCTCAAGTATAGGGAGTTCAGGGCCAGCCTGAGCCATGTGAGACCCTGCCAAAACCAGAAAGCAAGCTCAGTGTGTTGAACTATAATCAACTGAAGGTCAGAGAGCACAGATGATGACAGAACTGTAAACAGGAGTTAATGACAGGTTTGGCTCTCGTCTCAACGGTTTAGTTATGGTGGTATCTAAAAAAAGAAACAACTCCCAACTTCTAGGAAATTTCCTAATTATAAATTTTTCTTTTATACAATGAACTATTCCTGATTTTGCTTTGAAAATTGGCTGTGAATTTGTAGAAACCTGTATCAAAATGTAGAAAAACTGCCAGTGAATTTCAGTGGAGATCTCTGTGTACTACTACAATACAATGCTGTTAATTCACATTTTTTTTTACATTAAAGACTATTCTCAACTTTAAATCTTTTGAATAAATGATTCTGAGGTCTAATGTGGTTGTGTCTTATTCTCTCCATGGCTTCCCTTCCTCTGTCTCTCTTTATTTCTTTCTAAAACAAATTATGAGTATGTATTCTTGGCTGGCCTGGAACTCAGTAGCTATGTAGAAAAGGCTGGTTCAAATTCAGATACCTGCCTACCTCTGCCTCATGAATGATGGTATTAAAGACATTAGCTGCTATGCCCAGCTTCTTATATATTGTTTAAAAGAAATTCTACAGCAACAATATTTGTTTGCCAAGACAGTTTCAGAGAGACTAATTATCAAGCTATTGCCATATTCCAGGATAAAAACACTTGAGATTTGCATTAGTTGGTGGTAGCCGAGCTAGGTAATCTGTCAAGGTTAATTTGGTTTACACAGTAAACAAGACTTGTTGAAGAACTGGATATGAGAATTTAATAGGGTTGACCCCTAGGTATTCAGAAAGATCATAAATAGTGGTCAAATTAAGGAGACGGGGAAGAGAAGGTAAAGATTTACTGTTCTCTTTCTGTGAAGAAACACCATGACCAAGGCAACTTATAAAAGGAAGCATTTTATTGGAGGCTTGCTTATAGTTTCAGAGGGCGAGTCAATGAACAACATATCAGGGATCATGGCAGCAGATAGGCATGACTCTAGAGAAGCAACTGAGAGCTTACATCTGATCTACAAGCAAAAGGCAGAGCAAAGCTTAGAAAGCTAAGTTGAATGGCATGGACTTTTGAAACCTCAAAGCCCATCCCCAGTGACGCACTTCCTCCTAATTCTTCCCTAACTTTCTATCACCTGGAGACGAATGATTCAAACATTTGAGCCTGTGAGGGACATTATCAAATAAACCACCCTCATATTCAAAGTATATGAGGACAGGTGTGGAGTTCTATTTTTTAATATATTAAGCTTGAGTTGGGGTTATAGCTCAGTTGAAATAGTACTGTACTAGCTTGTATAAAGCCTTGGGTTCAATCCCCAGCACTGAATTAAAAAAACAAAACAAAACAAAAAACAGACATGATGACACATACCTGTAATCACAACCCTTGGGAGGTAGAGGCAGGAGGAGAAGTAGTTCAAGGCCATCCTCGACTACATAGGCAGTTGCAGACCAGCTTGGGATGCTTGACATCCCATGGAAAACAAAAGCAAACAATAAATACATGTATTAAGCTTTAGTGGAGAAATTGAATGAGGCCCTGGACCTCTAAACAGAGCCTAAACAGAGACTCAATTTGTTTATTTCATTTGTTTGTCTCCCTGTCCTTCTGGAATTTTGCTGAAGTACTTCCCTGTTCTACGTCCTACTTTTGTGTCCCCTTAAAACGTTCTTTCGGGGGAAGGGGAGGTTGCTCGTTGGGTAAAGAGCTTGTTGCTCAAGCATGAGGACCTGTGTTTGGATCCCTGGCGTAGTGTGAAAGTCAAGAGCAGCGGCTTGCATCTGTCGCCCAGCACTGGGGAGGCAGCGACGGCAGAACTGAACAGGTGAATACCAGCTTCTCTGAGAGGCCCTGTCTCAAAAAATTGGGTGATTGCCAGTTGGTGGGGGCACACACCTTTAGTCCCAGCACTCAGGAGGCAGGTGGATCCCTGAGTTCGAGGCTAGCCTGTTCTACAGAGTGAGTTTCAGGGCAGCCAGGGCTACACAGAAAAACCCTGCTTTGAAAAGCAAAACACAAAGCAAAAACAAACAAAAATAGGGTGAAGAAAGATGAGTTCACCATATGTTGGGTGGTCCTTATAGCATAGGCCTTTAACACCAGCATTCAGGAGGCAAGCGCAGGTAGATTTCTGAGTAGATCTGCTTGGTCTACTTAGCTAGCTCTAGGACAAGCAAGGCTGTCTCACCTTCCCCCACCCCTAACAACAAAAAAAGACACACTAGGCCTCTGAGAGGCCTCCATGTCACGGCCGGCACCGCCTCCTCGCTCCATTCATTCGTGTTTTTTTTTTTTCTTCCCCCATTCACCGCAATAGTGAGGCCTAGTCACGAGATGTGTACCCTCATATACAAAGGCATATATCACCTGTTACCAGTCTTAGGGCCACAGCCTGTACATCAAAAGTGTTTCAGCCACTTGTCCTTGACAAGTCAATTAAAACAGTCAAATTAATAGTGAAGAGTAGATTTATTCAATGTCAGCCACATGGGGAAGAGATATAAACAAGTACCTCCCACTAAAGCAATGTTTCAGGTTCTGAACTTAGGGTTCAAGATGTGGGCCAGACTGTCTGTGACATGAACTCAGGGGCTGGCTCTTTGATCACCTCCCCCTGACTGGGGAGCAGCCTTACCAGGCCACAGAGGAAGACAATGCAGCCAGTCCTGATAGACTAGGGTCAGATGGAAGGGGAGGAGGACCTCCCCTATCAGTGGACTTGGGGAGGAGCATGGGAGAAGAGTGCGGGAGGGGATGGATAGGTCTCTGTTTTGAGTCCATTGCTTTAATGGTCTGATAGTCAAAGTAAAGGACACACGGGTCTTGAGAATAGCTTTAGTCTTGCTAAGCCAGACAAACTCTTGTTTCTCTCCCTTCACTCCATCATCCTCCCATAATACCAGAAACACAACGATTCTGGCTCTTCAAGGCTCAGTTAAAACCTAAGCGTTTTGCAGGAGAATTGCTTCACAAGCTCCACAAGCATACTTTTCATTCATCTCACCACTGTTGACGCTACTAGGTACTACTAGGTAGTAGAGCTGTCTGGAATTCCGAGTTATTGGGAACGAGTGCGGAGGCTAAGGCAGGGATCTAAGAAGTGGAGCGGAAGCGTGCAGCGCAGACAGGGAAGGCCGCAGGCCTTCGTCCGAGAAGCTCACGGAGTTTAACACGGGTCTCGTAGCGTTTATAACAAAGGCGCAAACACACGGCCGCTCCACGCCGGAATCTACTACAACCTTCCCTTTCCGGTTCCATTCCTTCCTGAAATATGAGCCAAACCAGATTAGATTGCACTGGCCAATCAGCACACACCTTCCGTAGTCGGGAGGGCCGCCTCTGCCAATGAGAGATCCCGGCACTTCGGTGGTACGAGGTGAAGCTTGTGGGCGGAGCCAAATGTTGAGTGGCGTGGGAGCGACCCACTGTCTTAATGCGCCGAAGGGGCGTGCAGGCGGGGCTACAGAGAAAAGGCTAGCCAATGGGAGACAACGTCCTCTCACAGGACGAGGAAGTCACCAATGGCCGCGTGGCTGTGACTCTGGGGGGGTGGGGTCTTAAACGCTCAAAGAGCGGCGTCTGCCAGCGGCGTCCTCGCCGTCACGGCCGGCACCGCCTCCTCGCTCCATTCATTCGTGTTTTTTTTTTTTTTTTCCTTCCCCCATTCACGGCGATAGCGAGGCCTAGTCACGAGCCATGGAGTACGCTCTCCCGGTGGCCGGCTTCCTGTACTGGGTGGGCGCGAGCACCGTGGCCTACGTGGCCCTGCGCGCCTCGTACTCGCTCTTCAGGGTCTTCCGGGTGTGGTGCGTGGGCAACGAGGCCTGGGTCGGGCCGCGGCTGGGACAGTGGGCAGGTGAGTGGACCGCCGGCGGCGAGCCAGCTTCCGGGGCGCGGACACTTCTCGGGGTCCCGAGAGCCCCGCGGGCCCCGGGGGGAACCGTTCTTCACTCTCCGGGGCTGGCGGCCGGAGCCGGGTGCCTCGCCCGCTCCTGTTTGCTTTTAAAACAAAGTTTTCCGCTGTGCGTGGAGACTGGCCCTGTGCTGGGGAGGAGGGAGAGTTGCGCGGACGAGTTTCCAGTTACCTGAAGTCCCGGGGGCGGCTGTCCAGATGGTAATCAGCGGTAATTTTTTTTTTTTTTTTTGCACAAGGGCTTGAGAACAAGGGTTTTCACAGAAAATGGACAGAACCGGCGAACCTTGGCAGATTTTAAAAATGAGGAAAGTGAGGGCAAAGGTCGTGTCAGAGAAGTTGAGAAAGCCGTTTATCTTTGTCCGCTTTGTGTTTTTTTGGCTCTCTTTTAAAAAGCAGGTCATGATGTAAATCCAGTTCTCTGGCGTTTTGAAACTCGCTATTGAGAAACATTTTATAGACCTTTGGGGTGGGGATGTGGTGTAACATGACACCAGTCATGTCACTTTTCAGGGTTTTTTGTTTGTTTGTTTGTTTATATAAACAACTTAGCAGGAAAGTCATGACAGTTAATCTTTTGGGACAGCAACCTAATATTTCAAGAACATACTAGAAACGAGTTTGTGAGCTCTTGTGGGGCAAATAGTGATTTTATACAACTTTTCAAAGTTATTTCTTATCTTTTCATAGTCCCTGGGGGGAAAATTACCAAATGTGATCAAGATCCAGATTATATTATTTCACAGTTGACTTGCTTAGATTTTTGTTGTTGTTGTCAGCTTAGAAAAACTTGTTTGTGGTTTTTTTAAAACAATTATTTCAAAGTCAATATTACAGTAATACCATAGGGAATCAGTTATCCAATAAACTTGCAAAGAAAGCCTAGTGTTACTTTGTTTTTACTATTTTAAGTTATTTATATAGTCAAGTGCTGTGACATTGCCATTTCAAAAGTAATACTTGCACTTAGCTTTGGCTTCAGATGAAGGGAAACTGCTAATTCAGGGAAAAGTTTATATGTAAGATTTAGAAAAGAAATTTGAACTCCAACACTGGGACAGAAGAGATCTGTGGTGTCATAATGGAAGTAAAATATTGTTGAGGTCAGCTCACTCGAGTTTTGGATGTACTTATTTATTTATATCACATTTTAAATGCTTAAGCAAAAAGAAGTGATCAGGGGTAAGCAAGATGGTTCAGCAGCCATAACCTTGACAACCTGATTTCCATGCTCAGGACTACTACAGAGAAGAAAGGCAGACTCAGGCAAGTTGTCCTCTGACCTCTCTTCATGTGAACGCTTTTACACCTCTGCCAAAATAAAACAGTGACACCCCCCCACCCCGCCAAAAAAAACTTGTAAACATTTGCATGTAGCTTAGATCTTTAAACATTCTTACTCTTCAAATTCAGGGATTTTCTTTTTTTTCAAAACCAGAGTTCACATGAGCTCTTCGAAGCAGTTGGATGAGTGAAGTGTAATATTTAGAAAACAAGCTAACAGGGACAACACTTAGGTTCTTAGGGATAAATTGTGAAGTGGGAAAGAGATGTGATGTTCGAGTTAATTTCAATATATAGATCGTATTAAGTTTTCTCCCTTGCAGAATTGCTGTCTTAATCTTGAGTGCTTATTCCTGTACAGTCTTTAAATAAATGCTGGTAGGGGGCATTCTTAGGGGGTTTTGTCTAATTTCTGTAAGTTTAGACTTTAGAAGTTAAACTAATTTGTATAGATTAGTTCCAATGCCACTAAATGCTGTTTATAGATATGGATAAATTTGGAAATTTTATATTTTATTTTACTTCTTTTTTGTTCTTAGTGTGGCATAACAGTATTGAGTGGGGCCGCGGATCTTATACTGGTAATGTGAAGTTTTAGGGCAAAACCCCCTGTGCTCTGGCAGCCTCAGCAGGGCGGACTCAGGTACCTGTCACCTAGTAATGGTGAAAGTGGAGGAAAGTTTACTCCAGTTGGCCACATTGAGAAAGGAACAAATAAGGTCTAGTGATCCCAAGTGTGTCTCAGCCAAAAGCTTTAGATTAAATAGAGGAAGAATTCAGCAAAGGGCAAGTTGTATGCATAGTTAAGGTGTGGTCTTGACCATCATTGACCCTTCTTGTCTTAGCTTTGGTCCTATTAGCTGGTGTGAGAAGTGTATCTGTTCATCTCCGCCATCCTCTCTGAGTTGTTATTCTCTGAAGAGACCATTCTGGTTCCTACTGGGTGATCACTTCTGTTCCGGGATGTAGCTCTGCCCTTGTGGATGCTAGCCAACACCTGGGGTGGAGGGTTTGCTTCACTGCTCTTCCTGGAATTGCAGAATGCACATTTGCATGATTTCAGCAGCCAAAGAATGAGAGGACAGACACAGAATGAAGGCAGAGATGCCAGGCTTTCCTCCTGTGTTCGGTTACCTTGTAGGCCCAAGTGGGGAGCCAGTGCTGTTTAGTAAACAGATTCTTAAGTGTCTGTTTCAGTGAGGGCCAGTGAGATGGCAAGTGGGAACCCAGTGAGTAGATAACGGTGGGAAAGCAGTGTGCTGTGGGAACTGTGAGGGAAGTCAGAACTATCCCTGGAAGTGATTCCCAAGCTGAGCTCTTAAGGGGCTGTGGGAGTTAGCCGGTGAAGAGTGGTAGAAAGCAGAGGGAAGAAAACCTTGCAGACACTGTGTTTTCTCTGGGGGAAGGAAAACCACTGTGCTCTGGGAATTCTGTTAGCAGAGTCTTGAGTGACAAGGCTGTTGAACGGCCCAGCACTGCGTTATTATTTTCTCAAGGAAGCCCATAATACCATAGTGTGAATTGAAAAGCCTGTCAGAAGGACAACTTTGCTTTATTTTCTGATTTTTTTTTTTCCTAGCAAAACAAGGCAAAATTTGACTTCTCTCCAACTGGGAATTCGAGACTCTACTTTCTAAAAAGTTATCTGTACTACCATTAAGTGATGTTTCTATTTCAATAACATAGAGGGATGGATGAAAGACTAGACAATCGAAGAACTTTAACAATAAGGGCCTCTCAAGGGTATTACATGTTAGTGTAGCTAACAGATTGGCTTTGGTGTCATCAGGGCAAGGGGAAGCTTTTATGCTCACTAAATGACCTTGAACAAAGATAACTAACCACTAAGTATAGCTTCATCTTTTAAGTGAGGTAAATGAGTTTCTAGTGTCGTCTCACACATTTTTGTGGGCAGTAAGTAACATTTAACATATTTTGTTCATACAAAACACATGTATTTCATTAGTAGGAATTATTGGAGAAACAATTGTAGTCTCCATAGCCAATTTCATGCTGACAATCTGAAGTAATAAAAAGATCATTAGGAAGTAATGAGCCTGGCCACAGGAGAATTCTGTATTTGGTAAAAATTTATGTGGCAGTTTTTTTGTGACTGGATGACCCCTTTAGTAAATCAAAGCTAGGCTAGACTTAGATTCAGTTCGGTGTAGTTTTTCAAGTACATTTGAAAAACCTTGAAGTCATCTTTGATCCTACTCCAAATATAATTTGTTAGGAAATTCCCTGACTGTAATTTCAAAATACTCAGATACTCTAATTTCTAAGCCTTAATAGTTAGCCTTCTGTGTGCTTTCCCAATGGCACACAGAAGGTATGGATAGAGGACATGTAGAAAATGTGTCACATTATCATCACCCATCCTCTTCGGTTATTTTGTTCTATTAGATGGAGAACATAAGTAAGCAAAGTACACGTTCCTTAGTGTCTCAGCTCCAGAGCATAGATTGCCGGGACCCTAGCTAGTTCTTGGGCCTTCAGTGTTACTGACTCAGTGCCCAGCAGCTGACAGTAGCTCAAGGTTGGGGGACCGGGACACTCAGCTCTTCCTGCTACAGGCCTGGCTTCAGGGGATTGGGCCGCTGGCTGTCAGTGTTAAGGCTCCTCAGCCCCAGCGCTCTGGAGCTAGTGATTCTCAGTGGTGTCTGGAACCTGCAGCAGCTATGGTTTGTCCTAAAGTGTACCCCTTCAAGAGTTCATTGGGATTTTATTTAGTGAATATTGTGTTTTGTTTCGAAGCAGGATGTTTAGCTTTACTTTTGCATTATGCAAAATAATTTGTATACCCCTCCAGTTTTTGCTTTAAAACTCCAAGATTCGAATGCCTCTGAAAAGCTAGATTGAAATTAACCAAGGCTGTTCAAACAAAGACTAGTTACAAAGTTAGGACAGCAAGAAATCAATGAGGCATTTTCTTAACTCATTATTGATACCTTTAGGAAGGGCTCAGCTAACTGTGGGTAGTGTGACTCCTGTGCAGGTGGTTCTGGGTTGTTTAAGTAGAGTGAGCAAGCCAGTAAGCAGCATTTCTCCATGGCCTCTGTTTTAGTTCCTGCCTTGAGTTCCTGTCTTGGTTTCCTCTGATAATGAATTGTGACCTGAAAGCCAAATAAACCCTTCCTCTCTAGCTTTTTTTTAGTCATGGTATTTATTACAGTTGGTGCCTCTTGGGGGCTTCCCCTCTCTGAGAACAAAAAGAGAAGAATGGTGGGGCCGGGGGAGGCTTGGCATGCCTGGCAGAGGAGGGAGGGGCATGAGCAGGCTGTAAAGTGATTAAATAAAATTAAAAGAGAAAGAACACAAACTAAGATATGGCTGCCTACTGGAGCATTGACAGCCCCTCCAAGGCTGTACCCTGGAGAGAACTGGCTCCTTCTTTCCAGCAGCCATCAGGTCCCAGTAGTTTCTCAGCTAGTGCTGGGAGTTCATGAACTAGAGTTCTGGCTGGCTTGATCTTATGTAGGTCTTATGAGGCCATGGGAACTGCCATGAGTTCCTGTGTCCTGTGTCCCAGCTATGCACCAGTCCTCCACTACCTCAGGCTCTAATAGTTTTGAAATTGAAATAGAGTCCGTGAGTGGCACGAGGACAAGCTAACCTTTCTTCATCTATGGTTTAGGAGATGTACACTGCTACATTTAGTAAATATTTAAATATTAATAGAATCTTGGTAGTACCTTTACTCATGCCTATATCTTTCTTGTATTTTTCCTTCCAGTTAAACTGAATAAAACCTTGTTAATTGGGAGAGCTAAGGTAAATTTGTGGAAATTGAAATTCTAGCATATTTGGCCAAAATGGTTTCTTAAAAAAATTATTTTTGGTGAAATAAATCCAAGTGTTCTAGAACCTTCAGCTTTTTTGTTTGGTTTGGTTTTGTCTCCATCTCTTGTAGCCCAGGCTGACTTTAAACTCACTGTGTAGGCAAGGATGTCCTTGTACTTGTGGATCTTCCTGCCTCTGCCTCCCAAGTGCTGGGGTTGCAGGTCTGTGTCATCACGCCTGGTGTAACTTTTAGACTTTTATTGTAAGATACTGGAAACAGCTCCACATTTCTTAGAAAACATCTTTAGTAAAGGCATATGCATACAGTGAAGACAGTGTGCACAGCAGTAGTAACTGCAAGTAAGCTAAACGTAGCACTATCAGTTCCCAGGCTTAACTTGGCTCTTCTGGGGTCACAGCAAGGTCACAGTCAAGATTATGCATGTGTTTAGAGAAGGGACAGGTAAGAGAGATTAGTGTTTAAAGGCAGACAGTTGGTTACATCTACAGCAGACTGAGTAAAAGCAGTAACTGGCGTGCTTCGGGCAGAGTAGTGGAGAGAGTCTTGGGGTAAGTTAGAAGACAAGATCACAGATGATTTTTGGTGCCTAGCAAGCATCCCCAATCTGAATTATCCCCCAAATTCAATGCCCCTGAGTATGTGATACCTCAGAGTTTCAGATTTGGGAGCTTAGATTTTAAATTTGTGGTTTAGTGCTCAGCTGAAAAAGTATGCAAATGTTCCAAGATTTAAAAAACTCCAACAGATCTTGAAACACTTCTGGTCCTGTACATTTTGGGTAGCCAATCTGTAACAATGAGAATGCTAGCAAAACACATTTTATCACACATTCCCGCAACTTACATGAAGAAAGAGATATCCTTCTTTGTGCAAGATCCTGAAATCATAAAGAAAGCATTTGGTACCTCGAGCCCTGAAGGACCCTATTATGCCCTCATTTTATAGACCCTGTACACATTAAATGTGGTTGGGGAGGGTGGGCTTGTTCATTTTGTGTAGTTTTGCAAGCTAAGGTGGTGGATCCAAGATCTCTAGTGTCTCGGCTGTGCTCATAGCCCGGTCTACTAATTCTGTTGATGACAATGAATTGCCAAAGAAATATTGCATAGATTTAGTGTATGCTCCTTCAAGCAGCCAGGAGAGGGGACAGTTTCTTTTAGAAATTTAAATAATCAGTTTTAAAGGTCCCTTAGCATTTATAGCATGTAGAAAACTCATTCTCTAGATTGGTTTTCCTCTAATGACTGGCATTAACTGCTCACAGCTACCCTACAGCTTCCAGTAGAAATACTGCCAGCCAAGCTCTAACGACAGCCGAGACTCTAGTCCTGTCACATAAACACCTCTGTTGCAGTAAACAAGCTCCCTAATCCTGCACATGCAACCCTAGAATTTTGGTGTAGAACAGGAGTGTCTATGTCCCCAGTACCTATTGTTGCCTGTCATGTGAAAGGAGGCAATGATGCCTCTAAATAATGTGAAGAGACAGGGAGAAAAGCATCAGCTCCACATCAGGCTGGACAGTAACATTCTCACATTTTGGATTAGAATGCGCTGGCTTCATGAGATGTTATTGTAACGATGACATCTTTATTTGCAGAGTCTGTTTTGAGTATTCTCAAATGATTTCACAGCAAGCTTGGGAGGTAGGTTAGTGCAGTTTGCTATTTCCACATAATATACCAGTACCAGGGGCAGTACAGCTGTGAGTGCAAGGGTTGCACAGCTAGCAAATGTCAGAAAGAATTGAATCATGTTTTTCTGTTTGTTTGTTTTCCTTTGTTTACCTCAAATTCCATGCTCTTTCTAATTTACCCAACATTTCTGAGTAAGTGTGATTTTTTTTTTTTTAAGGCAATCTAGAATACATGCACAAGAGCTCACACATTGAAGCATTCCTCAAATGTTGCTTAAATGTGAAAGGTCCATTTATGTCATGGCTGTATCTAAACTTGCAGGACTTAAAAGAATCAGATGTACGTGTTCAAAATAGATTCTGGACTTCTACAGACCTACTTAGTCTAAAGCTCCAAGAAAAGAATGTGAAGCGCATGGGTAATTCTCTCCTCCACTTTCTCCTTGTATAGCCCAGGCTGACTTGGAACTCCAGTGACCCAGGTGGACTTCAAACTCATGTCTCAGCCTCCTATTGGGACACGGGGATTACAAATGTGTCACCACACCTATCCTGAAAAATTTCAATCAATAAAAGTTTCTTTTTTAAAAAAAATAGTACGTTGATTTATTAGGGGCCAGGGTACACACATGACATAGTATGCCTGTGGAAATCAGGGACTTGAGGGAGCTGGTTCTTTTCCACTATGGGAGTCCCGGCTTGTCAGGTTTGAGAGCCGATAAATTTACCTACTTAGCCATCTTGTCCACAGATAAAAATTCTTAATGATTAGAGAGAGGGGTTAGTATCTAACCCCTGCTCTGTTAGGAGCACCTGCTCTGTAATTAGGAGGACCTGAGTTCAGATCCCTGTACCTATGTAACAAGTTTCTACAGATGTTTCTACAGATACCTGTAATTCCAACTCTCCAGAGGTGGGGTCAGTGGAGACAGGATTGTTTATTGGGTTACCAGGCTTTGAGCCTACCTGAGAAAATAGGAGAGAATCTGTTCCAGAAGGAACAGGAAGAGAGTTATCAAAGAAGATACCCAGTGCCCTCTTCTGGCTTCTGCAGGTGCACAGGAGTAAATAGTCATGCATACACTCAACACACACATGTTTTTTAAAAAAGGAATTTTTAAGATGCCACTGTTTTAGGAAGCATTGTTATGACCATGCAGGCTTTTAAGCTTGGTGTCTATTCTTGAGACCAGGGCTTGATTTATAACGATGTTAAAACTTGCAGTGTTTTTGTATTTAATAGGTGCCCATAACTTTGACAGTTAAATAGAGATTCTTTTATTGGCCAATTCTGTGTGTGTTTGAAATAGATTAAAGAAAAAGGAAAACATTTGATTCTCACTGTGTTGCTCTGTGCTTAGAGCTACAGGAGCACCTCCAGTGTGTCCCAGTTGATCCTCATTGGAAGCTGGGAGTAAGGAGAAAGGGGAGTCAGTAAGACTGATTTTGGGCCAATAGGAAGTTTTAATTTTGCTGTTTTAGATAGGTTCACAGAAACAGCTGAAAGCTTTGAAAATTTAACTGTAAAGAGTTGAGAAAATTGTGCTTGTTATTTTTTCCTATTGGTGATTGTTTTTAACTAGTTCAGTAATCCTAGACTATTTTTATTATACTTAGAGAAAGAAAGTTTAAGTCTGTTTTCTTACAGGTAACTTTTTAAAAATTACCTTTATTGAGGGGACTGGAGAGATGGTTTAGTGGTTAAGAATATTTTCTGCTCTTCCGGAGGACCTGAGTTTGGTTCCCAGCACCCACCTGGGGTAGATCATAATTACTGAACAACTGCAGCTCCAGGGGATCCAACACCTGTGCACTGTGGGCACTGCACTCATGTGCATTGCCCTCAACACGTAATTGAAAAACGTAAATCATTTAAGAGTCTTTTTTATCGTGACATATTAAGTTAATATGTTAGTTCTTGGTGAAGATTTTTCTTCATTTTTCTTTCTATTTTTCAAGACAGGGCTTCTCTGTGTGGCCCTGGCTGTCCTGGAACTTGATATGTAGACCAGGCTGGCCTTGAACTCAGACGCCACCTGCCTTCGCCTCCTGAATGCTGGGATTCTAGGGTATGCCACCACTGCCTGGCTTATTTTATTTATTTATTTGCTTATTTACTTATTTATTTATTTTGAGACATTTTCACTGTTGCCCAAGCTGGCCTTTGAATTTGTGATCTTTCTGTTTCAGCCTTCTGAGTGCTGGGATTCATGATGATTCTTTTGTATGTGCAAGTGTATGTACATGTGTGTTTTGGAGATAGGGGTTCTCATTGGCCTGAGGCTCACCAAGTAGAGTAGGGTGGCTGCCTAGGGAGTCCCAGGTATTTCCCTGTCTACTTCCACAGCACTGTGAGTACTGTGATCATCCTGGTATTTATTTTATTTTATTTTAATTTTTGGTTTATGAGACAGGGTTTCTCTGTGTAGCCTTGGTTGTCCTGGACTCGATTTGTAGACCAGGCTGGCCTCAAACTCCTAGAGATCCTCCTGCCTCTGCCTCCCCGAGTGATGGGATTACAGGTATGTGCCACCGGGTCTGCTCCTGACCTGCTTTTTAAATTTGGGTTTTGTTGGTTAAATTTAGGTCTTCATGCTTTCTGGGCCGTCACTTTGCCAACTGAATAAACTATCTCCCCAGACTGTCATAACAATTCTTTAAACAAAAATTGTTTTTTAGATATATTTTATGTGTATATGTGTTTGACTTGCATATATGAATGTGTACCATGTATATGTACCATGTACATTCATAGTACCCCTAGACTCCAGAAGAAGGCAGCAGATCCCCTGGAACTGGAGTTAGGGAAAACATCTTGTGGGTGCTGGTGACCAAACATGGGTCTTGTGTAAGAAAAGCATATGCTAAACTGCCATCTCTAGCCCCTTAAGAATGTTCTTTAAAGAATCAATATGGAAGGTAGAAGCAGGAGGATCACTTCAAGGTCATCCTTGGCTACATAATGGATTTGAGGCCAACCTGAGTTGCATGAGACCATATATGTGTGTGTGTGTGTATGTATATATATATGTGTGTGTATGTGTGTGTGTGTGTATATATATATGGCTGTAGATTGAATAGAATAGCACTGTTGGTGCCATATAAATTTTTTTCCTTAGACTTTATATTTTAAAGTTTTTATGGGGTTAAGGGTAAAACCCAGGGGATTGTTGGTAGTAGACTAAGCCATAGGACTTTGTGGTGTGGACTAAAGGAAGAGGGCAAGGATTGGAAAAGGAAGTCAGTGAGAGGAAGCAAACACCATAAGCTTTTTTTTTTTTTTAAATTAAATGTGTGTTCATCTCCATGTAAGGGAGACAGCAGAGTTCTGAGAACTGTGAAGTGTTGGGCCTCTGTGTACTGACAAAATGTAAAAAGGAGCAGGCTTTGAAAAAATAAGCACTGTCTGTCAGGTTCTGAGTGTCATGATAGATGTCATGCTATCTTACCATAGGTCAATACCAGGCTGAGCCCAGGGCTTACGTTCTGTGCTTAAATCATTTGGTTCAACATTTGGTTCAGAATTGTGTGCTGTAATTTATAGTTGAGAGGAGTTTGGAAGCTTAGCATATAATATTTTAGGAAAGGGAGAACATTGTTTTTTGTTTGTTGGATTTTGGAGAACATTGTTTTTAGTCAGTCTGAGCTGACTACTTTGTACAGTAGGTTGATAAATAAGTATATTGTTTCTTTTTTGAACAGTAAGTATAGTGGGAAATGCAAGAGCTGAATCAATAATCCACTTTATCAGCTGTAGAAATTTTGGCCAACTGTTCTGTTGTGTTCCCCCCCCCCCCCCCACACATCCCCACCTCAGGTTTGTCAGGTTTGTCTAAAAACTCTCACCTTGCCCATATTCAGAGATGTTATGGCTCTTTGGCAGCACTGTATAAGTGTCAAACATTGTGCAGCCTCTGGACTGTAGGCCTTTCCCCCACTTTCATTTTCAATTAGATACCTAGAAATAGAATTGTCCCATGATTCAATCAAACTGTGTGAGGTTCAGATCGCTGCGAGGTTTATTTTGGGTTCTGCTGCAGCTTTGTCATGATCAACACCTGATTCTCTTTTTGATGTGATTATCTAATATATGTCAATTTTAGAAGATAACTAAAATAGATTTCCTCTTTACAATTTTGTTAACGTAAGCTCTATTTCTGAATTAAAAGTTCAGTTAGTTTAATCACAGTGTTAAAGACTTACCTTAAGCTTTGATCTTAATAGGCCATAAAAAGTATGGAAGTGAATTAAGGATATAGTGAAATTATTACTAGTGCAGTGACATTTCAACTGCTGTATAATTAGAAGATTTTTGTAGCTTGACATGACTCCCATTATTTTATCATAGGCATTAGTATAAGAGATGGTTAGAAGTTCACGTCATTTCTCCTTCAGTATCCCACTGTTCCCATCTCAGGCTAAAAGGAAATTTAGATTTTTTTCTTAACATTTTTATTCTTATTTCAAAATTAGGTTCTTAGAATTATGTTATTATGATATAACAATACTTATTCATAGCAAAAGTAAACTTTTGGGGCCAGAGATTTAACTCCGTGGTATACTAACTTTACAGGTCCTGGGTTTAAGTCTCAGAACTGCAAAGAGAGAAAAAAGTAACACTTTTGAAATGAAATATTTTTCAGATTTTTGCTTTGAGTCCTTTTTTAATTCACAAGATTAGGATTCTAGATAAAGATTGTCAAGTCTTTTAGAAATATTTGCTTCACAATTATTTGTTGGGGATTGTGAATTCTTATTAAGACATATTTGTTAATGTGACTGTTAGTGGAATTTTTTTTTTTTTTTTTACTTTCTGTGTTTTGGAGTCTCTGGAAGCAGATTATGAGACAACTAGTTGATTTGCATTCTGATCCTAGGAAGCACCAGTAGAGTACAAGAGAAGGGAATTTAGCCAATTTAGAGGGCATTGTTAGATGGCCAGCTGAAGCTTAATGTCACTGCAGTGCTGGTACCAGTGCAAAGCCCACAGAGGCCCACAGAGCCCACAGAGGCAGAGGCTGGAAGTTCTGGTATTTATACACTAGAGGCCACCAGTCACTAGTTGAAGTTCTCAGTAGGGAGGAACATCCATTCAGTAGAACTGTTCTTCAGTGCACTTGGGTGTTGGTAGTTCCAGCCACAAGGAAGTCTGGGGGTAGAGTGATGCCACCAGAATGTGCTGTCCAGTGATATGGTCAGAGGGCAGAACACCACCAACTTAGCTGTAATAACCATCACGATATTTGCATTTAGTCCTAATTTCTTTAAATAAAACAATGTGTGAGTATGGGGAAGTCATTCTTGTAGATAATAAAAGAAATACAGTTGAAAGAAGCATAATAATGTTTTACAGTCTTATGTTGGATGGAGCTTTTACCATATCGTGATGGTTGGTGAATTACCCTATATGAATATTTTTTTGTAAAAAAGGTGGTCATTAACCAAATATTGACTGGTCTTATATGTTTGTTAAAAGAATGAGCTAACTTTGATCTTTATAATCAGTGCTAATTTACAATGTGGAAAATGATTTTAACCGGTCCCTCTACATGATAGCTATAACTCTTAGGTAAGTTGTAACACAGTTGTTGCTTGTTGATAGAATCTCAAATTTGTATATGAAGTGAATACTGGAGGTGGTTGCCTCTTTCCTCTGTCACAGGGGTTAAAATTCAGTTATTTCTATGCTTGCTTTGCTTAT
Organism: Pachyuromys duprasi; assembly: GCA_028658305.1. NCBI lineage: Eukaryota > Metazoa > Chordata > Mammalia > Rodentia > Muridae > Pachyuromys > Pachyuromys duprasi. Next base: position 36,729,338 of record CM053748.1, read on the forward strand.
CTTGGCCTTGAGTGTTGGTTGGGGATGGACAGTGAGTTGAAAGTTAAAGTCTGCTGGAAGAAGGGCTTCTGAGGTGCTTTCCTGAGCCTAACAGTCAGAAGAAAGAGTGTAGTTATGAGAGAATGTGATGTCAGCAGGCATCCATGGGACTAGAGGAAACATACTGGGGTAAGAGCTAACACTATATTATAGAGTAGAAAGATGGAAACCACTGGCACCAAGCTGCTGACTTCCCTCATGCTGGTGGATCCTTACACCTTCTGCTGACTTTGAGATAACAAATCCCTCTTTCCTAAAAAGGATTTCTGTTGCTTGCCACTGGATACTTCTTAAGCTACAGACTGAAGAGAAATGGAAAGAACATTTTTGGTTTTAAATCCAATTTCATATGTTGTCCAGCATATCTAGATACAAAAGTCAGTAACTTTTCTGAACCAGGCACAGTGCGCCATGCCTGCAATTCCAGCTGTTGGGAGATGGAGAAGGGAAAAAAGGACTGGCCAAAGCAATCTTTAGTAGAAAGACCAGTGCTGGAGAAATAAATCACAATACTTGATCTCTAATTACAATATCGAGCCATAATAACAAAAACTGCATAGTATTGGTAGAAATACAAAACAAGACAAAGACCTCCCTCCCCTGCCCCCAAAGCTCACTCAACAGAAAAGCAAATAAAAAACAAAAATACAGGCATGAAAAACCAACAGTATAGAGCAGAGGACCCAGAGATAAACCTACACGCCTGTAGTCACCTTGTTTTTGTCAAAGGTGCACACACAGCATACATTGGAGAAGATGTTGCTGGGAAAACTGTGTTTCCCTGTGAGTGAAACTAGATCCGTATTTTCAAAAATGAACTCAGAGTGAATAAAAAACCTTAGTAAGATCTGAAACTTGGAAACTACTAGAGAAATTGCTGGATAAAGCAATTAAAAATTGGAAAGGAAAGTGCTCAAATACCGCAGGAAATAATTCCAAGAATTAACAAGATTCATGGAATTAAAAGGCTTCTGAAAGTGAAAGAGTCAACTACTGTGTTGGGTGTGATAGTGCCCTCCTTTAATCTCAGGATTCAGGAGGTAGAGGCAGATGGATCTCTGTGAGGCCAGCCTTCATAAGTGAGTTCCAGGCCAGCCAGAATTACATGGTGAGACTCAAAATAAATAAGTAAAAATAAAGAATTATCAGAGTGAGGAGATAGCCTACAGAAATGGGTGTGTGCACGCGCACCAACTATACATCAGACAAGAGATTAATACCAACAATAATAAGCAACTCTAAAATTCATAACAAAAAGTCCAGTTGTTTGTGCTGGTGGATTGCATAAACAGTTCTCAAAAGAAATAAAGATGGCTAACAAATACTTGAAATTGTTCATCATTCCTAGACACCAAGGAAATGCAATGCGAAACTATTTTGAGATTCCATCTTAACCTATCCAGAATGCTTATTATCAAGAAAGCAAATAAAAAATGCTGCCTAGTATGGGTAGCGAATACAGTTCTTATTCACTACTGGTAGGTGGACAAATGTATGCAGCCACCACAGAAATCAGTACAGAAAGTCTCTCAGAAAAAGTAAAGATAGAGTATCCCATGACAAATAAGTCACTGTACCACAGAGATACTTCCAGTCC
>CM053748.1:36731473-36762237 GCA_028658305.1 Pachyuromys duprasi
CACAGGCTTAACTGCTAAGGCATCTCTCCACCACCCTATTTGTATATTCCTTCCGCTTGCTGATCATATTTACCAGTGAACTTTTGAGATATTTTTCTGGCATTTTACTTATTTTAGTATCTTTGAAATCAGTAACCGAGTTTAGAATTTGATAATTTCAAGGAGTCCCATTGTCTTTCCTTTTCATGCGTCTTTTCAAAAAATTTTTATCTATCTATCTATTTATCTATCTATCTATCTATCTATCTATCTATCTATCTATCTATCTATCTATCTATCTATCTATCTATCTATCTATCTATCTATCTATCTATTATGTATACACAGTTCTACCTTGCATGTATGCCTGCACATCAGAGGAGGGCACCAGATCTCATAATAGATGGTTACAAGCTACCATGTGGTTGCTGGGAATTGAACTCAGGACCTCTGGAAGAGCAACCAGTGCTCTTCTGAGCCATCTCACCATCCCATTTCTTGGGCTTTGTGTCATGGTTTATGTATCTGTAGCCTCGACTGTCTCTTCTGGCTTTATTTGAGCAGCACATTCTTTTAAAACATTATTTTATTTTTATGTATACGGATGTTCTGCCTGCATGTTTGGCTGTGCATCACATGACTGGTGCTTAAGGAGGCCAGAAGAGAGCATCAGATCCCCTGGGACTGAGGTTACAGATGATTGTGAGCCTCCATGTGAGTGCTGGGATCTGCACTCAGGTCCTCAGGAAGAATAGCCAGTTCTCTTCTGCTGAACCATCTCTCTATCTCGAAATAACCTGTTCTTGAGGACTTGATTCCTAGTGCCACTCACCAAGGAGAAAGCAGACTGATTTGTAATTCCACCACATCTGTGTTCAGTGCATTACTGTCGTTTTGCACCTTTTAGGTGCCCTTTCACCTGCTTTTTGACTCCCGAGAGGTATCTCCTCTTTGCCTTTGGAATAAGTCTATTTTTTTTCTTATTCTCACTCTCCCCTTCAGCTGACATGGATACCACCTCTAGCCCACCATCTTACCTGGGAGTCCTAAGCTTTTGTTGCATTTTCTTTTTTATTTTTGTAAATAGATTCTTTTCTCACATAATCTATCCTGATTATAGATAGATTACTCTATTCCTCCTGGTACCTTCCCCTTCTCCCCTTCCTTATAGGTCCATTTCCCTTTTATCTCCTATTAGAAAAGTACAGGCTTCTAAGCAGTGATAATAATAAAACAAAACAAAAATAAAATGTAATAAAATAAAACAAAAACTATCACATCAGTGTTGGACAAGAGAAACAAACACAAGAACTGAAGAGAAGTTACAAGAATCAGGAATGCACTCGTTCACACACTTAGGAGTCCCATGAAAACACTAAAGTGGAATCCATAATATGTACTAGTATTTGATCACTTTTGGTGTGTCATAGGTTGCATTGTGCTGTGAGTATAACATTGAACAGAATGGACAAAGTGTTTTCATAAGCTTATATATTAATAGAGGAAAAACAGACAAAAAGCAAATACTTGGCAAGTCTGGTGCCAAGAAAAATTCATCAAGATAGAGATAAAATAATGGGGAAGGTCGGAAGAGAGTTTATATCCCTACCATTTTACATAGCATGCATCGGGCAGGTTTTCTCAGGTGACTAAGATATGAATGGAGTTTCTTTATCCCTTTCCAACCATATGGGCCTCATAATTGTTCCTTGTGAATTTGTAGCACAAATTAGCTTTTATACTTACTTATCCCTCTGCTTGAAGTACTCCTAATAGGAAGAAATGCTTTAAATAGTGTCTGTGTGGAAGGATTGTGGTCAGCTGTTATCAGGCAAATGGAATTCTTGAAGTGCATAGGATGAACCTGACTGCTACTGAGTTACATAGATAACCTAACTGAGACTTGTGTGTTTCTTTGATATAATGCATGCACATTGAGGTCCATCACATGCACATACATGGTGCTTGGATCTCTTTGAAGACGGAGCTCCACTGAAATGAATGCTGTTTCAGTTGCTTCACAAAAAGTAATTATTGCTTTAACTCTAACAAAAAGCTAAATTATCTTCTTCAACTTGGGTTAAATTAACACAACACTTTACCTTGGATGGTTTGAACAGCAGACATTTGTCTCACAGTTTTGAAGACTTGAAAGCCAAGGCAGATGATGTCAGGTGACGACACGCTTCTCAGTGTGCAGATGACCATCTGTTCTCATGTCCTTACTCACTAAGTCTCTTGTAAGGACAGCAGACTGATTCAGGGGTTACTCCCTAAAAATCTCACCAAATCCCATCCCCAGAGGTCCTCACATTGGTGATTAATGTTTCCATATATGAACTTGAGGTTGGGCATGGTAGCGCACATCTTTAATTCCAGCACTTGGGAGGCAGAGGCTGGCAATCTCTGAGTTCGAGGCCAGCCTGGTCTACGAATCTAGTCCAGGACAACCAAGGCTACACAGAGAAACCCTGTCTCAAAAAACAAACAAACAAACAAACAAAAAGTATATGAACTTGTGGAGAGATGAAACCACAAGTTGTAACATTTTGTCCACTGGACTAGTAAAGTGCAGTATCCTATCACATTACCTTTATTATAAAAAAAAGTTTGGAAAAATTTGTGGTTTAGATGTCTAGAGACAGTTATTCTAAAGCAACCCCCCCTCCCTACCCCCGAGACAGAGTCACTTTGTAGCCATGGCTGGCTGGAACTTGCTAAGTAGACCTTAAGGTCTACTTACCTTACCTGGCCTTGAACTCACAGAGATTTCATCTGCCTCTGCCTCATATGCAGGCGCCACCAAGCCCACCATCTCGGGCAATTTTTAAAAACAATTAAAAGGGTATGTTGTTGCCTACGCATGTTTTGAAAACTGCATGCATGTTTATTGACTATGTATGAGTATAGTATTTATGTATGTACTTAGCTGCTGATCTTTTTGTAAGTATATAGAAAATGTTACACTGTACATTTCTTTATAAACTGAATTGAATTGGTTTATAAAGAAAAGAGCGCTGAAGTGCTGAGCAGCAAACTGCTGGTGTAACTCTAAAATGATTATACAAGAAGTAAGAAGTAAACCTTATTTTTGCTGAGCACGCCGCATGTCTTCTTGAGAAAGTGGAATGTTTCAGCACCGCCTGGTCTATGTCTTCCTGGCGCAGCTGCAGCTGGACAGAGCAGGGTTGCTACTGCAGACTCAGTGTTCTCGATGCCTAGATGGGTCATTTCTACCATGGTGTTTAGCTTTCCTTGTTTTCCCTCATTCTTTATTTATATTTTGTAGATAATGGTTGGAACATAATTGGTCTAGCCAGTTAAAGATCACCTTTTGTAGTGGTTTTCAAGAACAGAAGTGAAGTTCTTAAATATCATTGAGTCATCTTTCCCAACAGCAGTTCTAACCTTTTTTACCCATCCTCTTTCCTAAGATGATAGAACAAAACAGATTGGCTTTGCCAAGTTTTCTTTTAGCTCACTGTGCCCTCCAGTGGAGAAAACACAGGGCAGTGAAACAGTTCAGGTAACAAGCGGTGGGGGAAAAAAAAGGATTTAACATATCCGCAAGCAGGTGACTATTTTCTGCATCCCAGATTATGATGGTTGGTCACCTTTTACACAGTGAATTGTGGCCTTTTGTCCTGTGTTATGACACAGTGTATAAACATTAGTTAACCCTAATAGGAGGACAAAGTAGATTTTTACCCCCTTCTACAATGAATTCAAATGGTAACATTAGCAATTAAAAAAATCCTGCTTTTATTTAGTAGCTATAAGTAAGAAACATTTTTGCATTTTGCTGTACTTCTGAACAGTTGGCTAGTACTTTTCCCTGTTCTGAAGGGAAAGGGCTGTATCGTGTGCTATGATGTTATTGGTGCGGTGCATGGCCTCTTGCTGTCAGTGGTGTGAATGGTGACTACAGGTGATTGAGTCCCTGACAGAATCAGGTCTAGCATATATGCAGCTGTGAGTGGCCTGGGAATGCTGAATTCTACATCATGGTGAGGTTTCTTATTGTATCCAAGGGTACTGCCAGTTTCTCTCCCCTTCTAGAAGGGAGGGAAAGCTGGCTCACTAAAGGAAGGCTCAGTATGACTGATTTCAGTTTGACAAGTTCTTTAGCTGTGTTTTTATTTCCATGTGAGTTTTGTTTTTTAAGATTGGGTGAACTGTAATAACATATTCTACAGATTGCTGCTGAGTGTCGAAGACTGCTAGAAATTACCCTGACAATGACTTTTATCCAGATGAAGATTCATTTGGATTTTAGCTGTTATTTAGAAATAAACACTTTCCTCTCTCAAAAGGCTCAGTGGAAAAATACTTTTTTTTTTAATTGAGTAAATTAGTTCTATGCTTTGAAATTTTTTAAGGCTTCTGTTGGATTTGTGGACTTTCCACAAATCATCTTTTCTCCTGGCTAGTTTTATGTCAGCTTGACACCAGCTATAGTCATCTGAAAGGAATGAACCTCAACTGAGAAAAAGCCTCCATAAGACCCACCTGTAGGGCATTTTCTTAATTAGTGATTGATTGGGGAGGGTCCAGCCCATTGTGTGTGGTACTATCTATCCCTGGGCTGGTATCCTGGGTTCTGTAAGAAAGCAGGCTGAGCCAGCCATGATCATCAAGTCAGCAAGTGGCATCACTCCATGGCATTGGCATCAGCTCCTGCCTCCTGCCCTGTTTGAGTTCCTGTCCTGACTTCCCTCAGTGATAGACTACAATATGGAAATAAAAGCCTAATAAGCCCCTTTCTTTCCAACTTGCCTTTGGTCATGGTGTTTAATAACAGCAATAGAAACCCTAAGACATCTTTGGATCCTTCTTTTTAAAGCATCTAATATTTCAAAGCATTTTTCTGGTTTTAAAATATAACTCTTAGTAATAGAGTAATATATCTTTTAAATTTAGTTTTGCAAAGATTTTTGTCTTCATAAAGAAGTTACTAAAGTTTGCATCGCAGTTAGATGTTATAAAATTAGTATCTGGCTCTTAGTGTCTGAAGTAACATGTATGTGATATATTTAACAAGTTGAATACTTTAAAACTAAGGGATGGTGTATTAATTTGAAGAAAATATTCAGGCTTTTAAAGTGAATAAAAAAATTGCTTCCTTAACTCAGACCACTAAAGATGCCTACAGACCTCTTAGGCCCAGGGTATGGCTTATATAGAACATTCAGCCTGGGATGGGAAGCCATGGTTTAGAGCAGCATTCACTGAGGTGAATGGGATGAGAGAAAAAAGTCTGTTACAGTGGAAAATACAGAGACTTGTCTTTAATTGGAGTATTAGTCATTTCAGTGAATTTTAATAGAAGCCACATTCAATCAGTTTATAAAAATTATATTTCCAGAATATTTATTTCTTGTGAAATATCACAATTTTCCTTATTGCAGACAGAAAGCCATTTTAGAATTCTCTCAGTAATTTGACAGGAATACAGTTCTGTTTATTGAAGGCACTATTGGCCACTAGGACTTTTAGTGGTGATGAAAATACCATCTCTGTGTTGTACTATTTGGTAGTCAGAAACCATTGAGCACTTGGAGTGTAGGTAGTGTGATTTTTTTTTTGTTTGTTTTTAATTTCTAATTTTGATTGAAAATTAAGGTGATAGTCACATATGTTATATGGCTACTGTATTGGTCAATATAGAATTTAAGTCTTTCTACTAAGGTGCTATGTGCATCAGGGGTTGGATTAAGTCTCTGATAATGTGTGCATATCCCTTCCACCCTCTGTGCATTTATGGTCCTGTTTCTAAATAACCAGAGTCATGTCCTGGGAACTCAGTTGGTAAGTCTTCTTAGCTATATACTCCTAAAACTTACAGAGACCCTACAAATTGTGTTTGCTCTTTGGTAACCTAGAACCCGGGAGGTTTGCTTTTGTTCTTTTGGATTAAACTATAGATAGATTATGACAAATGACAGGAGCCAAAGTCATCAATGAAAATATAACAAACATCAATGAAACAGTATGGAACTTTATTTAGAAGTGAGTATGCTAATCCAGATGTCCTTAAATGTAGTAGTAGATCTTAGATACTCAGTAGATCAAGATACTCAGAGAGTAACTTGACTTTTAACAGGAAACAGTTTGTGCTTATGTTTGGTAAATAATGATAAAATATTGCTTTATGCTTTCTGAGGAAGTTATAATTCCATTTTTTTGGATTATCAGCTCCATTTTATTAATGATAGAATCATGCTGTAATCAAGGTTTTAAGGTTCCTTTAGACAACAAACATTTGTTGATCACTTAAAATTATATGCAGATGTTTATGTTATGTTGAAAGACTAGTTCCTCCCCTGGTGGAACCAATAATCTAGTGTGGACAGTTAAACAGTGGAACACAAAACTAGAATATGGTTATTCATGATGTGCTCTGTCTCGGTGCAGGCGAGCAGGGAGACCTGGTATGACAGTGAGTCCTGAGTTCCAGGCAGGGTAAGCATACTGCATTTCTTAAGAGAGGGTGTGGGAAGAGAGGAGAGAAAGTGTTCTTGTTCCAGGTAGGCAGAGGCATTAGTTAGTGCATAGACAGTGCCTCAAGATTCTGGTGCACCAAATTTATTAGTGGTCTTATATCATCCTGACCTTGTTTTTCTTCTTGCTCAGTCTGAGGAAAAAGCTGAGCTAAAAATAGCTCCTGGCACAGCGATGAAGCATCCAAGTGACAATTTCAAGGAGAAAGTTAAAACCAGATTTAGTTGCTTGGCCAACACTAACTCTTAGAATATTGGAAAACTAGATAAAGCATCTTATTTACTAAAGCAGATCAGTAGTGGTTTACCTTTATTTCCCTTAGGAACATGTTAACTCTAAGAAATTTACCCTTGTTTTCTCAGCACCTAGAAGAGTGCTTAGTACCTATCTGCAACTTAGTATATATTTAGTGAAAGTGAATGAATGAAAGGATGGAGCCTAGATTATTCTAAAAGTCACTGTGAGGGTCAAGAATTCAAGACATTTCCATTCTTTAGATTGTCCCCCACCCCCAGTGTCTCCGTTTCCTATTGGTGCATAACAAGTGATCCCAAAATACAGTGTTCAAAAAACAATCACCTGTAGTATTACTCAGAATTTTATAGGTCATGAATTTGGGGCTCAGGAGAAGACAGCTTTTCTTTAGTCTCTTGGCTAGGATAGCCCCACTGGAGATAGCAGACTCATGATGTCATCACCCCCATGTCCAGGTATTGCAACTAGTTTATTTGGAACTTTCTATTCTCTGCTCATTTACTAGACCAGATAGTGTCCTTATGTGGTATTGAGACAATTTGGAGAGAGTAAAAACAAAAGTTGTAAACTATCTTAAGGCTTTAGTTTTTTTCAGTTTTTAATTCTTTTTAAATTTACTAAAGTTGTTCTTTGACAATTTTACATATGTATTTAATGCATACCTGACCACTCTCTCCCAACATCCTCTATTTTCCTTCTACCCATCTACCCCCGCGTTTCTATAAATCTCTTTCTTACATTCATTTCTATTTGTTTTGTTTTGTTACCCACTAAGTTTAATCAGTGTCATCTGTCTGTTGGAGCCTGATGAGCTCAGGAGTTAAAAACACATCTGAAGACAAGACTTCCTTCTCCCAAAAACAGATTCTGTCAATAGCCAAAAATCTCAGTAAGGGTAGGGTCCTATAAATTCTTCCCCAGCCATGACTGATTGGTGATAGGGCCATTTTTGTGTTGGCTCATAAATATGTCTCACCTCTGTATCATATAGGATCAGCAAATATACCTTTACCAAGTTAGGAGAGGAGGGTTTAACATTTGACCCTACTATTGCCAGATAACCTACGATGGCTTTATTTATATGTGAAATCTTCATTCCCCTCTACAGGCTTCTCATTCAATAGTTATGGCTTTCTGAGACAGAATCTTATCATGTAGCCAGGTTTGCCAAGAATTCAGCCCCAGCCTTTCACTTCTGAGATTACAGGCCTGAATCAATATACCCAACTTTATTCAGTTGCTTTGAATGATAATTTCTTATGTGGCCTCTGAAGCCCTGGACCAGATTAGAGGGACCCAAACATTTTGAGCAAAGCAAGTTACACATTTAAGAAGGAGAATCGAGTCTGTCTTTTGATGGCAGGAGTGGCAAATTTACTGTGCAGAAGGGCATGTGTAGTGGGAAAAATTGTAATAGTTTATTCCTCTAGAGTAATCTGTTTTACCAAATAAGTATAAACTTTGGGTATGTGAATGGTTAATAAATGGTGTCTCTCTATCTGGCTCATATATGTGGTTTGTTTGGCTTGTGGTTTGTTTGTTTGGGTTTTATTTAAAAGGAAAACTAGTACATTTTCAACATTAAACAGTTGGAAGATTTTATCCGGAACGTTGTATATCTGTCCTCTTTTGAAAAATGTTCACTTTTTGTGGGGGCCTTCATTACCATCTAAGCTAGAAATTGCCTGCTTTCCATACTTTTTTTCAAACCATGCTGGTCCCTGTTGTATTGTAGTTTCCACTCTTTGCTGCTGTAAGGGATTAGATTAAACACATTAGCTGTTTTAGGTAAGACAAAGCAGGGACATGGAGAGTGGTCAGCTAGATGAACAGGAGATGTAATTAGAAATGGAACAAAGCAAAGATCTGAATAGGAAGTAACTGGTATGTGATGGTAGAATTGAGGTTCTAAACAGGGAACAGGGAGACTTTTTGAAGACAAGACGTTGAATGGAGCCCTTAGAAGGGAGGAGCCATTCATTGGACACACTAGGATTACCACAGTTCAGAAGCTAGGAAAGTGAAAAGACCCATGAGTGGGACTAGACTTGGTGTATTTGGGCCTGTGATGCAAATAAATAGAGATGGCAGAAGAGTAAAGGTGAGTGAGTATAGGCACAGTTGTGAGGGAGCCTGTAAGATGTATTTAACTTTCAGTTTTATTCTGAGTATTGGAAGTCATTGGAAAGAACTCAAGAGGCACAGTGATGTGGTCCTTTATTTATTTGCTGTTATATTTTGAGTATGCTGTACTGTCCAAGGGTGGAAGCAGGGTGAACATATAGGAGCCCTGCAGTCATGGAGGGAATATGAATGGTGGTGCTTTGAATGTGGTGCTGTGAGGGTGAGAAGTGCTTATACATAGTGTGAAGTTGAGCGGATGTAGACAGGTTTATGGGTGGATTGGATATGGCATATGGGAACAAGAAGATTCAAAGCTAACTTTGAGGCTCTTGACTAATGCAGATGAATGAGTGATCCCTACGGCATGTTTTGACAGGAGCTTGAAGTGGGAAGCAAGAACATTATCTTGATCATTATTAGCTTTGCAAAGACTTTTGCAAAAATAAGATCATCAGTAAAAACTCACATAGAAATTGTGTTTATTTTATGACCCTTTATGTATTTTCTTACCATAGCAAACTTTGCATTATGTAAGTGGAGAAACCATGTGGCTGTATCTTGAAGGATATGTTTATATTTTAATGTGCAGCTATTTACTGTTAAACACCATCAGGAATTAGGAAGGGCTTGTTATTCTATTGTGAGAATTTGGTCAGCATGTTGACCAGTTTGTTTGTTTGTTTTTTATCTGTTCCAGTTGGGTGTGCTTATAAAGTGTTAAGTAAAGTTCAGTATTTGTATTTTGTTGTTATGTAGAGTTAATTCAGTTTTGTTATTTAAAATGGTGGCATGCAGATGTGTGACTATAGTCCCAGCTACTTGGGAGATTGAAGCAAAACAATGACTTTAACCAGTTTGAGACCAGCCAAAGTTCAAGCCACCATTTAACTAAGACCAGAATCATAACTGTAAGGTAGTATTGACCAAGATAAATCAATTTGATGAATAAATATTCTACTTGTGAAGTCTTGGTCATGTTTGTATTTTAGCCACCAGCTATTTATTGTAAAATTTTTTTTTCCTCTTCTTCAATGTTATTTGGATGGAGACAGCATTTTGACTAGATTGTCTGCTGAAGTCACCTTAGAAATAACTTACATGTATCTTTAAATTCCTATTTTAAAAGGATGTTATCATGAGGTGGTGAAAGTACTAGTCTCTTATTTTAATGGGATTGGGAGAAAATAATCTTTTATAAAAGGTGAGTTAAATAGTTTATTGCTTTCACTATTTATTTTCCTAGTTTTAGAAATTGAAAACCATTTAAACTTAAATTCAGTGTATACTATATAGAAAACATAACTGATTTAAAAACACAAAGTATCTTATTTTTATAGCAAAAATGATCGGTTTTTTCTTTTTTGTGAAGCTGTGAGTTAAAATGTCCTGGTGAATGAGGCGTTTGTATTCCAGTGGTGTAGCTGAGCCAGACAGGTCTGCAGCACACTGGTTTATTTTTAGACCTGGGTTGCCATTTTTATCCTGCAGAAATATTCATCAGTATCTTGCTGACAGGCCATCAGTTTTATAAATGTGCTATCCAGTCCAGATTTTGTTCTTCATCTCATTTTCCCTCCAACTCCTCTTTTCTCTCTGATTTGTTTATACAGCTATTTGGAGGAGGAGAGTGTTTTATTTCAATTCATTATTAGATACTTCAATTCAGAGATTTTCAGCATCACACACTTCATTCATCTAGCTGCTTCTGTTTACTCCTTTCTGCTTATTGTTTAATGTGGGAAGCTTTTGCAGATCATTGTGGAAATTGGGGAAGAGAGAGCTGTGTACATAAGGGGCCCTCTGTGGATACATGCAGTTTTTGGCTACCTTCGGCAAATGTGTTGCTTTATGTTTATATGTATATGTTCATTTATTTTCTGTCTCACACTTGGGCTTGGCAGTAGCTCAGCTTGCTTTCTAATGGTGCTGTGCCTTCTTGGCCTGCCTCCTGACTTACAGAGGCCATCTCAGTATCCTTGCATAGAACAAGAAGCAGGTGAGCAAGCCCCTTTGTCTCTTCCATTCATGAGAGCTTTGTCATCATGTCCTCATTGCCTTCCACCTCAGAATACCCTCACTATAGGGATGAACATTTTAACATGTGTGCAAATTTGAGCAGACCCAAAGCATTCAGACCCTAGAGACAATGAATTTTGATTCTAAATACTTGAGTGATATAATAAACAATAAAGCATAAGGACAGTCTCTGCAGTCAAGAGAAGGCAAGGGGCACATCCTCTTAAATATAGCTGTTTATTATTATTATCATTGTTATTTGAGATAAGATACCACTTTGTAGCCCCGGTTGGACTGGTGCTTATTGTGCAGGCCAAACTGGCCTTAACTCAGAGTAAAACTGATAGATAAACTTAGAAATTATTGTAAAAGTTTTAGAAAAGGTGTTGCTTATTTAGCAATGTACAGAAAATACCTAATGTTAGCCAGGTATAGTAGTGTACAACTGCAATCCCAGAGGTGGGAGGATCATGAGTTCAAGGCCAGCCTCAGTTACATACTGAGACACTGACTCAAAACAAAACAAAAACCTCTAAACAAAAAGAAAGTAACAACCAGAACCTCCCCCCACCATATACACACCTGACCACAACCACTTTTAGTGCATGGAACACAGTGAGCATGTTAGAATTTGGGTCAGTGGCAACAGTGTGGAGATAATAAGTATTCTGAGTCTTTTCTAATTTAAATTTTTATTTCATTTTTACACTATATCCCGATTGACGTCTCCTCCCTCAACTCTTCCCAGTCGCACCCTCCCTTCCTCTTCTCCCCATCCCTTCCCCTAGTCCACTGAAAGGGGGAGTTCTCCTCCTCTGCCATCTGCTCCATAGCTTGTCAAGTCCCATCAGGACTGCCTGGATGCTCTTCCTCTGTGGCCTGGCAAGGCTGCATCAACAGGGACAAGTGATCGAAGAGCAGGCAATTGAGTTCATGACAAAGGCATCCCCTGTTCCCCTTACTTGGGAACCCACATGCAGCTGAGCTGCCAGTCGGCTACATCTGAGTAGGGGGTCTAGGTCCTCTCCATGCGTGGTCCTTGGTTGGTGCATCAGTCTCTGCTGGACCCCCTGGGCCCAGATTTTTTAGCTTTGTTGGTCTCCTTGTGCGGCTCTTGTTTCCTCCATGTCCTTCTATTCCCCCCTCCCTTCTCTTCTTCCGTAAGACTCCCTGCGCAACCTAGATACCCCTCAATGGAGGAATGGATACAGAAATTGTGGCACGTTTACACATGGAATACTACTCAGCTATTTAAAACATAAAATTTGCAGACAAATGGATGGAATTAGAAAAGATCATCCCTAGTGAAGTAATCCAGAGACAGAAAGACAGGCATTGTATATACTCACTTATAAGTGGATATTAGCCATATAATATAGGATAGACATACTAAAATCTACAGACCTAAAGAAGCTAAACTAACTAAAGAAGCTAACACTAAAGAGGACCCTAGGGAGGATGCTTAACTCTCATTTAGAATATCAAACAAAATAGACACCAGTGTGGAAGAGAGGAAACAGAATGGGAATCTACTATAGAGGGTCCTCTAAAAAGCTCTAGCCAACAGGATCAAAGCAGATGCTGAGACTCACAGCCAAACTTTGGGCAGAGTGCAGGGAGCATTCTGAGTCTTTTGTATTTCTTCAGCAGCCAGAAATTCTCTAGCTTTAGGTTGGGACAAATGACTGGTGGCTTGAACAGACAAGAATTTATTCATCATCAAAGAAGCCTGGATAGCCCTGATTGAACATTGATTATTCAATATTTCATTAATAATCTGCATGACAATTACTATTCAGGGCGTAGGGGATTCATATGCCAGTACAACCTTGCCTCTGCTTATAAAGTTTATGTTCTAGTTTGAGAGAGAGGGGAAAAAAAAACAACATAAAAATTATTGGTGTGTTAGAAAGTAGACTTGTAGAAGCTTTGTACAGGACGACCTATTTAAGTTAGGCCATAACCAAGTAGCATAGTTTTAGAGTACAGGTTAGGTGGGAGCAGACCAAAAAGAAATGGTTATAAAAAAGAATGGACTTACCATCTCAGAGTGACTTTTAGTGAGTCATTAAGCAGTCAAGAGCCATAAATCTACAATACTTGATAAAATTTGATAAATTAAAATCTTTCATGTTATCTTTATAATAGTTAACAGATACTGTAATAATTACTGACAGTAATATATACTGTATATTCTTATTGCTTAATAATGATAAAAAACAAACAGACAAACCACACACTGTCCTGACCCGAATCACTATAGAGCAGAGTACTCAGGATGAGAGTGGACAGTGGCCATTGCAGTACAGAGCACTCAAGATGAGAGTAGACAGTAATCACAGGCCCACTCTGAAGCAGAACACTCAGGGTGAGAGATTACAGTGGTCATAGGACTCCTGCACAACAGAACATTCAAGTTGAGAATAGACAGTGGTCACAGGGACTATTATACACACTATATGTTTTAGGTAGTCTTTATACTGTTTCTAAAGCCATGTACAGCAAACAGCTGACTACAGAAGAGCATTAGATCCCCTGGAGGTGGAGTTACAGTGAGCTGCTTGATGTGGATGCTAGGAACTGAGCTTAGATCCTGTAATAGAGCAGCAAGTGCTCTTTACCACTGTGTTATTTCTCTCTAGCTCCTGGACAGCTTTCTTGAAGTCCATCCCCTCTCCCTCATTTGGGAGATTGACGGGCCCATGGGAGGAGCCAGAGGTGTACCTTTTTTCTTTATCAGAAAACCTTATGCCAGGTAGTAATCTTGTAAGGTTCAGATAGTTGCCAGTTAATGACCTTCCTAGCGGTTTAGGGTGTTATATTTCCCAGACCAGAGAAAAGACTCAGGTCCCATCTGCCATTCTTCTGGTCATTAACGAAGAGTCTTGACACTCTAGGCCTGAGTTTTGCAAGTTGTTGATTATGAGGGAGAGCTCCAGCTCATTGTCTTCCAGCCCTGCTAATATTTTACTTGCTGCCTAACACTAACATTGTTCTCATTTTTATAGACAAATGGACTTGGGTTAGAGAAGTAACTTAGATCAGAGTTATTTGATCAGGGCAATAAGAAGAGAGGCAATCTGTGAGATGATGTTTCAGTCTGGAACACATACCCAGAACCTGCTCTTACTAGAGTGTGTGCACTACTGACTGTGGTTCACAGAGTAACTGTGAGTGTGGCAGTATTTAATCATTAAAGAAGGCTTTTTGGGAGACTGGTTCTGGGATCTCCCTGTCTCCACCTCCCCAGCACTGGGATTATAGGTGTGCGACAGCATACCCAGTATTTTACCAAATGAGCTCTCTTCCCAGCTCCAGCGTATTTTATGGTCTAATTAATGATTAGTCTTAAGAACCAGAGTAACAAGTTAGAGAATTTTGGTTCTCTGTGTGTCTATTTTGAACACATTATTTAACCTCTCCTATTAGAAAGTTAGTTGGAGGTTGGAATTCTAGAAGCTAGTAGTAGCCACATTGAATAACTGTGATCCATAAAGCTTAGAAGTTCATGTTACTAAAAGTGGTTGGCATAGATGGAGAATAAAGTAGAATGTTTCTGACAGTTTGAGGAGTAACTCAGGTGCACATGGAGCTGACTCCCTATTGTGTTCCACTTGGGAAACATGAAGCATTTTGGCTGGAGGGGAGCTGATTAAGGAACAGAAAAATAAAGTTGGATTTAGCGTCGTCAGATTAATGAGAAAGACACGGGAGCATTCATGTGAGTATAGTATACTGTTGCTGAATCCAACTGTGAGGGTTCACAAGGCAAATTTCCTAGTATGGGAGATTCATGTTCTAGTTATTAGATTTGGCACGGTATGGCTTTTGGCAAGTTGTTTAACTTCTGAGATGGTTCTTCATCTGTAAAATTAGGTATTAGCACAAGCCCCCTCTCCTTTTTTAAAAAATGTTTTCATGGGGTTGACTGGGCAGCTCATAATTGCACCTTGTGGGATGCTGAAAGAATTTGTTAAGACGGCACCTGTAAAGTGTTTGCTGCTGTTTGGCACGCATTAGGCGCTCAGGCCTATATAAAACTTGGGCCTATGTAAAAGGCCTGTTCTAGGCATGGGAGCAATCCAAGTACAGACTCCACAGTATGGAGTAGTGTAAAGTGAATTATACACTGATGGAAGTTTTACTTTTAACTTAAAGGACTATGAAGCAAGATTAATTTCAGCTTCCTTTGAGAAAAGGATTATTAATAATTTTTCTTTGTATCTTCCTCTTCTTTTAGTCCTCATCTCATTGCTAACAATTATTGAGAACTTACTGTGTCCAGCTACTTTGGCAAACACATGATATATATTGCCCAGTTTAATATTTTCCCAGTCTAGTACGGTGGTTAATTAGTAGTTGTTGAATCTTGACAAAGATTTTGTGGGACAGTGTTAATTTTACAAATAAATAAACAGTAGAAATTGGCAGAGTTGGGGTTTGAAACTGGCCTTATTGTTTATGAGCTTAATGATTTATTTTACTGAGTTTGTATTAAAATAACAAAAGCCTAAGCCTTTTCTGTATAGTATCTTAATAATCCTGTGACTTAATTAAGATGGTGACCATTCAGATCCCTGCTCTCTGCAGCCTCTTCTCTACCCTCACATTTTGGGGTAAGGAAAGCTGTGAGCAGTTTGGCTTTATGAAATCACATGGCTGCATGAGGATTGATAGGCTTTTAATTCTTATATGGTATTTGCATTTTTAAAGAGGACATGGCATTAACTGAAATTAATCCTTGCTTAGAAAGGACTTGAGTTAACCTGGCAATGACAAAATCAGGCAACAACCTTGACTTGGTGCTGGCCAAGATTGACCTGTAAGGGAACTCTGTTTTTCAGTTCTCCTTATTTTTGTTCCAAACCTGTAGGTGAACTAGTGGTAAAGTGGTGCTTGGATATTTTCTGTTTGCATGTTTGAGTTTGGTTTGTGTTTTTTTAAGTGACATGCGCACTCAGGGAGGCAGAGGCAGGCAGATTGCTGTGAGTTCCAGGCCAAGCCTGGTCTGCAGTGCAAGTCCAGGACAGCCGAAGCTATACAGAGAATCCCTGTCTCAAAAAACAAAAAACAACAAAACAAAAAACCCAAAAAGCGATATTCTAGAGTTTCCTACAGTATCTTAGGTTTGACAGAGAGGTGGTGAAAGGAAAGATGGGGAGGGCTGCTTGTGGGAACCTGTGAGAACTGCCTGAGAGACATGGAGAATTATTTTGGCATAGGACTATAGTAAAGTTGGCATCTGATTTAAAATGTATATGACCCCAAACTGGAGTTGTGGGAAATGTTCACATAGCTAGATTTATTCATAAATTTAAGTTTTTTGAAAAATAATAAGAAAGTTTTTACTGCCTGTCCTTATTTTGTATCACTTTCACTATTCCTTTTTAATAAAAATGCAGGAAGTTACTTGTGTTTTATGAACTTGCACCCTGCATGTTTCTCTTCTTTGTTCTTTGTTAAATATGAGCTGGCATATGTTAGACTACGTTAGCATTTGCTCAGAGGGACTTCAGTGCTTTCTAAATTCAGCTCTGCTAAGCCTGTAGACTGTTTGCTTGAATCAATGGAGACTGCTATTTTTAGCAACAAAAGGGAATTGAAATAGCAATTTTCTTCCCATGCAATAGAGCCCTAGGAGGAATACTGATGCAAGCTTTCTGTCATTTTCTATCCATCCCACCGCCCCAAGCACTTGGGAAAGGCAGCTGTCATGGTTTGTGACAGTATTAATCTTTAATCAATCGAGTGTTTTCTGCATTCAGGTGTTGCAAAGGGAGGGATAGTCACAAAAGGAACCTGCCTAGAATAACTAAGCTCATATGCATGGGCTCTGCAGTCAGAGTTTAGTGGGCAGAAGCAGGGAAGAGATGGGAGAGCTAAAAATAGCATGTTTGATTCCAGTGTTCCTCTAGTCTATTTTTGATGTTTGATTTTGATAAGGTTGATTGGGCTCTTACTAAAAATATCTGTTCCTAGCAAGTTGAGGACAAAAAGAGTAGAATATTTTTAACTTACACAAACTAAAGTATTTTTTGTTGACTGTATAAAATCTGGAAGTAGAGTCCTGGTCAGTTGCCAGTATTTTATGTAATGTGTAGCAAGCGAAACACTTCTGGATGCCAAGTTGGGATATTCTTTATTGTTGTCAGTTTTCATCTTCTCAAACACTTGCAAATATGGGTTCTGGTGTTATATTTATCTGTACAGATGTAAACCTTTAAAAAAAGCTCCTTTCTTTCTCACCTCATTGTACTCATGGCCATCCTTTGTACTTCCCCAACCTACAAGGTAGCTTTTTTTGTGTGTATGCTGTGCAAAGCAGTCGAAATGTCTCCCCTTACTCCATAACAAAATGGGATCTGAGAATACTCACTGTTAACCCAGGAAGCAGATCTTAGGGATGAGAATAGTGAACTTGGAATCTTTTACTAATCTAGGCTACTTTCCCCCACCTAATCCTATTTGGAATGGGTCACTCACTGCAGGCGAGCCCTGGCACCAAGAGCCAAGTGGTTGTTCTCTAGCATTGAACACTAGCTCTTTCCAAGGAGATCTATAGACTCCTTTGAAAGCATGTGTCTAACAGGCACTTTATAAACAAGCATCTTGAAATTACATTTTAAAAAAATCTCATTTTAGATGATTGATTCTTGTATGATGTTGAGGAGCTGAAGTGTATGGGCTGTGTTATTTCCAAATAAGGAATGAATAAAGCAGTAAGTCTTGTTGCAGGAGACCAATTATCTGTTCAGAATATTACTCATTCACTTATTCATCCATCCATTTTCAACAAAGCTTCATGAATTATCTCATTAAAATAATTAAAAAAATTTATGTAAATGAGTGTTTCACTTTCATGTATGTGTGTGTACATGCCTGATGTCCATTGAGGTCAGAAAAGGACATTGGGTTCCCTGGAACTGGAAGTATAGATGGTTTATAAGTTATCATGGTGCTGGATCAAACTTAGATTGTCTGCAAGAGCCACAAGTGCTCGTAACCACTGAGCTATTTTTCCCAGCCCAAAATTACCTTTTTAAAAAAATAAATATATATATTTTTTAACTAGTCACAGTCCTAGCAGTTAGACTGTGGAGACTCATACATCTCTATCCTGTGGAAACCTGTGTTATTAATTCCATAAGGTGAAGTATAGAAGACTGTGAGATCCTAACAGTCTAGTTGTCAAGGAAGGGGCAAGGAGAGCAGATGATCAAGTGAAAACCTCCAGGATGGAAGCAGGACTCTGCCATATGTATGTCTCAGTCCATTTGAGTTGCTAGAACAGCTGCAGAAATTTAGAAAGCCAGAAACTTAAGTCCTCATCACACTGAATGCTGGAAGTCCAAGGTCAAGGTGCCAACAGGCTTGCTTGTATTATAAAGTGTTTTTCAGATCAGTGACTTGCTATACCCCTGGAATGCAGTTTCCTTGCATGGCAGGCACAGAGGGCAGAGAGGCTAAATGAAAGCTACATGCTCTATGAAGCCTTGATGAATACCATGCAAAAAGGTACAAACCTCATGGCATAAACACTTCTTAAAGGCTCCACCTTGGCTTACTATTACATTGGCCATGGAATTTCAATACCTTAATTTTAGAAAGGACACATTCAAACCAAAGCAGAATATATATTGAAAATAAAAAGAATCATGCTTGTGAAGAGAGTGTTACCTTGGAGGAAGTGGACACATTCCAGCATAACTGGCGTAAGGTAACATGCCAAGGACTTGGTGAAGGATGAGGAGGGCGTTATTTCATTTGTTCACTAATTCATTCATCCACCAAAACTTTACTAGTCATCTCCTTTTGAAGTCACTGGTTTAGCAGTTTGCCGGTGGAAAGAGACAGCACAACAGGCAGGTTTTAGGCAGGAAAGTGATCTCTTTGGCTCAGGCGTGGAAAATGAATACAGGAGGAATAAGGATAAAGTATCACAAATGCACTAGTGGTTGTTTTAGGAGTTCCTGTGAAAGATGAATGATAGGAGCTCCAGGTGGTGGAAGTGGGAAGTAGTGAATAGATTTGTGGTTTTGATTTTATGTAGTTGACAGGAGGAGATATTGTCACTTCCTGGCAGAGGAATGAGATTATAAAGTGGTTTCTAAAAGTGATAATTCTTTTTTTAAATGTTTATTTATATATTCATTTCATGTGCATGTATGTGCTTGAGTG
This sequence comes from Pachyuromys duprasi, assembly GCA_028658305.1. Classification (NCBI taxonomy): domain Eukaryota; kingdom Metazoa; phylum Chordata; class Mammalia; order Rodentia; family Muridae; genus Pachyuromys; species Pachyuromys duprasi. The sequence continues at coordinate 36,750,527 of CM053748.1, forward strand.
TTTGTATGTGCACCATTGTGTGCAAGAGCTTGCAGAAGTCAGAAGAGAACATTAGATCCCCTGTAACTGGACTGCAGGTGGTTATAATTGGATTCTGGGAATTGAACCCAAGTCCTTTGCAAGAGCATCCAGTGCTCTTAACCATAGTCATTTGAAAATGATAATTGTTAATTGTGTATAGCATGCATTGAATGAAAATGGAGCAAAGGCCTCATTCCGTAAGTCCTGTGTGTAACTGTGATAATATTTAGAGCTTACTAGATAACACCAGTGAGGTCCCTTGAGCAGATATTTTCATAAAGTCCTTTCATGATCCAATGATATTTTACTCTTGCGTTTCAGGGCCTATAATAATGACTTCAGTAAGGTAGACATTTATTTTTCACCTTTAAATAGATATTTTAAATATACTTGGTTCTCCATGATAATCTGGGACAGAAGAAAGCAAAAAAATTAAAAAAGAAGACATAGTAATGGTTATTAGGGGATTTGAAACCAGAGACCTCTATCCTTAAAGTAACTTCATGGTTAAAGAGACCTCTAGAGCCCTAGTCATCATTTTTGAATTGTTTAGAGGAAAAGGAAATGGCTTCTAAAAGACCAGTTAGCCTCTTTCTGCCAGAATTCAGTCACATAGCCAACTTAACTGCATTGGAAGTTGGACTAAATATGTATCCCAGGGCATTATGTTCTGGGCCATGACTCAGTACTCTCTCCTTTTTAATTTTTTGAAATGGGAGGTTTTCTCTGTAGTTAGGCTGGTCTGGAACCTCTCATGTAGCCCAGGCTGGCTTAGAAATTACAAACCTCCTTTGTCATCCTCCCATAGTCTGGATTTATAGGTATGTGCCATTATTATACCTGAGTAAAAGCAATTTTCCCCACATGAAAGGAAGGGAAGGAAGCATGGTTGGTAAGGAAGGCAGCCAGCAGGCCCTGACTCGGGGGTATACATGAAAGATAGGTAACCAGTATTGTTTTTATGCATTGCATTTTTTTTTCATTTCATTGTAGCTCTGAGTGCTTACTTTTTGATGTGTGCATGTGTACGTGTACACTCACACACGCATGTATTTTAAGAAACAAGCAATAAGGAATACTTCTAGGTATTTGTTTCCCAAAGAGAAACCAAGAAAATATCTTGAGTGTTTTCAAGTCATTCTTTTCTATCTGTGTCTATCTCTCACTAATCAGTTAGTAGAAACTAATGCATTTTTAAAAATAGAAATCAAACAAATAAATAATGAGCAGATACTTTTTTATTATATTATATTTAGAAAATAATGATTCATTTTAAGAAAATCTTAAGTGATTTTGGGAATCATTGCTTCCTGAGAAACTGGAGTAGAAGAAGTGGAACTTGTTGGCTCAGTTTTGCTAATTTTGTATGTGTATTACTAAAGAGCCTTGGTTTTTTTGGAAATGCAATGCCTGCACATGACTGAAAAAATTAAACAGTGAAAAGAATTAACAACAACAACCAAATCTTTCTCTAATTTTTGTAAGCTGCCACCAGCAGGCTCTTAATCTAAAGTAATGTCTTGCATAGCTCCCTAAGTTTAACAGCGGAATTTAACTGCCCCGACAGCAAGTATGGCCACACCTTCACAGAACCACAGAGTTATTTTTATAGAAATATTAAACTTGAAGCAAAACAGGACTCTGTCTTCATTTTTTTCTACATTCATTGGATTTTTTTTTTTTTTTTTAACTTTCAAGACAGGGATTCTCTGTGTAGCTTTGGTTGTCCTGGACTCACTTTGTAGACTAGGCTGGCCTCGAACTCATAGCGATCCTCCTGCCTCTGCCTCCCTGAGTGCTGGAATTAAATGCATGCACTATCACACTGGCTAGGATAAGTTTTTTCTTTGATTAACTAAGAATTACTTGTTTATGATATATATTATTTAAAGTATTATATTACTTAAGTATATGTCCTGGAAAACAAAACTCCCCAATTGTCTGGCCATTGTGTAGAACATTGATTATTATGGAGCTGTGGTGCCTGAAAGAGGCTCTCTTCTAGTTTCTTTGTCACACATGCCTTTTTTTTTTTTTAATTAATGAAAGAAAAGATAATTCAAGTAAAACCATTGATTTTCATGGTGACATAAAGAGCATAATAAGGAAGTGTAGTGTTATCCTGGATGTATGCTAAAATAGAAAAAGGCATTCAGTGACAAGTAAGTGTTATGCCAGATTCACGAGACCCTAAAAGACCACGAGGAGTCAAGTCCATTGCAAAACACATGAGGATCTTTTTATTACAAGCTATAGCTCCGGCTCATACCCTCCCTGCCAGAGCAGTTGAGAGCAGAAAGCCTCATGCTCAGTTTAGGTGGTTGATATGAAAATTCTGGTCCCTCATAGCATGCCCACAGGGAAATTCCTGCCTGGCAAGTGTCTATTGGTTGAAACACAAAAGGGGGGAAAAAAAAAAGAAACACAAAAGGGGATGTTGCATTTTGAACTGATTGGCTATAGGAGGGCCCACAAACCATTAATTGTCTGGCTTCCCTTGTTTGGCTGTCCTAGGGGTGAGGGGCCTGTTTCTTAGCAGGTATATCTCTAGTGGGCAGGAAAAGAATGCAGTAAGACTGGTTCTTCCCTGCAGGTGGCTGGACATGTCTCCACCTGGCTGGCCTTTGTTCAGGCTGTGCTTTAAACTTTAAACCAATACCCGCATCCAAAAAGCTAATTTTTAATTCTTTGTTCTGTCATAAGGGAGTCTGACTGAAGTATGGAATATAGGTACTGTGTTATGGGCTTATGACTTGTGACAAGTATACTATAGTCGTGTAGGGTGTTAACAGGAGAATGGGGAATAAGGATAGAGGTAACTTTGTACTGGCTTCACTCTTTAAAAATTGTGCATCTAAAGATGTATGAAAAGTTAAAAAATGTATTTAAAAATGTTTATCAAAAACAAAAAAATATGTTTTGGGAGAAAATACTGCCAACTCTACTATTATACTAAGATAGGAAAACATGATCTAAAATCATAAGCTTCAACACAGGAGGGAGGCAAAATTCCAAGATGGTGTCCCAACATCTGGTTAAGAGAATGAGCAGGGCCAGAGTGCAGCAGACAGAGAGCTGGAGTGCTTGGAAATAGTCATTCCTAAGAGCTGTGTGGAGAATTGTATCATGAGGTTGTTAAAACAGAGATGTATATACCTGCAGTCTCAGCACTAAGGAAGTATAGACACAGGGATGAGAAGGTCCTCCCACTGAGCAAGTATGGGGCTAGTTGGGGTTACATGAGACTCTTGTAAAGAAGCAATCAGCAGCAAGTTGAAGTTTTCAGGGGAGAGAGGAGGACTTAAAAGACCACAGAAAGGTGGAGGGACAAGTTTGTATTTAGGAAAGATAGAAAGTTGACTGGGAAGTGAAATGTAATTACAGTCTAGCTGTTGGTTCTGGGTGGATATTTTACCATAAAATTGTATAACAAAGACCTTTACTGGCTCCTGTCCTTGCTTGCCAAAGGAGAGGGAGAGAGGGACAGCCAGAGTAGGAGAAAGGGGGATAGGAGAGAAGGGGAGAGGGAGGAGAGACCATGTGGGAGCCTGCTCCTACATCCTGATTTTGTTGTTGTTGTTATTCCACATGGGTCTTTGGTAGTTGAAGCTAATTAATTGTTCATGCCAGAAAGACTGTGATTAGAGGTTGCATCGTTGAACCTAGCAGTAAACGTGCTTATCTCTGGTTTGGGAAGGAGAATTAGGACTGTGTTCCCTCCTGTGTATTTATAATGAAACCTGAACTTGAGTGGAAGTCCTAGTTACTGATTACTATAGGAATGTATTGCAATGTTCAACACAGTAAAGAAATACAAGAAAATACAACAGGACAGTTCAACATTGCGAGTGGTAAAATGCAGTAGGGCACAGAGCTTTTCTTGTAGGCATCAGAGGGAAGAAAGGCTTCTTTTACCTAAAATGTTCAGGAACAGCAGTTCCAGATGGAGCTTGGAGGAGGCTTTGAAAGGAAAAAAGTAGGAATGAGGGTTTGGGATCTTAAAGAAGCAGAGGAGTCTGAAAGAGAAGAAAAAGGAGAGTTGGAAGCATGTGCTTGTTCTTGGCTTGCAATGTGCTGGCATATCAAGGAGAGAATACAGGATGAAATCTGGAACCTTGGGTCTCCAGAGACAAGAGATGAGAATGCTGGTTAGTTTTGTAGATTGTTTTAAATGTGTTAGAGAATGTATGAATGAATGTTCTTTACAAACAAAGCTATAACAATAAAAACACGTGGATAACCTTGGAAATTACCATGCAGCCACTCTTTGAGAACTGACAGTAGAAAAAGTTAAGTATTTGTTTTGTGCTCACATCCAAGTTCTATGTTATGGCAACCAATTAGTGAAGGAGGATGCTTGGTGGAGATATTCCAGCTAGTAAATGAGGGAGAATTATAGACTCGGATGTCACTTTTGCAGCCTAATGAAGTAATAGATCACTGGACAGTGGTGACGCATCCCTGTAGTTCCAGAAGGCAGAGGCAGGCAGATCTTTGTGAGTTCGAGGTCTAGTCTACAGAGTGAGTTCTAGGACAGCCAAGGATATACAAAGAAACCCTGTCTCAAAAAACCAAACTGGAGTAGTGGGTAGGGATAATGGATCACAACAGTGATCACCTATGGCTGTTAACACAGCAAACAGATCACTGGACTTAGGGAGCATTTGAACACACACACACACAAAATTAAATCTGAATTTCATCAAGTATCTATATCCAACTACCAAAGAATAGAAGAACATGTTCTATTAGGGGAATGCAGTCAGCAAATGACAGACTGAGAAAGCAGAAACCCATTATCTAGGATATTCACCTGTAAATTGAGTTGAGGGAGAGAAAGGAAAAGAGAGGAAGAAACAGAGACTATTGTAGAAATTTGATGATCATTTTACTTTTTTATGTATTTATTTTTTGACATGAATTAACACGATGTTTGGGACTAATTTTAAAATCTGATCTCAGTGGATAAAACATTTGTGCCCCCCACCCTCAAGCCTGACAGACCTCACTTCAGTCTAAGAACTCTTGGTAGAAAGAGAGAACTGAGTCCCGAAAGTGGACCTCCGACCTCCAGATATGTACTGTGGCACCATGTGTGCTCCGCATGCTCATACTCTCTTACACCCACATCTGGATACACATACCTGCACACATGCAGGCACTTACACACAGATAGACACTTTTAAAATAAAATGTAAAATTTGAGATGAGAGGGAGTATGTATAAATGAAGTAAGATTAATCTGAAATTGATCATTGGTTCATTGGGCTGTAGTTACATAAAGTTTTGTTTTCTGTACTTTTTAATTTTTTTTCTTTTCACTTTCCTAAAAAGATTTTAAAACCATCTGAAAAAAGGTGGCTAATCAGGCACTTTATAAATGTACATTTCTTTGAGTGGCCCTAGGAAACGATTTTTTTTTTTCACTGAGCATAATGTTATATTTGTGTTGAATTTGTTCATTTTACTGCAGTCAATTATACATTGTATGGCTATACCTCATTGTGCTTACTCATTCTCCTATAGATTAATATTTAGGCTTTACCAGCAAATAGCATAAACACTAGCAAAGCTACCACAAACATCTCTTGGTAGACCTCAGACACTCTTTTCTTGAGGATTGCTGGCTTATAAGGCAAACATCCGTTTAGTTCTAAACATACTGACAAATAGTTTTTAAAAATGATTGTGTCATTTTGGTACTACTGGTAAGGTATGAGAACTTCAGCTTCTTTACATCCTCGCTAACACTTGAGATTTCAGTCCTTTCAATTTGAGATGTTGTGGTGGGTAGTTAGTTTTAAATTTGAATACTGTTGTTGCTTATTTATATGTTTACTTATTTCACTGAAAATTGAACCTAGGCCCTTGTGCATGGGAAGTTCTGTGTTCTACCACTAAGCTGCACACCCAGCCCTATATATTGCTTTTTCAAAATCAAATATTGTATTAGTGTTCTTGGGTATCATTGATGTTCTCTAGCTGGGCCACTTCCTTATAGCTCTTAAACTAAACTATTCCTCTTCTTTCTCAGTTGTTACAGGTAGCACTGATGGAATTGGAAAGTCGTATGCAGAAGAGGTACGTGATTTTCATGATGTTTTAAAAATTAGAAACATAGAATAATCTCATGCAATAATAGTTTTGATTCAAATTTATTACACTTATTTTGTTTTCTTTATTTTTAGACAGGGTCTTACTATGTAGCCCTGGCTAGCCTGGAACTCTCCATGTGGTCCAGGCTGGCCTCAAACTCCACAGAAATCCTCTGCCTCCTGGGCACTTTTTTTTTTTTAAAGATTTTTAATTTATTTGTATGTCTGTGTGTGTATGTGCACATGCCTGTGTGTGTGTCTGTTTATGCCACACAGAAAGTCAGAAGAGGGCATTGAATCCCCTGGAGCTGGAATTACAGACAGTTGTGAGCAGCTTTACATGGGTGCTAGGATATGAATTTGGGTCCTCTGCAAATTCACAGAACACTCTTAAATGCTGAGCCATCTCTCTAGCCCGCATTTATTTATTTGTGTATGTGTGTCTGTAGATGCACGCACACCACAACATCAAGGTAACGGGCAGAGGACAACTTGTGGGGACAGTCAAGTCTTTCATTCTAACATGTGGGTCCAGTGGATCGAATTCAAGTCATTAGGCTTGGTGGCAAAAGTATTTTTACCCACTGAGCCATCCTGCTGGCCCTGGTCATCATGCTAGGGAGGCCTCTACTACTGAGATATATTGTCTCAGCCCCTTAGAATGATGACACTTTGAGAAATGCAAGCCAGTTTTCATACAAAATTGAATTTGTCTCCTCATGATTAGGTCATGCTAAACATTTTTAACAGAAATGGCAATAAAAATGATATTAATCCTCCTGACCTCATCCTTTCAAGAGGCACAACACACCATGTACCCTATTATTGATGGTGTAAAGACAAATAATTCACTGAGATGTTTATTACAATTTATTATAAAAGTAAGAGAAAAAAAAGTAAGAGGCAATATGTGACATGATACTTTGGGATTCTATATACCTTATTTTCTAGCTAATTTTTAGCTCAAAGCTATTCACACCCATTGATTATTTTCCATTTTGCCTGAATTAGTTTACTATAATAGTTTAGTGATTTTCTAATACATCTCTTCCTCTGTATGCTAAGCTAGTTATATTTAACACATTGTCTAGCCCAGGCTGACCTCAAGCTCATGGCCATCCTTGCTCTAGAGTTACAGTCCTAAGCTACCATGCCTGGCTGGTATGTTTCTACAAACAACAGCTTTTCCTGTCCTTCCTCCTTTGTTAAAATGTGTTTCTCTCTCTCTCTCTCTCTCTCTCTCTCTGTCTCTCTCTAAGTATCAATATGGGCTAATGGATTCTTTAGTGTTTTTATAGCAGATTAATTTAACAAATTAACAGGCCTTGTTATTTTTATAAAAAATGATCTTTCACAGCTCATTTGCAATATTACGTGTTACTTAATAAAAGCTGACTTTAGGATTTACAACCGGGAATTAGTTTACTGAATCACTTTATACTTTATATCACCCAGAGTGCTGCTCATTTGTAAAGTTTCTGGTAGTTCCGAACAAAGTTTTAAGCCTGTTAATGTTCTTTCTCTCTGTACTTCTGTGTCTCTATGACAGGAACACATTGCTGTGAATGTTTTTTTTTTTTTTTTTTTTTTTTTACTCTGTGCAACATTACATAGTGTTGTATACATATGTATATATAAGATTCTTTTTTATATATATATAAGATTCTTTTCAAGAAATTATTTATTACTTATTAACAGTGGTTAATGTACTTTATCTTGGTTGCCCTTTAATTTTAATGCCAATGCTACTTATTACTGGGACAAAATACCCAACAAAAGCAACCCAAGGAAGGCTTAGTTTAGCTTCCAGTTCAAGGGTAGAGAAGTTATGGATATAAGACCTCAAGGCAGCTGATTATCTTATATCTCTAATCATGAATTAGCAATACATGTGCTCAGCTTTTTAACAATGATCCTGGGACACAGCCCATGGGATGAACTGCCCATGTTTAGTCTTCTCTCCTTAGTTAGACTTTTCTAGAGTCATTCTCATAGATACACTGGGAAGTGTGTTTCCATGGTGATTCTAAATCCAGTTGACAGTGACGATTAATCAGAAATTCCAAATACAAATTGTAAGATTGATAAAAGAACTGCTGACATTTTAGCTGTAGTTTCCCCCACTAATATCTGTTCTATGTATCTAGCCTATGACAACTTTTTAAATCCTAAATTGGATATTACCCAAGCTGAATCCATATAACAATGTAAAAAAGCCCACACCTTGTAGGTAGGCCTAAAATAAAAAGTAGAAGCCACCATTTTTCCAAATGGTTTAAGATTTAAATGCTTGGTTAGTTCTGGGAAATCTTTTTTGGTAAATGTTAATTTTGGATCACCAACTCAATAAATATGTTTGAATTGTCACCTAGTGAATTTCTTAAAATGGGAATACATCTAATTTATGTTTTATAATGAACTTCAGAGATGTGATTCAGATCTCTTATTGTTTTCAGTTAGCAAAGCGTGGAATGAAGATTGTCCTGATCAGCAGGTCCCAGGATAAACTGAATCAGGTTTCCAGCGACATCCGTGAGTTTTTATATTTTAAACTCAGATCATCAAACTAGTATAGCCAACCTAAGTTGTGTTTCAAGCAGTGCCTAGTAGCACATTTCTTTAGTGTTATGTAAATGTTGAAACTGCTTTTCATATTGCTAATAGCATGTTTTAAATTTCTAATTAAAAAGATTTTTGAGATAGCTTTGTTGTTCAGCCTTGAACTTGTTACATAGCAGATTGGCTTTGAACTTGGGATCCTCTTGTGTCGGCATCCTGAGTGCTAAGAGTATGTTGTTTTTGTTTTTGCTTTTTAATTTAGAAATTTTTATAACTCTTCAAAAAAACCTTCAGTTTCATCTAAAGAATTATTGTGATGTCATTTAATTACACGTTTAGTTCAGATAAGAGTTGAATTGACTATTTTACCAGATTCTACTAAAATAAGTTACTATTAAAAAAATATCCTAGAATACTTTGAATTTCAGTGTTTCTAAATGCCTGGTGCATGTGATTGAGATCCACTGGGACAGGAACCAGTGCATGTGACAGGGAAGCTGCTATGGTCTTCCGAACTAGTTAGTGATACTGAATTCTGTACCTGAACTCTGACATGCAAACTTAACTGATTGACTTAACTGAGCAGATAGACAACCAGTGCTGGTAGTTTTCTTGGTAAGGCAGTGTGCCGTCTAAGGTGAGCACATTTCTCAATGCGATATGTGATGCTTACATGGTTGTACTTGGTCCACTCAGGTGGCTCAATGGAATGAGTTGTGCTTGTCCCTGAACTTCTGCTAGGTTATCTGTAATGATGAGGTATTGTAAAAGGGAGACTTACTCCTTTAAAGCTGTATTGCTGGCTCTGAAAAAAAAAATGAGTTCTTTCAGAAATTGCTTTTCAGTTGGCATGACTAAGATTAAATGTAAAATACTCAAAAACTTGTAAGAAGTAAAAAGAAATTTGGTTTCTGGTTGTATCATGTGTGTTGAGTTTGTATGTGTGTGTCTTTAAAAGAGCTGAACCTGAAGCTAGAAATAGCATCTAGACAAGGAAGCTAAGAATCCAGTCTTAAGAAGACAAGGCAAGGACTGATAAATGAGTTGTACTTGTAGTTGGTTTAAGTTAAATTGGTTACAATGCCTGTTTCTAACTGATTCATGCGTTACTGACTTCTAAGAAACTAACAGAATTCCATTTAGACAGGAGAAAGCTTTTTTTGTCTTTTGAGGGTTATAACCCAATTATTTTTTTTATTTTTATTTTTAATTTAATCACAGGTTATATACTTTGTATCCCAGCCGTAGCCCTCTCCCTCATTCCCTCCCAATCCCACCATACCTCCCTCATCTCCTCCCTGCCCCTTTCCAAGTCCACTAAGAGGGGAAGACCTCCTCCCCTTCCATCTGATCCTAGCTTATCAGGTCTCTTCAGGACTGGCTGCCATGTCTTCTGTGGCCCAGCAAGGCTGTTCCTCCCTCAAGAGTGGAGGGTCAGTGTCGAAGAGCCAGCCATTGAGTTCATGTCAGAAATAGTCCCTGTTCCCCTTACTAGGGTACCCACTTGGATACTGAGCTACCATGGGCTATATCTGAGCAGGAGTTCTAGGTTATATCCATACATGGTCCTTGGTTGGAGAAACAGTCTCATAAAAGACCCCTGTGTCCTGATATATTTGGTCCTTGTGAAGCTCCTGTCCTCTCCAGGTCTTTCATATGATTTCCTTCACTCTGCCGAAGGTTTGGTTATGAGTCTTAATATCTGCTTTGCTACACTGCTAGGTAGGGTCTTTCAGAGGCCCTCTGTGGTAGGTTCCTGTCCTGTTACTTGTTTTCTCCTACATCCCATTTGTCTTTCTAAGTGAGGATTGATTATCTTACCCAAGGTCCTCTTGTTTATCTTCTTTAGGTATATAGATTTCAGTATGGTTATCCTATCTTATAGGTCTATATAAGTGAGTGTATATCATGTGTGTCTTTTTGCTTTTGGGATACTTCACTCATGATGATCGTTTCCAGGTCCTACCATTTGCCTGCAAATTTCATGATTTCCTTGTTTTTAATTGCTGAGTAGTATTCCAGTGTGTCAAAGTACCACAATTTCTGTACCCATTCCTCAACTGAAGGACATCCGGGTTGTTTCCGGGTTCTGGCTATTAGAATAAAGCTGCTACGAACATGGTTCAGCAAATGTCCTTGTTGTGTACTTGAGCATCTTTTGGATATATGCCTAGGAGTGGTATAGCTGGATCTTGAGGAATCACTGTTCCTAATTGTCTAAGAAAGTGCCAAATTGATTTCCAGAGTGGTTGTACAAGTTTGCATTCCCACCAGCAATGGAGGAGGGTTCTCCTTTCTCCACAACCTCTCCAGCATGTGTTGTGACTTGAGTTTTTGATCTTAGCCATTCTGGTGGGAGTAAGGTGAAATCTCAGGGTTGTTTTGATTTGCATCTCCCTGATGGCTAAGGACGTTGAGCATTTCTTTAAGTGTTTTCAGCCATTCTACAATCCTCTACAGAGAGTTCTCTGTTTAGCTCCATACCCCATTTTTTAATTGGATTACTTGATTTGTTGCTTTTGAACTTCTTGTGTTCTTTATATATACTGGATATTAGCCATCTGTCAGATGTAGGGTTGAAGATCCTTTCCCAGTCTGTAGGCTGTCGTTTTGTTTTGATGACAGTGTCTTCTTGCTTTACAGAAGCTTTTCAGTTCCTTGAGGTCCCATTTATTTATTGTTGCTCCTAGAGCCTGTGCTGTTGGTGTTCTGTTCAGGAAGTAGTCTCCTTTGCCGACGAGTTCTAGGCTCTTCCCAACTTTTTCTTCTAACCGATTTAATGTGTCTGGTTTTATGTTGAGGTCTTTGATCTACTTGGACTTTAGTTTTGTGCAGGATGATAAATATGGATCTATTTTCATTTTTCTACATGTAGACATTCAGTTGGACCAGCACCATTTGTTGAAGATGCTGTCTTTTTGCCATTGATTGGTTTTGGCTTCTTTATTAAAAAAAAAAAATCAAGTTTCCATAGGTGTGTGGGTTTATTTCTGGGTCTTCTATTCGGTTCCATTGATCCACTATTCTGTTTCTATG
>CM053748.1:36762737-36947534 GCA_028658305.1 Pachyuromys duprasi
GAGATATGGAGACAGTGGGCAGCCTTGCCTAGTCCCTGATTTCAATGGGATTGATTTAATTTTCTCTCCATTGAATTTGATGTTGGCTATAGGCTTGCTGTATATTGCCTTTACTATGTTTAGGTTTATGCCTTGTATCCCTGATCTCTCCAAGACTTTAAACATGAATGGATGTTGGATTTTGTTGAATGCTTTTTCAGCATCTAAGGAGATGATCATGTGGTTTTTCTCCTTCAGTTTGTTTATATGGTGGATCACAGTGATGGATTTTTGTATATTGAACCATCCTTGCATGCCTGGGATGAAGCCTACTTGGTCATGGTGGATGATATCTTTTATGTGTTCTTGGATTCGGTTTGCAAGTATTTTATTGAGTATTTTTGCATCAATGTTCATAAAAGAGATAGGTCTGAAGTTCTTTTTTTTGTTGTTGGGTCTTTGTGTGGTTTAGGTATCAAGGTGACTGTGGCTTCACAGGGGAGAAGACTATTATTAACATCTGTCTCTCATGGTCAGCCTTCCAAGGCGCTTTACTGTTCACTTCTTCACACATATCCTTTCCTTTGATTGAAGATCTCTGTGACAGCTGTGTGTTTTTTACTTTTCTCCAGATCTAGATAGTCTTGGTGAGCAGACTGTACATAAGACTTTGCTTTAGGTGCTGAGGGTGGAACCCAGGACCACATGAAGGCTAAGTACTTTTGCTGGTTATACCTTAGCCCCAAAGCCAGTTTTAGTTGGAGGCTCCCAATATTAAGCATGTGGAGTTCAAACAATAACTTATTTTTGAACTTTACTGTGAGCACAAATTTTTACAAACTGAACACTTAATGTATAGATTCCAGTAGATCTTTTGGCATTTTTATGTTTAAGATTTCGGCTATGTAAATGTGGTTCTGTCCAACCAAGATACTGTTTTGCAGTTTTTGCTGAAGCGTGACTTTGAATTAAGATACGACACCAGTGAGCCTGAGATAGTCACACGTGAGGGGAGGAATGTAACCTAGTGCTTGGGTCTTGGTTCTGTCTTATTCTTGAGCACTGAGCAGTTACAGATTGATAACTCTCAGAGTGGTGGGAATGCTATGCTTGGTATATATAGAAATTCAGTATTAATGAAAGCGATTGCTAGTTGCTGCAAATAAATGTTCATAATCAGAAAATGTGATCTTTGATTAGATGTAATGTTGGATCTTTGAAATGTTGATAGGAGTGAATTTGCAATTTCCTTGATAGCCAGGAAGGCTTACAAAATGTGCCAGCTTGTGTAGAATTTGAGTAAGTCCGGAGATACAAGTTGATAATGTTTGAGAATTTGGTTAATTTACAATTTGAAGTAACATGAATACTGGGCAAAATGTGATTCTGCCCTGATATATTCGTGGAAGAAAAGACATTCATTGAATTGACCTTTAATTAAATGGACTATTTTTTTTCTAGGCAAAATATGCATAAATAGAAGTTATAGCAGCAGACCTTGTCATAAGCTGATGAAATACACATACATTACAGGGAATCTATAAATAGGGTAAGGTTTTGAGATAGAGCTTCATGTATTTCAAGCTGCTCTTGTACTCCATATATAGTTAAGGACAACATGAAGCTGATCCTCCTGAGTGCTAGGATTACTGTTCATTCTTACACCCATTTAAAGTGGTTCTAGTAATTGAACGAGGGGCTTAGGATATGTTAGCTAAATACTCTACCAGTTGAGCTGCATTCCTAGCCCTGTGACAAGCTTTAAGATGGCTCTGATTCTATAACCTCATCTCTACTGCAGACCTTCTACAAATGAAAATTTCCTTGCTTTCCAGTGAACAGAGGAATAAGATTAAGGTTAAAAGTGTCCATTTTCCCTTTTTGTCCTTATCTGTGATTAAATCAGTACAACTAAGATGTATATTTGACATAAGTTTGTTTTTAAATAAAAAAAACCATTTACTCTTTTGTGTGTGTGTGTACATGTGTGTACATGTGTGTACATGTGCCATGGTAGGTGTATGGAGGTACAGGGATAACCTGAAGGGAATCAGTTCTTACCCACCACTCTGTGGGCTCCTGTCATCAGGCTTGGTGCCACACACCTCTATCTGCCAAGCAGTCTTGATAGCTCTACATCATTACAACTATTAAAAATATTTCTCTTACATCAATTAGTTAATGAATTTGGTGTGTGCATGTGAGGAAATCCGAGGCCAACATGTAGGAGTCGGTACTTCTTCCACCATGTGCGTTCCAGAGATCAAACTCAGGCCATCAGTCCTGACAGCAGTGTCCTTGCCTGCCGAGTCATCTCAGCATAGTTCCAGCGTTCTCTGCAGTAACAGTATCATTAACTTGATGCCTTATTACATGTAGCCCATTTATAGAGGGCAACAACAGGCAGTAGGGAGCACGGGAAGCCCTTGGTGTTTTATGTTTAGTAGAAGCCCACGTGTTAAGAGAAAGAGGAAGTACATATGCCCGAGAGTTGTATTTCTTAAGTCACCTCTACAGTGCCAGGAATATTCAGTTCAAGGGTAGGAATCAGATCCATCCATTTTGTCTCCACATGTTTTGTCCGTAGTACTTACAGCTGTGGCAGTACCTTCTTTCCTGAATCTAATGTGTCAGCTTTCTGGCTTTCCGGAAAGTAGAGTTCTATGCTACCTCCAAGACTGATTCTTTACAAGTCTCTCAGCATTGGATCCCACATATGGGAGTAAAAATCTCTTTTCTTTACTGGTGGGCTTGTCACACTGAATTGAGATTTGACACTAAATGAATGTTTCTGGCATGGTCATGGTTATAAATTTGTTCTAGTTAATTATGTTCCGGTAGGGAGGAAGATAGATTCCTACTAACCAATGTAGATAACTAAGCTGCCATGTGAAGTAAAATAGCTCAGTAGAGATGTATTATGCCTTAGTTGGTTATTGTTCTTGTTGGCTTTGCAGACCAAGCAAGCCAGTGAATGTTTTTTTCTACACAATCCAATCTGCTTTATGCCACACACTGATTTATGTTTATGTCTCAGTGTCACTGCATAACAATCCACCTTACATTTAACTGTGGTAAAGCAGCCACTGTTCAGATGATGGTTAAGTGCTACTTAGAATTTGGCCAGCACTGAGGTAGATAATTCTTTTGTTCTTCATGCTGTTGTAGTCACTCAGTGATGTACAGCTGGTACATGCTCTAGTATGGAAAAGATAGCTTCCTTCACAGGTCTGGTGCCATGGCAAGATGTTGTGTGAAGGCAGGACTTACTCTGGACTGTTGTTACTTGGTTAACTGAGTAGTTGGATTTCTTGATTTCTTATATAGTATTTTACCTCAGAGTGCATGCTTCAGGAGAACCAGGCAGACATACCTGTCTTTTTATGTCCTAGTCTTGAGATGCATATCGTTACCATATTCTGTTCATCAAAGCAGTCTCCAGACCAGACTTTTCCCCTCTACACTTCTCCTTACTGCTAGGAGCAGGGCAGGGCGGGAGGAGAGGGTCAACTCTGGGGTCTCATTCACAAGTAGAATATGCACTACTGCTTAGCTATGCGAAACCTTTTTTCTTTCTGAAATCTTGGTTCTTTATTTCCAGGTTTCATACATGTTGTGTGGAGTGCACACTGCTCGCCCTGCCCACCGTGCAGCTGTGCTCCCACCCTTCCGCGCCTCTGCGGGTGCTGCTGGGCTCCGCTTGAGGCTGAGTAACTTCCTTGTAGCGTGGACGACTGTCAGGAAGCGCCATCCACACTTGAAATTACAACCTGCTAGTGTCTGAAAGCTATACTATAGGGTCCCAAAGAGTATTTGTGCTGAATTAGAGGTGAGCTAGAGGAACAAAACACACATAGCTTTCAATTCAGCTTGCCAAAGTATAGCTAGCTACCCTGAGAATTAGTGAAAACAAACAAACAAAAAATTGAATAATAAAACAGTAAATTTTGTTCATTAGCTCCATTTGGTCTTGTAAAGTGTTTGACTTTGGGATACCCGGTCTTTTAAATATTGACTTAGTTTCTTGGTATTGTCTAGTTGATAGTCTGTTCTTGGTGCCAGTGTTGTGTTATACTGGGTAGAAAAACTGATCTAGGAGTTCATTCTCCGCAGCATCAAGCATAGCCAACAGTACTGATTCATCTTTTACTAGTAATATTTTTTAACACACACATAATATATATTGAATTGTCTGTATTGTATATATGTCTGTGTTTGTGGGAGTGGTGGTGCAGAGGAGGTATTGAACCCTCTGGAGTTGCGAGTTTACAGGTGGTTGTAAGCAGCCTAACATGGATGCTGAGAACTGAATTGTGATCCTTGGAAATAATAATGTTGTATCCACTGAGCCATTTCTCATGTTTCTTCCTTGGAACTCAGTTTTTTTTTTTTTAAACCTCTGGCATGTGGTTATGGCTATTAGATAAGCTTAGGGAAAGTAGGACCATTTAACTTTAAATTTTATTATTGTAATTAGCATGGTAGGGTTGAATATAATGTAGAACAAATCAGTTTGATTTGGTCGGTGGTTATCCTGAGGGCACGGCCCTTATTATGGATTCAAAAGATTGAGAAAACTCTAGAGACTTCTATAAAGTGTATTTTTAAATTGTTGTCATATAACAAGAGTACTTTATCTTTAGAGACAAAGCTTAGGAAATGTTTTATTTGCAGTTTGTCGTCATTGTAAAGGATCATGGATGTTTTATCCATCTTCAGAAGTGTGGTGTATCAAATTGTATTCATTATTAACTACACCTTGCTTACATATAATTGAGTAGCATGTTGACCATTTCTCATTGATTTAATAGAGCAGCTCCCAGCAGAGCAGAGCTAAAAAGAAGTATGGAGAATGCACAGCATATGTGGGTATCCTGCTCAGTGGTGCTACCTGATGCCTGTCTAGGAAGGACCATATTTTTTGGTGTAAAATGTATTGTTACAAATGATTTTAACTTTTAAAATTAGTTTACTTATTCATTTTACATCCTGTTGTAGTCTTCTCCCTCTTCTCCTCCCAGTGCCATCCTTCCTCTTCCTCCCCTCCTCCTTTCCCCTCCTCCCTCCCCCAATCAACCCACTGCAGCTCATCAAGTCACATCAGGACTGAGCACAACCTCCTCTCCTGTGGCCAGGGGAAAGTGATCAAAAGCAGGCAACAGAGTCTATCTCAGAGACAAACCCTGCTCCCCTTACTAGGGAACACACCCGAAGGTCTAGTCTATACATGGTCCTTGGTTGGTGCTTCAGTCTCTCCAAGCCCTTCTAGGCCCTGGTTAGTGACTCTGTTGGTATTCTTATGGAGCTCTTGTTATCTCCAGGTCCTTCTGTCCTTTCCCCCACTTTTCCACAAGACTCCCTATGCTTTGTCTAATGTTTGGCTGTGAGTTTCACATTTGTTTCAATCAGCTGTTGAGTGGAGCCTCTCAGAGAACAGTTATGCTAGGCTCCTGTCTGCTAGCATAGCAGAGTATTAATAATGTCAGGGGTTGGCTCTCACCCATGGCGTGAGTCTCAGGTTGGGCCAGACATTGATCGGACATTCCCTCCATCACTACTCTATCTTTAATCCCTGCACAGCTTGTAGGCAGGGTAAATTTAGGGTCGAAATTTTTGTGGGTGGGTTGATGTTCTCCTCCCCGTACTAGGAGCCCCATCTAGTTAGAGGGTGTCCTCTTCAGTCTCCATGACCCCTACTAGAGTCGCCCCCCGCCCCCACCCCATATCCTCCCAGGAGCCTATCCTGACCTAGGTCTCCAGCTTGTCACAGAGATGCCCCTGCTCATGGTTTCCCTTCTCTTTGTGGGCCCTCTGTTCTCCTGCCCTCACTCTTCCCAGTCTGGTCTCCACCTTCATTTCTCTCAGCGCTCTCCCTCCTGCCTTGTTCCCTCTCTTCAACCGCTTCCACTGTCTAGTCTATTTCCCCTTCTGAATGAGATTTAAGCATCATCCTTTGGGTTCTTCTTGTTACTTCTTTGGGTCTGTGAATTATAGTATGGTTATCTTGTACTATGACTAAAATCTACTTATAAGTTAGTACATACCATGTGTCTCTCTGGGTCTGGGTTACCCCACTCAGGGTGAACTTTTCTAGTTCCATCATTTGCCTGCAAATTTCATTATTTCCTTGTTTTTAATAACTGAGTAGTATTCCATTGTGTAAATGTACCACAATTTCTGTATCCGTTCTTTGGTCGAGGGTCATCTAGGCTGTTTGTAGCTTCTGACTATTATGAATAAAGCTGCTACATAGTTGAGGAAGTGTCCTTGTTTCATGGTATAGCATCTTTTGGGTATACGCCCAGGAGTAGTATAGCTGGGTCTTGAGGTAGAGCTATTTCCAATAGTCTGAGGAAGTGCCAGATTGATTTTCAAAGTGACTGTACAAGTTTGTACTCTTGTGGGAGGAGTGTTCCCCTTTCTCCACATCCTTGCCAGCATGTGCTGTCACTTGAGTTTTTGATCTTAGCCATTCTAACTGATGTAAGATTGAATCTCAGAGTCATTTTGATACACATTTCCCTGGTGAGTAGGGATGTTGAGTATTTTTTTAAGTGCTTCTCAGTCATTTCAGATTCCTTTGTTGATAATTCTCTGTTTAGCTCTATACTCTATTTTTAATTGGGTTATTTGGTGTTTGATTTCCTGAGTTCTTTATATCCTTTGTTGGATGTAGGGTTGGTGAAGATCTTTCCCCAATCTGTAGACTGCTGTTTCATTCTACTTAATTTGAGGCACACATTTGTAAAGATATTTTAAAAACATGAAGAGTTGCTAGGAAACTAGTTATATCAAAATATAAGTCATAGGTGGCCAAGGCTAGAAATAGCTATGGGCCTAGTTAAGAGGGACAGAATTAAAAGAAAACACAGCTGCAAGAAACAAGTGTTGTTAGGAAATTTAACTTCTTCAGAAACAAACTTTTAAAAAATATTCAACACCAAGAGGCAGAAATCAGCACAGCAGCTCAAAAACATTTACAAACTGTTTTGGAAAGGAGTGTTCTGGAGAAATCAAGAGCCTTTGTTTGTCAGGGTGGAGAATGAAGAGACAGGACAGTAATTTATATTGTCATAGGTCAGTATTCCCTGCAACAAGTGGTTCCAGGCTATTTAATTTCAGTGTGTTACACCCAAATTGTACATGAATTTAAACAAGTTAACACTTTCAATTTTGCCTTAAAGTTTATTAACTTTGTGTTGTGTTGCTATAAGCTGGTACATATGACACGGTGAATTTGCCATCCTAGTTGGAGTTTTCTTTATGAACCTTAATCTTTAGAATTTGTCCACATAAAACAAAGATATTTCATTACTTAACTATGAGTGTGTGCTGAATTTTATAGTGAACTTAAGAACCATAGAGATTATTTTTCAGTTGACATTACAGAGCAACAGAATCCTCTTTGGCACCAACTTTGTCTAACAGAAGGTATTAAACAGGTAAAGTTACGCACTTTAAATAATTTGTGGCACTGAGGTTTAGAGTCAGCTGATAAATTAGAAATGTGATGGTTTATCCCTATAATCCCAGCACTCAGAGGCGGATGCAGGAGGACCAGGGCTTCAAGGCCAGCCTGGGTTACACAGTAGGTTTAAGGCACGCAAGCTCGTCCGATCCTATAAGGAATGACTTTTCAGAAATTACAAGCCCACTTCAAGCATCGGAATCGTTGCCTGTTTCTCATAGTTCTCATTTTCTTTTATTAGCTCGAAGTGACTACATAACTAGTTTCTGTAAATGATTCAGATTTTATTTCACAGTTAAAGAAGCTAGTAATTTGAATTTCAACCCCCTGGATTAAAATCTATGAATTCACTCTTTGCTTATCATGTTCTTTGCTCTTGGTTTCATTTTTTCCTGCCTGTGATTCTAATTAACTGTATGCTTTTAATTATTTCATCACTTAGTTTATTAGGTGTAAATATTGTTCACTTTGAAAGTTGTATACATTATTTCAATAAGGAGTCTCAGATCAACCCTTTCACTCCCTTACCTAGATTGCCTTCAGTATTTTTTTGTAGGTGGTTTTGTAAAATTCTGTATCTTTTGAAAGGCATTTTTTAATCTGGCTATAAAATTCTAGCTTGACAGGGATGTGGTTTTGGTTTTCTTTTTCATTCCTTGTGTTATCTTACTTTGTTTCTAACAACTTAAACAACCCCTGCTGTCTGTCATTCTCACTGTTGTACACAGTGGTGTGTAGAAACCTCTACTCCCTTTCCTTTCTTTAAAGATTCCTTGTAAATGGTTTACTTTTTGTAGTTTCATCCTCTTAGTGTGTTTTTCTTTCTGTTTGTTTTTGTCTGCACTTTGTTAAGCAAGGTGGAACCTTAGTTCTTTAAATGTTTTTTATTTCATAAGTTTTCATTGGTGCCATATTTATTATTTTACTTGTTTTCCCCCTGATTTGTTTTCAGCTACTACTATTGATATGAATTTACATTCATGCATTTTCTTACAGTTTCTAATCTGTTTTTACAACTTTTTAGTACAGACATTGTATTTTTTCCTCTGTACATCAATTTTATTTTATAATTTTAATAGATTATTTTATCTTTATTTCTTCTTAAATGTTTATCTACTTTCTTAAATATATAAAATATCTGTAATGCCTTTTAATATTTAGTGTACTGGTTCCTCAGTTTAAGAGGGTAGCTAGTCTCTGAGTTTCTGTTCTCTTCTTCACTACTGAGAAGAATCTCTCCAGACTATAGTGAGGACAGTTGTAGGACTCAACCATTTTTTTTTAAATTTCTCTAAGGGAGTACTATTTTGTGTTGTTCGTTATAGATATGAAAATCATTGCTTCATGTATTTCAAATTTTTCAGTTTGAAGATGAGGGAGGGATGGGAAGAGTGGGAGGGAATGAGGGAGGGGCTACGGCTGGGATACAAAGTACATAACCTGTGATTAATATAAAAACAAATAAATTACTTAAAAAAAAAGAAAAAAGCTATTGGAGGCAGCAGATATATCTATCTTCTTTCCTCTTTTAACTATTCATAGATTTTTCTGGTAAATACAATTTTTGTTTTATACAGGACTCTAAATGGCTTGGTTTACATTAGATTCTAAAGAGAAGGCCCTAGGCCCACATGTTTGCAGCAGGCTTGACCTTGCTTAGAGGAAAGTGGGCTTTTCTCAAGTGTTATGTTGCTGACTGTGGTGCTCTTGTAGAATGCATTGGCGTATTAACTTTGCACGTAAAGATGCTTTGCTGTTTAGTTATGTTCTAATTTTGGCACACATGTTCTACTTGTCTAAGCTAGTATGAGACCCTGTTGTAAATCTGCCCAAGTGGTCAATCTCACCAAAGGTAGCTTATTTCAGCTTCATTAATGTTTGTTACCAGTCGTTTACTCATGTAGAGAACAACATCTGTAATATGGGTGGGTATTTTGTTAGAATTGTGCATACCTACCAATTAGTTGGCCTAGCCAAATTAGAGTGTGCTGGTTTGCATTTCCAATTAAGTCAGCTGCTTGAATGTTGCTCTTCTACAGCTGGCATGAGGCATGTGGGAGTGCCCTGTACCATGGCCAGACACTAGCTGTACCTCTTAATTAAAATGTTTGCCTCTGTTTCTGTAAAGCAGTAAGTGGTCTTTGCAATTGAATTATTGATGGTTCTGTGACTTTCATATAAAAAGGCCCTGTTTTGGGGGGTTGGGAAATATAGTACCAAGGTAATCTGAAGTGAGTGTGCATCATTTAAGTGAATAGTTGGTGTTTCTCCTCCTACATGTAGGCTGTTGGTTGTTGCCCTCAGTGGATAAATGTAATTGTACAGTTTCTACCTAAAAAGAGTTTGTAGAAAGGCATGCTTGAAATGTTTATAGTATGTAGTAGTTTTATGTGGGACCTGTGTAATTTTTCATCAGAAAGAGAAAGAACTTTGAAACTTTTATGGGAATGTGTCACTTTAAAATGAAATTATATATGTTCTTGTCAATTACCAGTTATTCTGGTAGCCCCATTTCCCCCATTACTAATTAAATGTAATTTTTATTAGATAATAGTCTTAAAATCAGTTATGGAGGTAAATGACCTAGTCCAGTAGTGCAATACTATAAACAAAGAGATGAATCCACTAAAGCCACAAGAACCATTCACACATTTTGATCTGCTTAGTTCCTACTCATTTATAAAAACAGTTACTACTGAGCAGTACAAATAGGGAGCAAACTTGCGCTGTGCTTCCCTTCCATTTAAAACCATAGAGATGTCTAATCTAATGCTAAATCACTGAGGCGTCCGAAAAAAATGTGAAGCCACATATAAGTATATCCCCATTGTGGAATATTCAATTGTATACATTTAGTTTGGGAAACATACTCTTCCCATGATTTAAAATGTGGAATGTTCCATTATGAACATTTATTTTGGGAAACATATGCTTCACATGATTTAAAATGCTTTTCAAAATTGTTGTTTGTATGAGTATGCACACACATGGAGGGCAGAGGATGACTTGGGGGCATTGGTCTCTTCACCATGTGGGTTCCAACATCAACCTCAGGATATCAGATCTGGCAGTCAGCCTGTATCTGCTGAACCATTTGGTTAGCACCTCCTCATACACTTTTTAAAAATCTCTGTTAGGAACTTCTGATAGGGTAATTTATTTTATATATCCAGAAACCAAGTCGGAAAGACCAAGTTAGTGTCAGAAGTAGGCAGAGTTCTCCATTTTGTGCTTCCTATTACTCAGTGTAGTTAAATAAACTGAAAATATGGTATCTGGATAACTGGTAACTTCTGCAAGGTGCAGTCCAAAATGAGCATCAAGAGGAGAAATGAAGCCTGACTTGCTTGTGACAGTATCATTGCATCCTTAAGAGACAGACATATCCTCATTAGAATGGATTGCTTTGTCCTGCCTTGTTATTTTGAATTAGTAAAGACAGCTTTCTATCCATTACACTTTTGGTAAAAGCATATGGTCTTGCACAAGCTTTTGCATCACTTCTTAATTTGTAGTGAAATGAACATCTATGTTTTAAGCCTTAAAAAACAACTGTGAAGACATAGACCTGTACAAATCACCCAGGACCACTTAGCAGGCTGTACAGCTGAGCTTCAGTCACAGACCATCTAGCTCCAGGTCTAGTTTTCCTGTTTTTGATAGTTCTTAAGTCTTCCAAACCTCCAGTTTGTGGTGTTAATTTAGAATCCAAAAGCTCATTTAGTACATACTTTGTTTTCTAACCTTGTCATTTAAATCAGAGCTTTTGATTCTGGGTTCAGAATTGATAGGTGATACTGCTCTCACTAATCTTGCTAGAAAGTCTTTATTAATCTCTGTGTACCATTTAGTAATGGTTGTAAAAGTAGATGTTTGACCAGCAATATGGGGACACTGTCCCTCTGCATCTCTTACTCCAATACGGTTGGTCACTTTATTTGATCAATTTTACCTGCCGTTCGTGGATACTGAATTAAAGGTTGAACCCTCTGTGTACTATGCTTTTCCCTGTCGGTCCTGTAGCTCTGACATAGTAATGTAGTTATTTTTTTCTGGCCTTTCATGCTTTTCATACTTTTTCATAAGTACTCTTATGTATTGGGCACTGTGGCCTTTGTTATGTAACATAAGGGTTACTTGAATTTAAGCACCTTAGTATCAGAACAGTTAGTCAGATTATCAAAACTAAAGAACTAAGGGTTAAGGAGCATATACATCATAAATGTGCTAGACAGAGGTCTGAGTCATGACCCAGGCAGGATAGAGCCTGATGACTTGTGGTTTTATTAGGCCACTCACATGCTATACAGTGTAAAACTTTAGAACTTTATTTCTGAAACTCTGTACACAATGTATTCTGACTGATCTTTTTAGTGGGTAAGTGACCCTCAGTCAAGTGGATTCTCTGCTGAGGGCGCTGTATTGAGTTTCATATCACATAAATTTTAATTTACATCTGAAAAATGGCCTGTTGCAGTGAAGTTCAGAAGTTGTTGTTATGGATAGTTCCCCATATCTTTGTCTTGCTTCCTTTTGTCAGAGATCTATTTTTCCTCTACATGTGTCCGTGTATATCTTACCTTTCACTTTCCTCAGAAAAAGACATGTAATATGCCTCTTGAGCCTTCTGTTGGTATCTCAGTCATATCTCATGCTTGGTTCCTTGGGGTCTTGTTTATATTAGCAGTCTTTTGCTGTATCCTTAACTAATACGTGGTAGATGGCTTACCATTTGTTTTAAAAATGGTAAGAGAATTTTATTTCATCACATAAATTTTAATTTACATTTTTCTCTTGAAAATGTAAAGATCTTAAATTTCTGGGTGGGCCCAACATTCCTGCAGGGTGACTATCAGCTATGACAAAGTTGTCCTTCAAATGGGATACATCAGGTTTCCTGTAGCTCCTTATACCTAATGTTGCTTGGGCCCTGATGACACTGAATTTCTCTTGGCACACATAGAAAGAAATTCAGCATTGTTTATACGGCAGTGTAGAGCATTTGCATGGCACAAACATTTTGGGGGATTTACCTTATTTTCAGTGAGATGTGTTTCTTCTGTTATTGGACTTGGGACTCACTACCTGTGCTCCTAGTCAGGTCTAACCATCTATCTTTAATAAACCAATCAAAAGAACCAAATTAAAAGTGGAAAGCAGAAAAAGGGTTTTTGTTTTTTTTTTCCCAGTATGGGTACATTGGAAAATGTGATCAAGAAATCCGTTAAGTTCCCCAAGTCCGTAAATAAGATAAAAGTTTAAATAGAGGGACAAAGATCTACACATGTAACCTAAGCAGGCCTGTCAAGGTGTGGCCCCACCCATCTCTGACCCATCATTATCTGCATTTCAGTCTCATCCTGTATGGTGATTTGGACAGTTGTTAGAACTGTGTAAAATCTCTTTCAGGGAGACAAGTTCCCCCATGGCTTGGGCCCTTTCTTTATCTTATCATGACATTCCTGAGAAGATTGCCATTTATTTGGGTTCCATTACTTCAATAGTCTGAGAGTCAAACTTGGTTATACTTCTGGTAGGGTATGTTAATATAGTATACACATTCTCCATTAGGTTTGCTTTTGTGTCATAATAGAAACATTCTTGTAAATGGTAATACACACACCCTATTCACTTAGAATATAGGAGACCTGTGGAATACATATGTGTGGGTCACTGAATAGTTGTGGATGATAGCCTTTTCCCAGATATCACTCCTGCTGACTTCCTCAAGTCCAATGGCTGCCTTAGTTTCTGATATTAAAATTTAACTGCAGTATCTTTGAACTTCATAATACATTGCGTGATGCAGTAGTTTTTATCTTGAAGTTTGGCCTCAACAAGAATTACATTTCTGAAATTTTCTGTATTTTCACAAGTTGTTAGAACTGTTTGAAATCTCTTTCAGGGAGACAGTTTCCCCAATGGCTTGTGCCCTTTCTTTCTCTCACCATTTGATTCCTGAGAAGATTGCCATTTCTTTGGGTTCCATTACCTCAGTAGTTTGTTTTATTCGCTTTACAGATAGTCCATAATTTAGTTAGATTTCTTTTTGCTGACATTTGAGTTCATTCTAATTTGATACTGTTAACAGCAACAATCTTATGGTTAGGAACAACATGTTCAGTTCTATTGGATCTTAGTTCACCTAAGAGTGGACTCATGTTCTTGAAGTGTAGTGGCAGCATCCTTCTTATGAATGTGGTGCTGCTGTATCTCTCAGATTATTTGTACACAGGTAACAAATGTAGTGGTTAAGATTATGCCGTGCAAGAACAGCAACGGGGCTGGAATTGGCTCCTGTACCTTAAATCTCTCTGTGTACAGTCACTTTAAAAGCAGGATCAGATGCAACAGTGATATCTGGGTCCATTTCCATGCCATAACTTCTGGTACTTTTTGTGAATTTCAAACCCATCAGGATATAGATATTTCAAAAGCTCACAGCCAGACTTTTTACATATCTGCTTAAAATTTTTACCCTATAAAGTTCCTGTGAGTTGGTTCACTGGGATGCTTTTGTTTGGTGTGCTTCCAAGTGCTGAATCAGCAAGGGATCTTAAAAGTACATCTTAAAGAGTATATTAATAATACAAGAGACAGAATATGGTCACATTGCTGCATTAACTGGAAAATTAACCATTCTTTAATCCCCCTTCTCCCATTCTGTTTTACACTTAAAAGTTTATTCTTGTATATGTCATAGAACAGATGTGTGGTGATAGGAGTCACAATGTACATCTTAAACAAATGATGGGTTACAATATTTTTGTTATTTTGGCAGGGCATTGCTTTCTTTACAGCGACCATTCTGCTAGGTCTGAAGGAAAACTCCAAGCACTCCAAAATGGTAGGCCCACTGACTTAGTTCAAAAATGACAGTCTTAGCTCTACTCACACTAAGCTATAGAATTGCTGGTGAATACTTTCACCATTCCTCAGGAACCTGTGAAGCAGTTTCAGTTTTAGTCTGCCAGGAAAAGCCACTTGCCTATCTCTTTTTTCCTCTAGCAGATGAGGTATCTGGCTCCCTACTGATATGTATCTCTGGTGCTTACCAAAGCCAGTGTAGTCTACGTACTTGTCAGGTCTCTGCTCACATGTACTTGCTATACATTTCAAAGCCTTCCCTAGTGTCCTGGCCCTTCTCACATTCTCCTATACCATAAACTCACAGGCTGCTCCAGTTCAAAGCCTTTTCTCCTTGCAACTTCCCATCCTCCTTATAACTTGTATGATCCTCCTCTCCACTATTTGTTTTCTATTCTCTCTTCTCTCGCAGGTAGTCCTGGCCATGTCCAGTCTGCTGCTGCTGCCTGAGCTGCACTACCCTGGCTCCAGGAATTGTTCGGCTGGACTCCACTGGGAGATCCACTGAATAGGGGTTTCAATGTTGAGAAAGCTGTCCCAGAGGTCCCTAATGTTTCCCACAGCAGGGAGAGGGACCAGATGTCTGGCTGCTTGCTTAGAACCCCCCCCCCCCTCACCCGCAATGTGGGGCTCTGTATGCACTCTCTTTCAAAGAAGAAGAAGAAGTACTCACTTGAAGGGTGGTGCACAAAGCACAGAGGGCACGTGAACTCACTTGCAGGAGTAAGTGGTAAGCTCAGAGAGCCCACAGTTTTCTACTCTCAGGATTTGGGTCCCTTATTTGGCAGGTAAGGGTAAGGAGGTGCCTGTACCTGGGGTTATGTGTTCCCCACCGCTGCACTCCCTGCAGCGGCATGAGGGTGCAGCCAATAGTTTGCCAGTCTCAGACCCCAGAGGCGACCATGGGGGTTGGGGTACTAGATTCTGTCCCAACTCATGGGTTGTCACCTTTGGCCTGGGAAGCCTCAAAGTCATTGCTCTAGCCAAAATCATACAATGGAAAAAGGGTATCTTCTTCAACAAATGGTGCTGGTCTAAGTGAATGTCTACATGTAGGAAAATGAAAATTGAGCCATATTTATCACCCTGCACAAAACTAAAGTCTAAGTGGATCAAGGACCTCAACATAAATCCAGACACACTAAGTCTGTTAGAAGAAAAAGTGGGGAAGAGCCTTGACCTGAATGGCACAAGAGACAACTTTCTGAACAAAACACCAGTAGCACAGGCTCTAAGATGAACAATCAATAAATGGGACCTCATGAAACTGAAAAGCTTCTGTAAAGCAAAGAATACTATCATCAGAACAAAATGACAGCCCATATATAGGGTTGATCTTCAACAACTCTATATCTGATAGGGGGCTAATATCCAGAATATATAAAGAACTTAAGAAGTTAAACACCAACAAATCAAGTAATTCAGTTACGAAATGGGGTACAATGCTAAACAGAGACTTCTCAATATAGGAACATTGAATGGCAGAGAAAAACTTAAAGAAATGCTCAATGTCCATAGTCATAAGGGAGATGCAAATCAAAACGACCCTGAGATTTCACCTTACACCCATCAGAATGGCTAAGATTAAAAACTCAAGTGACAACACATGCTGGAGAGGATGTGGAGAAAGGGAAACTCTCCTCCATTGCTGGTGGAAATGTAAACTTGTACAACCACTTTGGAAATCAATCTGGCTCTCTCTCTCAGACAATTAGGAACAGTGATTTCTCAAGATCCATCTATACCACTCCTAGGCATATACCTAAAATATTCTCAAGTACACAACAAGGACATTTGTTCACCCACGTTCGTAGCAGCTTTATTCATAATAGCTAGAAGCTGGAAACAATCTAGATGTCCCTCAATGGAGGAATGAATGCAGAAATTGTGGTACACTTATGCAATGGAATACTACTTGGTTATTAAAAACAAGGAAATGATGAAATTGTCAGGCAAATGGTGGGAACTAGAAAAGATCATCGTGAGTGAAGTAACCCAGAAACAGAAAGACACGTGGTATATACTCATTTAAAAGTGGATATTAGCCATATAGTATAGGATAAACATACTAAAATCTATACTCCTAAAGAAGCTAAACAACAAGGAAGACCTTAGGGAAGATGCTCAATCCTCATTCAGAAGGACAAAAGTGATAGACGTTGGAAGCAGGAGAAGACAGGGAACAGGACAGAATCCTTCCACAGACAGCCTCTAAAAGAGTCTACTGATCGAGGTATCAAAGCAGAGGCTGAGACTCATAGCCAAACTTTGGGCAGAGTGCAGGGAATCTTATGAAAGAAGGGGGAGATAGAAAGACCTAGAGGGGACAAGACCTCCAAAATGAGACCAACAGAGTTATGAAAATGAGCGCTGGGGCCTTGAAGTGAATGATACCCCAACTAAGGACAATGCATGGAGAGGACCTAAAACCCCAGCTCATGTAGCCCATAGACTCAGTCTCCAAGTGGGGTCCCTATTTAGGGGAGCAGGGACTTATTTAGGGGAGCAGGGACTTTCTTTGGCATGAACTCAGTGGCAGGCTCTCTGATCACCACTTACAGGACGGAGCAGCCTTAGCAGGCCACAGAGGAAGACAATGTAACCAGTCCTGATGAGACCTGATAGGCTAGTGTCCAATAGAAGGGGAAGGAGGACCTCCTCTCTCAGTGGACTAGGGGAGGGGCATAGAGGAAGAAGGGGGGGGTGGGATTGGGAAGAGAGGAAGAGGGCCACAGCTGGGTTACAAATTGAATAAATTGTAATAAATGTAAAAAATTAAAGAAAAAGGATACATTAAAAAGTCTTGTGAAAACTTACTAGTTGGTAAACTGTTATTATGTCAATTATAAAAATTTATTGTGATGGTATTTTCCTGCATGGGTGGAAAATGTCACTCCCATATAACATGGATTATTAAAATAAAAACCATCTCAGTACAATTTTTAAAAGTGCATTAAAAAAAGGATTTAAGTGCATGCACACAGTGCTAGTTTGTGACCCTCTATGGACAGGAGTAAACCTGTGGTAGTGAAAACTTTTTGGGGTAGTGCAAAGTCTCATGGGAAGATAGGCTGTTTCTAATTGGGGAGTAAAATAAGACTCTTCTGATCTCTTGAGAAATGCTTTGTGGAGAAAGTTTTGTTTTAACAAAGTTAGAGAATATTTTTGAATGAAAACAAAAAAATAAAAAGAGGATGTGACTGCTCCTAGGTATGGTGGAGGTGATTATTGTAGATATGAGAGAGAACATAGCTAGATTTGTCTGCAAGAGTCGAGAGTGAACATGGCCCTGAGCTGGGCCATGTGAAGAGAGGAGCAAGGAGAAGAGATGCCTAAAGGAAAAAGGGGTAAAAGGACCACATAGCCCAAATGGCTGGATTATATAGTAAGAGCATCTAGGGGAAGGGCAGCGCAACCCTGGGCTGGAAAGTCAGAGTAGGAGGCTGGGTATGCCATCCAGGAGGACCCTATAACTGGTAGGGACTTGCTGGGAGATGCTGGGAGAATCTAGCAGCCAGGTCAGCTTTGATATGTTAGTGGGCATCTTAGTCATTGGTCCTGGGTTTGAGTCCTAACAATTTTGCTACATATTTATTTTCAAAGTAGACACTTTTTTTAAAAGAACAGTTTGAATTCACATTAAAATTGAATAAAAGGGTGGTGGTGGTATATACCTTTTAATCCCAGCACTTGGCAGGTGGATCTCTGGGTTTAAGGCCAGCCTGGTCTATAAAGGGCAACCAGGGCTATACACAGAGAAACCCTGTCTCAAGAAGACAAAAAACATAAAAATAAAAAATATATATATATTGAGTAAAAGATACAGAGCTCTTCCACATTCCTGGTGCCGCTGCCCCTGCCCCCAATCTAGATCTAAGTGCCTGGTACTTGTTGTGCCCAGTTCACAAACCCCAAAAGACCAGGAATAAATAGACTCCGCTGTAAATACATGAGGTTTTTTTTAATTTTAAGTTACAAGCTGCAGCTTGGGCCCACAGCCCCCAATGCCAAAGCAGTGAGAGCCAAGAGTTCTGTGCTCAGATTAGTTAGCTGATTTAAAAATTCCGGTCCTTCCCAGCATGCCCAAGGCAGGGGCGATTCCTACCTGGCAAGCAAATGCTGCATTTTGAATTGATTGGCTATAGGAAGATCCCCAAACCTGTCAATGATCTGGTGTCCCTCCCTAAGGGGGTGGGCCAGTTTCCTAGCAACTGTATCTCTAGTGAGTGGGGAAAGAATGCGGTAAGGTGAGTCCTTTCCCTCCTCCGCCATCTAGTTTAGGCCTTAAACTTTAATAACTACTGATTTTTAATCTTTTGGTCTCTCAGTACTCCCTGTCCCAATCTAGATTCATGTCTGTTGCTCCCCTTTGCAGTGTGGATCCACACACCTAATGCTGCCCTCCCCCAATCTAGATCTGGACCAGAGTAATGTACTGACAAATGAACTTGTGCTGACATATCATTACCACCTGAAATCCCCACTTGAGCCTAAGGGTAGCATTTTCTAAGGGATAAATTTAGATCTTGTTCTTTTGTTACATGCACTACTTATGTCTGCATTTAGACAATTTGTTCAGCCTTTAACTTTTTGAAAACACCAAAAAAGTATTTTACATCTTAACCTCTTATTTCTATAAGTTTAGCCTTAAGTGTCTTAAAATATATTTTACTTATATGCCTATCTTCTACTTCTATCCACTAGACATGAGTTGTAAGACCCACTTAGATCATGGTCATGAATGTGAGAAATGAGCCATGTAGCCAAAGTGCAAATATTTATTTATTTATACTTTTATCCACATAAATAAAACTATTGCTTATTAAGCTGGGCTTTAAAGTGTGGTATTTTATTAGCCTGTTTTCACCATATAACAAAAATAAGTTTGTGAGTTTATTATTTAAGATAGTCCCATGATAGGGCAGCCCAGTATCTATTCATCATATCTTTGGTTACTCTTTGGGAGCTCAGCTAATCAATGTCTCTGTCAGCAACTAATGATTTGAGAGGCCACCAGTATGTCTTGTGTCATGGCAGAAGATGAGAGCTAAATCTTATGAGCCTTCAGAGAGAGGTGACACTAATCCCAGTGAGCAGACTCAGTACCGGCACCTTGAGCTCTAGATAGTGTTTCCCAGTTAAGGAACTAGGACTTCTGAGGGAGCTCGATACTTTCCATACTAGGGCAAGAAGAACCCGGAATATCTCTTATGACAGAAAACAGTAACGAAAATCCAAAGAATGATGATGAGGTATCAGAAAGACACAGTTTGAAGGAGATCCCACTAACCAAATCTGGTCAAATTGAGCATTAAAATAGAAATTATAGCAACAAATTATAATCCATTAAGTAAGCAAGTGAAATTATCAACCCACGTACTTAATAATTGTTTACCTCTCTAAAGGTGCTGGATCCTGGGAAAAATGGAGCCTAAAAATGAAGCACACTAAAGTCTCATGCAATAGCCAACTTTATTCAGAGCATCAAACAATTTATACTCCAAGGGTAAGAGGAGTTACATGAATAAAGCATACAGTCACAGAGGCAAACCGCAGGTGGTGGGCAAGCTGCATGTGGGAGACAAACAGCATGCAGTGAGAACTTGTTTTCCAAAGAGGCGTATAAACAAATAACAAGAGCCAGCTATAATGAATACTCTAAAGCAAACTCACCTCTATCTGCTCCACCTGGGAGGGACGTAAAAGCACATTCCAACAACAACTAACTTCATGTTGTTTGTTTGTTTGTTCCTTTGAAACTGAGTTACAAGATCCTTGTTTTCTTCTCACAAGTACTTAAAATTCCTCTCTCACGACTCTATTCTTGAAAATGTTCTGACAAATAATGAGTTGAAATTTTAGTCAGAATGGAATTTCATACAGTGACAAATCCCACAAAATGTCAAAATTCTTGTGAATTAAAAGGAGAAAACCTAGTTTTCAGTGAAAAGAAGATGGCAAGTGTTCCCATAGTAAGAGGTAGAGTAACGGGACAACCAGGAACCCATGTGACCCGGTGGAGAACAGTGAGAAACACAACATGGCTTCTGTGCTGCTTCTGCGAAATGTACAAGGCCTGAATCTAAAATGGGAAATGCACATCCAAATTGAAGGCATTGTCTAGAGTGTCAGAGCATGAAGATCCAAAACTAGAAAAAACTTTCAGATTGGATGAGGCTGACACAGAGGTGGCTGTGAACACGAAGTGTGCTATTCTCAATTCTTCCGCTATGTAAGCCTTTGTTGCAAAAGTTGGTAAATACTGAATAAATTTTGAAGATTAGAATACAGTACTGCTTTGGGCTTCATCTCTTGATTTGGTTTGATTGGTTTTATTAGGGACTATCTTCAGGAAGTACTTACTAAGCAAGCGTTATCAATGCTATAATCTTTGGATCCCTTTACTGAAACTTCTAAAAATATTTTTATTTTTTATTTATTACAATTTATTCACTTTGTATCCCAGCTGTAGCCCCCTCCCTCAACCCCTCCTTTCATCTTTTCCTCCCATGCCCCTCTCCCAGTCCACTGATAGGGGAAGTCCTCCTCCCCTTCCCTCTGACCCTAGCCTATAAGGTCTCATCAGGACTCTCTGTATTGTCTTCCTCTGTGGCCTGATAAGGCTGCCTGCCCCCTTAAGGGGAGGTGATAACTTACAAAATTTTAATGAGGATCCAAAAGCCTTGTTTATGTGCAGTGCAACTGTTAATGTTTATTGTCCTATTTGGTCAAATGGGAGATTTAAAACCACTTATTTAAAAATAATAATATATTAATGGAAAACATTGGGGGGAATGACTTTTGAGAAAATTGAGAGAGAATAGTATAGTTATGGTTTTTTTTTTTACAAATATATTGTAAAGATTGATAAAAGATGGTTAGATTTGCTTATCTACTTATACAGTTTGTTATTGGGACTGAAGTGTAAGAATAAAATCTAGCTTTAAATAGATAGGTAGCAAAAAAATTTTAATAGCTTTCCAAGTAGTTGTGGGTATTCTTTTGATACAGCAAAAGTGAATAACTAGGGCCTAACTGATGGCCTGAGTTGGAACCCGAGGCCCCACGTAATGGAAAGAGAGAACTCACTCCCACAGTTGTCCTCTGACTTCTACAAGCACTCTGTGACACATGTATTTCATACATATATACAAATTTTCAAAGTCTAGGTGGAGGTTTCTTACAAGTTTCTTCCATTTTAGGGTTGGCAATATCATATTGTCACATTAAAATTCATTGTCCACATATGCCTGGAATAGGTCTTATATCTGCCATGATTTTATCCCTTTAGGCTCTGGGAAATAATGGTTTGGAAGTTTTATAGATTTCTCCACAGTATTATTACATTAGGGGACTGATCACAAATGTTAATATCAACCCCATTCTCATCATTTAAAAGTTTTTTTTTTCTCAGACTTGTGGTAGTAGGTGTAAATCTCCCAAAACTGTGATTTTATTTAAAAGCTAAAATTTTACCATGGACAAAAAATAGTGTTGCTTGTTTTTCTTGAAGTGGCAGGTTCACCCATTCATTTTTGGTACAGTATCTGCCAAATCTGAATAAATACAGTTTTGTTGTTTGTTCTTACAGTGAAATGAAGTTGCATGAAAAGGGAGTCAGTTCAGCACATGAATATTGACTCAAATCTTTTACCTCCAGGCTGCCATTGTATTAGCTACACACAAAAAAAATATATGTGTGTGTGTGTGTGTGTATATATATATATATATATATATGTTCCATTTTATCACACAGAACTTTGAAAGTATATGTAGTCATGCTGTAACATTAATAACTTTAGTGCTTGATCAGAAAACAGTGTTAAATGAAATTGACTTTTGTCTTTTTACTATAAATACTTGAAGGATGCAGTGCCCTCCAGAACATTGAGTGCCACTCCTTTGATTCGCCTCACCCACCATTGCTCTTTGTTAATACAGCAAAGAGAGAGTGCTTTGGCATTGTGACTTTCATGGGTTTTCATTGACTATGGACCTTGAAGGTTGCCACCTTCACGAAGTTGTTATGGATGCTGAGCACCATGGTAGCAGTTTAAAATGACACAGAAATTGGGATTTACTGTACATTACTTTATTTTGATATTATTTTAAAAATACATAAATAATATTTTTTCAAATATTGAGAGTGGGTATTTATGAGAATCATTTGCAAACTTTAGAAATATTCCAGTAAGTCTCATACAGAATGAATGACATAATGTTCTTGGCACATAGTTAATTTGAGGTAACTGTTTGCTGTAAAAAAAAAAAATACTGTTCTGGTGGTAGAATATAACTTCAGGCCCAGACATTTTACATGGTACTGTATGTCCTTTAGGGCATCCTGTGATCAGAATGATGTGTGCCAAGTTTGTACTTGATATTGAAGCATGAAACTGTACATCAACTACCTTTGCTTTTATTTGGCTTTACTATATGAAAAGTATGCTCTTAATAATGTAAAGGAGGATGGGTGTTGGGGATATTCTGTGTTGAACAAAATGGTAGTTCAGCTATTGGCAAAATGTTGTTTACGAGGTCAGTGAAATGCCTCTGGAGGTGAGGGTGCTTGCCTCCAGACATCATGACTGGAGTTAGTCTCCAGAAGTCATAAGTGGAAGGAGAAAACTGACTTGTGCAAATTGCTTTCTTCTCAAGGCCACATACACAGTTAATAAATGTAAAAAGAGATTAACTGTATTATTTTAAAAGTGTTTATTACATACTTGTGAGGCAGGAGCAGGAAGACCATGAATTCAAGGTTACCTTGGTGTGGTGGCAAAGGGCTTTAATCCCATCACCTAAGGATACAGAAACAGGCCTTGAGTTCAAGGCCAGCCTGGTCTGCATAGGGAGTTCTAAGTCAGCCAAAGCTACATAGTGAGAACCACCTCAAAAAGCTGGGGGTGGGGTAATCAAGGACTTTCTTGGCTGCACAGTGAATCCCAAGCCACCCTGAGCTACTTGGTATTCCATGATGTTTATATATGTATATTTAAAAACTGAGTTAATTGTGATATAATAATAAGTACTTGTTTTAGATTTGTGATTTTGATTAAATATAATTTTTTCCTAACGTCTCTGTAATAAGAAAAGAACTGATTTACAGAAATCCACCTACCTTCTGAGTGCTGGAATTAAACCGGGCTACTCAGAGAAATCCCATTTTGAAAAACCAAAAAGAAAAAAGGAACCGAAAGAAAGCAGTTGTTAGGCATTTTCTTCTGAATGCCTCAGTGAAATTAGAAATTTAATTTAGAATTTAAATTTAACTTAAATTTGCCAAGTCCTGGGTTCTATTCCCCCAGCTCCTACGCACACACACTGTAAAGCAAGTTAGACGGCAATAAAAGTTATTTCTGTAATCTACCATAATATTCCTCTTTTCCTTTTTAAAGCATAAGGGCAGATAAACAAGTCAGATACCCATAACACCATTCTTCTAAAACTTGTTTTTTAGTTCAGTTATCTTGCATGGCTTATATCTCATTTCATTTTTCAGGCCAATAGAGAAGAATAAAAACTCATTCTACTAAAACATAACAGAAACACTGTATTACACAATTTACGGAAATACTGAGATAAAATCATAGAGTCTGGAAGACCAAAAAGACTGTTCTAGCTAGAAGATATAATAACCAGCTTTCTAAAGCAAATGGATTTGGATCCTCTCTCCCTAAAGCTGGGCAGCCAATAGTGTGAAATCCTGCAGACCCTCACTGCAAAGTCTTCTCTCAGATTCCTCCTATCTGGGGATTGATGTTATCAGGTGCTTAGTCCTTTCTCTGCCACTTGTCGCTTTTAAAAGCAAGTTGTGGGCCCTCTACGCTGCCACACCATGTCCTTCCTGAACAACAGGTGTGACTTCCCTGATTACTAGTTACAACATACAGGATGCTAACATCTGGTAAATGTTAACTCACCATAGAACCATGTACCTAGCCCCACCCTTGGGAGGGCCCATTCTTGTTTAATAGTCTTCTGTCACTGCCTTGAAAATCAGTCATTTTCGAACAAAGTGTCCTAAATTATTTTCCACTGAGTTCTGCAAATTCTAAAGTAGGTCCTGCCTGTTCTCCTGACACCTGCAGCCTCCACTGGCCTCTTCCTACAGTCCTCTTTTTTTCTGGGTCTCCCTGTGCCCCACACATGGCATCCGCAGGGCTTCTTAAAACGTGGGTTTTCTCCATCTAGTTTATGCCTTTTTTTTTACTTTTTTGTATGGCTGGTTCTTTTTTCCCCCCCCCTTAAAAACAAAACAAAAAACCTCTATGCAATTATCATGTCCCATTTAAAAATTACATTCAGCATGTGAATGTTACTTTCTCTTTACAGTTATTAGAGTAGCATAAGTCTCCTTCACAAATTGAAGCTATTAGCTGTTGCCCTCAGGTGAAGCCAGGTTTGTGGGTGCTACTTTTGTGTTTCTCTAATTTATTCAGTGATATTACATACAGCAGGTACTGCTGGACAACAAGTATCAAAGAGGAAAAACAAACAACAGCAACAAAATGCAGACACAGATTCCTGCCCACATGCTACAGTTTGGAAGCAGGTGCTTTGCTAGCTACAAATTCCTCTTGCAAAACTAAGTGTTAGCCTACCTTTAACTTCAGGTCATGGCTGTGATGGGCATCTTCTGCTTCCTTCACTAGTGGTGATGATGACCAGTTACAAGCTTTGAGATGTTCAGAATCCTGCCTTTGGGATGTCTTGTGGATGTCAACAATGACTTGGACTTCTTTTATCATATCTGAGACACGGTTGATGACAAAGCAGTGATAACTTATAAGCACTGTGGGAGTTTGAGTAAGAATGGACCCCATAGACTCATATATTTGAATGCTTAGTCATTAGGGAGTAGAACTCTTTGAAAGGATTAGGAGGTATAGCATTGTTGGAGAAGGTATGTCACTCCTCCAACATGATATCATGGTGCCCCCAGCCAGGTCCAGTGTGTGTGTGTGTGTCTGTCTTTCTCTGCCTGTGGATCAGGATATTACTCTCAGTTACTTCTCTCATACCATAACTCTGCCGCCATGTTCCTGTCACGATGATAATGGACAAAACCTCTGAAACTATAAGCAAGCCCCAGTTAAATGCTTTCTTTAATAAGTGTTGTCTTGGTCATGGTGTCTCTTCACAGCAATAAAACAGTGACTAAGACAAGCACTAAGAAAGAAAACTTGCCATTAGGTATAAGATGTTCTGATTCCAGAGATCGAAAGTAGATAGAATGTACCTCTTGTAATAGATAAATATAGTGATTCAAGGGCTAGTCTAAAGCAAACTGAGTCAAAGAACTATTTGGACACTATTTGGAAAACTGAAAATAGAATACGGTGACATGGATTTTATGAGCGATAATGTAATAAATAAATCATTTTTAAAAGGAAAGTTGGATGTTCATGGCCAGCTTGGGGGATGAGATCTATTGTAGAGTTAACAGCAAAAACAATACCTGCAGCAGCCTGTGTTAATAAAGAAGAAACAACTATACATCAGACCACCATCTTTGTAGACATTGGCACCATCTTATGTAGACATAAGAATATGCTTGCCCTTAAGAGTTTCATAAGGCATATTTTAAACATGGTATCACAGGACATCTCTACAGGAACCATGCAGGATGTATAGCATCACCTGTGCTTCACAGCTGAGAGGGGGAGTGAAGGCTGACAGGCAGGAGTGAGCAGCCCTCTGTCCAGCACCACTGAGCTGGCCCTCAGGTTCTGGGCATCCACCTGTATCTCATCTCTTCCCCGTGAACTCTGTTTCTGTGCTCCTTACAATATCATCCTATTTTAATATCATCCTATTGAAGAACTGTAATGAGATTTTTCTTTTTGTGGTTTTTCCCTCCTCTCTAAATAGCCAAACAGATAAATAATTCAGTGTTTTTGTTGGCGGATAAGTTTTTAGATGGAGAAAAGAACTGTCTTTTTTAGAAAATTTCTTCAAGAGAGGCTTAAGCAAGTGTAGAGCTCAGTTTTCAAAGAATGAGATATCCCTGCTCTGAGGGTGGGACGGGCCTGTGTGTGAAGGCTTTACTGTCAGTGCTCCTCCTCACTACAGGCGCCAGGATGAGTAAAATGTTATAACCTTGGCTTCAGATAAAGAAATGCTTGTTTGGGGATAGAATCCTGAGGAACTGTGATTAATTTTTTTGGTTTGACTGAAAGTGGGTCTCTTCACAAAAGAGTAAAAGTATCATGCATATTTTTTTCAAGAGCAATTAAAAGAACAGACTATTATTTGTGTAAAATCCTTGATGCTAGTTTTAACTAAAGGAACCTTCTGGCGTGGAGTCAGATTTGTTCATCTCTATTGGGTGCAATCGCCTTTCCTCCAGAGCCACAAAAGGCAGGCACTCTCATGGAGAGATGTGGAGATTCTTATCCCAGAAGATGGAATTGGAAGACGTGATCAGATCTGATGGTGAAGGAAAGGAGGCAGTAGTAAAGATTTGGTTGGGCAACTTTTATACTTCTCCTTTTAAAAATAGAAATAGTACAAAAGACTTATTTTTTCACATCTCTAAATATATGATATGCAATTTTGTATGAAAATGAAGTTTCTTTTAAACATATAAGATATGTTTGAGCTTAAATAAAATTTCATAAATGTAGACATAAAATTGATGATCACTGACTGTTGTGTTGTTTGCCTAAGAGACTCCCACCCTTTTTATAAGACTGGGGTAGGGAGGCTAACCAAAGACAGGTACACTCAACCTTCCCATCCAGTCCCTCAAGTCAAGTCTTGGCTTGTTTCTAAGGGATAATCAGATTCAAATGTGCCTGAATTTATGGGAGGATTAAGAGAGAAAGAATTGAGTTAATAAAGTTATCTTCTACTTTAAGATGCCTAATAGCCCATGTTATTATGTCTTAAGTGAACAGGTCTTACCAGCACATAGTTTTATTGCTATAGAGGAAGTTCAAGAAGTATCAAGAAGATGGCTTGTTATACTACAGAAAAGATGGGGGAAAGTAACAAGAATTTCATAGTGTTCAAAGTCAGGGTTCTCTAGAGGAACAGACCTATTAGATTTACAAGTTTGTGTAAATTAGACATTTTCTAGGGTTTTCATACTTAATATCCCCAGCTACTTTTGGGAGAGATTTAAGAAAAATCATAATAATTCTATAAGAAAAGCTTATAGAATGCATCTATATATATAAAGGAAATTTATTATAATGGCTTACAGGCTAGTCCAACAGTGGCTGTCCACCTACCATTAGAAGGTCCAAGAATCAAGTACTTGTTCAGTTCTCAAAGCTGAATGTTTCAGCTGCTCTTCAATATATACCAGAATCCCAATGAAGTAAGCTGTGGTGCCAGCAAAGCAATGGATTTGCTGGTGAGAGAGAGAGCAAACAGGCAAAGAAAGAGACCAAACTTCCTTTCCCCATGTCCTTTATATAAACATGCAAGCAGAAGGTGTGACGCAGATTAAAGGTGGATCTTCACATTTCAAAGATACAGATTAGAAGTAAGACCCCCCACTTCAAATGGTTTAATCATGATAAAAAGGAAACAAAGAAAGAACCCTCACAGGTGTGCCCAGCCATTTAGGTTTTAGTTAACTCCAGATGTGATCAGGTTGACAACCAAGAATAGTTACCACATGGATGGAATGTGAAACATCAGGGAATGCAGATGTTTTGGAGCAGAGTTGGGGACTATTGGAGAAGAAAATACTCTTTCGCTTTTATTGGTAGAAATCTTACAAAAAATATACAAATTTGTATAGGTTAGGCATATCTTCTAGCATTTTCATACTTAATATCACCAGCTGTAAATGTTTTTATTTCCACAGATGAGGGAATGAGATGAGAGCCATTTCCCAGCCTTTTTATAACTCTTTCTGAACTCTCACTGGCTGGGTCAACTCAGCTGTTCTGTCCCCAATTCCTCTCCAAGCTGACTGATTCAAACTGGCTTCCCTTGGATTCTGACTGAATTACTCCCTGGTCTCAAACTAATTCTAATCTTCTGGCTCCCTCTCATTCTCTGGCTCTTTCTGTCCTCACCTGTGTTTAGCTTGTTCTCTTTGCTACCTGTCTCTGTAAAACTGTCCCAGTAAGAAACTCTCAGTAAAAACTCTTTCTCTCCCTGTGCTGCTCTTAAGTAGCCTCTCTTTTCTGTGCCGTTCTCATGAGAGTTGGATATATACTATCTCTGACCCATTCTGTCAGTTTTTTCTCTGATTTGTTACTTAGACTGCCCCTCAGTTAGACATCACTTTCAAACATGACTGCTTCCTTCTATAAACCAACCTTACCTCCCTTATTTGGGATTAAAGGGTGTGTCCGTATTCCACCCAGATCATGCTGTAATACAGAGTGTGTCTGCATTCCAGCTGGGTCACAAAACTAGGTCTTTGAATGTAATCTCTTGCTAGACCAGCCATGTTGCTGGATTAAAATCTCTCTGCACCAACATACTTGGGGTAGAGATTTAGGAAAATTCTTCCAAACGTATATAATGATATTAGAAATAGGAGATGCAAGTTTAGAACTTACCAGTTTGTTGAACAAAATGAAAGTAACAGTAGTCAGACTAGAATGATGTTTTTTTCAGTGTTTATGGTCTTTATGCAGTTGAATCGAATGTGTTAGTTTTTATATAAAAGCTGTTTGAGCAGCATCCTCAGGCTGTTGTGGATTCAGTTCCAGACTTGACCTTTCAGGATCATTCAGGATACTCTGTAACAGCAACCTGGCTGCAGCATCAGAGTTCATGTGCTGCAATATCAGAGTACCAGTACTTACTAATACTCGTACTTATAGGTCATAGAGTGGCTATAGCATCTTCTTCCACTGGACACTGTCATCAGCATGTGATACTGGAAATGGCCCTCATTAAATCAAGGAGAGGAGTGAGCCTCAAGAAATGAGACCAGAGTGGGGAGGTCCTTTATCACACGTGTCAAAACAGAGCCTAGTCTTTGTCTTTTAGAAACTCAGTCTACTGAGAGCAATGGACAAACAAGTACATACTTAATTAAAAGCAAAG
Organism: Pachyuromys duprasi; assembly: GCA_028658305.1. Lineage (NCBI taxonomy): Eukaryota > Metazoa > Chordata > Mammalia > Rodentia > Muridae > Pachyuromys > Pachyuromys duprasi. Next base: position 36,792,073 of record CM053748.1, read on the forward strand.
GTATCAATGGTGCTAAGGAAGGGTAGCTGTATATTTCAGAAGCTGGGCAAGCCAGGCTTCTCTGAGAAGGTAATATTTGCTCTAGGACCCAATAAGAGACATGGACTTTGGAACAACATTTCAGACAGAGGGGGAAAAAAAAGAGGTAAAAATGCCCTTAGTATATTTGGAACACATTGTGTTCAAGGAACTGTGAGGAGCCTTGTGCCTAGAATTGGGAAGAACAGCTGGGGATGAGCTGAGAGAAGTATCTGGGTACTTGCCAGGGACTTCCAGCTCTTACAAGTGAGGTGGGAAATATGTAGAGGTTTGGGAAGAAGAGGAGGATATGGTCTATAGTAGAGGAGTGGAGAAAATCTAAAAAGAAAAAGAAACTATGCCTTCTTGACCAGAACCTGATTTGAGGTCACCCAAGGATGAGTTGAAAACTTTTAATTATCTTGAAAAACTTGCAGCAGGAGACATATTGCATGTTCCAGTGTAAGCACAAAGAAAGATTCATAGAGTTCTTCACTAAAAAAAGTACATCAGTTGATTTTAGTATCATGTGTATTCAGTGATGTGCACTGATGAAAGCGCCTTCACTAAAACCTATGTGAGATGAAGGATGAACTTGACTGAGGGGTATAGGGACTTTTGTTTTTAGAGACATTTACTTAGTACTAAGTGCTCATGTGGGAAAAAAATGCATTGGTTTTCAAATCAAATAACTAAAGGTATTGTATTCTTGCATAAAATGTTACACTGAATACAAGGAACCTTTCAGCCTGTTGTTTAGGGGCTTGTTTTTCCGTGTTAATCTGGGGATGTTTTAAAGTCAGTGTTAAGTAAAATGGGGGGTTCTGAGGCATTTTCCATTCAGACATAATTGGCCCAGCAATGAGAGACAGTTCATTCTCTAATGCATGAACACACATTACTGCCTATACAGGAACTGTACCTTTAACACCAGGAAAGGTATCTCTTGGTCAATCTCTTGGTCTTCTCTGCAGGTGCATGAATTTCTACGAGGGTCCATGCTTTTCATTGATTCTAAGTAGAAATCAGATCTGTCACAAGCCAGCTCTAGCTTTAGCCACAAATCCTTTGAGATCAAGAATGGACTCTCCCTATAAGGATTAATCATGAAAACTGCTCGATGAATTCACATTGGCTCCCACTGAAGAAAGGTTTATTTTGGGAGGCAAGATTTTTAAAATTAATTCTTTTGAGTTATTCTAAGGTTCAAGGAACATCATTCTTAGGCTGCTAATGTTATGGGAAGGGAGAGCAGGTGATAGAGGAGGGGGAGGCCTAGCCTTCTATACCAATGGTCATCATCTGAGCCCAGTGGCCTAAGCTGAGAAGTAGTTACTTCACTGTTGCAAGAGGATGCTGAGGCTCCTAAATGATGTTTGTCTTGCTCATAGTCATTCTATAAAGAAATATAGGAGTGAGATTAGCACCCAAATTTGGGTGATCTCAAAGCCCACACTCTTTGAAGGGTTTGGCTATGAAGGTGGAAGTAAACATTGTATCCTACCCTTGATTAGTGTGTTTCCTTTGGTCTCACTTCAGAAGCTCTTACTTGCATCAGTAGTTCTTTTGGACCTTAATAGTCTTGAGGAAAGGAGAGCACCAAGGTCTTTCTTATGTCCCATTGTGTGCTTATTACTGTGCACTTTGTGTGGCTTTTTACATTAGGGACTTAACTGTTAATCAGTCCAGAAACTAAAGTAAGATCACATTTATTCTACTAAGGTGAACTTTGTTTTCTTTTAATGTATCACACTTTACAATACTTTACAACAGTTAAGAGCACTGACTGGTCTTTCAGAGGACCTAGATTCAATTCCCAGCATCCACATGGCAGCTCACAACTAACTCCAGTTCCAGGGGATCTGACATTCTTACACAGGCATATATGTAGACAAAATACCAATGCACATAATAAATAAATATATATATTTTAAAAAGGTACTGATGTTTTTGTGGAACTCCTAACAGAGGGAGCAGGGGCTCTTTCTGACACTTTTCTGCTTTTGGGACCTCTTTCCTCCTACTTGGTTACCTTGTCCAGCCTTAATATGAGGGAAATACCTAGTCTTACCATAACTTGATATGCCATATTTAGTTGATATCCTTGGGAGCCCTGCCCTTTTCTAAAGGGAAACAATGGAGGCGTGTTTAGAGAGTGGTAAGGGAGGGAGGACTGTGAGGAGAAGAGGGAGGGGATACTAATTGGGATTTAATATATGAGAGAATAGATTAATAATTAAAATGCTATTTTATAACATAAAGACTTCTTCCTGAGATTAAGAGACATCAATTTGCAAGTAAAGTCACAAAGGCAGTGATATTTAAAAAGTATATAGTCTTATGACATGAATCATGTTTTGTTATTTGTGCTCGAGTCTGAAAAAGTAGTTATCATTATTGATTTACAAGACAAGAATTGACAAGGTGCATTCAGGCAGCCCAGTGACTATGCTGTGACTTTTAATTGCTGAACTATTGTTTTGTTGACTCTCTATCATCTCTTAGAAATAGTCTCATGATTGCTTAAAATTATCCTGCTCTAAATGTCATATCAAATTGGGGGGAGAAAGTTTGAAAGGATAATGTTATCCAGAGATTTAATCATAATTGCCATGTATTAATTTTCCCTTTTGCTCATCATTTGTCTTTTTGTTTTTTTCTTCCAGAAGAAAAATTCAAAGTCGAAACAAGGACCATTGCTGTCGACTTTTCATTGGATGATATTTATGATAAAATTAAGACAGGCCTGTCGGGTCTTGAAATTGGCGTTTTAGGTTTGTATTTTTGCCACATTTATGGCTCATCTTGTTAATTCTTTGACTTTTACTGTTTATTTTCTCTTTGGAGGTTAGGTGTTTAGTGGTCAGATCACTGATACAGTTGGTCAGGGATGGGTAGTAACCTAGGTGTTCTTGAAGCTTTGTCAGTGGCTTTACAGATTTGGTTATTTTTCTTTGCTTTACTTCCAGTCCCAGTCTCTCTGTATATGTTAGCAACATTGAAAGACTGGGCTTGGTAGTGACTACTGTAACCCTGGTACTCAGGAGGCAGAGGCACGCTTGTGTGGTAGTTATCCTATCAGGCGCGTGATGTTGGACATTCATGACCAAGGAGACCGTTAACTAGTTCCCTACAAAGCTTTTCTAAATACTATTTACAGTTTCATGGAATGGAATGTTAATACCACAGACAGGTTGTTTTCATCTATGCTTTAAACAAAAAGGAACTCTACCATATACACTCCATGTTTTGTCCCTTTGAGTAGAGATATGTCAGTTGAAAATGCATGGTATTAAGAGACTTGGGATTTGTCTAACATCACAGAAAGACTGAGGGGCAGTCTGAGTGTCTATTTTTTTTCTCTAAGTCTATTGCTCTGTTTTGCTGTACCTTAGCTGCTTTCTCCTCCTGGAGAACCAAATGTGTTTGCTGGGAACATTGAACTATTTTATAGAAAAGGCCACCAGAAGAAGTTGACAGGGTAATTTAAGGGAAGATAAAATATCACGTTTTTCTTTCATATGTGGAGTCTGTGTGCTCATACATAATAGACATGCATGTGCACATACACAGACACATATATGAATTATAGTAGAAGGAGAACTATTTATGAGAAAGAAGGGAACCAGTAAAGTGAGGAAAAAGGATGGAGGAAGGTAGGGGTACTGTGTGTGAAAAAAATTGTGAAATATTGTGTATATGCTTGTCTGTATGCACCTGTGTGTGTAAATAGACATGAAGGCCAGAGGTCAAACTTAAGCGACTCTGCTCCCAGTCCAAACCTTGTGTTTTAAGATGACCTATCACTGAGACCTGAAGTTCAATTGGGCTAGGCTGAGCCCTGGGATCCCCCTGTGCTGTAATTACAGTTGTGCACTACCGTGCCTGAGCACTCTTCCCAGTCCCCATAGACTGGCCTATAACTTGTTTTGGTCTTGGTTTTGATTTCGAGACAAGATTTCTTTGTGTAAAAGCCCTGGCTATCCTGGAACTTACTTTATAAACCAAGCTGCCTTGAACTCACTTTGCCTGAGATTTAAGGTGTGTGCCACAATAACCAGCCTCCTTTTTACAACTTCCAAATAAGACAGTTTATAAAGTCAGTTACCCAAGTATAATCCCACTAAGTGTTTTTGGACTTGTAGCCAACCTGGCCTGTCAAGTTAGTCTATACCATACATCTTTATGCTTGTCCCATCTGTAATGCATTCTACTTCTGCCCCAGTTTTTGTCCAAAGATAATAAAAAGATAAATTCTTGCAAGCCAGCTCCTTGGTAAGTGGAAAACTGTGAGGTAGTAGTTTGAACTTGATTGTTCATCTGTTAATCCATAAATGAATAAAGTAGAGTTATAACAGTGAAAAATGAGAGCCATATATGTCTTTACATAGTATAATGTTTTCTAGGAAAGGCACCAGTAAGCAAAGTTTTTATCTGGGATAGGGCACATTGTGACAGTAGCTAAGGGGAGTTGATAAAAGGGGACATAACTGTGACTTGCTTAGCCAGTGAGGGTCAGAAAAGGGAAGATTTTAGAGACATTTAGGAAATAGAATAAACAAGAATTGTTGAGATGTTGCAGATGGCACAGAGAAGAAAATCTATGGTCGACACACCCACTTATTAAACATCATTTACTAAATGAACTATTGAGGGGAAACCTTTTGAGATAATTTAAGTTTAAGTTTGGGGTCCCTCTAGGACAGCAATTCTCAACCTGTGGTTGTGACACCAAAAAGACCATTGAAAAACAGATGTATACTTTACAGTTCATAACAGTAACAAAAATACAGTTATGAAGTAGCAACAATAATAATTTTCTGGCTGGGAGGTCACCATAACATGAACTGTATTAAAGGTCACAGCCTTAAAAAGGTAGAGAACCACTGCTCTGGGACGGTCAAGTGGTTTTGTAGCTAGTTGAAAATGTATATCTAGATTTCACTGTAGCTGTAAGTCTGGAGATAATTCAGGGAGAACACTGAAGACAGCTCTGTGGAATGTCCTTCCCTCATCCAAGGCCACTGGTGGCATGGAGGATGAAGTTGTTTTGAATGACTTCAGCTCTGTTCAGTAAAGCTGTAGTATAAGCCATATGTGCAATGCTAATTCTTCTAGTAAATAGCCCACATTTTAAATATCTTTTTACTTTTTAAGAATTTCATACTGAGCAAGGTGCAGTGGTGCATGCCTGTAATCACAGTACTTGGGGAGACAGAGGCAGGTGGATCTCTGTGAGTTTGAGACCAGCCTGGTCTATAAAGTGAGTCCAGGACAGCCAAGGTTACACAGAGAACCCCTGCCTTGAAAAACCGGAAGGGAGGGAGGAAGAGGAAAGAAAGGAAAGGAAAGAAAGAAGGAGAAAGAAAGAAAGAAAGAAAGAAAGAAAGAAAGAAAGAAAGAAAGAAAGAAAGAAAGAAAGAAAGAAAGAGAAAATCATACTGTGTACTTTGATTGTACTCACCCCCTACTCCTCCCTTTACTTAATTCCTCCAATTTCTTCTCACCTCCCACACCCTCACATGTTCATGTCTTCTTTTTAAAAAAATAACCCATGGAGCCCAATTTGTACTGCCATAATATTGGGCTACTTATTGGAGCTTAGTCAGCCTACCAGAGAGCAGCCAAACATTTTGAAAAGGAAAAATAAAATATGGTCTTAATTATAGTAATGTCTTTTAGTTGAACTCAACTATATACAACATTAACACATTAGACTGTAACCAGTGTACAAATTATTAAAACAGGGCCAGCGAGATGGTTTAGTAGACTTTTATGAAAATCTGATGACATGAGTGTGACTTCACAGTCCCATGGTAGACGGAGAAAACAGACTTGTGAAAGTTGTCTCTAATCTCCACATGTACACTGTGACACTTGCATATGCAGCTGAACCTAGGTTTTTGTTGTTGTCATTTTATTTTGGTTTTTGCTTGTTTAATGTGGCTCCTGTTTACATGGCAAGCACTTTACCAACTGAGTGTCTCCCCAGCACCCAAGACCTAGCAGTTACCATTAGGTTATAGGAAGGTTCTTCCCGCTGAGTGTTAATTATACCTAGTAATGGTAGAAATAAAAATATCACTCGGATATACTGTTTGAATAGAATTAAACACAAAACTGTAATCAATACTTAATAAGGAAAATTAATATTTTCAGGATTTTCTCATGAAAGAAACATTAAGTTTTCATGGGCTAAGTAGAAAGAAAACAGCTCTGAACTGTGCAAATTTATACTGAAATGTCATTATAAACTGATAAGACTGTAAATGCTGTAGTCTGAGAAGTTAGATCCATAATCTGTTGTGTAAAAAATTAAGCAGCTGCTGTTGTCTTCCAGGCAAATGCCAACAAGTACAGACTCCAGCAAACTTAGAAAACTTCACCATTTGGAAAAATAACATCCTTACTTTCTCAACTAAGAAAGCAGTTGGTTAACAAAATATGATTGTTCTAATGCTTACTTGATCTGGGGGGAGTCTCTCATTTGTGTTCCAAATTGTCATTGATGACTCTATACAATACATCTCAGATGTGTACTTTGCCAAAATCAAGGGAGTGACCTTAGATTGGAAACATACCACAGATAATACTTTTGTCTTTTTCAAACTCCACTACTGACTTCTTTACCTTTATAAAAGTGAGATTCTTAATTCTCTAGGGGCAAGAAAAGGACCTTTGGGGAAAATGTGATTCAGGTTTTTAAAGTTACTATAGCTTTTGAGTGTCCTGGGCAAGAATTTTTCTCATGACAAATGCTTTCAGATTCCTCTCTGCTGATAGCACTATGGCTTGTGTAAGCGTCACATGGAGTTAGGAGAGCCAGCTGGTACCACCATATGGTAGTATCATCCTGGCTTAATTGGTATTTAAAGCTCTATTATCCATAGAACCCATTGACTTTGCTCCTGTTCATACACCTTGCCCCTAATCTTAAGTGGCTTCTGTTGTAGGACCCCAGTACTTCTTCAGTCATAAAAATAAAGCCACCAAGACCTTTTAATATTTCAAAGCTTAGGCCTTAGCTGGGCAAACTCTCAACTAGCTTACCTATGTTAGGCCTAACCACCTAGCCCTATCCAGCCACATTGCTAGCTATACCTTTCAGACCATAGTCACGTCCCTCTTCTCTCATCTATCCTGGCAAAAGGCTTCCTCTTTCTTCTTCCCAGAGTTGCTTTCTCTCTCCCAGGAAGTCCTGCCTTCCACTTCCTGCCCAGTTAATTGGCCATCAGATTTTTCTTAAAGCCAATCAGAGAATGCCTTAGGTAGGTGAAGAAGGACAGAGATACAACTTCACATAGTATGCCCCACCTGTGTTTTTAAAAATGGCCTCATTTTAATAACAGTACGTATAGATAGTAGAGCTGGACTTTACCTGATTTTCTTTTCTTCCTGTGGCCTTTATAAGTGAATACTTACTCTGCTAATATACTTGATGCTTTTTTTATCGATAGCTTTTATTTTTTAATTGTTTTTACAATTTCTTACATGTAAATACATGATATATTTTGAACATATTCACACCTAGATACCTTTGTTCCCTTCCCTTCCTAAATCCCATTTCCCATCTTATCCTCTTGCTGTAATGTCTTTGTGTGTGAGAGAGGTATAGACAAACCCAGACCCATTGACTTTAGTTAGGATTGCTTGTATGAAGACAATTGTGTTGTGTGGGTTTTTCCCTTCCCATCAACTGAATGCAAGCATTAAAAAAAAAAATACCTGAAAAATTTTTGTACAGCCATTTTTCCAATTAAACCACAAATTTGAGAAATAAATGCATTCCAATTTTCTCTTGCAAAGCCCATATTTCTTAGATTGTTAAGGGATAGTCAAATATAAATGTTCTATTTGCCAAACTAAAAGGCTAGTTATCAAGTTAATATCAGTCAGTTCTGTCTTTATTCATAAGATTGCCAAATTTCTTAACATAAGTCCAAGAGTGCTCACTTAGTTAACTTCTGAGAAGTGACTTGGCAGTGGAGATGGCTTTTAGTCCTCAAAATTTCCAAGGAGGACTAGATATAGGAAGCAAGGGGTTGCAGTTGTGTTAGGGAAAGGTGTAGAATTGTGTGGAAGGAAGAGCGATTGAGTCACATAGGAAACTAGGGCTCTGTAGTCCTGGTTGACTAAGGAAGTTAAAAATAGAAGAGTCTTATTTCTTTAGAGGGTTAAGAAATCTATAAAGTTATAGCCTATCTTTCTGCTCTTCTTGGGAGCTTTAAAATTCTGTTTTAAATTGTCTTCTGAAGTGTAAATACCTGTAAAAGGCTAGTGGTGCTTGTTATTTTCATCTTACCAGGATCAGTTATTCATTTTGTTACTTTTGCACTTTTAGCTAGATCTGTTAATGTTTTATTGCTGTGAAGAGACACCATGACCAAGGCAAAATGCTTGGCATTTTGGAGGATATGAGAGATGATCTTTAAATCTAGAGCAAGGATTTTAGAGGGCGGTATAGCAAAAGAGTGGTAATTAGGCAGAGCTAGATCTTGAAGTCTTAGAAAACCAGTTTCATAAATGTGGAGCTGTAAAAGGAAAACCTTTAGATGAACTAAACATAACAGTGTTTGAACAAAAAACTGTTCACAGCTCAGGCCACCTTAAGAAAACCAAGAGGCTCACAACTCTGCCCTGTGATAGAACTTGTGGTCACAAAATGGAGGTGAATTACAGAGGTGGCTTGTTTACTCTGCCAAGTCTGCTTTGTTTGAGCATGGTCAGAGCTGCTGCTGCCTGGGATTGAGTTGGGTGCTGTGTTAACACTCACCGTCCGTCTCAGCAATGTGCTCCTAAGCTGTATAAATGAGGATATAACCTCCTCAACCATACGTTGGAGCAGTTTTTATTGTAGATTCGAGGTAGAGTATAGCCAGAAGCATCTGGAAGAGTCTAGAGCAGGGAGAGAAGGTAGTAGACAAGACATGACCAGTGGACTGTACCAGGCTATGAAAGGGGAGAACAAGGGAAGAGGACCAAGAGAAAGGAGTGAGTGTGGAATGGAGTGGGGCAGTGGAGGGGACCAAGAGAGAGCACGGCCGAAATGGCAGGGTTATATGGGAGTAAGGCTCTGGGGGAAAGGAAACCCGTGAGCTGGAGAACTTTTGGGTAGGAGGTGGGGTGAGGAGAGCTGACAGAAGCCAGGGTGCCAGCAAGGGCTCTGACAGGCACTTGCTATGCTGAGATAGCCTGGAAGCCAGCATGTGCTTCGTGCTAATAAGCACCACAGTTAGCATTCCCAGTTTCTTTTGGGCCTGATGTAAATTAAATCTTCAGTTAGTTTACTTGCTAAGTAGGAGTAAAAGTAAAAGTATCCTCAGGCCAAATTTAGTTTAACAGAGTTTTAGGGGAAACCACAGTAGAATTTTAAGCACAAACTGAAAACATGGTTAGGAAGTCCTTCTGACTTCCAGGTGGAAGAAGACAAGGAGTGTGAGGAAGCCAATAGGCTGTTCTAAGATGGTGAGAATATATATTAGGATGGCAGCAACAGAAGGTAGAAGTGACTAAGAAGATAAATCTGAACACTCCTGTGTCCCAGGCGGACAGAATGGCACATACCTTTATCCCAGCACTCGGGAAGTAGAGACAGGCAGTTTTCCATGAGTATACAGCTAGTCTATGTAGAAAATTTCAGGACAGCCAGGGCAACATAGAGAAACTCTTGATGGATGAATGAACGAACTACTCTGCCCATTTTAAAGACAAGGAACATAGAGAAGTTAAGTGCATTATTCAGAATTACAAAACCACACAATAGCAACTTTCAAGTTTTATCTTGAACAACAGAGAGACATTTTTCTACGAAATTCTATAAAGCAAAGTGATGACTTCACCTGGAACTATATTGGCTCAAGAAGTTGAAAGGAATTCAGTGCAGATCCAAGTAGCCAATGGATGACTGGTAGAAATTCATTCCTTTTCCAGCAGGAACCCTTTGCACTGAATGACATAGAGGTCTGGTAAAGGGTACTTATGGAAACAGAATAGACATAGAAGCTCATTTATGTAGGGACACTCCTCAGGTACATCATCCACAAGAGTGTCTTTTCATCACACTGAATATGTTGACTGCAGATTAGATTTCTAAAGCGAGTAAAAGATTGTTTGAATTCACATTTATTTCACTCAGGCACTGCCAATGGCATTAATTAAAGCAGAACCTTTAACTTAAATCTGGATAATTAGCTCCGTGATTTCAGAAATGTGAATAGAAATTGATAAATAACTTCCTATTAGCTAACATTGAATGGCCAACCTTGTGTCATTTTTGTTTCTGCATCCTCACTTTCAACTGTACATATCCAAGTCGTACCTAATTTTGTACCAAGGATCAGAGTCACATAGCAGTTTGTAATTAATCAGTAAAAGATAGGTGTGTGCTGTTGCCTTTGACTCAGTCTTAATTTTTCAATTTCTGATTAAAGGCACTGCAAATCTAAAGCCTTGTAAACTCCCTTTTATTTGGAAATTGTTACTTACAAGTGTATGAAAACTGTAAAGTTTGCAAAATGTTTTACATCGTGTTCCAAATATCATCTGTCAGTGTATGAACATGTGCTAGCTCCAGCAATATGTTAAGAAGGCAAAAAAGGAAATTTCTTTCCCTCTCTGTCACTGTCTCCCTACCACTCTGAGATTAGGTCTGTTGAATGAAGTGAAGAGGGCAGAGGAGGTACGGGATAAATGTAGCCAGTGTAAATAGCCACTCTGTTTAGACCTGCCCTGAACTCTGCCTTCCAGAAAGGTCTGTTAGCATTGGTACTGGTCACACATATATAATAAAAGCAAGTACTTGGTATTGGGCGCAAAGTAGAAGGACAGGAAATATTTGTTGGGTAAATGGCCACATGACAGCAGCTTCTCTGTTTATTAACATTTTAACATGCTCCAAGCACTGGGTTCATGCCTGTACATTATGTCCTTTGCTAAAAGGATTGTTCCAATTTCATAGGTGAAGAATAGTGAGGAAACAGGCTCTTTTTATGCCCCAGTTGTAGAAGCAGTGGTGTTGGAGCAGGGCTGAACCCTGGCTTTGCTGGATTGTGGGTTCTGTAGACTTTTACAGTTGTTCTTTTATGGTGCTGGAGATGGAACTCTGTCTCCCACATACTAGGCAAGCACTCTACCACTGAGGTCAAACCCCGGATCATTTTACAAAAATTTCAGACAAGTGTTTTTCCACCCTCAATCCCACTCCTACTTCCACCAAACACACACACACACACACACACTCCTCATACACACTCACTGAGCCTTTGGTATGTTTGCTTTTTCTGAAGTCTACATTAAAGAATTTTTATTTAAAAATACAATGAAATGACATCATTGTTCAAAGTGGGTTTTACTAGTGAGCCCTCAGTACCGTGACTGGATTTACATGTGTAACTGAATGTGATAGAAGTATAAGCTGTCCTTACTGCCTTGGTGTCATAACAAGGAAACAGAGAACATTTCATGCATGTGATTTATATTTGGAAGCCCAGCCATTAGGCAAAGTATTTTTAAACCACATTAATTTCTTATGTTTCTGGTTAATGTAAAAAATAAAGCCAGTGGAAAGTGGTCTGTGTGGGGTTAGTGCATGAATGGATTTTCATTTTCTAGTAATTTATTGTTGTTTGCTCCACCCTCATGCCCAACCCAGATACCAGAAATCAAATTTTCTAATGACATCACCCTACCTCTGGCGACTGGTTGTGGTAGAGGATTCTAGGCCCATGAAGGTCAGCAGCACATGAACTTTGAAGAAATAAAATCTTGCCTTGTTTTAAAGAATGATAGTGGAAATGATTTTAAGCAGTATGATATAATTTAAAATATTAATATAACACCCAGAACTACTCTGGATTTTCCAAGTCTTCTAAGTAGCATTTACTGTGCCAGTAGTATTCTTTGGGGTTCAGAATGAGCCCTCAGGGAGCTAAGAGAAGCTCCCTGCTAGTCGTCCCTTCAAGAATCCACTTCACAAGGACCAGACATGGGGATGGCATCTCTGCCTACCACAAGTGCCTTTCTACTTCCCTGTTCTTGGTTTGTCTAGCTTCTGTTCGCTCTCAGCCCCACCTCTTCATTGGGCTCTGTGATGGTTAATCTCAACTACCAACTTGGTGGGATCCAGAATCATCTAGTTGAGAAGCCTTCTTGTATACCCTTAAAGGATTATTTAGCCTCTGGACATTCCTCTGGCGGGTTAATTGAGGTTGGAAGAGCCATCCTAAAAGTGGTGGTTGCATTTCTCAGGGTTCGGTCCTAGACTACTTAAGGAGAAAGTGAGATGAGCACAACATTCGTCATCTGCTTCTTGACTGTGGATGCAGAATTAACAGCTGCCTCCAGCACCTCCTGTGCTTGTTTTCCTGCCATGCTGGACAGGACCTCGAACAGTGAGCTGAAATGGATCTTTTCCCCCCTAAATTTTGGTTGTCAGGATGTTTTTATTACAGCAACAGAACAAAAAAATAAAGACTTTTTCTAGTCTTAGAACCTCATAAGGAGAATTGGGAAGATTTTCAGTGTCCAAGGCCTTGCACCAATTACTGGCACAGTGAGAATTCTGATGTTACACAGTTTGCTTTGCTTTGTGAATAAGATGATGTGTTCACTACTAAAAGGGTTTTGCAGGCCCTGGGGGTGGGAGCAGCAATACAGAACTGTGGTTCCTAGAGGAAGAAGCTACAAAACTCTCTGAAGGTGCAGGTTTAGTGCTAATTTAAGCCTCCTCCTCCCCCCCCCCCCCCCGTAGGAGAGATTGCCAACTTTCTGAATAAGGTTAGAACAACTTAGGAGATTGTTTCTGTGAATCCTGTAGGGCATGTTGTAATAAGTACATAAAGTGATAGCACTGCTTGCACTCATGCTTAATGAGATTAAGCTGTAATGGGAGTATTTCCATCTTTCACTCCTACTCACAACACTCCCTTTTCCTTCAGCCATTCACTGAAAACTTCCTATCTGCTGTTTGGCTACTGCTGTCACCTACTGTTTCAAAATAAAACTGCAATGGGCTTGCCTTTTTCCAAGATTCCCAATGTCGTGCACTCACTGGAAACAGTTACTGAAGAGTATAGTGGCACTCAAACTTTCCCTCAGCAGGTCTGATAGTACAGCCTGTTGAAATGATCTAACAATAAAAGTAGCAGGAGAAATGGCAGACAGATTTTTAAACACATACATGTCCACCGAGACCCACAAATGGGCAACTAAAGTCAGATGTTTAAAGCTTAGTACCCTCTCCATGAGAGAGGATTGTTGGAAGAATATAGGTAGTTGTCAAGGGTTAGGAGATGATTTAGTAATGATGAGTACTACAGAGAAGAAAAATGGCCTTTGATATAATTCCTCCAGTTGTGGGTGTGATGCCTGATTTTCAGTCTCATCTGTGATTTGAACTTTCAGTAAGAAGGTGAAAGGTAACCCTGTCCATCTTTAGTGGGTTAAGTCCTTAAGTAGAGATGGTGACTTCAAAGCAAAGCTTCATCCAGAATCTGCTGACTCCAAAGTGCCTTGAATATAAAATTTCAGCATCCTGAGACACTGTGGTTGGAGCTACTCTTTGCTCAGAGTCAAGAGAGCAACAGTTGTTCACAGCACGTGGCTGTGAAAGATGATATTTAGCTTGGGTTCCACAGCAGAAGATGCACACAGGATAGCAGAGATGAGTCTTGGTGCCTGCTGTGCTTCTGCTCTCATCCAGTGCATAAGCCAAGACTTGATGCTCTCAAATCCTGTTTTAGCTTCCACAGTTTTTGTTGGGCATTTAGGGTACTACACGATAGCATATTACTACATGATAGCATATTACTTTGGGATAAAGAGGGGTTTTTTTGTTTTGTTTTTTAACATGGTACAGTTAGATAGGTTTCCTCAATTTCATCGTACGTATAGAGAACATTGCTGGTTTACTATATTATTTAGTAATTACAAAGTATTTATTTTTTTATAACTTTGCAGTAGTTAAACTAAAGTCAGCCGAACTTAAGGACTTACCTTTGGCTATGTACTTTAATTTTTAACATTTTTTATAAATGTGAATACTGAGATACTTGGTAGAGGGAGGAGTAAGATAAAAATGAATCTAGAACCACTGTTACTAGCTGTTTAGATATTTTCTCTCTTCAGGCAGACATGACTTCTATCTATTGGCTTTCCTGTTTTCAGATGGGTTTTAGTGAGCTGTTCAAGCCACACTCATGGAATTTTTCAAGGAAACTGAAGGCTCTGAAGTGACAGACTTAGTTAAATATAGAAAGCTATCCCACTCCTTCTACCTATTAATTTACTTAGTCTAAAGTACTCCTATCAGGATTAGATGGCTGTCGCAAACTGACCATAATTTTGTTAGCTTTTTGCAACTGAAACTTTTTCCTAGTGCTTTGGTTTTTGTTAAATATCGCTTACCAGTGTTTTATTTATTATCCGATGGTTACTGCTCACTTTTCCTAAGTGGAATCCCAGTTGAAGGTGTATGGCAGTGTTAGTGACTAGAGCTGAGACTCTGCAGTCAGATTTGAGTTGGAATTCTGCCCTATGATCTTGGGCAGGGGCATGTGCTTTTGGTGTTTCTGGAGACAAGGTTTCTCTGTGTAGCTCTGTGTACAAAGCTGTCCTGGACTTGCTTTGTAGACTAGGCTGGACTTGAACTCACAGATCCGCCTGCCTCTGCCTCCCAGAGTGCTGGGATTCCAGGAGTGCACCACTGTACCTGGCTGGGCATGTTCTTTTTAAATGCTGTGGATTTTAGTTTCTAGGGTATAATTTAGAAATTACCTAATTGGCTTGCTATGGAATTAAATGTAGATAAATAGGTAATCTAGTTTGTGCATTAATTAGTTTATGTAAAAGTCAGGGATATTTTATCCATCTTTGGAATGTTTTCTATTTGTCTTTGTCTTTCTGGGTCTAGAGAAACCACCTATAACTGAGTATTCAAATATAGGACCTAATATTTATAAGTGTATCGGCGCCAAGCTGAGGTTAGATGTGTATGCAGGGAGGGTTCAAAGAAAGGAGATTCTTTGAACCTTCCATAGACCATTTATCAGTGGTATGTTGTTTGACCTGCCCTCAAGAAAGCCTTGAAGTTGGGTTCTCTAATAATGGACTATCATGACACTGGAACTTTGTTGTGAAATAATTGATTCATTAGCTTGGGAGCCTTTCTCTTCCTACCAGGTCGTAAACTCTATGATATGAGAATTCTTCCCTTTCTTTCTGCCCTTTCTAGTTTCTAGCAGCACACATCTTGCCTACAAGCGTGTGGCAAATATTTGTCACATGACTGAGTAACTGCTTACATTAGCAGTGAACAGGCTGAGATGTGAACTGGACATGACTTATTCAGGTCACACATTTTGTGCCATGGCTGTAACTAGAACCCAAGTTTCCAGTCTCCTGCACTGTGCACTCTCTGTTCTTTCTACTACAACATGAAGGTGTAAGGAGCAGAGAAATGATTGGCATTATCTGTAAATGACTAATACAGAAGAAGAATACACGTTCTGGAGAGCTACCATGGATGGGGAAGCATGTAGGTGGTAAGTACAGAAAGGCTTCATGAAGGAAATAGCATTTAACCTAGAGTAATAAGGAGTTTAGATAGCTCTGGGGAAGGGCACGCTGGGCAGGAATTATATTTCATGTAGTTATATGTGTTGTTTTAGTCTCAGTAGGTCAAACTCAACATTTCAGTACACCCTTAAAAACATGCTATCTAATAGTCTTGTCTTATTTCAGTGAACAATGTGGGAATGTCATATGAGTATCCGGAATACTTTTTGGAAATTCCAGACTTGGACAATGTGAGTCTTTTTTGTTTGTTTGTTATGGTAATACAAAGAATGCATGAAAGCCTCAGTGAGGCAGTGTGGAAGAATGATTGGGATTGAGCATCAGAGTCCAGCTGTACAGCTGCCTACAGTTCACAGCGTGGCTCTTGTGGGGATGAACCTAACCATAGGTAGTTTTTTTCTTTTTATTCATCCATAAATGTAAAATAGACAGCCTCATAGGAATGCTAGAAGAATTGAATGAAAAATTATATACAGTACCAGGGTCAATAATAGCTCTAATTTTATTTTTATTGTTTTATTTGATTAAGATAGCTCTATGTAAGTATTGGGACATCAGAAATTAGTTTAAAAAGTCATAAATATGTTAATATATAGCAACATAATTGATTCAAGTAAACTAGCTTTACCAAAATGAAAACTACAGCTTTGATACATACATAATCGTTAAATGAAATCTAAGAAGTTACATCTCTGAAGGACCATGTCAGTTTTTAAAATCAGTTGAAACTCTTGGCTTCAGTTATCTCTACTTTCCCTGTTAGTTGAGAGGAAATTACTAAGTGTTTTATTTTGGATTTAATGTGTCCCTTCACTTTCAAATTTGACTTGCTCATTTATTTTTACATTTTCATATTAGTGTGAATTACTGCTTTTGTTACAAGTATAACACTGAGATAAAACAAAATTTACAGCTTGACCCCAGCTCCTATTGTGTTTCTATTTCTTTGCAATATCTGAAGAAGTTTCAGATGTGTCACCCCAAAGTATATTTGTACCATCGTTACTTTCCTGGTAAAATTATATTAAAGTATCCAATTTTTTGCAGACCATCAAGAAGCTGATAAATATTAATGTACTTTCCGTTTGCAAGGTAAGCAGCTTTGTTACAAACCTGTCATCCTTTCTGGCTCTTTCTCTCTGAGAACACTGATATAGAGGCTGTTGGCTCATTTCTGTCAGCTCCTATTTACCATGAGTATTCCAAGTGAATGTGGTCTAGTTCCTTATGTCTCTAGGAAGTAGAAAGAGCTGAGCACCAAACATGCTTGTCTTAGTTAGCATCCTAACAATCTAATAATTCTCATGTGTCTTCTATGTACATCCACCACAGTGGGTACCGGGACTGCAAAACCTCAGGTTAAAGGCTAACTAACCTGAGCCACTTGCTGCTTGTCACTAATTTGTTTTCATTCTGATAAACATAGTAGTTCACTGTTATATGGGAAGCCGAGAGTCTAGAAACCAATGAGAGTAGTTTTTATTAGCCATGCATAATAGCCAGCCAGAGTAACCTGGCATGATGGCAAATGTCTTTCATCTCAGAACTCAGAAAGCGGAGGCAGGCAAAGCTCTGTGAATTCAAGTCTATCCTGGTCTAGGCCAGCTGGGGCTGCATAGAAAGAGCCTGTCTCAACAACAACAACAAAAACTAAAACCAACCAAGAATAACAAAGATATCTGACCTGTTCACTATTTGTTAAACATGTGTTATCGTTGTGTTGCTCTTATATAACACAAGATTACCCTTACTCTGCTGAGAGGAGCAATAGCTAGAGAGTGTAAGCCTCTAAGCTCTGCTTGAATAGGAGCTGTGCAAGTTACTACTGAGTTACACATAACAAACCAGGGGGAAGTATTGCTCAGAGGCTGAATTCCCATGAGCAGTGTCAGATACTTTGTTTGTTGTTTGGTTGGTTGGTTGGTTTGGTTTGGTTTTTCAAGACAGGGTTTCTCTGTGTAGCCTTGGGTACCTTAGACTTTGTAGAACAGGCTGGCCTCGAACTCACAGAGATCCTCCTGCCTTTTGCTCTGGGATCTGCCACCAAACCTGAACATTCTGAACATTATTGTAGAAAGTGCACTTTTAGTAACGTATGTATATACTAGATTGATAAAAGACATAATAAGTAGTTTAAGTTAGAACTAATTAAAATGATAAATAATTAAATATTTAAATAAGAGTTAAATGCTTCACTTTGTGGTTGCTTTTGGTGTATTTCTCTATTGTGAATTTTCCAGAGAAACTATTTCCACGTCTTCATGTTGTGAGAGAAATAAACAGTGATCCTCACATAGCTGGTTCAAGTCCAAGAACCTAGTAGTGCTACACCTAGCCTAACTTTTCATGTATACGTTTACTTTTAGATGTGTTAATCCAGTGCTTACAGATAAAGAACATTGGTTAGCTTGTTAGAAGGCACCTCAAATGTATTTTGTGATAAAATGGGAAATATTTTTGTCAAATAAGTAATTACTGTACTGTATCTTCTTCCTTGTTATAAATCACCCCCCCCCCATGTGTGTGAGTTTTGTTTGGCTTTTATATAAATTGAAGTTTAAGTGAACAGATGAGTCACCAGTTGAGATGTGAATAGATAAAGAGCAAGATCCACATTTGTGAAACTGATGCTTTTAAATGTGGCTAACTGGAATATATTATATAGTTTTAAGGGCATTTTCTTTACCAGATTCATATTAATGTTCATCCTTTTAACAATCTCTGTAGGATTTCAGGATAACTGAGGAACTACCATTTCCTAGCCATTTTAGCCTGGAGTAAATTACTTTTTGCTTTAGTTTTCATCTGCAGATTGAGGATAATATTTCTCTTTACCTCAGTGACTTATCTGAATGAAACAAGGTAATGTCTCTAAAACTCAGAGTTGGGGATGTAGCTCAGCAGGTACAAACTCAGTAGGGATGTAGGCACAAAGCCCTGGGTTCAGTCCTTAGAACTACATAAAACCAGGCATGGTCATGTGTGCCATGGGAAGTGGAAGAACAAGCAAGAGAATTGGAAATTCAATACCATGCTTGGCCAGATTGAACTACATGAGACCCTGGAGAGAGGGTCAAAAAGAAGCAGAGAGGCAGGCAGACAGAGGAGGAGGGAGGGATAAAGAGGGCAGAGAGGCTCTAAGAATGTTATTATCGCTATTAATCTCAAAACTATAAAGTTTCTTTTTTACCAAATAAATGCAACAATGATTTGATTTTTTTAAGAAAAAAAAAAGGTTTTAAATAAAAATTAAGTTCTGTTCTATTCTATATATTATAGAATTTCCTTTTAAAATGAATGGGTTTTACTGTTACTCTAATTTTTTTTTCTGGTGTATATGGCCAAATGCTTGAAAATAATGAGTGTTAAGACACTGTGAGGTGTTCAACAATAATTGTCCTAAGTTAATGAGCAAACCTTGTTTGAGAGCTTAAAGTTTTTGTTGCAAAATTCTTAATACTAGCTGTGGGTTTGTCTGCAGGTAACTCCCATTCTCCATCAGATCAGCTGTGTGGAGTTTCACTCTAGATCCTAGTGTTTTCTCTGACATTCCTGTGTGCTGATACTTCATTGTTGACCTTGCTTTAAAATCTGGCATTCTGTTTCCCACATGAATTTTTGGCTGGGCATCTGTACAGTACTAATGATAAAAGGCCAAGGTCCTGCCCTTCATCCTGGAGCTTGTCCTGCTCCATGGCTGTAGACAATCCTCCACACAGCATCTTAGCATAGATCAGCATGTGATCCATCTCGTCCTTGCTTAAAGACCAAATAGTGCTGGTGTGTGTCATGGATAAAATAGCATAAATCCAACAGCCCTGCAAAGTAGGTAGCCCATTTTCAAAAGTGATGGTAAACACCATGGCTCATGATGCACACCTGTTAATCCCAGCTCTTGGGAAACTGAAGCAGGAGAAT
Source organism: Pachyuromys duprasi (assembly GCA_028658305.1). Taxonomy (NCBI): domain Eukaryota; kingdom Metazoa; phylum Chordata; class Mammalia; order Rodentia; family Muridae; genus Pachyuromys; species Pachyuromys duprasi. The sequence continues at coordinate 36,811,582 of CM053748.1, forward strand.
CTAGGGTTTGAGGCCAGCTTGGGCTACGTAGTTGAGCCCTGTCTGTAGAGAAGAAGGGAAAGGAAAGGAGCAAAGGCAGTCTTAAGTAAGGATCTACATTTTCTTGTATCATTGTGATGTAAATTTGAATAAGAAAGTAGTTCAGAATTTCTAGTTCAAGATGTCATTGGCCCATGTAGCATGGTGCAGCAGTTGTTTTGGGTTGTAGTACTGTGGGTAGGATCAATAACATCACCTGTACGGCACCATAGAGAACCTCCAGAATCCAGTATATATGTGAGACGGTGCTAGGGGTAGAATGGCAAAGCATTCCGTATTTTGTTGCGTATGTGAGTATCTAATTTATACTGTGTAATACTCCTGAGTTTAGGCTCTTATAATGTTGTGTTTTGCCCCAGAAGGTATTTTGATGACTTGCGCCTATTGTTCTTTAACTGATTGCATTTTGTTGCCAAGACCAGAAGCACATTTTCAATAGCAGCAATTGCTGGGAGCCCTAGGATAACTTAAAATGAGATGGAGATTTGTCTGGCCACAGGATCTTAGGTTTTATGGTGATTGGGCATCTGGGAAACTGAGGCACAGGTGTCTAGCCTGGAGCTCCACTAAATGTATTGAGTAAGATTATATAAGAAAGAGAGCAGTCTCTATTCGCCATCAGTTCAACTGTTTTCTGTCTCCACCAAATGATATGGTGGATAATAAGGAGCATACGAGGAGATGCTGGTAAGAGTAGCAGGCCTTGTAATTTGGGGTTCATGCTCAAAATTAGAGGTAGAACCCCAGCATTTTCTGGAAGCTCCATGTATTCCTGCCCTGTGTGAGTAGATCAGGTGATTGTAAAAGTCCTGTAAGCCCCGCATTATGATAGTAAATAATCCTGAACTCAAAGAAATTTCAGGTTATCACTAGATAAAGAGATGATCCAGAGGAATCATCCTCTGGATGGAATATTGGGGAAGAAATATTAACCAGAGCAGCTGTGGCCGCAGAGTCCTAGGGTTTAGTTGTAAACAGCTTTCCCAAGGCATTCAACAATCTGGCTCTAGCTGGTTACTTCATTTTCAAAACATTTTGTCAACAGAGAGAGTATGTGTGTATGTATGCCCCATGAGTGCAGGAACCCACGGAGGCCAGAAGAGGGTTTGAATTCCCTGGCACTGGAGTTACAGATGATTGTAAGCCACCATGTGGATGCTAGGTACCAAACCTAGGTTTTCTGCAAGAACAGTAAGTGGTCTTAACCACTGAGCCCTTTCTCTAGATTGGTCGCTTCACTTTTGATTCTTGTCCAGTGGCTTAGGTTTTTCCATGTGCCGCACTTCATTAGTCTTTTCCTTCAAAAGGGATTCCTTAATTTTCGTTACTTGCTTTTCCAGCACTGCTCTTGGATCATTTAGGGATTAAATTTAGCTTTGTTTTTATCCCCCATACTGCATGTAAGTGGTAGAAGTCCTGTAGAGGTGGCCAGTATGGCAAATAGATCAAACTTGAAGAGGAATCCTACCAGGTTGTGGTTTTCCCAGCTTCTGATGTTCTGTGACTAAAAATCTAAGGTAAACCTCATGAAGAGCAATGTCACTAACTCCAGAAATAGTGTGCTTTAGAGACAAACTTGAGGGTGTTGAACCACTCCAGTTTTCAGATAGTTCCTGTTTTGTGCCTGGTGGGATTTCTGCACTAGAATACTCAGAGTTTACAGTTGTTAAACTACTATTGATTATTGCTTGGAAAATGGGAGTGGAACCACAGCTCCAGAGGTAGGCAGATAGAAGGCTGACTTCAAACAGACTGCCTGGAACTGTAGAGAAACCCAAAGACAAAGTAGACCTTACGTGTATAGTTTGTTTCTGATTTGATAGCTTGTTTCACCGTCTTCCACATTTGGGGTTCTCTTCCTACTCCAAGCTACACTTGTCCTTTGATTCTTGTAATCATTGTTTTAGGACTCTCAAGAAAAGATAAACACTTCTCTCTTTTTCAAATGAGCATTGTGCAGATGATATGAACTGCCCATAGGCCCTGCCTAAAGGAGGCAAAGACATTCTTTCTAATGGTCCTCATCCCTAAAGCTCCCACAGGGCTTGGAAAATAAGGGAGAAGCTGGACAAATGAAGGTTTCATGCTAACAGAGGGAATATTCCAACCTTCTTAATTAACATTTTTTAGAACAGAGAAGAAAATATATGGTGTTGTATCCCAGGTAAAATTTATGAACACCTCTACTTGGGTGAATACTGATGTTTTATTGAGGAATAGAAAGAAGCAATCTCAAGCAGGGAGTAAAATTTGCTTTTTTTTTCTTGTCAAAACTCAACCGATGTATGAGATGTATGACGGGAAATCTTGTCTTAATAGGACCAAGGTAGAATGGACCTCTGTTCCTTCTAGACTAGATTGGGCTTGGAGTCCTGTGGGCCCATGGCACACTGCATGGCTTCCTTTCCCGTTGCAGTTCTTAGTGCTGAGGTGTTTACATAGTGTAGGCACCATGACCATTAGTACCATGTCCACTGTTCTCTGCCTAAGCACCACAGCTGATGGTTTTTCTACAAAGAGATGAATGCATTTTGGAAATTAAAACTTGTAGTTCCTTAGAATCACACTATTGTAAGTATGGCCCTACAATGGTGAGTGTGGGTCAGTAGAAGTAAATTGTGAGAATTTCTTAGGTCAGAGTTTCCAGACTAATGGTCTGTGGCTAGATATGGCCAACCAACCACCATGTTTTGGTTGATTCAGTTTTCAAAAGCAGAAAGTTTCACATTAAAATTTATAGCTTCTCTTGGGGAAAATATGGAAACCACGTGACACAGACCTCAGAGGCTGTGTGTGAGCTGAGTTGGAGCTGTTAGGCCCTGCCCTGCGGCTCTCTGTTGTGTGAGCAGTGCTTCTAGATGTCGGAATGTAAGTTTCTTTCCAGGTGACTCCAGGTCTTCAGTCACTCAAACTGAGCAGTTACTTAGTTGGCTTGAAGGACGGGAGTGGCTTGGACCAAATCTGCCTCTGTGTTTTAGTCCATTTACAGCTGATATAACAACAATCCCTCCGACTGTTGGATATAAAGAACCAGTATGCTTTCCTCACAGTTTGAAAGGAAAATGAAAAGTTTACAATCAAGGTGCCAGTAGAGTCAATGTCTGAAGAGGGGCTTGTTCCTCATAACTAGTGTCTTCTTACAGTGTCTTCACATGGTGAAAGGGGAAGTAAGCAGGTTTCATGAGATCTCTGTCCTCATGATGTAATTATTAATCTCCCCAAGTCCCCCAATAGTATACTGTTGGGGTTTCCGCTTTGTGTGGACACAAGAATTCAGACCATCTCCCATTCCTGGTATTCTCTGAAATCCAAACAGAGCCTTGAGAGATGACTGTCTCACTTTTTCAGGTAAGTGCTGTCAGAACAATATTGCCTGAACTGCCTGTTAGTTCAAAGCCTCATATTAGTTTGGAATTTAGAGTTTTTTGAAAAAAAAATTTTATTAATTATACTTTATTCACTTTGTATCCCCCCTGTAGCTCCCTCCCTCCTGCCCTTCCAATCCCTCCCTTCCTCCCCCATCTCCACACATGCCCCTCCCCAAGTCCACCGATAAGGGAGGTCTTCTTTTCCTTCCTTCTGATCTTAGTCTATTAGGTCTCATCAGGAATGGCTGCATTGTCTTCCTCTGTGGCCTGGTAAGGCTGCTCCCCCCTCAGGGGGAGGTGATCAAAGAGCAAGCCAATGAGTTCATGTCAGAGATAGTCCCTGTCCCCATTACTATGGAACCCACTTGGACACTGAACTGCCATAGGCTACATCTGTGCAGGGGTTCTAGGTTATCCCATGCATGCTACTTGGTTGGAGTATCAGTCTCAGGGAAGACCTGAGCTATCCCAGAAGCAGAAAGACACACACAGTATATACTCACTCATATAGACATATAATATAGGATAAACCTACTAAAATCTGCACACCTAAAGAAACTAATCAAGAGGGAGGACTCTGGCTAAAATGCTCAATCCCCATCCAGAAAGGCAAAGAAGATGGACATTAGAAGGAGAAAACAGGGAACAAGTTAGGAGCCTACCACAGAAGGCCTCTGAAAGGCTCTGCCCTGCAGACTATCAAATCAGACGCTAAGACTTATGGCCAACCATTGGGCGGAATGCAGGGAATCTTATGAAAGAAGTGGGAAATAGTAAGATCTGGAGAGGACAGAAGCTCCACAAGGAGAGCAACGGAATTTAGAGTCTTAATTCATTTTGAAATTAGCTGACCCTCTGCTACTAAAAATTTTCAAGTTTCTTGTACATTCAGCCCTTAGGGATGGCAGTAACAGGCTGCTTCAGATATAATGGAAGCAGAGTATCTCCAGACTGCAGGGCAGCACTTCTTCGATAGCTTTCTTCTCCTGAAAATGAAGACACCCTTATTGATTGGTTTGGGGGTTCTCTTTTGCTCATAGTGAACCTCGTTCATAGGAAAGTACCTTTCACATGGGTGAAAACATGACAGTGACGTGGACTTTAGGAATTGTCTTCTTTCAATCTGTCACTTTTAAGAAATTTTCACCTTGTTTTAGGGGAAAAGATAATAGAAACACTTAAAATACTAAAGTATTGTACCTTGGGAAACACAGGTGAGTCTGTTCATTCCTTTTTATAACCTTTGTTTAGAGTGAATAAATTAGGGGCTTAGGTTTGGCATTGTTAACAAGCAACTCTCTTGTTAGTTAAAAAGGAAAGTTTTTTTTTCTTTTGTTGTAGTATTTTAATGTAGATCAAAGTAGAAGTTATTGGACAAGGAAAAGCTCTATTTGTGGCCTGGGGCAGCATTCCAGATTGTGAGAACTCTGAACTTCCTCAAAGACTTATGCACCAAAAAAAGGCAAAATCAAATAATAACTTTGAGATCTTGGAGTGCTCTAAAAACTGTATCTAATTAAGCTTTCCACCCCCTGAGCAGTAAATACTCTGTTAGCTGTACAGGTGAGATTCTAAGAATTTCTAATTAAGCTATGTTCTCACTTCCTCACCTCCATGGAGCTCAAATTATACAGTTTGCCAAAGGAAGTGTGTGCTATGTCATTCTGGTGTGGCTTCCAGTAGAGTTCTCATCTCATTTCTCAAAGGATGGGAGGCATTATAGGACATTGTTGTTAATTCTTTTCATGACTATACTAAGATCTTTTTTAAAGTTGCCCTTTATTTCAGTTGAATACTTGTTTCAGATTTTTGTATGTCAGAAACTGTTTCCTTCTAAATTGTATAAATCCATTTCTCAGTTGCTTAAATCCAGACTTGATTGATTTAAACATGTTTCTTTGGAGGTAGAGTTAGGGCAGAAGTGAACAAAGTGGCCATAGGAGATATCCTAATTTTGCTCATGAAAAGCCTGGATTCATAAATGAGCCTAGATTCTGGAGTAACTTATTCATCTTTATTCACCAGTCACATGTAGTAGTGACATAGATCTTGTTAAATCAAGTGTCTTAACTTGGATCGATGTATCTTTTTCTGGAGATAGGGCCCTGTTATGTAGCGTGGGCTGGTCTGGAACTTTTGGGCCAGGCTAACTTGAAACTCATAATCCTTCTAACTCAGCATCTTGAGTGCTGTGATTTGTTATAATATTTTTACTAGAGCCTTAGAACATTATAGGAGTGTTGGAACAAATGACCAGGTATCAGAAGTTGCATGTTAAGGAAATGTGTATTATATCATTTTTCATACCAAAGAGTGGGAACACCTAGACAGCCACCTGGGTATGTAGGTTCCTTCTGTCAACAGTGACTGTTGCAGCTGAAATAAAAGCAGAAATACTCAGATTAGGTTTTGGCAGTTTTGTTTCTGTTTTCTTATTTTTTAAGAAATAGGATTGTGAGGGCTTTACTAATTATAAAAGCAATGCAAGATTGTTGCAAAAAATATTTGAAAGCTATATGAGCACTGAGAAGAAAATAAATCCTGTGTAATCCTGGCCACAGATGGCTACATTTTAATACAACATTTTCAAGGATTTTCTAAGCCAGCCAGTCTATTTTTGAATTGTGTATCTCAACTAAATTATTTAATAATACTGATTATGTTTTATATGAGATAAATGAACTTCATATTTCTTTCCTAATCATAGTATACATATCTGTACCAGTAAATATTCACTCTTGAAAGTGAATATGTGTCTTCCTCCAAGGAGTTCTCATTTAAGCTGTTATGAAGCCATTCATGTATCTGTGAACATTTATATAGCGTAGGCAGGCTTGTTTATTGAGGGATACTAGGGCTACTGAGACAATGTAGACTAACCTTTTAGATTTTAAAGTGTCTTATCTTTATGGTGTGGATTAATGAAAACATTACTGAAAGTGTATATGTGTAATTAGGGAACATTTGTTTTTGCTACAGACTTTGAAGTTCTCACTATGGTAAAAATTTTGCTATGGTGGCTTCCCCACCTACTTTGGGAGAAACTGTCTTAGTTACTTTTCTGTTGCTGTGACAAGACACATGACCAAAGCAGCATATAAAAGAAGTTACTGGGCTTATGGTTCTAGAGGAGTAAGAGTCCCTCATGGTGGGAAAATGTGGCATCTAGCTGCAGGCATAGGGCTGGAGCAACAAATCTTAGCCTAAGGGTTCACATCTAACCCGTGACAGAAGTATTTAAGCCTCAAAGCTTCTTCCAGTGACATACTTCCTCCAACCAGGCTATACCTCCTAAACCTCCCTGAACAACAGCACCAACTGGGGAGCAAGTGTTCAATACAGGAGCCAATGGGGGACATTCTCATTCAAACCACAAAAAGGAGTGAAAGTTGCGTGTTGTGCACTTGTGGAGGCACCTCAAGTAAGAAGACATGAGTCTAGAAGTCATGTTCGTTATTACTACTTACTAATATTCTTAACCACAGAACTCACCAGTTGTAATAACATCATTTTAGAAATATGTAAAGAGAAACAACAAACTTCCTGGCACAGTAATTATCACCTGCAGATAGCCTAAAATTAGCATATCGAATTAGCTCCAGAAACACCATGTGAACTGTGAAATGGAGTACAGATGCACAGTGAAATTTCATAGCAATACTTGGTATGCGGGTATAAATACCCAGATATTAAGATACTAGTCAATGATGCAAAGTAAAATGAGACTTACAGCTTAGTTTAAATGTCCTTTGTAAATGTGATATCAAAGAAAATTTAATTGTGTAAACACCATGAAGTTTGACTACTTATATGTTGAATACTTTAAAATGATATGTATACACATGCCCAAATAGAGATGGCCTGGAGTTGGATTTATGGCTTTGAATCTGATTTGCAGGGAAGGTAATATAAACATAAATGATAACTTCAGTCTGTTTTCATAAAAACATAAAGAATTCAAGTTAACTCTCCTGTGGCTTTTCATTGTTATTTCTGTTTGAATTTTTTTTTTAATGATCTTCCATTTTATGACACACAGAAGTAAATAGAAGCTGAGGAGCCCTGAAAAGGACCAGCACTTTACCTGTGAGAACTGGGCTCTGCTTGCAGGTTATCTGGTTGTTGAGTACTCAGGATGTATTTTTGGCTCTTTAGCAACCTGCCATCCAAAGCACTGTTATTCTCTTGCCTGGAGTTACTCAAACCTCTCATTTTAATTTACATTTATAAAGAATATATTTGTTCATGTCAGTATATGTAAGTTCATGAAAAAGGCATTCTTAATATGTTGATATAATTTTGTAAGTATGATTATATCATGTGAGATTTCATATTGTCTCTGACCATTTTCTGGATATTTTTTCATTCAGAGCAGAAACTTGGTGTGGCAAAAAGGAAAAATATAGCTTCTGATTTATTTCCCCAATATTTCAACCAAAAGTTAAACTCTGGTTGAGCTTGCCTGGTAATTGTCCTGGTTAATTGGTACCTGAAAATCTCATTCATTCTCCTCCTCTATGTAGGAAGCACTAAAAGCACTAGCCAGCTAACCTTCTGAGCTCCCCTCAGCTGCTTTTCAGCTAACAGGTCTTGCTTCCTTAATCTATAGATCCACATGTAAGGGTGAATGTGGGCATGCACACACACACGAGTAGGAACACTTTTAAACTAGTCTTCATCTTCCTCACTTCTGTTCCTGGTGAGCTCAGAACTTTGGGGAACTGAGTAATAACTTCTATGAAAATGCTTTTTCCAAATATATTAGCTAAGCATTATGGTCCCCTGATGAAATGTGCTAAATAAAAGCCCCTTTCAGATACTCAGATATTGCTTGCTGGTTAGCTCAGTTCATTAGAGTGTGGTGCTCATGAATAGACACCATTTTCAGATATTATTAAGATGCAAAGTAATCATCCATCCCTTACAATAAAATATTCCACAGTATGCCTACTTTGCTTGTGTGAATATCTGACCCTGCTGTATTCTACAGATGCAAGCTACTTGGCACATCTAACTAGGTGTACATTTTTTTTACATCTATCTTTTTTTTTTTCAATCCGTCAAACAAAGAAGTCAAGTAATTCAATAAAATACATTTATTTTCCCAAAAGTTTGCTTTTTTGCACTCTGTTTCTTCTAGCATTTATTTTCTGCCAAGTGAACTGGTTATGCTTAACCAAAACATATTCTCTGAAGCTCTGCCTGGCTCCTTGCTGTGACTACTTTTTTCCCTAAGCATCAGTGCCCCCTGTCTACCAATAGGAGCATCTTGTAGGTCCTGAGTCTTCCCACCCAGACTGGTGGCTGCAGATAAAAGAGAAGGATGACTCCTTAATCTAAGCTGTTTTTCCTGGTTCTCAGGTGATATGCAGACAGTATTTTGAGTGCCTTTTTATCTTCTGAGTTTCGTAAAGTCACATCAAGAGTACTTTGTGATTTCAGTTCCTTGATCCTTATCCATATATTATAGAGGTCTCCTAAAACTTTATTTGTAAAATTCTTTTGCTTTGGATGTTTGTTTTTGTTTGTTTGTGGTAAATACAAAGAATTTTAATCATTACAGCCTAATCTTAGAATTATTCCACTACCCCAAGGAGATCCCAGATGAAATATTTTAAAATACTGAAAGAATTTTCCAAAAACTTCTGTATGGTCAGTTGAAATGGACCAAAATGTGTTACTGTTCTTGCTTCTAAATTGTGGGGCATACCATGCTTTAGGGTAACATTGAGTGCTCAATGGTACTACATCCTAAAATAGTGGAATGTGAATGTGGGGAACACCTGTGTCCCTTTAGAAGACTTTGTGTGGTGTGCCATCTGTGGAATATCACACACGCACACACACACACACACATTTTTGTTCCAAGTTAAGAATGTAACAACAAGCTGAGTGCTGTGTTGTGCTCAGCACTCTCGAAAGCAGAGGCCAACATGTAATGTAGATATCTTCTTCATTTAACATATTAGGACTTAAGAGAAGAAGAACCTAGATCAGTGTCACATCATCATAAGAAGGGCTAGAATTAGAATTGTGGCATGAGTGTGCACCACAATGGCCTTAGCATTTATTAGTTATGTGTTAAACAGCTGCTGCTTGCCTCTGGAAAGACAAATCTTGGGAAATACATGAGCAAAGTTGAGATTAGTATTAAACCTGAAAAGGAGAGAACTCTGAAGTTAGCCATTACTTTGACTTGGTTCCATCATGTCTAGTTTGAATCCCTGTAGGGACATTCTGAATTGGGTAAAGCAAATCAAGAAAGTTGAAAAGAGAGGACTATCTTTTCAAAACTGTAAAATATTTAATGTATTGCTTGTGGGACTGCTCTTGGGGGGCTGGTCATAAAATGTTAAAATTGGTCAGTCTTTATCAACATAAATGGTCAATCTTAGTAGTTAAAATTTTTGGTTAAAAGGCTGGGTGCATAGGGTAGTAGCATATACCTTCTTAGTATGGACAAAGGGCCTCAAAGGTTCATGCCCAACCCTGCAAAACAAACAAACAGAATTGGTTAGGTCTTATAAAGGGATACAGTCACAACTTAAACAAAATGGGTCAGTCGTCAGGTTCAAAGCAAGTTCATAACCAGGGTACTTAGTGGAGCTGCTGCTGCGTGTGCTGCATAATAGCTCCTTATCACTAAGGATCGTGCCTCTTACCTTGTCACCTGACTATGTATATCATTCACTTTGCTGTCACAGTGGCTCCTTGCCTTGAATCCGCATTCTGCCTACAAAGAAGAGGAAAAGATGGTGGAGAAAACAGGCCATTTTCCTCTTCTAAGTCCATGACCAAGACATTGTATGCCATGCTTCTTATGAAATAGATAGTTATAGGCCATGTGTAGTTGTCAGAGAAATTGTAAAACATTCTTCTTTGGGATACATCAAGAGTGGGAAAAAGGTCATGTGCTCTGGAACCTCATCTGCAGTGTAATAAGGAAAGAGCAAATGCTGGAGGCCAGCTGGCAGTCTCTGCCTCGTCACCTCATGAGGATGAGTTATGTGAAAATAGTCACATGTATAAAAGGGGGGGGGTACAGAAGCTTCAGCCTACACTTGCTCTTACAGTTTTTATTATTATTACTTTAATCTGAGCCAGAAGATTTGGTCAGATCTTTACTTCTGTTGAAGTGTTTCCCTAAACTCTGAAGATACTCCTTTATTTTGGAATGGGTGATGTGTCATTTTTGTTGTTGTTGTTGTTGTTATGATATGGTGACAGCTTGGGCTTACTCACTTAAGTACAGGCGACATCTCTGGGGATGATCTTTGACTTGTATATCCACATATCTGCAGAAAGTCTTCATGACCCTGCTTTAGAATAATTCTATGAAAAACACTTATCAAAATACTGTCATTTTAATTGATGTGTGATATTATTTAAGATAAAAGATGTGTACACTTACTAGTCATTTCAGCTTCTTGTGTTGCTTAGAGAACTAATACAAGCTGAGTCAACACTTGTTTACCTGTGAGGACATCTTGACAAAGATTGCACTTCTAACCTTTCTTGAAGAATAATATTCCCAAACAGAGTGTGGAAGTAGCTTTGTCCCATCATTGTGTGTATTTGGCCAGTAATTATAAAGTTCTTAAACTGCATATGTCACTTTTCGTTGTTGGTCACTAGACACCACAGATGGTTACGGTTAAGGATATGCTTTACATACAACTAGCTGGACCACAGAAGAAAGGAATGCACTCAGTATTTGCCAGCATGTCATTTGCTAGTGTTCTCCCCAAAGCCTTCAGAAAAGATTATTTGAGCCCTTAAGATGAGAAAGCTTAAGTCATCTTGGTAGGTGGGATGTTGTTACATGTAGTAACATTCATTCTTTTCTGGGAAGAATTTAAGAGATGTCCACCATCCATAGAACTTTTGTTAGTTGAAGGTGCCTTTACCAGCCTTACTCTTCAGACAAAGCTGATCTTAGCCTCATTCATTGAAAACTCTCCCAGTGTGCTCGCTTTTTGTACTCGTAGCACAGTAAAATTATGTGGAGTGTATAAAATAAGCTTCTCTCTGTAGAATGATGAGGCTTCATGATTCCCTTCTCTTTGGTGTGAGTGGGTGTCCTTCACTCTTTTGTTGCCAGTGTCCTCAGCCATCACGAATGTTTTGTTTTGTTTTTTCTTTTGCAGGTGACACGCTTGGTGCTGCCTGGCATGGTAGAAAGGTGAGTCACACGCTCACACACAAACACTGTGGTTGCAGAGCTCATTATTATTTATAAGGAGAATCCTTTCTTTGAGAATTTCATTAAAGTGACTAATGAACCTAACTCTCTGTCTTAGCACCAGGCAAGTCACACAGTGGAGCATGAGTCATTGGTGGAGGAGGCCTTTTCCACTAGACTTTTTTTTATTTCCCTCTCTAGGATTGTGGTGGTTCCTTTAGATCAGGATTAAAAAGCCAGCCTGAGTCACCAACACTAACTCAATTGCCTGCTATTTTGAGGGGGTGGATAGAGTTCCTGGGATATTCCTGGGAATGCCTCCTTAAAGCTGTAGCCACTTAGAGCCTAAATCAGTGGAGTGTCCTGAAGCAAGATGCTTTCCTCTGGTATTTTCACTCTTGCTGGGGAGTGGATGCAGAAGTGACTAAGGCATGGTGTGAAGTGACCAGATGTCAGACTGACTCTTGGAGGAAAGAGCAATGCCCACTAGCCTTATCAATGTTCCGGTTGGAATCGGGTGCCAGTAGAGTACCCTGAATGTCTTCATTTTGGTTGAGAATCAGGCGGTGCATCTCCTCATGTGAGAGAGCACGGAGTGTAAAGTATAACTAAACTCTGTGTCCTTCTCACAAGAATCTGAATGTTGCGTAGGCCTTCAAAGAGAGCTAAAGAGAGCTGGGTTTGAATGTTGGACTAGTTTGTCATTTTAATTTAGGGTTCCATCAAAATTTTGACAGGGGAGGAATCAAAGATCCACCTCTCTTAAAAGACCAACAAGGAATGCAGTTTATGTACATCAAATTTGTCCATTTGTTGTGCCTCATTCTACCTTGTAGGTGAGAGAATGGGGCTTAAAATTCCATTTTTTGATTATGTGTGGTGATTGAGAAACTGTCAGCAAGTTTGTTGTAATTGTTTTACATGTACTGATTTGTATATTCCAATTGCCTTATTTTAATAAAGTTTTTCTTTGAAGCCTTTAAGCTGATTATTGACTGATAGTGGGAATGTGCTCTGATGGTAGGACATGAAAATGACAGTGATCAAACCATACCAGAACTCTAGGACTAGAGACAGTAAGAATAGTACTTGGGCCACTATTATAAAAAAAATCTTTGGACTTGGGGTAGGTGCTCAGTATTGTAACATTTGCTTAGCATGCCTTATATTCCATCTCCAACACTGAAGAAACAAGGAAGTCAAGATTGTAAGCCATGGAAGTATTATGAACAGATTTTTTTAAAGTATATCGGTGAAGACTATGAGTTCAGTCCTTGCTTTTAAGAAACCAAATTGATTTTAAACTGAGGTTGAGAAACAACATGGTAGAAAGCCACCAGAAAGCTTGAAAGCTAGAATCATAAGAAAGGGTGAGTGGGGGGGTCGATTATGGTGTTCCCTAATGACTGGTTAAACGTTTTGTAGAGTTTATGTATTAGTACTTTGTGTTAGAAGAGGCATCTATGGCCAGTGGAGCCTTAGGAGTTATTAGGTATATTAGTCAGGGTGTGCTAAGTGCAGTAACAGATGAGTCTCCTCCCCCCCACCCCACCCCCCATCATTTCTTGTCAGAGTAAAGATTTATTTCCCTTTACTTCTCTGCCTAGTCCTTCAGGAATCTCGGGCTCCTTCATCTAGGGGCTTTGTCTTGAGTCTTGAAGGTCTTAATAGTTCTTCACCCAGCTAACAGGTAAAGGAAAAGAATCAGGATGAGTTTAGGGGAGGTTTCATGGATCAGCCCTAGAAGGAGTATATAGCATGTTCTGTTGTTCAGAACTCCATTTGTCACAAGCTGCAACTTACTGCAAGGGAGAGCAGAAATATCAGTTGTTTGCCAAAAGGAAGGAAAAGCTCCAGGTCAACAGATGTCTGAGGGTGGTCTAACTTAAACCTTATTAAGTGGCTTCATTCTAGCTTTTCTTTACACCTCCCCAAAGTGACCTATTTCTATGGTAGTTTCCATAGGATTGGTATTCTCATTGAGTAACAGCAATGTCCTTTAGAAAGAACCTTTGTTATTGGTTTCTTTTCCCTCCTCCCTTTCAGTGATTTTTGTCTCTGAGTATGAGATTTTTTTAAAACCTTCTAGAGCGAGCCAACTATCACTAAACAAGTATCAGTAACCAGACTAAGGTATTATCACCATACATATAGGAAGTGCATAATTACATTATCGAGAATCTTGCTCTCTTTACTTCCCTGGAATGATAAACATTGTGTACAGCTGGAGCCAGGAGGTGGTTGCCATAACAACCATGGAAAGGCTAAAAATAGCCTCTTTCATATTGTACTGCTTACAGTGGAATTATGACATGTTATGGCGTTTTAGGGCAGGTAATTCTCTTTCATGTGCTAAATGTTTGCAAACTTTTTTCAACAAAGCAATATTTGTATAGTGTGAGAATTTGATTGCTTGTTCTAATTGTATATCTGACCCCATATTCCATGATTCTTCTCTGACACTGAACACTGTTTTGATGGTTTCTCTGTGTTCTTAGGAGTCAATTAGAGAGCTGTCTACACCAATTTCTCTTTTCTGTCTAAGCCTAGAAAACTCTCTAATGACCCTGCAAAACTGTACTTCTGTCTTCTATCATGTGTAGTAGAAATGTAAAGGATTGAGATGGAGTCTGTAGCCACTGCTCTGTCTGGTTAGCAATCTACACTGACTGACCTTCTGGCTCCCTCCCTTCTCCGCTGCAGGGTGGAGCAATGCTGAGGTTTCCTGAGTCAGGCCAGAATTAGTGACTCCTTTCAAAGGAGACTGTTACTCCTCCACGGCAACAGTGTTTCTATAGAGCTGAGGTCAGGGATGCTTCAGTGGTAGAATAGTGTAGAACAAAAGCTTGGCAATTTTTAAAAATCCACATGAGGAGTCTCATGAGGAGTTGCCCAAGTCTGAGGGAATCCTAGAGAGCATAGCTGTAAGGAAGCTGTAAATGAAAGCTGCTGAGTTTTATAGGGCTGGACAAGCCTATTATTGGCTTCTGGGAGGACTAATAAAAGAGGTGACTATTGAGGTAAAGAGGTGTGTCCTAAAGTGGAGTTGATTATTCTGCTTTGTTTTTGAAGCATTTTAGTTCTGGTAGGTTCTCAATGATCTCTACCTCCAAGGCACCATCACATGATAGCTAGCAAGTAAGCTGTGAGATCAATTACAAATATTGCATCGAAGAAAATGTTGCTTTATTTGTGTATATGATGTTGTCACAACAAACTGGGAAATGTGCTAAAGTATGAGCAGAACAGGTCTTCAATAACGGAACTTCAGCAGAAATTCTTAATGTGCTTCCATTGTTCCCAAGCCTCCAGAAAATGAGAGATTAACCAGCTTGGCTTATGTTTGTCTCTGTGTGCAATTAAGCGTAGCCTATTTTGCCCTTCTGCTTGATATAACAGAGTTGTCATGAGCCCGACTGTGCCATGGAAACTAGTTTGACGTCACTAATTCTGCTTAGATGGAGGATTGGAGCTAGACAAAGTAGTTGATTGTAAAGATGAGTCCTTTGTGCCCCCAGATCCAAATGTTCATCCCCATTTCTATGTAAGGAGATGCACATTATAGGAATTGTTGTAGTGCATACTAGTGTTCAAATGCAGGCAAATAGAATTATTTTTTCTTTGGAGAAGAGAGATTTGAATGCTGTTATGGGAGAGATCATAGGAAGGTCTTTGCTAAACAAATAAGTGTGTTCTCAACAGTGGGACAGATTTCTCTGCTGTCAGTTAGATACAATTATACAAGTGTTGGCTCTGTATTTATTTACCCTCATCTAGTATACTCTCATTTTATGTAGCACTCTGACAGTCTTAAATAGGTTTTGATGTATTTTGAAATATAAATACTTTGTTTTTATAAAGTACTTGAAATTTTTGACTGAATAGCTCTACTCACTACTAATATTCTTTCTTCTCTCCCTTCTTTTTTTTCTTTTTCTTCTTTTGATTCTTTATTTAATTTATATGTAAGGACGTGTTTCCTGTATGTAAGCCTATTCACTACATGTAGCCAGAAAAGGCATCGATTCTTTAGCACTGGGGTTACTCACTGGTAGCTGTGAGCTGTGGGTTCTGGGAACCAAACCCAGGACAAGAACATTCAGTATGCAATTTCCCCAGCTCCCAGAAATTTCCAGTCACAAGAGAGTTTTTGAGAAACGAAGATTTTAGTTACCTCAAGGAGTATATCAATTAAAGAGTGACTACATTATTGTGACATGTTGGATTATTGATATTTTGTAAAATGGGAAAGGGGCTTTTATTATCTTTAAATGATTTTTCCTCTATTGAAATCATAGCATTAAACCTTAACCTTTACCTTCAACTTTATATTTCATTTGTGAGTAACAAAAAGAAAATGTGAGATTTTTTTTTCAAGGACATATGCAGCCACTCCAGCTAGCATGATTGTCATGGATCAGAGTCTGGTTCTAAGCAGTGGTGGCAGGCCGCAGCTTCAGGGACAGCATTGCCTGCATCTACTTTAGACAGGCTGTCTTTCCTTACACTGTATTCTTGAAGACAGAGCAGCAGTTCCTGGGTAAAGCTTGATGTGGAGTGATTGTGAAGTTGGAATTGCTCTGCAGGAAGCGGGGTTTGCCAGAGTAGCCACAGCCCTGTGTGTCCACCTCACTGGAATCCCACACAGCCAAAAGGCTGTGTGTTCTAATGGAAACAGATTTTCTTGTGTTTTACAGATTTGTTGGTTTGTTTTACATGCTATAAACTATATATCTCTCTAAATTATGCAGTTCAGTCATTTCAGTACATTCAGAGCTGGGAAGCTGTCAGTATAGTCTAATTGGAGAATATTTTCAGCACCCTAAAATGATAATTTTGAAGATGTGGTTCTTATTCCGTTTTTATCAAAGGAGCAATATTTGATTGTAATAAAAGATTGTTTTGTTCCACTTTCATGACAGGAATTTTTTTTTATAGGTGTAGAAAATGAAGTGGCTAGGTATTTATTGCTAATTTGCCTTTAAAAAAAAACTGGGCTGGTTTCTAACTCCTGATTTAAAAAAAAAACTTTTTTTTTGCCTTAAAAAAGGAGATACCAATATAAGGATGATATAACTAATATGTTAGCCACTTTTAACTTTAAAAATTCTTTATCATGCTTAAATTTGAAATTTTATTTTGATCACCAAGATATTAGTGGGTTTCACTGCTTAGGACAGTGTATATTACTAATGAGGACTTCTGTTTTATAAACAACTGACTAGATTCTGGTAACACCCATGAGGCAGAGGGTCCAGAACTTCTCTTTGATGGTCACAGTGATGTCTTGCCTTAAGGCTGGCAGATGGAATGCTGACCTTTGGGGATTATTTTTCTTCAGATTTATATTTAAAATGACTCATTTAATCATGTGTCCTATGCTGTTTTATATTTTACATAAAAGGGTTCTGGGTTTTCTCTTTCCACTAAATAGTGAAAACAAACAGGACTTAGGAATAGAAATCCACATATAAAACAGTAACAGACTATGTAGAGGGGACGAAACTGAGGAGCAAACTTCCTGAGATGGAGGCTCAGACCAGATTTCAGTGGCAGAAGAAGAGGGCCGGGCTGAGGTGTAGGTCAATAGTAGAGCACTTGCCTGGTATACGTAAGACTCTAGGTTCCATTCCCAGTGCTGTAAAAATAAATGAGTGTGCCTTTGAGAAGCATGGATTTGAGAGGACAAGTTTGTAGCTCGTTTTCATATTTCTGAAGTCAGAATTCCACATCTTGCTGAACCTCTGTATCCTTGCTAACAACTGGACTGCTTACAGGATTGCTTTTCACAAACTGATTTTCATTTATTTGTGGAAATAGAAGTTCCTGGTAGTTGCCTTCAGTAGTCTCTAAAAGTTACAGGAAAAAGTTGGACTTTGTTTTTTTGTAATGTAGTAAGTTAATGAAGTACAGACTCATGTAATTCAAAGTCAGCTCTTTGTCCAAATACATCCCAGGGAAATTATAAGGATGTCACCCATTGCTATATAAAGGTTTATGAAATACTTGATTGTGTCTGAACAAAGGTGGACTTTGGTGTCTAGAAGCTCAGGACTTTGTTGAGAGGGATGTATTTACACATACTGTTACAGTGGGCAGTGTGAATCCAGAGCAGAGGAATCGGTGTGGGTATTTGTTTGCTGTTGCTCTGCTGGGATTGATTGCAGTGTTTTGCACATGCTGGTAAGCATTCTGCCACTGAACTGTATCCTCCCCTCTCCCATATAGGTAAGAATTTCTGATACTGTGGCCACAGAGGACCTCACAAAGTATAGAGACAACTAAAGGAGACTATCTAGCTGATCCAGTCATGCTTAGGATTACTAAGACTGGGAAATGAGCTCATCGTAAAGAAGAGCTATTTTTAGTTCATTGAATTATGCTTCATTCACTGGCCAGACATGCCAAATGCCATGAGAGGCAGGGAGATGTGTGCTAGGGCAGCAGCCTTGTTGCTCTGCCTGTCTCGACTGTAACTCACAAGCACATGTACGTATGATTTCCCCCACTTTATGCGGTGTGTTTTCAATTCTAGGTCTAAGGGGGTGATTCTCAACATCTCTTCTGCCAGTGGCATGCTCCCGGTTCCACTCTTGACTATCTACTCTGCATCCAAGGTGAGAAGCATTGCAGTAAAATTATGTCAATATAAGACTGAGGGGTGATTTTTAGTCTGGGCAGTTAATATACCTTTAACATTCCTGAAATGCTGTGCTTTCTGGTTTTTCAATTGACCAAGGACAGGAAGATGCCTCACATGGGTTTCTGGAGTGTCACAGTGGAATTAGACTTAGAAGTGAATTGTCAGTGGTCAGAGCCACTGAAGCTCTAATTTTTGTTCCCTAGTATTTTACTGATTTTAACAGGAACACTTATGCTTTGTATAGAGACCTAGCCTAAACCAGTCCACCCAGATGATTAGAACCTGATGCTAATCAGTCTAAAGTGAGAATGTTGGTAACATGAACAAGTTAACGTCACACAGCAAGGAAGTGCATCCTTCCAGCACCACAGATAGACTGAGCAGATATGAAATAGACCAATGGCAGAGTGAATATACTGCCACACCCAGAATTCCAGATACTGTCACTTCTTGAGTGTGATAGGAATTTTCCAGAACTCTGTGTCATCATACAATGCTGTCATTCACTTATTCACATTACCACTAAGATAAACTGCATCTTCTCATGTCTACAGGTCAATAGCCCCAACTACATTCACTTCATTAAAGCTTGGAAAACATTCTGAAGGGGGGGAAAATGACCATTTTAGTTGTTGAAATTAAGCCAGGCTATGGAGAAAATAAGTAAACCATAATATATAATAAGAACTTACACTGTGTCAGAGAATGAAAAGTGCAAAACACACCTTTTCGTTGAGAAACTTAGTCATTGCTGTCAGTTTGAGTTCTTCGCAGCCCTGCAGCCCCCCGATCTACCTGCTTTCTCTGTGGCCAGAGCGTATATCAGCATGTTTAATCAACATCTTGTGTTAGAATTCCCCATCTAGAAATCTCCATGGATGTAGACTATTCCCAATGGAGACCTTCATTGGGTTGTCATTGAACTTGGCATTTTAAGCCTGATACAGAGTCCACATTTGAAAACTGGCCTGCATGGTTTATAGATGGCTTTACAGTTGTGTTATCAGATGGGCTCTTGCCTTCACTTCTCAGATCATAGACACTTCTCCGTATCACAGGACCCAGCAGCAAACCAGAACTGAACAGGATTCACTCTGGGTTTCTGCTAGAGTGGCAAGTAGAAAATAGAATTAAATCCTTTGTTATATAATGAAAAAAAAATTTTTTTTTCTGTTCTTTGGGAAATAATTTTTTGGGAGGGTCTCTTTTCTCATTAACTCAAAAATTGGACTAAATGTTACTTTTGGTAAGATAATGTCATTTATGTCAGAAAACCTCCTAAGGTTTTAAGGTGTTTTTGTCTCTTCTGCATTTTAAGTGAAAGGAATGACTAAAAACAGTAGTGTTAAATGGTTAATTTATTATTTTGTTGTTTCCATGGCTACACTCCAGGCAGATTGATGTAATATATGTGTTTTCTTTCTCACTCCTACCTCCCTCCTAGGCTTTTGTAGATTTCTTCTCTCAGTGCCTGCACGAGGAGTATAAGAGCAAGGGCATCTTTGTGCAAGTAAGTGGAGTTTGTTTCAGTTAAGTATCCCTGTTTTTGTGTGGTTTCCACAGCAACAGTTGCTGTCTTGGCAACGAAAGAAAATCACATTCCTCGGTAAGCAATTGTGACGTGAGCACTCCCTTAGAGACATGGCTTCTTTTCCCTTATGCTCTTAGGTCTAGATTTTTAAAAATTACCCCCTCAAATTTTTAATTAGGATACCTGAACTAGAACTAAATATAAACAGTTGAAGCATCATCATTGTGAATTCTCACAGTTTATTTCGAAACAATCTGACTCCTTAAAATTGTGGTAGAAAATAGATATCATAGAACTTAGTGTTTCAACATCTGTAAGCACGCAGCTCAGTGCCATGAGTATATTCACCATTGGACAATCACTGACACCATTCCTCTGGAACTCTTCTTCATCTCTCCAAACTGAAATTGTAGACCATTAAACACTAACCCCCCTTTTTCTTTCCCCTAGTCCCTGGCAACCACCCTCTTATTTTCTGTCTCCCTGACATTACCTATTCTTAGTCCATCCTGTGACCAGAATCATTCAGTGCTTGGTCTTGTGTAATCAGATCACTTAGTGTGGTATCTGAGGCCCCTTTCACATAGTACAGATTGGGGCTCTGTTAAGACAGTTACCTATTTTCCCATGTTAACCCAGGACTCAAATCCAGGTCTATTTGTTTTTAGAGTACCTATTCCTACCACTAGGCTACTTGACCCATCTGTGCTTAGGAAATGTTGAAACCAGAAGGTGCTTGGCTGCTTGTTGGCGCTGTTTTATATATGTAGATAATCAAGATGGGAATAAGGGTATCTAGCTGGACTTTCTAAGCCTTTTTTATTTTCAGGGTCCACCTTCTTGCTTAGCTTCTTTAGGTGTACAGATTTTACTGTTTATCATATATCCACTTAAAGTGAGTATATACCGTGTGTGTCTTTATGCTTTTGGGATACCTCACTCAGAATGATCTCTTCTAGTTCCATCCATTTGCCTGCAAATTTCATGATTTCCTTGTTTTAAATACCTGAGTAGTATTCCATTGTGTAAATGTACCACAATTTCTGTATCCATTCCTCACTTGAGGGACATCTAGGTTGTTTCCAGGTTCTGGCTATTATGAATAAAGCTGCTACGAACATGGTTGAGCAAATGTCCTTGTTGTGTACTTGAGCATAATTTAGATATATGCTTAGGAGTGGTATAGCTGGATCTTGAGGAAGCACTATTCCTCTGAGAAAATGCCAGATTGATTTCCAAAGTGGTTGTACAAGTTTACATTCCCACCGGCAGTGGAGGAGGGTTCCCCTTTCTCCACATCCTCTCCAGCATATAGTGTCACTTGAGTTTTTGATCTTAACTATTCTGATGGGTGTAAGGTGAAATCAGATCATCTGGAGTTATCTCCATCACTGATCTTAAGCTGTACTACAAAGCAATAGTAATAAAAACTGCATGTTACTGGCATAGAAACAGAAGGATCAATGGAATTGAATAGAAGATCCAAAAATAAACTCACACACCTATGGATACTTGATTTTTGACAAAGATACCAAAACCATACAATGGAAAAAAGACAGCATCTTCAACAAATGGTGCTGGTCTAACTAGATGTCTACATGTAGAAAAATGCAGATAGATCCGTATTTATCACCCTGCACAAAACTAAAATCCAAGTGGATCAAAGACCTCAATATAAAACCAGACACACTAAACTCGTTAGAAGAAAAAGTGGGGAAGAGCCTGAAACTCATTGGCACAGGAGACTACTTCCTGAACAGAACACCAACAGCACAGGCTCTAAGAGAACAATCAATAGATGGGACCTCATGAAACTGAAAAGCTTCTGTAAAGCAAAGAACACTGTCATCAGATCAAAACGACAGCCTACAGACTGGGAAAGGAACTTAACCAACCCTTTATCTGACAGAGGGCTAATATCCAGAATATATGAAGAAGTCAAGAAGTTAAAAAGCAACAAATCAAATAACCCAGTTTAAAAATAGGGTACAGAGCTAAACAGAGAATTCTCTGTAGAGGAATATAGAATGGCAGAGAAACACTTAAAGAAATGTTCAACGCCCTTAGTCATCAGGGATATGCAAAGCAAAATTTCTATATAGCTTTGAGCCTTAATTTCCGACTTCTGAAGGCAAATGAGATATCTGAGTGGTGTGGCATATGTAAAGATATCAAAAACTGGGGAGTGATAGTACCTATAGAAAAGCGAGACAAGAAACAGAAGTAACATGCATTTATAAAGCACCTACAGTATGCTTCATACTCACTTAATATTACCTCATTTGAGCTTGATATTAACCTGACCCCATGTCACAGATTGGAAAATAAAAATTTACAGTTGTATGACTTGCCTAAAGTCATGAGTGTCTGCTGTTTGTCAGAAGTGAGGTAACAAAAGGTAAATAAGACTAAAAATTCCTGCCTCAAGGCACACGCGATAGTAGACAGGTATTTAAACATGTTACCTACCAATCATGAGCCAAAACAAAAGGTCTCTCTATTATGTTTCAGATTTATTCAGTCAGGAAGTATGTAGAATGTATTTTTTGGTGTAACGTTGGGGATATAATTACAAGAAAGAGAGACAGTGAACAAGAAAACAGAGGAGCACGATGGTTCCCTGTAGTGACAGTACTGTAGAAACTGATGGAGGCTATGCATCTCAGCAAGTGGAATAAAGTATAGAGAAGTTTACTGATCTAAGCTTAAATAATTCCAAGGCTGAGGGGCTGCAGTCCTTGGTGCTCAATATTGGTGTCTTCTGCACCATGCAGCTTTCCTTCCTGAACCTGGGAAATAGTCCTGAAATGTTACAAACCGAGAGATCAATTGTCAACTGAAATTGACCCCTAAGGTTTATTTACCTCACCCTGCGTGAGAGGAAAGGAGGAAGCAGACTGGGAAGCATCCACCTGGAGAACCCAGCTGTAGGTTTCTGCTGCCTTCAAGTGGATTTTCTCATCCGAGTGACACAAAGAATCCACTGAACACCATGAAGAAGCCAATGAAGCTGCTGCCTTATAGTCTTTTGAGATGAGAGCTGATCATTAGTGCACTTTAAAATGTGTTTTTAATCAGAAAGGATTTGGCCTCTGTGAGATTTAGAAGACAGCTGAGACAAATTTAGACAAAAAGTAAATAAATACACTTCAAGGTTTGTCAAAATGTTGTTGCTTATAGGAATCACATAAATCTATTGAGTTTCAAAGAGCCAGAAAATATTGAGAAATAGCTATCAAAATTGAAGCGATGTCAGGGAGGAGGAGTTCACCTATCAGTGGATTAGGGAAAGGGCTAAGAGGAAAGAGGGAAAGAGGTTGGAACTGGGAGGAGATGAGGGAAGGGCTACAACCAGGATACAACGTGAATAAATTGTAAAATAATAATAATAATAATAATAATAAATACATATTGAAAACAGAAATCCCCATCCATTTTTCTTGTTAATTACTACCAACACTAAAAGAGGTAATGAAATGTTGTTGGTACAGATGGAGTCCAAATAGAAATATAAAGTGATACAGGATTCTCACTGGAAATATAACTGTACCAACTATGAGAAAATGGACTCCAACCAGGTAAATCTCTGTTTTTGCCAGTGATGATACAGGTTTGGTTTTGTTTTATTCCCTTTGGCCCTTCTGCTATAGACCCACCTAATTAAGGTCTGGAAGGAGCACTGTGTGTCCAGAGGATGAAGGTCCACAGATGACTTCCTCCACAGGCAGGTCTTCTCTGGAACTTGCTGTTGATAGACCTCTCACAGAGTATAGAGATTGAGGCAGGTTCTTTTCACATTGCTTGTGACCATACAAGCATTAGGTAACTTAGAAGAGAATTGCTAGTACATGCTAGAGCTCAACTCTCAGAATGAACCTATTTATTTGATCTTATTCCTATGTAGTAAAGAGCTGCAGTTGCCCCCATCTGCACTGGGATTGGGGGTTTGGATCAGGGTTCTGTACTAAAGGTAGTATACCACAAGCCAGGTTTGAGTTCAGGTTGGCCCAATTTCAACCAGGGCTAGTCATCTTCATGCCCTATTATCCTACTGCCTCTTTCTTTCTCATCTGAAATGTGGTTCATCAGATCACTGAATCAAGTCTATTCTGGAGATGTGTCCAGTCTGGCTATCTTTCATGACATCACTGCCCTGCTTTAATTTCAGGTGGCATTGTATGTTACTATGGATCATCTCCCTATCTGCCCTCCTATGCTAGATAATCAGTGTGACATTTGACTCAGCTAGAGTCATTTGGGAAAATTTTCTCACCTGAGAAAATGCACCACTAGATTGATGATTGATGGGGGCAGGGGTTGGAGCACCTCACACTGAGCAATGCCGCTTTTGGGTTGATGATCCTTGGTGCTATCAGGCTGATCAAACCGTAAGAAGTCAATAAGCAGCATTCCCCTAGGGCTTCTGCTTTCATTCCTGCCTCCAGGTTCCTGCCCTGCTTGGGTTCCTACCCTGACTCCCCTGAGGATGGACTGACTATAATGTAAGCTGAACTAAACCCTTTCCTCCGCAAGTTGCTTATGGTCATGATCTTTATCACAGCAGTAGTATCGCTAACTAGAGCATCCCCCTACTGTTGTCCTTGCTGATAGGCCCTATTGTCTGCTCTCTGTAGCTGGAGTTGATAGAGCAAAATCCAGTTATTTCACTTACCCATATCCTTCAGAGTAAACTTTTGAGTTTTATGACCCATGGTGCTTTGATTTGCACATTGGCTGTTCACCTCAGTTTAAAAGGCTCTGCAATCAGATATCTCTGGCCTAGCTTCTGTCTGTTTTGTCAAAACATTGCTTATATATGACCTTATCTGAGAACCCTTTCTTGATAACCTAATTGCAGAAATAGCCTCCACCATCAATGTCCTTTGCCCACATCCCTCTGTAAAATCAGTGGCTCTGTTTTTGTACATGATTATATCCTAAGTGCCTAAATGTCTTTTAGGATACATCCAAGTACGTTGTTAGATGGGGGTTGTGTAGTTTCAGTTTTCCCTTTTGTTCAGTGAAGGTTAACATACAAACACATTCCACATGTTTGAAGGCAGGTTCTTTGTAGGGTAGAGTGTATTTAAGATTTTCTTTGTGCACACAGTATTGAGCTGAAATGGTAAAAGTTATTTCTGATTCAGACCCATCAATCTTCAGGAAGATTCCTTTGACTCAGTACTTTTAGAATGTCTTAAGTTTTTAATAAGAGCTCATATCTAGAAGTAGAGAAGTGTCAGTAACCAAATTACAATGTCTGTGTTTAGTCATTCATGTCTTCTGGAGCATTTCAGGTCCTGAGGTTTCAAAAAATGACACAGATTAAAAAAAGTGATGTTTCCCTAAACTTATAGGAGCCACAGCCTCTGCCTTAACAATGTGTATGGGCTGGAGAGATAGCTCAGTCAGTGTGAAGTAAAGCTGGGCACAGTGGCATGTGCCTTTAACCCCAGCTCTGGGGAAAGAAAGAAAGACAAGCAGATTCCTGAAGCCCATTGGCCAGCTTCAGACTTAGCAAGAGACAGATGACTGTGCTGACTGTTGCCAGCCTAATGCTGAAACTGCCCTCGGGTTGTCTTTGTTATACTGTTCAATTTGCTGGACCAGAAGAAAGGTGAGGAAACAGGAAAGGACCACATGAATCTAGAGACAGCACATTAGATGCCACATGTAGAATCTTGTTCAAAAGAGCGAAGCCTACTTCCTCTTGATCCCCATTTCCCCTAAGCACTATCATGGAAAGTTCTGATCATTTTTAGGTTTGAGAAGGCTTATTTAGTTCACAGTTGGCTCTGCCATGTGGAGCTCTAAGACTCCACATTTGCCATGTGGCTTCGGGCATCCTTTGCACTTGCTTTGGCATCCAGTTGTGGTGCCTTTCCTGCCCTGAACCAAGACTCCACAGCACATCCCTATGAAGCCCATAGTCCAAGCAGTCTACTCCAGCAGATAAGTGGAAAACAGCATACCACATTGCGGTCTCCGGGCGCTTCTTTATTGTAATAAGCTGAGGAGAGACACAGCAGCACCAGCATTTGCCCTATGGCCTAACTAATTTTTTTCAGTATGAGATTCTAAATTTGGAAATCAGAATACTTGCTCACAGCTGTGGCTGTCAGGGTCAAGCTGTTTCTGAGGGAGCAAAATTTGTAGTGGTGACTTGTTGAGCGTAAATGACTTTCAAGTTTAATTCTATTGAAAAACTTTTTGTTAAAGTATAGGTATATTTCTGACTTTTACCATAGTGTTTTCCTGCATAGGCAGAAGATAGATTAATTATTGTTTCTTGAGCATTTATTTACTTTGATGGCTTTTGATATAAAAAATTTCTATGCTTTTCCATTATCTTTACATATTCCTTTCAATACCCTTCACAGCTAGATCAATAGGTTTGCTTTGTTGAGTCAGGTAATTTTGCTTAAGCTTCAGAATATTTAAAATGTTGCCTCATTGGAAAAGGCCTCGGTACTGTTCAGTCTCGTGCATCTGAAGTGCTGGTCTGTGCTGCCTTCAGTAGGTCCTCACCGCCCGGCTGTGTACCGTGTTCTCAGCGCTGAGAATGGAGGTGGCTACAGCTTCTTCTTGAGCTTGTGTTGTAGAACTGTCCCGGTACTCGGATTTGTCTTATTTTTGACTGTACCACACTCCTTGCAGTACCCTGAAAATGCCTTGCTCTTCACAGCTCTTTTTTTCTGCTCCTGCTGTTCTTTTACCTCTTTACTTAGCTGACTCTTCTACTTCCTTCAGGGCCTAGTTCCAAAGCTGTTTGGTTTCTGAATCCTTCATACTTCAGTAGGCCACTAATAGCCACCTTGATTTTATATCAGCATGACATACATAAACCTTCCAGCGTAGACTTTCCATTTCTTAACTGGGAAGATATAACTTGAGTAGGAATTCTGCCTAGTCCTGTCTGTCCCTGCCCCCCATAGCTGGAGGCTCCTTCAGAACCCCACCATAGGTTAGCTGAACCCTGAAGCCAGGCGTTATCTTGTGGTGCCACCATGTGGTTCAGTCAGGTAGTGCAACTGAATTCTGCAATATCAGAATAGTATGCTGCTTATGTATTCTGAGAAAGCAAAAGGATGGATGAAAGAAAAGTGCAGATCATTCTGGATAGGTAAAAAGCATGGTTACAGAATGGCTTTATCTCTGGAGTTCAAGACTTCCCAGCACCCCTTGTAGACTGTGTTCTCCAGAAAGGTCTTCTCAGTAATTCTTATGACCAGGAAAAAAGATGAGAAAAGCTGTGTACATCCATGTTTTTACCTGCTGTCAGAGTTTATACTGTTCACAGTCTGTCAACCTGAGCTTTTCCCAGCCTGCCTTCATTTCGATAGAAGAGAATTGACTAAAGACTTGATAAAACATTTGCTCATTAAAAAGAGATGTATACTAATATTTCCAATAAATAAATCCTCAGAAGTCAGATTACATAATCAAAGTCATCCCAGCTGTTGGTGCACTGTAGTGACTGGCTTTGCCTCCTGCAAGGGTGAAAAGGATGGAGAATGGCACCAGTTAGACCTTTGTGGTTCGGGCTCTTAATAGATGGGTTGACGATTCAGCTTACACACTAAGGATGGTGAGCTATATTCTTTGACTTATACTTGAGAGTAAGAAGAATACAAAAAATTTTTTTAAAAAATACAAATATATATAAAACCCCAGAGTCTCAGCAGGAAAGAATTTAAAGTGTGAGAGACCGCAGCTTTATTTGTAACATGAGCTTTTTTTTTTCATTCATTTTAACCATATGTTGAGCTGTTTTGTTTGTTTGTTTGTTTGTTTGTTTGTTTAATTAGACCTCATCCTTTCTTTTCACATTTGTGAGGGGAACAAGTGTTTGGTGTGCTACTGTACAGCTGAGGTCTTTTGGACCACAGAAAGGACCTTTCTCATCATGACTCCCAGAACTCATTACAATAGGGGTTCCTTGTGCTCTGTGTTACATCACACTCAGACCACAGGGTGCATGTGTAGTGGAGAGCCTAGCATTCATAAAATGCCTGAAAATGCTCATGTCTGGATTTCCCACCCCACACCTGTCCTGTCAGGCAACATCTAGTCACCCAGGCTATTTTCTTATACTATCCCTTCCCAAAACAGAAGGGAGCAAAAGGATGTGGTTCTGTCTTCACAGAAACAGGATATTAAGACATCAGGGAAGAGAAGTGGTGGCTGAAGGCTAGGAAAGTGAAATGTTTCCTTTCAAGGGACAAAAGCTCATAGAACAAGCGTAACTCACCAGGCATGATGGAGCAAATTTGTCCCCATCAGACACCAGAAACTCAGTGCTGCTTGACTATACAGCAGAGTCCCACTTGACTGACAGGAAGAATACCCTGAGCCTCAGCTCCCCGTGCTTTCCTTTTAAAGGTTCAGAAATCGTTGCTTCTGCCTAGTTCTCATGTTTCCCAGCCTCTAATTCTATTTCACCAACAGGTCATCATTGTATGACAATTCATGATTTTGCCATTATATGTTCTGTGAAGTTGACTTTAGACAGTAGCATGTCTCTCCCCACTTCCTAAAGACACAAACTCTAGATTTCATGAGGATGCTTCTACTACCACCAACAGTCAGGCAGGCATCGTGCTCAGTTCTGAGTTGGTAGCCTTCCTAATCAGTGGCATGTTTTGTTTGGTTTTACATGTGGGGGTTCCTTTCTAGAGTGTCCTGCCGTACTATGTAGCTACAAAGATGTCAAAAATACGGAAGCCAACTTTGGATAAGCCCTCTGCAGAGACATTTGTGAAGTCTGCAATGAAAACAGTAGGCTTGCAGTCCCGAACCACTGGATATGTGATCCACGCCCTCTTGGTATGTACATTCTTAAATCTTGACCATATATTCTAGTTTGGGCCTTTGTTTTTATATCATCTCTTGAAATCAGGCATATACTTTGCCAGACAAAGTGGCCCACATCTTTAATTCTAAAAAAGACATACTTGATTTCAAACAGTACGCTCAAGAACTTTAACCTCTGTCATGACAGTGTGGAGAATAGAAGGTGGCGGATAGGCTGCACTCGGGTTAGCTCAGTTGTGGCCTGTGCTTATATATCTCCCCCATTTCTTTCCCTAGGCCTCAATAAGCTCAACCTTGCCTCGCTGGATTCATTTTAAAATAACCATGGGTCTCAACAAGTCTTTGCGAAATCGCTATCTGAAGAAAACCAAGAAGAACTAAATGCTGATGAGTCATTGAGCCCCTTGGCCAGAGAGTTGGACCTGTACACACCTGGCTGCCCGCAGAGTCTGCTGTTGTTTCCATAATCACTAACATGGCATAATTGGAGGAAAACAACCTTATTTTTAGAGGCTCCTAACATATATTCTGAATACAACTAGGAGTAATTTGAAGTTTAACATAAATACTTTTGCCAAATGTATGTAGACCACTTTAACAGAAAGGAACAAATCCTGGAATGACAGAGGTAGACACAGAACCCCTCTGGCCCAGAATGCCAGTGATCACCTTATATTTTGTCTGGAACCTACTGGACACTGTAATGGCTAGCTAATTTTTTATTTGTTTAGCATTAGAGGGAATGAGGTTTAGTTGATTTTTTTTTTTTTTAATGGATGGACACAATGCAGTTTATGTGGATTTCTGTAAGGTTTTCTAAATGTATGTTCCAGTTCATGTATTTATATGGAACTATTCTCAAAAGTAGCTAAGACATAAAGAGAATTGAAATACAGAGTTCTTTCTCACACATAAGTGCACAAAATGTTATTCTTGTAACATGCTGTGTCTGCTCTGTTCAAATGTATGTAAATATTGAATACCAGTGAGACTGAAATGTAAAGGTAAGTGGGCAAAAGTGAACATCAAGACCAAAGACATCCTGTGGTACCACTGAAACCCAGCAAAGAACTCGTACTGCTTGCTTGGGATGACAGACTCCTTCTATGGTAGTCATCAATCACGGAAACTTGTTCTCAGTTAATGTCCCATTAGAATTCATGTATCTGCTTTTAATAAAGAATGACGTAACCGTGGTGTTGGATGAAAGTGTATTTGTGATGGTGGAAACTAAAGCCTGAGTTACACTGCCTTAAAGTAAGCTAAGGCTAGCTACATGTGTCAGAGCATGCACATGTGCCAGAAAATGCGATACAGACAGTCGTGTGCATAGGCTTCGATTCCTAGTTTGAACGTCCACCAGTCTACTTAAAATGTTTAATTGATTGAAGTGTTTAAATATTTCAGATTGCTAGTTTCACCAGCCAGGAAAACAACTGTGGGCTACAAAATCTGTTTCCCATAGAAGGTAGATACAATCCCAGCTGCACACCATTTGGCATCTTCAAAACTTCCCTGTTTTGGCTTTAGTTGCTTCAGTGTGTCAAACATTCTCTTGTGTTTAATACTCCAGGATGAAAGTGATAAAAGGAAAAAATAAATTTCAAGTAAGTGCCTTGAAAAGAAAAGTTTTACTAAAACCATGTGCTCAAAGTCATTTAAACAGTGAAGCATATTTTGTAGGGTCACAAAGTTCAGCTTTCTGTTGACAACTTGATTGATAGAGTGATAACAAAAATTTATTGTAAAATTTTAAAAGTTGATACATAAAAAGGGGTACAAAAGAGGAGGAGGAGGTCTGGGGAATGAAAAAATTCAGACAGGCTTTGCAGGGTTGGAAGAAACTGATCCTGAGCACAGGGTGGAAAGAAAATGGGTCTTGTTGGATAGGGACCCTACGAGAGCCCAAGATGTATCCTACAGGGTGTTGGGGGGGGTGTAAGATTTTATTTTAGGTGCCAACAAGGGTCTGGGTAGGATTTTGCTGGCCCAGCAGAGACTAGGCAACTACCAACCGCTTCACTATGAGCTCAGGCTATGAACAAGCACTCCCAGAGGGGGCTGAGTCCTAGCAACAAGGTAATGAAAGGCAGGGGAAGGGACAAACATTATTTTGTCAACTCTTACAACAAGTGCTGAGAAGTAGGTATACTGATATACATTTTATAGATGTGTCTATTCAAG
Source organism: Pachyuromys duprasi (assembly GCA_028658305.1). Classification (NCBI taxonomy): domain Eukaryota; kingdom Metazoa; phylum Chordata; class Mammalia; order Rodentia; family Muridae; genus Pachyuromys; species Pachyuromys duprasi. The sequence continues at coordinate 36,842,343 of CM053748.1, forward strand.
TTGGAAGAAAGTAAACTCAGGCAGAATTGGCAGGGGCCTCACCACTGCCCATGGCCAGTTATAAACTCCAACCCCACCTACAAGAATTTCTTCCTCCCGTCAAGCTTTCATGCTGCTGCATCCCATTATCCTCCCCAGATACATGATAACAAACCAACCCAAGAGGGGGTTCAAGCACCCAAGTCATAAAATGGAGGACAGGAGGAACTGGGGTAGGAGGAAGTAGAAGGTGTCAGTGTGAGTCAGGCTCCTCTCTTGATCATTAGATTTTTATGAGGGAGGTAGACTGGCCCTCCTTGGTCTTCAGGTAGCTGGAGTGAGCCCTGCTGTCTCCTGACTCCTCTGCAGCCTGAGCATCCTTGAATTCCAAGGCCTCATTCAGTTCTTGGAATATCTCGAATCATTCATATCCACGGCTCTTACGGGTTAAATCTTTTCCATCAAGTAGTTTTCTCTCTGGCTGGGGAGGGGAGCTTAGTGGACACCGCTGGTGGACAGTGCTCGCTTAGCATTCTCTTGGGGCAGCTCTGGGCAAGGTTCTCCCTTTTTTCAGCAATTTTCTTCCTCTGTATAATGGTCTGTCCCAGGACAGACACAAACACAAACCTCAAAGCCATTCCATCCCAGCAGGTTCCCACTGGTGTCTTCTAGTGTGGTAATGGTAAGGCTAGTCAGATGGGTCATGGCCCCCATGCAGGAGCTCTATACATGGAGTGGATGGTGGTACAGTCAGAGCCAACCTCAGGTTGTTCGTACGGTACCACCACACTCCTGAAAAGTCTGCCTGTCTGCATACTGGGCATGCAAATTTCCTTCCACTTGGATAAGAGCCAGGCCATTTCTGTCAGAGCAGCGCTAACGGTGAGGGCCGGCCCATCATGTGTCATGAGTTCTTGTAGATGGCCATGGCATGGACGCAGGTGCCAGGTGGAGGTGTGGAGTTGACCCACAGCTGCACAGGGTATGTGTTTGCCAGCTAATAGAATAGCTTATTGAGGGAAGAGGAGTACATGCATGTGACAGATTTGGCTGTCCCTGAGTGCAGGAAGCCCAGACAAACCATAGTCACCCTGGAAAGTTTGGGGAAAGTGGTAGAAGATGACAGGTGTCAGAGTGGCTGGTGCAGGAGCCTCACTTGTAGGGTCCTCTGCTGCAGGGACTACTGGCGCCTGGAGGGCTTCGTCTGGGCCTCCTGACCAGTTTGCTCTTTCCAACTCTCCCCGTATTCTCTCAGTACATCCCACTCCCAACTTTGTTTTTATTTTTGCTAGATCTCTCAAAAGAAGGGGGCATCTTTTATATTTGCCAGATTACGACAAATTTTTACTTTTTCCCTTTGTTTTATGTGTATGGATATTTTGCCTGCATGTATGTCAGTGTACCATGTACCTGCCTGTTGCCAAAAGAGTCTGGGAAAAGATATCAGATCTCATAGAACTGGAGGTATAGACAGTTGTGAACTGCCATGTGGGTGCTGTGTATTGAACCTATGTCCTCTGGAGGAGCAGCCAGTGCTCTTACCTGCTGAGCTATCTCTCTAGGCCCCATTAAAACAATTATCTATTTGTGTAGCTTGTAGTACACAAAGACGTTTAGCCCTACACAGCACCCTGAAATTCATAATCTGAATCTGATCAAGAAGTAGGAGGGAAAACTATAAGTCAAGGAATGTTTATAGAATTCTGAACTGAGTCAGGTGCTTGGTGCTGCACACCCGTAATCTCTGCACATGGCCTGCTAGGACAAGAGGCTCCCATGTTCAAGGCCAAACCTCATGACCCTAAAGAGGTGTGACAGTGGAGTACAGCATGTAATCCCGTATTGGATCCTATTCTATATTACTCATTTTAACCCGAGACTACTGATACAATTTGAGTACAGGTCAGAATATTAGTTTCCCAAGTTCAGATAATTATGCTTCGGTGACTTGCTAAAAACACTGCTACCCCACCCTCCTTTTTAAGTGTGCTGTGATATTTTTCAGGGAGAATGAGACATTGTATGTGCAACAAGATATCCCAAAAATCAAAACCAAAACACTAAAATACATGCAGAGAAAGTGACAACACAGAGCATTAATATATGGAGAGTCTAGCTGAAAGTATTCGTAAATTGTACTGGTGAATTTCCTGTAAACCTGGAATTTGAAAATAAAGGCTAAACAGCTTCTATTAAAAGCCCAACGAGCTGCAAACTGATGAGCTCAGATGGGCTGTTGAAGCTCTGCCTCAGCCAGGCCACCTGAAAGATGGAAGCAGTACCTGTCTCCTGTCTTAAAAGCATCAAGCAATACCTTTGAAGTACTGAGAACCCAGCCTAGTATAGAGTGTGTCACTATTGTAGTGTGCTGAATAACAGCCCTCAGGCACTGCCGTATGATGATATGTCACCTTACATGGAAAGGGGTCTTTGTAGATGTGGGTAAGAATCTTGAGACTGAGCTGGGCACTGATGCAGGCCTGTAATCCCAGCACTCAGGGAGGCAGAGGCAGGTGGATCTCTCTGAGTTCAAGTCTAGGCTGGTCTACAACGTGAGTCCAGGACAGCCAAGGCTACACAGAGAAACCTGTCTCAAAACACACAGAGAAATCTTGAGATGGAGAGAAGAGGGCAGGGTGCTGAGGGAGTTTACCTAAATGGGCCCTGAGTGCAATAGTGGAGTATCTGCAGTAAGAGACACTAGTGTAACAGATGGGAGCAGGGGCAACAAGGCCGTGGAAGTAGTGGAATGGGAAGGCTACAAGCCACATATGCTAGCCAGCACAAGACGCCAGATAGACACGGAACGGAGTTCATCCCAGGAATTCTGGAGGACAAAGGACCTGCCAACAACTTAATTTCTGAATAGTGATACTGGTTTGGGACTTCTAGCCTATTTTGATCACGTCCCCGCATTATTTTTTTACGTCGTTCCTATCCCACTGAACTCCTTCCTAAGTCCCCCTCCTAACTTCATGTGTGTGTGTGTGCGCGTGTGTGTGCACGCGCGCGCAAACTTGGTGAACTATAAAATGATAAATTTCTGTTTTAAAGGAATGGCTTTGTGATCACTTGTTATTGTAGCTTTTGAAAACTAATGTAAACGTCAGCTATCTATTTCTGCCCACTAAAAACTTTAGAAACTTGTTTTGTGTCCAGGTGTGGCACAAACTTTTTTTTTAATGTTCCAAATGTACCTAGGAGGGAGAGGGGCTTTGGAAGAAGGTGGTCAGTGGGTGCGGAAGGGCAGAAGAGAATAATGGGATATGATCAAAATATATTATATGGGGGCTTTAATTAGGGAGGGCAGTTTAAGTAACAGTAAGGATGAATGAAAATTTTTGCAAGGAAGTCATACTACTACCTAGCTAAAATACTTATAGTGCATGTCAGTCTGCATACATGTGCAAATATAGATTAAATGGAATTTCCCCATCTGGATTAAAAATGCTCTCCCCAGAAGCCACCAGCCAGCTAACAAAAGTCCCAATACCAGGTATAAGAAGCCCTCATTGGAGTTGTTGCCCATGACACTCCTAAAACGCCATAGGCTATAGTTATTGCCCTTGCTTGACCCCTAAAAGGGAATGATAAGTCCCTACTGCTGAAGACACTGTGCACCTGAGACATAGGACACAGAGGATCCAAGCTGGAGCCGACCAAAAAGTCTCCCTGACGTATAGCTGTTATGGCTACTGACGATGCCATGCAAGTTTGCAGAGGAGCCAACAGCTCTGTATTGGATTTAAGACCCTCTCAACAAGAGGGAAATCATGTTTGGTACCGGAAAACCCGGGGCTGGTGAAGTCATGGATCTTGGAAGAGAACCTACAAATACCACTTAATGAAAGTAGCTCAATCTCCGACTACATTCTAGATATTTGTCTTTTTACAATAAGTGTATTTCTTGCCCTTCATCAAGGGAACTTCCCTTAGCAACAAATGGAAACCACTACAGAATACTACAACCAGTCACAATGCAGAGTTGTGGAGCCCAGATCAAACTAATAAACCTATCACGTAACTCTTGCACCTAAGGCTCTGGGATCATGGCAGAAGAGGGGGTGGAAATATTGTAAGAGCCAGAGGAACAGGGAGGTTTCTGTGAAGTTGTCTCCTACACCCCTGAAGTTTCACCAACATGGCTGCCTAAACAAGACTTTAAAGATGGACACAAATACCTGCCTTAGCTGGTTTGTTTCAAAATAACAGCATCCCTGTATCTACCTCCAAAGTTACACACATGCACTACCCTGCCAGGGTAATTCTTCAGAGTCTAAATAAACATTTTCATATATTGGAGGGGGGGTGTGTACACTTACACAAGCACTCATGACATATATGTGTAGGTGTGCATGTTAGGGCATGTGTGGCAGTCAGAAGATAGTTTTGTGGAGTTGGTTGTCCACTTCCACATTTACATGGGTCCCAGAGATTGAACTCTGGTCACCAAATTTACTTAGCAAGTGCCTTTACCTGCTGAGCCATCTTAATGGTGTTTCAGTGTGTGTGTTGTGTGCACAAGTACACATATCACATATGCAGTGTTGCCCTCAGGCCTAAGAAGGAATTATATGTGACTGTGAACCACTTGACATCGGGGCTGGGAATGGAATTTGGGTCCTGTGCAAGAGCAGCAGACACTCTTCCTGGCTGAGCCATAATCTTCCCAGCCCTGTCATTTTGTGTCTCTGTTCTAAGTCTTTTCAGGCTCGCTGTGTTCCAGGGGAGCACTCCAAGGGCTCTGCTGGGGTGCTCCTTTGCAGAGCTAAGCTAGCTTTCTTCTTTCCCAGGCCTCTGACAAGCTGGCACCACTCCATTCTCATCTGTCTCGGTGCAGCTCTTATGCTTTCTAGAGATTTCAGTAATTAGTCTTTTGTCTCCACACTGGGTTTCAGCATTGTCCTCAAGGGGAAACTGCTGGCCTCTTCACTCCTCACTGGCTTCAGCTCTTCTTTAGTATCTTTGCCCCCTTTTGGTTTTGTGAGTTTTCTACCCTTAGCGATCTGCCTGGCTTCTTATGAATCTAGCCTTGCATTAAAATGCCTAGAGGATAACAAATTCAGTTTGCAGGAATTTGGGTCTGGACTAATTTTTTGTGTGTGTGTTTTAATAGGTGGGGATTTAGTCTGACAAGCAATCAGATCTAATACAAGCAGCATTGGGGAAACTGAGGGAAATAGAAATAACCTCCAGCTGGCACTCACAGGGCCTTGAGCCCCTCAGCACTTCTTACCTAACTTTACATGAAGCCAGGATATCCTGCTACCCCCTGGAAGGACACACTGAGTTTTCCTCATCTCCCCATTCCCCTCCCCCCTCTTCCCATCCCTCCTCGTTTTCTTACAGCTTGGATGTTTTACTAGCCTCTTTGTTGTTGTAAAAATGTTGCAATACCCGAAGTAACTTATAAAGAGGAAATGTTCGTTTGCAGTCCCAATTTTAATCGTTAATAAGATTTATTTTTATTTTATGTATATGGATGTTCTGCCTGCATGTAGAAACAGTGCCTGAGGATGCCAGAGGAGGGGGTCAGATCGAATGGAGCTGGAGTTTACAGATGGTTGTGAGCCGTGCGAGTGTGGGACATCGAACCTGGGTCCTCTGTATGGACAGCAAGTGCTCTTAACTGTGAAGCCATCTCTCTAGCCCCCTTTTACTATTTTTGAAGTTTTGCTGTCTCTGGAGAGTTACGTAGGCAGGACCCTACAGTGAGCAGCCTTTCAACCTGGGTTCATTTGCTTTACCAATGTGCATTAAAGCTTTATTCATGTCTTCTGAGGCCATGCTTCATATCACAGAATAATATTGCACTTTCTGGATGTCCCGCCATTTGTTACTCATTCACCTACTGAAGGATATCTTGATTACTTCTGACCTGGGTACTATTGACTGTGGGTTGTTTGCCCTTGGAATTGCATGGCTTTGGGTCATGGCCCCTGCTCAACCTCATGACATCCTGTACCACATTCACTAGTCCTGAAAAGAATAAAAATTCAGAATCCAAAGCACCATTTGTTCTGTATGTGTACCACTTTTGCACCATTCTCAAGTTAAAAAATTTTAAGTTGAATCATTGAAAGTCAGAGACTAGTTTGTAAAGAAGGATTATTTAAGACTTTCTTAAGTATATTCAGATGTTGATCTGTCTTCCATTAAAATGGTTAGTACAGTGGTTGGGTTTGAATGGAGAGTGAGGGCGACCTGTAGTGTGAATGCTAGTTCAGTCCCTAAGCCTTCAGAAAGCGAGGCATCTGTCTCATCTTAGGGCCATATATTCTAGAGCTTTCTTGGGACTGGTGAGATGGCTCAATGGGCAAAGGTGCTTGTCACCAAGCCTGAAGACCTGAGCATGATCCCAGGTACCCACATGGTGAAAGGAGAGAACTGACTAACACAAGTTGTCCTCTGCACACACACAAAACAAACGAAACTTCCACAAAGCCTTCAGTGAACACTTCCCTCTCATCATCTCCGCTGTCTCTGGATTTTTCTCTGCTCTCTGCAGTCTCACATCCAGTGAACTCTTAACTGCTCCCTGCAGCCTGGGGCTTTGTCTTCAGCATTTCCAGTCATGCAAGCATTGCCAGGTCCAATTCCCTGCTAGACTCTAGGGAAGCACTGTCAATCTCTCAAGGTGGCTTGGAGTTGGAGGAGACTTGAAAGCATCACAGTGATCACGCTCAGAGCCAGCAGGAACCCTTCCTATAGTCATCCAAGCTGGGGATTGCTGAGTCTCAGGTGGTGAGACTCAAGCTGGGGCTTTCTCCATGCAGAACTATCCCTGGCAGCTACGGGCCTACTGTGCCATTATTTTCCACGGTTTGGACTTCTTTGGGAAGACAGCAGCAGGCACTCCGCATGCTACATGTGATAGGAACAAGGGAACTTTGGCAAGACTCTGGTGTGAAAATCAGCATCTGAAAATAGGCCTGTATGTAGCCCACTCAGCAACGTATGTAAGGGCCAACAGTCCTTTAAGCATCTACGTGTTTTGGCAGCCAGGGGCTGGGATAATGACTGAGTGAAGGCAGGTCCCCTGCAGAAACCAAGCAGCTGAAAGGTGTAGCGCAGTCTGTAGTGTGTGCTAATTGGTTACAAGGTATTATGAATGCAGATTGCTGGGCACCCCAGAACTACTGACCAAAACTGTGATGGGGCCTGGAATATTAAAAATTTCTGAAGTTTTAAAAAAATTTATTATTGGAAATAAGATTTCATACATGTTTACAATGTGTCTTGATTACATCCACCTCCCATTCATACACACACAAACACACACACCACCCGACAAGACCAATAGATATGGTTATCTACTTCTCAACTTCATATCTGCCTTTTTTTTTTTTTTTGAGACAAGGTTTCTCAGTGTAGCCCTGGCTGGCTTGGAATTTGCTATGTAGATGAGGTTAGCCTTGAACTTACAGAGATATACGAACTTACAGAGATATACCTACCTCTCTTCCCTTTTCTTAATATTGTTTTTAATCTCTGTGTATGTGCGCATGCTTACATGTGCCCTATGTATGTGTAGGTATCTGCAGAGGATCTGGGTCCTTTGGCCTTATAAAGCAGTTGTGGGCCATCTGATGTGGGTGCTGGGAACCAAACCTGTCCTCTGCTGGAGCAGTAATTCTTAACAGCTGAGCCATCCCTTCAGCCCCATTTTTTGTTGTTGCTGTTGTTAAAATAATTAACACAAGCTAATCAATTAAACCCACTGAGCTCACTGCATGCACACCCACCGAGACCTGAAATAAGCTGGTGGCCGCAACCCCAAAGAGGAATGATTTCCCCTTTCCCAGTGCTCATTATCTGCCAAGAGCTCCTCGTTTAGGGGCCAGGAGGTGGGGGGCGAAGATGGATTTCTTAAAATTGTTTTTATTATTATAAACTGTATGCGTGCGTTTGTGTGTGCACATGTGTGTAGGTGCCCACGGAAGCCACAAGTGCCATGTGCCTCTGGAGCTGGAGTTACAAGGAGTTGTATGCTGCCTGACACGGAAGCTGCAAATTAAACTCTGGTCCTCTGGAAAAGCAGTCTGTGGCCTTAGTTGTTGCTTTTTATTTTAACCACATTCTTTAGTGACCCTAGTACAGATGGTCTTCCAGTCACAGGTGGAGAAACTCTGGCTTCAAGGGAAGGTCAAGGCAGGAAGCAAAATGTCCTATCAGATGATAGTCACAGTAAAGAGAGTAACATAGAGTGAAGGACTGTGGGAACATAAGGCACCAGCTACAGACAAGATGGTTACTTGCAATAGCCAGCTCTGGTCCAGACACTTATTCATCATTTCTTCCAACTCTGGGACCAAATTCATTGTCACAGTCAAGACTCAAACAGAAGATAGAAGCCACATACAATATCAGACAGGACAATGTAATTAGAGAATTATTTTCTAGGGAGTGGGGAGTATAGCTCAGTAAGTAGAGTGCAGGTCCTGGGTTTGATCCCAAGCGCTACATAAACTGGGCATGATAGCGTATCCAAGTAATGTTATCACTATGAAGGTAGAAGCAGGAGGAAGTTCAAGGCCATCCTGGGCTACGTAGTGAGTGCCAAAGCCTTGGTTATATGAACCAGTCTCAAACACCAGAATATTAGCCATAATAGGGGTTAAGGACAAGAGTGAAAGAAGAGGTCTTCAGTCTCAGGAAGAGCACACAGGCAGAACAGCAAGAACAGACCAGGCTCTGCTCCAACGTCTGTGATGAAAGCATAAGCCCCACTGGAAATAATGTGGCCAGGTTTTGCTGAATGGTAGAGAAGTTTGCTGAGGTTGAGCCTTGGAAATGCATGGTGGTACTTGGGATGGTGTCCATGGGCCACTGCTCCCCACACAACCAGCTTAGGGAAGGTACTGGTATGCCAGAGTTGCCAAAGCAAATTACTACAGAAGCAGTAATTAAAGCAAGAAAACTTAGCTTTCCAGAGATCAGAACAGGGATATGCTTCCTCCTTGCCCTTTCCACTTAGGAGATACACTGTTCAACCAAGGACAAAGGAGCACCCAGGAACAAGGGAGGAGAGCCCTATATTGGCCAGTTTTCTGGTTCATAGGGTTTCTGTCCAGCACTGCAGCTCCAAAAATCTCTGATCTCTAAGGTCCTACTTCCTAGCTTTTAAAAATCTTTTCTCCCTGATTTCTGTACATTCTGCTCTTTTAAAACAATGATATCTTAAAATTATGCTATAAATTCTTCTCTAATGATTTCTATAATTTACTCATTGGGTCTACATATTGGTCCTAATGTTAAAAATTTAAGTTCAAACTATTGTTAATATATATTGCAAGTCTGTGTGTGTGTGTAACATCTGTACAAGCATAGATGTTTTTAAACAGCAACCACATCAACCACATGGCTTACAATTTGCCATGTGACTACACTATCTTAAGATAACCACATGGTATGAAAAAACAATTTTAAACTTCCTAGTTATAATTATCTCTCTGCTTATTTTATCTCCTTTTAGACTAACAAACCAACAAGTCTTCTTTTAAATTGGTATGGATTTTATATAAATTCAAAGTTTTATTTTTACAACATGCTGTATATATGAATCAACCCTGGTTCAAAATATTTTTATATGATGCTGAAATTTTGAGGTTATAAAGGTCTATGCAGATTAACAAGCTAATTTAAAATGTATGTCGAACTGCCTATGTCTTTACCAGTTCCTGGATGAATGAATCAATAAATACTGTTTCTCCCATCACCAGTTGCCTGTGATCTGGGTTCACCACTCGACTTTCTGGCCAATAGATTTGGTACAATAAATTCAAATGTAATTTTAAAGTTGTTTTATACCATTCTACTGTATTGCTGTTTCTAAAACTCATAACTCAGGGTTACTATGTAAAAGTTTTTGCCTAGCTACTCTTAAACTATGTGATATAATTCCAAAGATAGTTTTAAGTTGGGATATATTAATTTTAGAGACATTCTAAAACTTGTTTACAAGGTTAAAACTTGGTCATTATGCTCCATCTTCACTCTCAAAAATGTGCCTCTCTCTTCTGAGGCACCTCACTCCATTCCCCTTTCTCTCTTCTCCTACACTCTCCCACCGTGACTCTGTCTCTCTGTCTCTCTCTCCCCCACCCATACAATAAATCTCTTCATACCAGATCTGTTGTGTGTGGTATTTTTAAACATATTATTACAGTGGGAGCATGTATGGAGACTAGCTCACCCCTCCAAAGCTGAGAGTAGAGAGCTACACAGAGGTGCGAATGGCCTTCAAAGGCCCACCCCTAGTGGCCTAGGTCTTCTAGCCAGGCCTCGGTTCCCTGAGGATCTACAACCTTTCAAGCAGCGCCCCAACTGGGGGCCATGTTTTCAAACACATGAACCTCTGGTCAGTCGGGACATTTTGCTTTGAAACCGTAACAAACCTCCTTTCCCTTCAGGCCCTTCTACTAAGCTCAGTCCTGGGTCAGGCAGCAGAGAGAACTGTTGAAGAACACACAGCACAGTGACTAGGGAGAGCCCTGGGAGTACACACAGGACAGTGAATGGTGTGGTTCTGGAGGTGAGAAGCAAAAAGTTTGACAATTGGCACAGCCAAGCCCCTTTCTTAGTTTACATAGCACCCTCTACACACATCTGTATTCATGTAGAGCAGTACAACTCCATTTCCACTTAGCAAAACATGGATGTCTTTCATGTAACTGGTAGAGTGCTCATCATCGCTCCATGAATGAAATGAAATGAAATGAAATTCCAAAACTCAGGCTAGGCTTTATTATACCTTCCCATCCCCCTTAATAATCTGTTAACTGAAACCAAAATTGCAAAAGTAACCTCTAGAAAACACACACACACACACACACACGTGCAGTAATTGTGCACACATGGGCACACACATATACTGCCCAAAGAGAACACAGTGAGGGCTGGAGCATTCATCCCTGCCATTAGCTGTGAAGACAGAGTCTACAGCTATGGCTGCTTATTCTGCTGTCCCTCCCACGTTTCCCTCGCCTTTAGCCACGAAATTGCTGCCTGATTTTTTTTTTATTAGCAGAGTGGCCCAGATCCTCATCCCTAAAGACGCAAATTATTAATTATTCCATGTGTTACTGGTGCTGGTGCTGTTGTTTTTCTGGTACCCCTTACTGGGGGCATGAAGTAGTAGGAGGCGCCCATACAATGCCCTTGGTTCCAGACACAGTTATTGCCTCCTTACATATAGCAGCAACTCAGATTTCCCCCGGGTAATTGGGATCAACCATCCCAGATGAAAGAACAGGGATTTTTCTTTCCATTTTGGTCTTGATGGCAGTCTTATAGCACAGATCAATAAGAATGTGGTTGCACTTCCCCAGACCTGAAACTTCTTCAGACAGCCCAAGTGCTTTCAGGTGGTGGGGATTTAATCCCACGGGCTTGAGCACACTGGAGTGTTCCCTCTGCTGTGACGTGAGCTCCTTGAGCAGGTAAGTGCCCCTGGGGGTGCTATTGCTGAATAAGACATCTGGGAGGTGTTGCTGGCCAAAGCAGTGTGGGATAGGAATGTGTCCAGAGTGTGTTTACACTCCAGTGAGAATGAGCCGCTTCCCTCTCCAGGATGGAAAGGGGCCATGTAATCATTCTGTCACCAGGTGACTTGGTGGCTGCCTGAGGCATGGTGATATATGGAGGACTCCATAATAGGTCCCAGCCTTTGCAGATTAGGTTTGGAACAGTAGCACTAGGCGGTTCAGCTTTGGTAGGGTTGTGCCATTGAGCCCACACATCCCCGCCATAGCATCTGTGTTTGACAACCAATTGGACAGGCCCTGAGAAGAAGCTGCCATTGATGGAACATGCCACTGTGTCCAGCAATTATAAAACCTCCTCTGAAGGGTTTGGGGATGTCTTGGTTAAACACAAACAGCTACCCACTTCTCTTTTCCCCAGACTTCCTTGTTACAAGTCTTCCCATTGCTGACTACCCAGAAACCCAATACCCACTCTTCCTAACTTAAAACCACAGACTGTGCAGTCAATAATGGTTTAAGTGGGAACGAGACAGGCATCACCACTGATTCTGCTGAGTCTTTAATGTTAGCTGGAGTGGGTAATGGACCTTTCAGAGCCTACTGTGAGGAAGCTGGAGCTAGGATTCCAGTTCTCACATGAAGGTCACAACCTCTGGCTTTTACTAACTTTTAATTAGTGGAGTTTCAGGTTCTGAGGAAATAGCTTTAATTCTTTGTTTTTAAAATTGTGTGTGTGTGTGTGTGTGTGTGTAACATAATGTCAGTGAGTGTGTGTATGATGTCAGTGAGTGTGGAGGTCAGAAGACAATTTCGTGGAGATTGTTCTATCCTTCTACCTTAAAGTTGGTTCTGGGGATCAAACTCAGGTCATCAATCTTGCACAGCAAGTACTTCCCCCACTGAGCCATCTTGATGGCCCTAGCTTCAGTTTGAGCCCATGTCCAATAATCTCTAAAATGTGTGGGAATTTAATTTTTCAAAAATGCAACTAAAAAAAAACACCTGGCTATAGTTACTTAGACTGATTTACAGTATATATTTGTGTTGGCAATGCAGAATTCTTCTTCAAACAGATCTGGCCTCTTCAATCAAGAGGTTAGGGCATGTGATGACTTAAGTCTAGAAACTATGTGACAGACCACATCTGTTCGATGTGACAACTGAGGCCAGGCATTGGCTGCTAGTCCTAGAAGTTGTTTGTTTCAACTAATTTTGTAATTGGTCAGACACTGCTGGATACTGTGCATGGAAGCAACTAGCTGAGTTCACATTGGGACAAAGAACAATGGCCTGGACCATCCCCCATTAATGTCCCTACAGCACTCTACCTGCTGGACAAGATGACAGCAGAGAAATGCTCTGGTAATCTGAACTAGGAAACAAAGGGTGGAATTTTAAGCTAGGAGTTGGTGTTTTGGCTGGCAATGAGTCTCATCTTTATTTCCTCTCCCATAGCCTCTATCACCTTCCTTCTCAGATGAAACACAAATAGCCCAAACAGAAATGCAGAAAACAAAATCCAAATGAGAATGCTCAGACCATGAAGAATGTCTTTCTAATACCATATCCTAGATCCTATGAGCATGAAAAACCCTCAGTTTAAGGCACACTAGAATTGATAGTGTCCCAAATGTTTTCATAATTTCATACTTTGGGCAGGGATAAAATTTTAAGCAATCATTTGGTTTTCTTTTTTTGTTTGGGGTTTGTTTTTAGGGAGACCTTCAGGTAACCCAGGCTGACCTCAAACTATCTATGTAGTCAAGGCTGGCTCCATAATGATCCTTCTACCCCTACCTCCCAAATGTTGTGACTGAAGGAACATGTCATCATATCGAGATGTGACTCTGTTTTGAAAAAGTGCTGTGGCCCAGCCCCCAACTCCAGCAGGCACCCCCTGCGAACACACAAGCCACTCTGACCAGGGAAAAAATGCTGGAGATCTTCACCTCTCCCTTCATTCCTCCAAGTCCAAGAATCCCAGTCTCATCCCCAGCTCTGTAGCAGACCTTCTGCTATGGCCTCCTCTCACTTTCTGCCCTCATTGCTAGAAATTCCTCATTTCTATCAGGGCTATTTTTGTTTCACCTGTGAGGGAAGGTGACAGAGACTAAGCAGATCCTGATGGAGCACCCTTCTTCCCTCCCTCTTGTGAAGCTTCTCCACCACCCCAGCCCATCCTCACTCCTAAGACTCAGGTCCTAATATCCACAACCACATTTTACCTGGAACCCCTGTGGCTATACCTATCAGGACCCCAGAAGATTTCCTACAGGCAACACAGTCACCACACCCTCTTAAAAACCAGAGAGGAAACAGAAACCAAAGACAAAACACCTACCTAACAAAGATAAAACCACCTAAAATTAGCCTTCCCAATCCCAAATGTCCAGATACCAGCATAGAAACACAATAACAAACAGGATGATATGTCGCCACTAGATCCCAGCAAACCCTACCACAGCAAGCCCTGAATATTCCACCATAGTTGAAGCACATGTAAAAGACCTTAAAACAGCCTTTAATCACATAATAGATGTCCTTAAATCCCTTAAAGAAATGTATGAAAACAGGAACAAACAGTGGAAAGAAATGAATAAAACCATGCAAGACCAAAAATTGGAAATAGAATCAATAAAGAAAACCCAAACTGAAGGAAATCTGGAATTTAATAATCAGAGAAATACAAAATGAAAAATTTAAGAACTCAAACAAGAGCCACATTGGGGATAGGGAAGGCTACCACATACTCATCAGAGGGAAAATCCATCAAGAGGACATTTCAATTCTTAACATCTATGCTTCAAACACAAGGGCACCCAAGTTTGTAAAAGAAACACTACTACAGATTAAATCAACAGCAGAAACAACAGAAAGCTTAGAAATTCATGAAAACTGAAGAACTGTCTACTGAATGAAGAGTCAAGAAAAAAAGCAAAGATTTCTAGAACTGAATGAAAATGAATACACAACATACCCAAACTTATCGGACACAATGAAAGCTGTTCTAATACTCAACTTCAGAGCACTAAGCGCCTACACAAAATAATTGGCAAGATCTCATACTAGCAACTTAAAAGCACCTGAAAGCGCTAGAACAAAATGAAAGCACACCCAAAAGGAGCAGACATCAAGAAATAATCAGACTCAGAGCTGAAATAAATAACATAGAAACAACAACAACAAAAATTAAAAACCAGTGAAAGAAAGAATTGGTTCTTTGAGAAAATAAGATCAACAGATCCTTCTCCAAATTAACTAAAGGCAGAGGAAGAAAACCTGCACTCCACCAAATTGGAAAATCTTAAAGAAATGGTTCATTTTTTTGATACATAACACTTATCAAAGTTAAAACCAAGATCAGATAAACGTATAACTTGTAGTAAAATATAGAAGCAGTCATCAAAAGTCTCCTGATTAAGAGAAAGGAAAGAAAAAGAAAAAAGGCTCCGGGCTAGATTTAGCACAAAATTTTTACCAGACTTTCAATGAAGAGCTAATGCTAGTACTCCTCAAATTGTCCCACAAAATAGAATCAGAAAAGACTTTGCCCAGTTTGTTTTCTGAGGCCACAGTTACCCTGATAACCAAGCAATATAAAGACTAAACAAACAAAGAGAATTACAGACCAATTTCCGTTATGCACACAGATGCAAAAATGCTTGCAAACAGAATCCAAGACTACACCAAGATCATCCACCATTATCAAGCAAGATTGAACCCAGAGATTCAGGGATGGTTCGACATACATAAACTGATAAATGTAATCCACTATATAAGCAAAGCAAAAGACAAATACCACATGATCATCTTATTAGATACAAATAGGGAATTTGACAAAATCCAACACTCCTTCATGATAAAAGTCCTTGAGAGATTAGGGATACAACGGATGGACCTCAACAGAATAAAGACAATCCCCACCAAAATTCTAACATGATCCTCACAGATCTTGAAGTGACAATTTTCGGCTTTATATGGAAGCACACACACACACATACACAAAAACAGAATAACTAAAATAATCCTGAACAGTAACAGAACTGCTCAATCTCACGTTGTACTAAAAGCTATAATAATGAAAACACCATGGTGCTAGCATGAAAACAGACATATGAACAATGGAATCAAATTGAAGACCTGGGCATAAGTCCACAGCCCCATGGACACCCAATTTTTTATAATGATTCTGGAAATAGACCCTTGAAAAAAATAGTATCTTCAACAATGGTGCCTGTCAAACTTGATGGGTGCACGTAGAAGAATCCAAATAGATCCCTATTTATCACCCTGCACAAACCCCAACTTCAAATGGATCAAGGACATCAACATAAAACTAAAAACACTGAACCTGGTGGGAGAGAAAGTAGAGAATAGCCTTGAACTCATTGGCCCAGGAAAAGATATTATGAACAGAACACCATTACCACAGGCACTAAGATCAGCAGTTAAGAAATGGGAACTCATGAAACTGAGAAGTCCTTGCATGCCAAAGGGCACTGTCATTCAGACAAAGGAGCAAACTACAGAATAGGAAAAGATTTTCGCCAAGTCCATATCCAATAAAGGGCTAATATAAAAAAATAAAGAACTCAAGAAATTAGATATCAAGAAAACAAGTAACCCAATTTAAAATTGGGGTACAGATCTAAACAGAATTCTCAACAGAGGAAACTCAATTGGCTGAAAAGCACTTAAAGAAATGTTCAACATCCTTACCAGGGAAATGCAAACAAACTACTTTGAGATTTCATCTTACACCTGTCGGAGTGGCTAAAATCAACAAAACAAGCAACAGCTCATGCTGGCAAGGTTATTGAGCAAAAGGAACACTCATGTGTTGCTGGTGGGAGTGCAAACTGATACAGCCACTATAGAAAACATTGTGGCAGCTTCTCAGGAAGATGGAATCCATCCATCTCAAGACCCAGCTATACCGCTCTTGTGCATATACCCAAAGGACACTTCATCCTACCACAAAGACACTTACTCAATCATGTTCATTGCTTCTGTATTCATTATAGCCAGAAACTGGAAACAATCTATAAGTCCCTCAACAGAAGAATGGATTTTAAAATGTGGTACATTTACACAATTGAGTATTACTCAGATGTATGAAAGAATTACATCCTGAAATTTATAGGCAAATGGATAGAACTAGAAAAAAATCATCCTAAGTGAGATATCCTAGACCCAGAAAGACAAATATAGTATGTATTCACTTATATTTGGATATTAGCTGTTAAGTCAATAATAAACAAGCTACAATCCATAGAACCACAGAGGATAGGTATGAAATAAGGGACTTGAGGAAAATGATAGCTCCTCCTTAGAAAAAGCAAAATAGAATAGGTAGTTATGGATGGATGAGGGCCTGGAATGTGAGCATCAAGTTGGGGGAGAGAAGATTGTGGGAGGGAATACTCAGAGAGACAGTGAAAAATTATGGAGCATTTGAGGGGTAGTATGGAAACCTAATACAAATTTTAAAACTCCCCACATTTTATAATACATGAAGGTGATCTAAATGAAATCTCCAAATAATGGAGGAGACAGAGTCCCAACAGGCCACCTCCTGTCACCAAATGAAAAGTCCACTACTGGGAATTGGTTACATCTAATTGAGTTGTTGGCCAACAGGAACCCACAGGAATCCCAAACAACACAAGCTGTTGCCAAGATTATAGATTGTTCTCCACAAACTGACAGCAAGACCTCATTGCTTACAGACAACACCTACACACTTCAATGAACATGGAGATGTCAATCTGGTAACTACATAAAGCCTTCACCACTTTGTACAGAAAAGTACTCTGCAGGGTATCAAAGGAGAAACATAAACACCAAGCCAGCCACAACCCCCTTTTCTAAAATAGTGTACTTCCTGCAAGAAATGCTAGGGCAATTGTAGTACAAACTTTATGGGGTATGCAGCCAATAACTGATTTGACTTAAGGCCCTCTCTCCATACCTGACACTGCCTGGGTTACCAAGAACCTGACACTAGATAGCACAGGGACTAAGGGTAAAACCAAATAATAATGGTCTAAAAAATGAAAATGAATATAGTGATATAATGACTCCTAATGATATTCTGCTATTCTCATAGATCAGCGCCCTTGCTCAGCAATCACCAGAGAAGCTTCATTCTACAGCAGATGGGAACAATATAGAGACCCACAGATAGATATTGTGAAGAGAGTGAGGTACTTTGGAACACTCAGCCCTAAATAGGATGTCTCCATCAAATCCCTTCCCACAGGGAACCTTATTCTGTGGAAGAGAAGGTGGAAAGAGGCTAAGAGCCAGAAGGGAAAGAAGACACTAAGAAAACAAGGTCCTCTAAGTCAACATGAGCAAAGCTCATATGAACAGACAGAGACTGAAACAGCATGCCCAGGGCCTCCATGGGTCTCCACCAGGTCCTCTGCAAATATATGATGGCTTCCAGTTTAGTGTTATTATGGGATTCCTGAGTCTGTGAATGAGTGGGGCTCTGATTCTTGTGCCTTCTCTTAGGCCCTTTTCCTTCTGTTGATTTTTCTTGTCCAACTTTAATGTGACAGTTTTGGTTTTATTATATTTTATTTTGATATATACGTATATGTGTACGTTTTAAAAATGAATGAATGAAAACCTAGCCACAAGGGTGAAGCATCAACAACTGAACTGCCGTTTCTGCTAGAGAGGGAAAGTCAATTTTGTGCAATGGAGTGACGCTGGGTATGTCAACCACTCCAGGGCAGGCTATGTGTTCAGAGAGAGTCAAGGAACATATAATGGACCCCGCAGATTTTTGTTGTTGATGGTGGTGGTTGCTTTTATTTGGTTGCAGCTGGGTGGTTGCTTTTGTTTTTTGTTGGTATATTTGGTGTGTGAATGTTGTTTTACTTTTGTTTTCTTGGTTTTGGGTTTTGTGTGGGTTTTTTTGCAATGGGCTTTTGGTTTTTAAGAAAGAACTTTAAGTTGGGTGGGTAAAGATGAGGAACGAATGTGGAAGGATTTGGGAGAGGGGAAGAATATGATCAAAATATACTTAAAATTTAAATTTAAAAAATTTTTTTAAATAATAAAAAACATTATAAAAAAGGAGAAACAGTGCTGTGATCTTGGATGCCAATGGGTCATAGACTGACTTTTGAAGCATTCTGTTGAAGGCTGACTAAATGTTAATCACTACTTTCAGGAACACTTCATTCCAGGCATCTCTATTGCTGTTCCAAGCTATGATCATCGAAACGAAAGAAATAACACCCTTCAGGAGATGTATCTAATGTTCCTGAGCCTAAAGCAGACATCAAAATATTACTAGGTAATGGATAAAACAAGTAAAAATTACGGTACAGCTGCCTATCCTTTCAGTTCTGGAATAAGACATTTTTCTTCCAATGTCACAAAGTATAACAAAAAATAGGTGCTGTGAAAATTATACTTGACAGTGGCAGCAATATTGGTACATTGGTTGGGAGCACTGAAATTTCTACAGCTGTATACTATTTAGTATCAACACCAGCGGAATTGGGGTTGCCTCCTGGAGTTCGTAGTCTCATTAAGAAAATATTTTAAGAATGGCCTCAAATGGAAGGACAAGGGCAATTTTATCAGTTTAAAAGAAAAACGCACCAAATATCTGAGGGCAGGTAAGCTGTAGGCAGCTTCCCAGAGGAAGAGAATGGTGTAGAAGAGGGGAAAAAGCATACTGTTTGAGTGGGCATGTAGGTCAGACATAGGGTCCACAAGCAGCCACATGGAAGAGAGGGAAGCATTAAAAAGAATAAAGAAACATAGAATGTTGGGGGAAGCCTGAAGTGTTAAGGGAAACATGCTTAGAGCAGAGATAACTAGAAAAGCTACTGGGTTTTTGTTGTTGTTTTGTTTTGTTGTCTGGATAATTAAGAAAAGCAGGAAAACTTAGGAACCAGCATGAATGTGCTCTGTAAGAGACTGTGCTAGAGGGTGGGAATTCAGAGAAGGAAAGTACAGTGTCTCATTAAAGGACTAGTTAGTCTCAGCTCTTTTGTGCTGCTTAAGGTGAGCCTACCTTCCCAAGGGTAATCCTTTGGTGACTGACTCAGAGCAAGAGCAATGCTAGATCTCCACCCAAGACAGAGATTCTATGACCAGAAAGGGGGTTTTCTTAAAGGGCCTTTATTGATATTCTGACAGTATTAGGCTTATTTGAAAGATTTCCACAAAGATCATGTTTTGGTAAATTGTAGAAAATAACTTGCAGAAAATAGTTGACCCAGTGCTCCAGTTAGTACTGCCCCATTGTAAGCATGGCTTAACCTAAACTCTTGAAAGATGCTTGTTAAAAGGCTGGATGGGTGAGAAGACACTTTGAGCTATCCTTTTAAATTTTTTTAAATTTTATTTTTATTAATTAGTTTATTCACTTTGTATCCCAGCTGTAGCCCCATCCCCTCCCAAGCCGACCCTACCTCCCTCTTCTCCTATGCCCCTCCCCCAGTCCAATGATAGGGGAGGTCCTTCTAGGTGTATCTGACCCTAGTCTATCAGGTCTCATCAGGACTGGCTTCTTTGTCTTCCTCTGTGGACTCCTCTCAGGGGGAGGTGATCAAAGAACCAGCCCATGAGTTCATGTCAGAGACTGTCCCTGTTCCTATAATTGGGGCACCCTCTTGGACACTGAACTGCCATGGGCTACTTCTGTGCAGGGGTTCTAAGTTATCTCCACGCATGGTCCTTTTTTGGAATATCAGTCTCAGAAAACCCCTGTGCCCAGATTTTTTTTGTTCTGTTGCTCTCCTTGTGGAGTTCCTGTTCCCTCCAGGTTTTTCTAGCTCCCCCTTCTTTCATAAGATTGGCTATTAATCTATTTTAAATTATTAAATTTATAATTTGATTGTGATTCATTTGATTATGATCTCATTTAATCCCACTAAATAGGAGCAGTGACCATTTAAAAACTGTGCTTTTTAAATGCCATAAATGGGATGAAATTTAGACAGATCTGTGAACTCAAGTTTACTCAGCATTGAGGAGCCCAGACATGGTCTCATATTCTGCCTTAAATGCTATGAAGAAAAGATGCGCAGGCTACAGTGGGAACAAGGCACACCTGAGGCTCTTCACGGTTTTCACAGAACCAAGCCAATTCTATGGCTGAACACAACATGACCCAAGTTTTCCCAAATCCCCAGTTAGTACACCAAGTTCCGTGAGACTGAGGCTGCCCTTTCTATAACAAACCGAAGGTGACAGCTTACGTCCTGGAAATCTAGGCCTAGGAGGCTCATATCATTTCCACCACCGTCTTAGCAGGGCTGCAACAGACCCCGAACCCTGACTCCAGTTCCAACCCCGTTCCCTTCAGCACCTCGACCCGGCCCTCTAGGCGCCAGGGATGTGAGGCAACCCGGACTCCTGGCTACGCACAGGAAGTGGTGGCAGTGAGTGACATAACAGGAAGTACATGAAACGGAGGCTTGTGGTTGGGCGTTGCAGGAGTAGGTGCCTCACTCTGAAGGTCCCCCGGCGCCGGACAGCTGAACGGGAGCGTTGGGAACTTTCTTCGGCTCCAGCCAGGTTGGTCCGGCGCGTCCATCTCCTGGCTTGCGACCGAGGGCTCGGGACGGGCGTGTGAGGACCCTCCGCGGCCCGTTCCTAGGCCACCGACTGGAAGGGAATCGATCTAAATTAGGGAAAGCAACCCCTCTCTACTCATCAGCAGGCTGTTGCCCATTTCACTTTACCCAACCTTGAGGGCCGTACTGAGCCTGTGCTTGTGAGGGAGAGTGCTGCTCAAACGGTGATGTCAGCTGCCAGAGTTTGCCGGTGGGGCAGGGACAGCTCTGCATTCAAAGCAAGTTCCCTCTACCGCCAGAGCCCGTGTTCTTTTTAAGGTTTTCAAGCTTCGAGTCCCAGTGAAGCTGGGAACTTGGTTAGTATCCTGGGACGCCACAAACTGAGTAACTCTGAGTAGGTACTCTGGAATTTTTATTTTCATCAGTTGCCTTAGACGAGTGACATCGCTCCCGCGTGAATGGGGCGTCCAGGTGAGCAGATCTGAGGCCTTCGGGTCCTCGTCTTAAGCCCTTCAGACCTCAGGGAAGACGACTCACGGGGGCTTTCTTGATACATCTCATGAGGCTGGATTTGATGGTGTCATTAACTCTCTGGGGGCAGGTGACAGCCTCTGCATGTCCCTGCCTGATAAATGATAAGCACATGATGGATTGTTGTTGATGAGATGGGCTCTCAATATTTACCTCAGTCCTCCTCAATGCTGAGGTTACCGCTGTGTGCTGGTAAACCATAATTCCTAACACCTAAGGAAATTTGAACATAGAGTCCTGAGCCCAGATCTGCTCTATTGGATCAAAAGGTCTAGGAGATGGGGTCTGGGGATCCTTGGGCTGAACAGTCATAGAAGTGGGCTATCTTTGTGAACCTGAAGCTTTTCTAGACCCATAAAGAAGTGGCTTGTGGCCCAATCCTCCTGGATTCTGTATTTGCTACAGGGTAAAACTTACAGGCAAAAATGTAGAGGGTTGATTAGCTCAAGGCTAGAACTTGGTAAAAGTTGGACTTTCAGTCAGTGTTGATTTTCTGAATGACTTTGTAAGTCACTAAACCTTCTGGTCCCTGTTAGCATATCTTAGTCTTCACTGCTTCTTATAAACATCGAAATGGAATCTTTCATAAGTCATAGTTTTGAAGGTGGTGCATAGATATTTTAGATTTTCATTTTAAGCTTAATTATAAACTTAACAAATTGTACTTATTTATGGGATACTGTGACCTTTTGATAAATGCTTACGATATAGGATGAGTGCATCAAATTAATACATCTGTTATCTTATGTTATCTTATGTACTCTTCTGTGATGGAAATATTTAAAGTCTATCCTTAGTAATTTTGAAATATCCAGTGATTTCGTATTTATGGTCATTCTTCTGTGCAGTAGACCAGTAAAGCTTATTGTCCAAGTGGAACTTGTGTTTTGGGTCCTCAGTGTCCATTTCCCCATCTAGCCCCTTTCCCTAGTCACAGCAACTCTATCCTACTCTTAGTAGTTCAGCTTTCTTGAGTGTGTGTGTGTGAGGTCATGTGGCATTTATCACTGTGCTCTTACCTCACATGGCCGAAATCCTTCAGGTTTCTCTGTCATGGGTGCTCTTAAAGCTCCTAGGAAGTTCGAGACAGCCAGTAGTCAGTAACAGTGCACTAGGAAACTGGATCTTGGCCTATTTTTCAATATTGATGTTGAGGACAATGGGAATGTTACAGCTGCACATGTTCTGCTCTTAAGACTAATATGAGTTTTGTGATGGCTGCCTATTGTCAAAGTGCTGGGATAGCCAGCTGTTCGAGTGAGGTCAGCCCTCAGAAGAGATGTTGTAAGGACAGGTGACTTTCTGTAGAAGCTCTGCTTGCTGTTGGGCCATCTCTTCTGACCAAAAGGGCTACAATTACCTTTTAATAGGCCAGGCTCTCCAGCCTTTACTAAAGCACTTGTTTCTTTTTGAAAACAGGTAACCATCTCATGGTCTGAATTGGGAATGAAATCTTCTGAAATCTCGGAACAAAACGCTTTTTGTTCACCATGGAGGACAAAAGACGGCGAGCCCGAGTACAAGGGGCCTGGGCTGCTCCTCCCAAGAGCCAGGCTGCTGCTCAGCCAGGCAAGAACCTGAAAGGACTGTGTGTGTGTGTGTGTGTGTACGGCTGCCATCATCTTTTGTTTGTATTCTCTGGTTTATAATAAACTTCCACTTGAATTCTTAACAGTTTTTCTCTAAATATGGCTGGCATTTTGTCTGGTCTTGTGAATGGTGAGTTAAGGGTATGAGCTCAGTTTCTCCTGTTTAGTTACTACCCCTCAGTAATGTGCTGAGGCTATTTGTTGTCTTTATCAGTTACTTTTAGAGGTTGTAAGTCATCTTCAAGGAGGGTCTATGGGTTCTTATTGAGACTGTTCTCTCCTATTTCAGCTGCCAGGAGCCATCTTTCCCAAACACTGGGGCAGACTTGGAGGAGAAAGGAGCAGCAGCTGTCTGACAGGGAGTTTGTGTTCAAAGAACCTCAGCTGGTAAATTTTTGTTTCTCTTTTGTTAGTAACAGAGGCATACTTATAAAAGCTATGTTTCTGTAGGAGGTGCTCCAATAGTTGCTGAA
Organism: Pachyuromys duprasi; assembly: GCA_028658305.1. NCBI lineage: Eukaryota > Metazoa > Chordata > Mammalia > Rodentia > Muridae > Pachyuromys > Pachyuromys duprasi. The sequence continues at coordinate 36,865,949 of CM053748.1, forward strand.
TAAATTTACTTATGAGTATCAGAACAAAAGGATTCTAGTAATAAGGAAATGTGGAACATTTCAGTTTTCTTGTGTGCCTGAAGATTCTTTGTATTCTGCCCCATTTATTATATGGCCATATCTTCCTCCACCTTTTTTTTTTTCTTTCTTTTGGCAGGGAAGCTATACCATGACCACCAGCTATTCTGTGACTAGGACTTATGGTGGGCTAGCTAAAATCTAACAGTTCAATAATCATGTTCTCTCCAGAGCTATTACAAAAATCCACTGTAACAAAATGCCTGATTTTTAGCCAATCCTAGAAAGGATATAAAAAGCATAGACAATTCAGTTTTGGGATACAGGGTGTTGTACATGCTAAGCATGTGCCCTGCCTTGAACTTGACTGCCAGTTCCTTTTCTTTTTTTCATTATGTGCTATGCAAGTGCATGTTCACATGCATGGGATGGACATGTGTATGTGTGCATGTGTGTGCAGAAGTCAGAGCGTCACATTAGGTATCTTTCCTCAATTGATCCCCACCTTATATTGAGTCAGGGTCTCCCAGCTGAATCTAGAACTTTCCAGTGTAACTAGTCTATCCAGCCAGTTTGTCCTGGGAATTCCCTGTCTCCAGCTCCTGAGCCCCATGATCGCAGATAATGGCTCCTCTTAGGCCACTCAGCATTTCTGTGGGTGTTGAGGATTTGAATTTAGTCTCTCAAACTTTTGTAGCAAGTGCTTTATCTACTGAGCCAGCTTCTCAGCCCCCTCCCTTAAAAAGTAATATGAAAAGGGGCTTAAAAATCAAGCATTTTGATATAGTAATAATCATATAAATATCAGAATCCATCTTAGAATATATCTTCTACTTTTAAAAAATTGCCCTTATTAATAAAAGGTTTTCGCAGAGTTGGCCGACAGAAAAGCTGACTATTGTATCACCTTTTCTGTCAACTGGCCAGTGTGACAGAGTTCTTGGAATTGCAAAGACAAAGCTCTGTTGGGGTAATGGAGATGGGAATGAAAAAGGATACCTGGGCTGGAGAGATGGCTGAACGGCCAAGAGCACTGCCTGCTCTTCTCGAGAACCCAGGCTCAATTCCCAGCACCCATATGGCACCTCACACCTCTACAAACAGGTCCAGAGGATACAGCACCCTCACATAGACAAAGATGTGGGCAAAAGACCAATGCACATGAAATAAAAATTAAAAAAGAGAGAGAGAGCTATAAACCCAGCTTGTTTTGGCTAGAAATGAGAAGTACAGGGTCTTCTTGACCCCTGGCCATTCTGAACTCAGATCTACCTGTTGTTTCCTTGCAGGTTGTACGTACAGCTCCAGAACCCAGAGTGATTGAGTAAGTAAGCATTGTTCACAGTGAAGTGGATGACTGGGATCGTCCCCTCCATGATTTTCCATTTAAAAGAGAATGGTCCGATTACTCTAAATTTTTAGCTGGTAGGAACAGCCTTATCACAGTCTTTGAACCTGATCTTTTGAGGAGACTTTTTAGGGTTACTGACAGTACAGAAAACACAGCAAGATCTCTGCACATTAAAGCTTGCCTCTGGGGTAGATCTCCTGGCCTGTTTTACTGCTGTGTGTACAAGTAAGCGGAAAACAGAAAAGCTTTCTTTCTGCGTCATTGGAGCTTGCCTTGCTGAGAAGCCTGTAAGCACCATCTCACTAGCAGTCCTTAACGGAGCTGCTGTAACCTAGGAGACCCTCCGGCCCACTCATTAAAACCCCAGGTTTGTTCCTGAGCAACTTAAGCAGTGCTAAATGTTCCTTTCGTATTGATCTGTGTCTGAAATGTTCTCCAAAGCTGGTGAGAGATACTTGGGCTTCTTTTCTCCTGCTGCTCACTTTCCACCTGATGTAAATAAGTTATTACTATGAACTATGGATTTATGCTAACAGCATCAGGTGGATGTTCTTGCCTATGAAAGGTCTATTATGCTATTTAGGTGCCTAAAGATTGGCTTGTACTAGAATTAAAGCCAACACATCATAATCTCAATAAGTATCTAGTCTCCTCTTTGTTACTAGTTAGCTATGTAACCAGTCCTGAGCTTTTTTCCTTTCCCTAGAGTTTGATTTCCTTGACTGTGTATTAAGGATTTGTATTCTAATCACTTAATCACAGTCTCGGTTTCTGAATCTTTGACTGCTTGAGTAGTAGCTGTGCAGTACTGCCTCCGTCACTGCTAGAATGAACAGGACCACAGAACTGTTACAGTCAGGCTTAAGTGGGAGGGGCTACAATAGTAAGTTTGCAAGTCAAGAACATCACAGCATCCACCATTTGTACAGCCTTGCTGAATCTAAAGTTAACTCTCCCAGGCTTTGTTTGCCAGTTCCCAGAAATGTTTTCCATGTTTAGCGTGAGACAGTTTTTAGATACAGGGCAGTATATCTCATTAAAACACAGTATTCATACCTCAGGACTCACAAAGATGACTGCTGTAGAAATGTGCTCATTCAGCTGCTTAAGAGGTTGTGAACCACTGACTAAAACTCTCAAAAGAGGGAATATGAACTCCTGTAAAGTAGTAAATGACCTGTCTTCTATTGCTTTTCTGCCATGAACTTACACCTGCACATCTGTAAGTTTCATATCTTTCCACATTGGATTAAATTCTGTGAACTTTAATCACCCATCTACTGTGTGCAGGCCATGTGAATAAACCACTCCTTGCATCTTAAGAGACCCACAGACTAGGGATGGGTGATGTTATTTGTAACTGGGTTTTTTGGGGTATTTATTGGGTTCCTATACTTACCACCTGTCTCCACCTCAAATCCTTCCAACTTCCCCAACACTAGGTAGCTGAGAAAGAAGGTTAGAGAAGAAAGGGGGTGTAGACCTGTTGATTAGGGTGGTTGAATTCCTTGGGCAAGTCCAAGTTTTGTTGTCAGAATGCCTGCCACCAACCAGCAATCCAGCAAAAGCAGCAGGAGGAGGAGCAGCAGGAGGAAAAGGAGGAAGAACAGGAGAGGCAGGAGGAGGGGGAGCAGGAGGAGCAGCAACAGGAGCAGAAGGAGTAGGTTGAATAGGAGCAGGAACCAGCAGTGTTAAGAGGAAGAGCAGGCGCCACAGGCACTTTCAAGACTCGAATTATACCCTTTCAAGAGTCCTCAGAATTCCAAACATGAACTGTCTGCAATGGGCAAAAATTACGCCCCTCCTAGAGCACTAGACTGAGCATTGTTAGCAGCTGTGGACAATCAGAAGCCCCATATCTTACACCTGGGATTAAAACAAAAACATATTCACATAACATAACTATGTTTTTTAAGAAACCAAAATTCTCACTGCAGTTACTGGCACAGATTAATGGTCAGGGGAAATTTGGAGGTGGAGCTAAGTGAGATTTTTGCAGGTGAGTCAGAAGTTTTCACTGGCCCGTGCTATCAGGTGAGTTGGATAGGGGCTGCTGAATGGTAGGAAGTACTCCAGCACACCAAACATGGGCTAGAGACACCTGTGGTGCTGTGATGAGTGCAAGCAGTTGATGCTGACGGCGGTGACCCTGGGAATTGTCAGGACAGGGTCTAGGTTTCAGGAGCCATGAGTGCAGTTTTAGTTGTGGGGACACTGAAGGCTTTGTGCACAGAGGAAGAATTCACTAGATGTGTATCTTTGAAAGTAACAGAAGCTCAAGGTTCTGAGGTGCTCTTCCCACCTGGAGCGTGCTCACCATTCCAATCTCTCCTTTGGTGATAGACTCTGGGATTGTACTAGCCTAAATTATGGGTGAGACCTAGAGGGATAAGAGTCAGAGGTTGCTTTCTCCCACTTTTGTCTCCATGGCCGGGTCCTATCAGGGTTATGTTCCTAGTGCCATTAGTGATGCAACACCATTGGCCCTTGTCTGTCAAAGGGGGTGGAGCTTATGCCTCCTGGTGTGCGCTATAGTTAACTCGTCCTAGGGAGCCAGGACCTTGGGGAGGCAGAAATTGGCTGGACTAACATGTGCTTTTCCTCTGCCTCTTTAGCAGGGAAGGTGTGTATGAAATCAGCCTATCACCCACAGGTGTGTCTAGGTAAGTGCATCCTCATTGGAACGTGACTGCTGCTGTCATCTAAGTTCTCTCTTAAAACTGTCTTCTTCTTAAGGAACAAGACTTGGGTAATGCCTCCTTTTTACAAAATATTCCTAGCATCGAAATATTTTCACAGCGTCTGCCAGTTACAAAAACTATTGTGATTGCAGTATCTCATGAGGAAGCAAGGCCCAGAGAGACAGTCCTTTCTTTGCACACCCCCCAACTCACACTAACTTAGTGCCAGAGCTGGCTCTTTGTTAGTGCTGCTCTTCATGAACTACGTCTGTTCATTATGTAGCGTTATATTGCCACATCAAGGTGAATTGCAATAGAGCTATATATACATAATATATGTATATGCTATATATACATAATATATGTATATATATATCATATAGTAAGTGTTTTAAACATAATTTGAAAATATCTTAATGCACAGGTATATTAATGCACTGTAAACCAATGAGATATTTTTTAAAAATACAACAGAAATGTCAGACTTGCTTAACAGTAGCTTCTGCTGGATGTGAAGCAGCCTGTAGAACTGACTGCTGTGGTTGTAGTTTTGTCACTCCTGGAACCTCTCTGTCGTAGGTTTTTTTCTATTGCTGTGATGAAGACTGTGACCAAAAGCAATGTGGAGGAAAGGGTGGTTCATCTTTCGACTCTCAGGTCATAGTCCCTCACTGAGGGAAGTTGGCAGGAACGGACTCGGGCCACTGAAAAGTGCTTCTTCCTGGCTTACGCTGTTTGTGTTCTTAAACACCCCAGGACCATCTGATCAGGGATGGTGTTGCCCACAGTACCTGGGCCCTCCCGCCTCAGTCATCAGCGTAGACAAAACCCCACAGACTTGCCAGTCTTAGGGAAGCAACTCCTCAGTTACCGTCCTTCTTCCCAAATGACCCTGGCTTATATCAGGTTGACAAAAACAAAAAAACCCAAACCAACCAACCAACCAGGACCCACCTTTTTAAAGCAAAATCTAACAGGCAGTATGCAAGACAGCTGTGTTTTCTTGGCCACATCTTTTTTAACTCAGCTTTAGCTGACCTCTGGATCTTGTAAATCCCATGCACCTTCTGAGGGCTTACTGCTGTCAAGACTGCTCAGGAGAGAGTGGGCCTCCAGAGCTCCTCTTAGAAAGAGATACAGACAGGCTCTTTTTGTTTTGTTTTGTTTTCTTGTTTTTGGCTCAGTCTGTGACAGGAAAAAAAAAATGTATTTAGAAAGACAAAGGGACCTCATTTGGGTATATTTGTTTTGAAAGCCATGATAGTATCTGTCTTCTAATTGGTGTAATTATAAGACTATCTTTGGCTTCTGCGTTTTTACTAGTTGCTCTTCATGGTGACCTTCTGAACTGGATGTCATCTTTGAGTTAAACTTTGGGAAACTGACAGTCATTAAGTGTCTGTCCAGGATTTCAAAGCCAAGCCATGCTAGTGATTTCTGCCTCTCATCTCCTTTGCACTATATGGCAGAAGTCTTAAGTCTCGTGGATTCTTTGTACTGCCTTGTGTCTGTTGTGGTACCATGAATGGAGTTTATTTTATGTGAAGATCATGTGGGAGGGTGGTGGTGAGGTGGATCCGACTTCTCCTTAGAATGAAGGTCTAATCAGCTGATCCACCACTAGTTACTCTAGCCTGCCTTTTTTGTGTAGTTTAGCTAATGGCAGTTCTTTCTGCATTAAGGGTGTGTTTATATCCTGGCTTTGTGGACTTGAAGGAAGCTGACTGGATATTGGAGCGGCTTTGTCAGGATGTCCCCTGGAAACAGAGGATGGGCATCAGAGAGGGTAAGTAGGCCTCTAGGTCACAGTTGTTGTGGCCTAGTCCCCATTCAAATGGTTTTGAATTTCTTACATCTGCTTAACACAGCTGGTCTCAAACAAGTTAAAACCCAAGACTTCTTAAGGGACAGAGAGGAGTGTTCCAGGCAGAAGCCATAACCTGCAGAGGTCTTGAGGTCAGCGAGAGTGGACAAGAGAGAGGCAAGAGCTTAGAGAGCCAAGGATGCCTCGATAGCTGGCCTATGGCTGGCATCCTTCTCCCTTTTGCTTTAACTGCCTCTTCTGTTGGTTCAGGTGGTACCAAGTTCCTTCTTCACAGAAGTTTCCAGAGCTTTCTTTTTGCTAATCCATTTGACACACATTTTTCTGAAGTCTGTCTTATTGACTTTTTGTTTTGTTTCCTTTCACTGGAGTCAGTCTCCTTCCATTTAGTATCTGCTCTCCAGAGCTTGTAAAGGTGCATGAGAATTGATTTGTTTCAGTTGTTCTCCCTGTACCAGCCGTGCCTGTGGTACCACATGTGGCCACTAGGAGGCGCCTGTGCTCTGGCAGACTTTCTGTAGGACAGAGAGTTTGAATTGCTAGTGAAGAGACAAAATTTATGTAAATTGGCTTTTTTTTTTTTTTTTTTTAAAGAGGGTGTCAGAATAGGAGCCAGCCTTTTTAGGGAAGCCTTCTCCCTACGCTAGGAGTTTTCACAGTGTGACTTTTGGTTTCTTGCTTCAACCTTCCAAGAAACTGTTAAATGTGAACAAATTATAGTTCAGTGACTATAATTCTAGGTTTTCTTATCTTTAAAATTTATCTAATAGTACATAAATTTAAACATTTTTGTGTTAAGTAAATTAAAATAATTCATGAAATCTGCTTAACAGAATGCTGTCTGGTGTGTGTGTGCATGTGTGTGTATGTGCTTGTGTGTGTGTGTTTGGCCTTTAATTACTATTGGCTCCCCCCACCCATTTTTTGGAAGTTCTGGGGTCAAACTCAGGGTCTTGTGCAGGTTTGGCAAGCTCTACCACTGAATGACATGTACCCAGCCTGCACTTAATCGTGTTGTGACTGGCATCTGTAGGGGAGAGATGGTAACCTCCTAACAGCTCTAAAATAGTTTAGATGCCACACGGTTGTAACAACAGCAAGTGTGTGTTACATTTGTCAACACTTTTTATATCAAAAGGACATGTGTAGTGTTGCTGGGTCACATAGGGGACCCAGCCCGGTGTTCTTGCTTTCAGATGGATTGTTGGTACCACAAATTCCTTTTCATGAAGTCCAGGCTTCATATTCTGTTTTTTTTTCTTTTTTTTTCCTTTTTCTGTGACTGAAACAAACAGATCTTACACGTTTCCTCCTCAGAGCCTGTGCCCAGGCTGTCTCTGCCCCATGCCCTGCTCCCCGTGTAGCCCTTCAGGTCCTACCAGCTGCCTCCCGCATCCTGTCTGAGGAAGGGACTGGGGTCATTCCTGCTCTTCCTTTGTGTCTCTCATGCTTCTCAAACAGTGACGACACAGATTGGCCAGCAGCAATGTCTCAAGAGCCCTGTATTTTCTTTCTTAGATATAACTTATCCGCAACCAAGACTTACAGCATGGTATGGAGAGCTTCCTTACACTTACTCAAGGATCACTATGGAACCAAATCCTCACGTATGTTGAAACAGTGTCACTGGTGTGGGTTTCTAGCCTAAGTGCTAAGTACTAGAAATAATTCCTCATAGAGGCACAGGGCAGTTCCCACTGCAGAAAATCCTCTGGGCTCAGAAACCTGCTTCTCATCCTCTCTGTGCCCATGACTTGTACATAAGGTCAGAGACGGGAAGGAAACTGGAACAGTGACCTGGGACTGGAGTCTGGAGGCCCAGGGGAATGAGCTGTTTCTTCTTCACCCCTCCTCCGTGAACATACCCCTACAACTGGCAGTGAGGGGAAAGCACCTTTCTATTTTTCAGCTCTGTTGTTACTAGTAAAAAAAAAATCTGGGTTTTAACTTTATATTCATTCTGTGGGTACAGTTTCCAGACTTCCAACTGATTGCCAGTTGGGCTTGTTTCTACTACTTCTCTTGTTTTTGAAGATTTCTGTGACAGCTGAGCATAGTAGTATATGCTACAACTCAGGAAGCTAAGGCAAGGGGGAGTCATAAGTTCAAGGCCAGCAAACAGCACAGTGAAACCCTATCTTTTAAAAAAAAAATTCCATGACAGTAGACAAAGATATTTTAGTATATAAATAAGCTTGTCCAAAGTCTAGAGTTAAGGTCCAAGAAATAGCTCCCTGTTTAGTTCTTGGACTCTTGCCTTTGACAAAAATGTTATGCTTTATTGAAAGAGATTTGGAAGAAATGAAGTTTTGCTTATTCATTTGGATACACAGAAACGTGGCATGTTTTAAAGTCCTAGGAACATGTAAGCACAAGCCTATGTGCTGAAATCCCCAGGGGCACATGGACACAGGACAGAGCAGGCTGTCCCTCTGATGAGGAGTCCCTGCTTTGAAGGGCTCCGTTCCTAGGGCTGGGATTGCTGTGGCCGCAGAAGTGGAAACCTTTTTGCTCGGAAATAGATTTGGAGGTACTGAGGGAACGGAAGCTGCCCCTGCTCAGCCACAGCTATTTACCTGCTTGTCTGTGGTCAGCAGTGAAGCTGGGGCCTAAGTATGCTGTGGGAAGGTTCTTTGTCATTTGTTCCAGCTACCAGTCAGGTTTCTCAGCAGACATTGCTCTGTGTCTGTTGGAGGTAGTTCCTGGGCCTAAAAACTGACATTTTTATAGTGTACAGAAGCTGCGTGCGTAGCCTTGCTGAATATTCTTTCACTTTGGAAGCATTTAAAAAACAAAACAAAACAATCTTCAATTCAAAAGAATTTTTTTTCAGTGACAAGCCTTTTTGACTTTTGCTGAAATTGTAGTCTCAGCACATAGAAAGAGGTAAAAGGGCTCTAGGCTTGAAAAAAGGCACCCCCTGGAAAAACAAAAGTGATTTGGGGTATGGCTTCGGTGAACAGTGCTTACCTAGAGTGCCCAGGCTCTGGATTGTTTCCTAGCACCACAAAACATCAACCAACCAACCAAAACAAAACCCCCTAAAATGAATAAAACTTCTAAAAATTATCTGTGTATTTCTCTTAACTGTATATCATTAACAAATCTTAGTATCAGTAAATAGTCTATATTGATTAAAAACCTGTATAATATTCCATAGTCTTTTAGCACATTTGCTCAGCCAGTGGGTGCTTGCTGCACAAGCTTGCGGACCTGAGTAGAGACGGCACCTCACACACCCGGGTGAAACAGCCTAGTGGGACATACTTGGAATCCCAGGCTGAGATGTTTGCTGCCCAGTTAGTTGGGCCAATTTTGTGAATTCCAGGCAAGTGAGCAATCATTCGTCAAAAAAATAACAAAGAAAGAACTGAACTGTACTGCACGTACGGGATGACACAAATTGTTTTCTGGTCTCCAAGCATATACATGTGCAAACACATACACACACACACACAAAAGATTCTCAGATTGTAATTCTTACTGTGGAATTTTGTGTGTTTATTGCTAATGTAGTTAGTGTGTGTGTACATGTGTTATTTATTTGGAGACAGTGCCTCGTTAGATAGGATAGGCTGGTTCCAAATCTGTATAGCTGAAGATGGCTTCAAACTCAAAGTCCTGCTTCCCTAGCCTCCCATGGTTACAGGCATGGGCACAATACCCCGCTTTAGTTAGGTTTTCAAGCTTGTTTGCCTATATACAAACTGAGTGAAAATGGGCCTGATGTATAAAATAGATTAAAACTTAGTTGGTTGCAAGTTCTACCATCATGACCTGTAGGCCCATACTGACCTCTAAAGTCACTCTTAACACTGTTTGAAGTCTGTGCTGTGACTCCCATGCTCTCACACTTTCCCTCTGATGTCTTGTAAGGATAGAGTGCCTTCACTGAACAGCAAGATGACGCTGAATTTTAATTTAGACATTTGGTTCCAAAGGATCTCTATTTAGAGAATTGGTTAAGGAGTCTAAATTAATCTTCCATTACCCACCCCATATCTCCCTTTCTCTACTTCACTACCAAAAATAGCCAAGGGAAAAAACATATACCCACTTAGAAACATAATGCAAACTCGATGTTGTCACAGTGCTGAGTCCCAATCGAGTCAGGCAAGTGCTAATGAGATTTTCAGTCCCATTCTAGAAAAGCCATCTTCTTTCCATTTTTGTTTTCTTGTTAAGTATGTAATTCTAGCGTCTGCCATCTCTCATGAAGGTAGGTTACGGCTGGGAGATGGGCAGGAAGCACAGCTCGCCTATGCCCTGCCTAGGATTTTACTTTGGAATTTGTTCTCTTGAAAGGGGACCAGCTTAATAACGTTTTTGTTTGGTTTGGTTGATTTGTTTTGTTGTTGCTGTTTCATTCTGGCTTCACACTGCAGTAAAGCTGAGCTGCTCCTAGCTTCTGTGGCAGGAATGGGGCTAGACTCAGTGCTGTGCTGTCCTTCCTGAGCGCCCATCCTGTCACTGCCAGGTGGAATATGGCTGTCCCAAAGCTCCCAGAAGCAGTAGTTCCTGAAGGACAGCCTTTGGGTCCAGGAAGCCTTTGTAGGGACTGCTTAAATATTTTCAAATGCGGAGTGTATGTTTGCAACTGTGTAGCATCCGCTCTGATGCTACAGAACTGCAGATGGATGAATGGGGAGCACCTAAGCACATCAAACTGCCAGCGATCCCCTGCTCCTCACCATTGTGCACTCCCACCTAGAGCATGCAAAATGTGGAGTTCAGTGGCTATGAGATGGCTCAGTAGGTAAAGGGGCTTGCCCCCAAGCATGGTGACCTGAGTTCAATTCTGAGAACCCACATAGTGAAAGGGGAGACTCCTGCAAATTGTCCTCTGATTTCTACATATGTGCTGTGCATACACGCGTGTGAGCACACACATGCACAACCAAAATGTAACTTTAAAAATAAGGGGGCTGTAAAGATAGCTCAGAGGTTAAGGGACACTTGTGGCTTTTGTAGAAGACTCAAGTTCACTCGTATGGCTGCTCACAACTGTCTGTAACTCTAGTTCTCAGAGGTATGATGCCCTGTTCTGGCCCCTTTGAGCACCAGGCACATACATAGTATAAATACATAGATGGAGGTAAAGCACTTGTACTCATAAAATGAAAATACATACACATAAAGTAAAAATAAATCTAAAAATTTTCAACTAAAAAAAATGCTGCTCTTTGATCACCTAGTAATGGCAGGGTGGCATTACTAGGCCACTGAGGAAGAGGATCCAGGCAGTCTTGATGACATCTGATAGGCTAGGGTCAGATAGAAGGGGAGGAGGACCTCCCCTATCAGTGGACTAGGGGAGGGATATAGGGGAGGAAGAGGGACAGAGGGTGGGACAGGGAGGAGATGAGGGAGAGGCTACAACTGGGATACAAAGTATATAAATAATAATGAAGAATTTTATATCCATAAAAAAATTAAAATGCTGAGGCAGGCATAAGTATTGAATGGTTTTAATCCAAATAGAAGCAGGCAGATCTCTGAGTTCAAGGCTACCAAGTGAGTTTGAAGACAGCCAGGGATATGTAGAGAGACCCTGTCTCAAAAACAAAACAAAACAAAACAAAAAAACACACCTAACTTCATTGAAGATTAGCCTTATGAAACAGTGGCCTTAATTTTATTAAATCCTCCCTTCAAGTAGTACATCTTGATAGTTCATTTGATGAAATTGAAAGAATAAATAAATAAAGCATGTTTCCTAAAAATTGATCGTGATTGACATTGGTTTTTTTTTCCCCATAGATTATTTTTATTTAAAACAGCTGGTAAAAAAACTTGTTCAGCTCTCAGAATCTGACTAATATTTTCTCATCAATGAATGAATTTAGTTTCACTTCAGTGAAAACAGTGAACAGAGTTTGTTGTCAATGATAAAAGTTGAATTTTCAAGCAAAAACCCGACTTTGGGTAAACTAGTATCCATCACTTTGAGCCTGGCTTCTTCCCATAACTAGACTTCTCTGATGAGATTAGTGACATTATTTACAAATGCTTTGTTACTGTATAATGAAATGTGTGACTATTTAGAAAGTATATAACTCAACAACTGGTGTTTCCCAGGTAACAAAGGCTGGATTTTACAAAAGCCATACAAGGGTAAAGATCCATTCAAGTTTTGATGTAAACCATTGGGTTTAAATAGAAAAGAACAGGAAAAGTTTGAGATAGCATCCAATTCCAAATTGGGACTAATTCAAGAAATCAGCATGGCTGGAGCTTTGGATGCAGTCACAGAACCCGCCATCAGACAGGGCTCTGCACAGATTTTAGCATTTTAAATTAATACTTTTTTTCCTACAAAGTTACACAGAATGGTTGTTGCAGTTTTGAATGAATTATCAATGGTGTGTTTGTTTATCTTGACATGGGGTCTTGCTATATAGCTTAGGAGGTCTGAACTTTCTGTCCTCCTGCCTCAGCATCCCTGGCAAGATACCATAAACCACCATACTCCATTCAGCATTAATTTTAATATGGTAAATATCAATAGCTGTAACCTATAAGAACAAAGGTTCAGGCCAGCCATGGTGGCGCACACTGTTAATCTCAGCACTTGAGAGGAAGAAGCAGGCAGATTTCTGTGCGTTCAAGGCTAGCACGATCTACCTAGCAAATTCCAGGCCAACCAGAGCTACATAGTTAGCCAACCAACAGTAAAATTCAACAAAGGTTTTTGAGGACATCAATAATTTTGATAATGTAAAGTTTGAAAACCACTGTCCTGAAGTGTACATCAGGCTCCTGAGACTTTCAGTAAGACAGAACTCTAGCGAGAGCCAGCACACAGCCTGAAACTGATGTTCAAAGCTTCATGTGTACATACTACACAGTGCAAGCTACATCACTAAACCGGGGGTGGACAGCAGGCAGTGCTGTGCAGTATGAGTAATTCCACAATGTACAGCTCTAAGAGTGCGCTCTGGGTTCTGTTCTGTAGAAAAGAAAAAGAACCTCTGTGTTTGTTGACATTGCATAGACTAGGATGGCCTCAAGCTTGCTTCGGCCTCCCAAGTGCTAGGATTACCGGCACACACTACCATGCCAAGTTTTGGGTTCTGATTTTAGGAAGTTAACCATTCTAAAAATTAAATATTTCTCAAGAAAGCAATTCTGTTGAGACTAAACTAGGGCTAGGATGATTGGAAGGCACACAGGTGAGAGTTCTCTTGTTCTTCACGTGAGCCTGGGTGAGTAGACCAGCGGTCTGCGTCGGCTTCACTGCTTCGCTAGCACAGCACCGACTTTCCAGAGGCACCCTAACACATCGGCATTGGCTTCCTTATGAGGCCAGGCACTGCACGAGAAACAGGAGATGGTAGGCAGGCTCCAGCCTTTGCATTGAGTGCTCTCCTACAGTGTGGAGGTTGGCTTGCTTCAGCATACAGATGGAGGGAGGAGACAAAGCTGCTCTTGCCTTCTGTTTAGTGCATTGCTCTTAGAATGCTGATTTTTGTCTTTCTTTCTGTTTCGCCATGGCTGCCCACTGGGTCTGATGTGCCTGTCTCTGCACTTACTTGGGCTTGCTGACAGTGGCATCCTGTGCTGTCCACTCTGAAGCGCCGCATTGAGGAGAACACTGGCCACACTTTCAACTCCCTGCTGTGTAATCTTTACCGGGATGAGAAGGACAGTGTGGACTGGCACAGTGACGATGAGCCCTCTCTGGGGAGCTACCCTGTCATTGCTTCACTTAGTTTTGGTGCCACTCGGACTTTTGAGATGAGGAAGAAACCCCCACCTGTAAGTATCCTTTGCCTTAGAAACATGCTTTCCCTTACCCTCCTCATCAGTGAAGAACGCAAATCTCAAAGCTGCTGCTTCCAGATTAGTGGGTAGGAGTGCCTGAAACATGTACAACTGATTGTGTCCTTCATAGGAATCATGTGGCTCCCAAAATGCCCACTTGTGCATTTACCTATCCAGCAGGAGTCATGTGCCCTATGCCAGGTCCTGTGGGTCCGTCACCACTGATGGAAAAACAGAGTCCTTATCCTATGCGAGGCAGCTGTTAGACAAAGCATTTAAGTGATTGCAACTGCGATGCATGCTGTGTGTTACTGAAGAGTTACAGAAGGGGGACTTGGAGTAGTGGAAGCAAGAAGAGAGATTCCAGAAAGATACCCCTGAAGCAGCTGTAAGCATGCCACTGTTCTGTGAGGTTCCTCGTGCCCTTCTTAGTCTTCCTCTGAAAGACGTGAGCCTGTGACTTCTGGAGGGAGATGAAGCTCAAACCAGACTGTCGGGCAATTGTGTGCCTAGGTTGAGGTTGGGGAGCAGTGACTAAATCGACTTGAATTTCAGTTTTTCACCCTGGCTCTCATGTAGATTACGTGGCATTTGACTCTCAAGTCCAGCCCTAATGTTTTCAATCAAAAGTGAATCTTAGAACAAAGAGAGAAAGCTGGAAGAAACTCCAAGAGGAAACTTACTAAGTCATCCTGATTTCAGAGTTCCTGGTTATTCAGCTCACATCATTAAACCAGGCCCCAGCAGTGTGGAAGGCCAGCAGGCTGTGTTTTGATTATGACCTAATTCAGGCCTCCTGACTGTTACTCAGAGCTCCTGCTTGTTCTCCGTCAGATACTTCCATAAGAATGCGGTTAACTGGCCTATGCAGTGCCATTGGGTTTCCACGCATGCTATTTTATATAGCACATTGAGTTATTTAGCACATATGACCTCAAACTCCATTTGTTGGTATAATTTCAATTGGTGAAATATGCTTTGCTTTTGTTTCCATCTAAACTTTGGTTGTTGTTGGTAGAGCGTTCTCAGTCACCAGTGTAAGAACCGTGACCATATCCTCCAGTAGTCTTGGGGACTAGGGAATCTGAGCTGAGCACCAGTCTGCCTGGCCTTTGCTGGTGTCTTTTAGGCATGGTTATACTTCTATACATGGGCCTGCATTTGGATTCCATGCTGCACATATAAAGAGTTATTCTGGCCTTGTTAGGGCTCCTCTGTGTTACAGGTGGTTGGAGGAGCACTGTATTTCTAATGGCTTTATAGACCTTCTTGTCAAGCAGATGGATGGAATATGAACTGTTTCCCAGGCAGATCCTGGGGCTGTAGGTCGGGCTGTGAATAAGTGAAGTGCAGCTCCTTCAGCCCCAATGCTGGAAGCTTTGGTGTCATCCTTTCTTGGTTCTTCACAGTTATTTGCTTTGTTGCCAAGTGTTTAAGTCTTCAGTGACTGTTTTACCCACGTACATTCAGTACCATTCCTTTATGAAAAAAACTGGGGTCCTATTTATAGATGGGAACTTAAGAATTCCCAAAGTATGCTTTCTGCCTAGCTAGTTTCAATGTACACGCAATTCCTGACTGCTAAATATTAGCAGTATGTTAGTGCCCAGAAACACCCCTTCCTGTCTTCGCTCCCAGCATAGAATCTCTTCATTCCCTGATAGAAAGACCTCAGAGACTGGGGCTACAGCTCAGTGTTAGAGTGGGTGTGCAAGGCCCGGGTTATAATAGCACCACAAACAAAACAAAGCAAATCCCCGCACATGGTGAACAAGAATGAGTTGTGTTGTAGGCTGGTGTGTGGTCAGCAAGCATAACAAACACGTCCAGCATTGTTTGTGCGTGTGACTGTTGGAACAAATCTCTGTTTGAGAGAGAGACTGCCCACACCAAGGCTGACTCCTCCCAGACTGCCCGAAGACAGTTATCAAGAACCTAGGGAAAGCATAGGTCAGGGAGTAATGAAAGAGGGCAAGTCCCTGGCCTACAGCTGTGCCAGCTGAGTTAATGAAACATAATGCATCTCATAAGTGAGAAAATTTTTCTGAGGTCTTGAAATAAAGTTGGCTGTGGAAGTGAGTTTGGAAGTGAGTTAGTACCCCAGGTTACTGGCTCTGATAAGTTTTGGCTTCTGGCCTCATTTTAACTGATTGAATTTGGCGCAATTCTTGTGCATACTCTCAATTTTGACTTTTGTTTAAGATGGAGAAACTGAATGTTACTGTGTTTGAGATGAGAATCACACATTGGTAATTACAGCTTAAAAGTCCCACTCTTGAGTAAACACAGCGCATTTAAATTTCTGAGGACTTACTCAGGCTTCATTAATAGATCCCCAAACTCTGGAGCCTCATAAATGTAGCCAAATGCAGAAGCCTGTTTTTTTTTTTTTTTGATTTGACAACGATGGGTTTCTCAGGACATACATCTTTTTGCAAATGGGACCTTTCCTTAAGGATTCAAGGGAATCAGCTCTGCAAATCTTTGTTTTTCCGTCTAGATCGAGGTAGTTACTTAGAGTAAGCCTTATGACTCAAAACCCAAAGTGAAAGTGTACTCTAAACAGGATAAGTCACTCTTCAGTGTGGGGCTGAAGGACTGACTCTCAGAACTCTAGGACCTGGCTCTCACTACTGGCTGTAATTTTCCTGTCTGCCCACAAGGCATCTGAGTTAGTAGTTGTAGGAGGGAGTCTCCCACACTCCTATCAGCTTTGACCTATTTGCTCTGGTCAGTCAGATGAGAGGCTGTCACCTGCCTGGTTGAGCTGCTTCCTCATCTGAAGCAGAAGAGGGCCAGGGGATCTCCTGTGTCTCGATAAGCTATGAGGTTTTTGAGACTGAAGCCTTTGTATTACCTTCAAAGACCCTTTGTTTTTTGAGACAGGCTCTCCTGTAGCGGAGGCTGGCCTTGAACCTCTGTCTCCCCAGTGCTGGAAAGGCATCACTACCAGGCCCAGCAAGAGAAGTAGTCTTGGTTTTTTGTTTTTGTTTTGTTTTTTGTTGTTGTTCTGATTTTTTAAAAGAGATTTGTTTATTTATTATGTATGCAGTGATCTACCTGCATGTATACCTGCATGCCAGAATAGGGCACCAGATCTCATAGACGGTTGTGAGCCACTATGTAGTTGCAGGGAACTGAACTCAAGACCTCTGGAAGAGCAGCCAGTGATCTTAACCTCTGAGCCCCATCTCTCCAGCCCTTGTTTTGTTTTTTAACACCAATTCAGGCTCTTCTACCTGTGTAGCAGCTGCTTGCTTTGCACCCTCTTGCTTCTGTAGTCTGGCTGCTGATCTTCTGAAAGCTACCCCATGTTCTACTCACTATATCAGACAGTTTTGCTCTTGCTGAGGTGGTAGGAGAACTCTGGCTCTCAGGTTCCTGGAGCCCACACTGTCAGGGTTAAAACATGGAATGTCAAGGTGCCTGTCCTTCCTTCACTGTCCTCAGAGCAAGAGGTGAGTCTTGCTCATTTATTTTGACTTTAGAGTCAACTACTATTTCCTCTAGTGACAGTAAGGTACTAAGGGCACAGCAGATGTCTTTGGTCTTGTTGTGCACCTGATGCCTTTTCTGTGGGTCAAATCAGACTGTCTAGTATCATCCTGTCCTGTCCTAAGATAAGGGAAAGCTTACCAAATACTCAACAGATCTTTGCACCCCATCAAAGTGGGTTCGTGAAAGCTTTTCTGCACTAGTTATCCCAAGCCCAGTTGTTCTTTCCAAACTACATCATATCCCTGTTTGTAAAGATTAGCCTAGTTCTTTCCCCAGCTAACTCTAACTCTAATTCTATACAGAAGAGCAAACTAGAAAGGGAACTACAAAAGCTGCTTTGGCAGGCTGCTATTTCTCTGTCGGTTACCATGGAAACGGTGACGGCTGGGGGGTTATTAGATAATAGCAGGAAGTTTGTGATGCACTGGAGGGTTAGATGCCAAAAGCCTTGTTTTTGTAGCAAATTGCCTTGGATGAGCTTTTTTTCCTCCACTGACTCGTGCCTGTAGGAGGGGCTCGGGATGATTGAGTTGAAGAAAAGGGGCTTCTCTCTGGCCATTCTTCTCCCCAGCACCTTAGGAAGGGAGTGGCTGTAAAAGCAGCATTAATGGTAGAGTCTCTGAGAACACACCACTAAACGATTTGTTATACACTCCTGGGAACACTGGAGTATTAAAAAGTCAGCCTGATCATAAATATTGATTTTTTTTCCAGGGCTTTAGAAAGAAGGAAAAGATTGAGATTTAAATGGCACCGAGTGGCTTAACCTTGGAAACTGGACAGGCTAGGGCTGTAGTGTTGAAAATTGGTGAGCCAGCTTCCACCTCAGGCAGTGGCCCCTGTTTTCAGTTACCATCATCGGTCCTTTTCATGGTCTTGCTTGTCTTACCCACCCTGGCCTCAGGCTCACAGTTAGCCTCCCAAGGGCTGGGGTTACAGGTAACCACCATCCAGGCTCCTTCCTTTTCCTTAGGCCATCTGATCGCAGCATCTGCCCTGAGAGCTTGTAAGAAACATTTGACTTTGTTGATGACTGCGGTCTTCTCAGTCACCGTCCGTGAACGTCGGAAGATCCTCTTTGCTTCCTGTCGGGTCACCTGGGCTGGAAACAGCACTCACCTGTAGTCTTTTCTACTCTTTCCTCATAAAGGGGAAATGACCATTGGTAGAGTGACTTCAGGGGATCATCAAAGTGCTTTGCCGAGAGCATTGTTGGAGTAGTCGGTGGATTTGAGCTGTTCCAAATGGTATATTGATTGGTGGCTTAATCAAGAGCTGAAAAAGGACGTGAATAGTGATGAGTATAGTGGAATCTTGGGAACAGGGGCAGCACTGGCTCAGAAATAGTGAGGGGGTTTTGAACTCCTTTAATAGTCAGGGTGTGAAAGAGAAAGTACAGGTTTGGAGTGGGGTGAGTAAATAAAGATACACCATTCTGTAGGACTTGAAACTCTGGGAGAGTCGGGATTGTCATTTGCTTCCTTGGGATTTTGTTTCAGTCAGAAGCTGTGCCCTGATATATTCAGGAAATAATTAGTTCCCAATTTTTTGTTTGTTTTTTTGTTTTTGCTTGTTTGTAAAGAATGTCACCATGTAACCTACGTTGGACTAGAATTTTGGTTCCTCCAGCCTCAACTTCTGAATGTTTGATTATAGGTATGACATTATAGGAGTATTTGTATGTATCAAGGTGTGCATGTGACTCATCACATGTGGAGATTAAAAGGCAGCTTGTAGGAGTTTGTTGGTTGTCTCCTTTCTATCATGTGGGTCCTGGGGATCAAACTCAGCTCATCAGGCTGGATGATAGGAGCCTTTACCTGCTGAGTCATCTTGCCAACACTAGATTTAGCTATTTTGTTTTTTAATATTGGGGAAGGATATATTCTTGTGCGGATTTATATGGGAATCAGAGGTTGACTCCAGATGACTTTTTGATTGATTGCTCTCTGCCTTTTTGTTTGACAGTGTTTCCCACTGACCAGGAGCAGGTGGGTTATGAGTCATCAGATCATATCTATGAGTGGTCTGGGAAAGAGTGCTTTGCCATTGGTGGTTCACCTCTATAATGACTGTAGTCAGCTGGATGCCAGACATGGCTGGGTATGCTTTCCTGCTCTTAGTGGATGAAGGGTGTTGCTAGTGATGCACTCTTGGGTGAAGTTCTTTCATGATAGTACTTCATTCAGACTCCATTTCTAGGAAGTATGTGCTACTGAAAATGGCACCCTCATCACAAATGTCAGGCCACATTCAGGGTAACTGGAATGGCTACAGCTGTGAGCGTAAAGCCAGGCTTGCTGTTGATTCAGTTCAGTACCTGCTCCGTCTAGCCCCCCAGACTATACCAGCCACACTGTCCTCTGGATTCTGTTCCTTTCTAGCGTGTCTGGTTGAGGAGGAAGTGCAGGGATATGCCTGCTGGTGTAGGCTGCAGTGCCCTGGTGCCTGCAGAGAACTGTGCTGCCGAAGGACTACCCCAGCCTCCAGACCTCTGTGTGAGCCAGCAAGGCACTGGTGTGCTCCCTAAGGATCAGTGAGTGAACCTGGCATGTGTGATTGGTGTATCCACCTGCCCTTTCTGCCCAGTTTTCTCATTTACTCAGCAGAACCTTTCAAATCCAATGAATGCCAAAAACCAAGGGAAATGGTAAAAATCAAAGGGTCGGATGGGCAGGTGAATTTCAAACTGTTGGTCTTGAGCCATGAAGCTCTGTGGTCAACAAAGCTTTGCTTTTCCAGATCTCATTTCAGAGGCAGCTGCTTCTGTCTTTAATGTGATCTGAGCTTCAGATCAATGCTCAGGACGCCGTCGCTTCACTGTGGGTTGAGTCAGCAGAGTAACCGCAGAGATGGCTTTGTGGGGCTCCATCCCTTTGTTGTGTAGCTCTCTTCTCACCACTGCGCACAGGAGCCCTACTGCATTCAGCACTGTACAACCTCACACTAGAGGATCCCTGCAGGTGTGCCTGGCCCACGAAGCAGCGTCCATCCCGGCTAGGTGCTCACAGGCAGTACAAGCACCACTGAGGAAAACCACCAGCAATGAAATGTTATTGTTGACAAAAATGTCATTATTGGTATAGCCATGTATTGAGAGATAGGGCAAAGAAGGAGATGTGGCCTTAGCATATAGCTACACAGGTAGCTGTACTTACTTTTTATAATATCATTGAAGAAGAAAAAGAAGAGGAGGAAGAGAAGAAGAAGCAACAACAGCTTTTAGTATACTTATCAAGCAGTTTTACCAGTTTTCTGAATCCTGAGCCAGAGAGCTAGGGAAAAACAAAAAAGCAACCTCCTTTATATCTGTTATCATGTTGAGGAAGCTCTACTTGCTCCTGTCCATGTTCCAGTGTGTTGGCTCTGAAGCACAGATTTGGGGATGGTGGCGCAGCTCAGTAGAAGTTACTGTAGGGCCCTGGGATTAATTCCCCGGTACTGCTTCACTCCTGGTAGGGGAACAGAAGAGCAGGCATGCAAGTGCAACCAACCAGGGTGACTGCCCAGCAGATAAAAGCACTTTGTACAAAAACCTGACAAGTTGAATTTGGTCTGGAAAAAAGAACCAGTATGTAGTACTGCACACCTCTAATCCCAGGGTCCCTACAGAGAGGTGAGAACTGAGCTCATGTGTCAGCTCATGTGGAGTAAAGTGGCAGAGAACAGAGCCGAGAGCCAGAGACTGCCTTTGTATGGGGGAAAGCTGAAAGCTGACCTCTGACTTACACACCTGTGTGCATCTGTGTGTGCATGTACACACACAAAATGTAAAATGAGAAGAAGGGGAGGGAGAGGAAAGAAGGTTTGGGTGGAATGAGCTGTCTACATAGTCTGCCTTTCCTTACCTTTGGGCTCTTGCCCTCTCTTTTCCTGCCCCGCTCTGTAGAAGTGCATGGGTGCTCTTGCCTGAAATCAGTCGCACTCGGCCGTTCCTCAGGTGGCATCTTCCTGCGCACTGCCCCTCGCTGGTCTCCACCTTTGGCAGGCATGAGAACTCCCATTTTCTTCTTCCTTTACCCGCTTCTCAAATCCTGTCTTGTCTGGATTATTCATGTATTTTTCTTGTTTTTACTTATCTCCTTTGCGTTTTCTTCTTTTTTGACATTCAAAGATGGATTAAATATGGATGTTAGAGCTTATCTTTGGGTCTGTTATCTTTCTCTTATTTTTTTAGGAGTGTATGAGTTTCTAAATTGTAAACACCACACAGAAAGGTCCCTCTCTGTCTGTGTTCCCAGTGAGTAGCACTGTGTGCTTTCATTAAGTAGCAATAAGCTCTACTTGAGCTCCTCAGATCTCACTGCCTTGCCTTCAGTGTGGTAGAAGACTTCCCAATCTTTTATCCCACATTCTTCTGTCACGTTCTCCATATTCGAGAGATGTTTTTATTTTATAATAACCAATGGAAGTTCCAAATTCAGTTTTAAAGTTAGCTATTATTTTCTTCCAAAAGACCACCATCCCACCATCTATAAATCCACTTCTCTTGATTGTATCACTATTTTCTTGGTCAGGTTAATGGTATTTTCAGTTCTTTCTGCCCTGATTCTCATTAAACCAGTGTCTACATGATCGTAATTCTTACTTTCTTTTTTTGATATATTATTGCCCAAAGTTTGCCTTGTACTCTCAGTCCTCCTTCGTCTTCTTGGACTGCTAAGATTATAGCTGTCCTTGCTCTCTACTTTGTTTGTTTGCCTTCCTCTCTCCCTCCTTTTCCTCTTTCACACACCTTCTCTCTCCTCTTTTTTCTTTCTTTCATATCTTGAACTCATGATCCTCTTGCCTCAAGAACACTGGCATGCACCATCCCCTGTCCTATCTTGCTGCTATCTTGCCGCTGGTTCTTTGTTGAGATGTCTACAGATTCCATCCATCTCTCAGTGACACCTTCATCCCAGGCTTCTTTATCGCTTATCCAGATGCCAAAACTGCCTTTTCCCTGGGTGTCGTCAGCCGTAGTCTATGTCACCCTTCTGTCTAGTGCCCAAATGGTAGGAGTAACTTTAGGAGCGGCACTTCCAGCCTTCCTCCTCCCCACCGACCAAGTATTAACTAGTACCCACTGTATGTCAGATACTGTGCTTAAACTCTGGGGGAGGTGTGGCGTTGAGTGAGAGGAAAATAGACGTCCCAGGAGGAGCCTGGATTTTATTCTATGTGCACTGGAATCTGTGGAGGCTGGGACATGAGGCATTCCCTGTTTGACTGTGGCCCTGTGTGGATGGCAGTGGGGCAGGTGAGAGCAGGTGACACCTGGGGAGGAATGGCCACAGCGGGAGGCTGCTACTTGGAGCCAGATGCTGTGGGAGGAAGAGAAGTGAGTGCATTTGAAGTATGTTTGGGGGGATGAAGCAGCAGAACTTGCCAGTGTCTCAGATGTGGGGCAACAATCTGAGTGGTTGGTGGGTGGAGGTGCAGTTAATTCAGATGGTGGGCAAGGGGGAATCTCTTGATTTGATTTTGCCCTTTTGTAAAGAGGTGGGTTTTTTTTCTCTAATGATTTATTTTTATGTCTTGTTTGCTTACATGTATATTCACATTCCATTTGCATGCCAGGTGCCCACATAGGCCAGAAAAGGGCATAGGATCCCCTGAAACTTGAGTTACAGATATGAGCTACCATGTGGGTGTTGGAAACCCAAGCCAGGTTCTCTGCAAGAGTATCAAGTGTTCTTAACCTCTGAGCTATCTTCCTAGCCCCAGGAATTCTTTTTTTTTTTTTTTTTTTTACATGCTGCGTTTAAGATGCATGAAATTTACATATGTAAAGTAGGCCACTGACCTTGAAAGACTTGGCTTCAGTTGTCAGAGAACATCACTAGGTAAAAAGCTGATAACAACCAATCATTCTAAAAGCTTTACCTTTAATTCAGCCTGAATCTTGTTACTGCTGTTACTTGCCTTGTTGTACAGATAGGGTAATAACAGACACAGCATCAGCTCATTGCATAGGATGGCTTAGAAACTATTTGCTGGACTTAATAATTCATTAATGAATATATGTAAAGCCATGGGATTTGCATTCCCATCTAGGACAAGAGAACAGAGGGAAAGGAGCATAGTCCCAGCCTTGGGTCTGTTTTTGTTATTTGGCTTGATAGCTCAGAAAAGTCCATTGCTGCTGCTGGAACAATGGGCAGGATGGAACCCATTGTCAGGTGTGTACACCATCTATGCCTGACCTGCACAGGGTTCCCACTATTCACTATATAGTTGCTCTCTTCTCCTGACTTACCTCTTTGCCTACTAGGCATGCTCGCCACCTCCAAGTTGGGTCTGGGCTTCCAAGGCAGCTGTAGGCAATGAGTTTCCCCTGATGCTGCCCGCCCAGAAACTAGGAATTGCCATGTACCTGGGGCTTCCTGTGGGCTTGGGAAATGAGAAGCAGGTAGCAGGCTTGCTTTGTTTCTTTTGTCCTTTCTCTCGTTTACAGTTTGTTTTTGTTAGGATCTTGTAACAAGATGGGAATTTTCTTAAATAGCTCTTCTGAGGCTTAAAGAGATGTAGAGGACCAAACACTGCTGTTAATGCAGGACACAGTGGGAAGCATGTTGTCTGAACAGCCATTTCTGTTGTGGGGAGACAAACACTGTGATATATGAAGACAGAGTAGCATGTGGAACAGTAAGGGGGACCAAGGAAAAACAGCAATGACAGCAGTTGCAGGCTGGCTGGAGTGGCAGGTAAGGGCCAGAACGAGCTAGGTGGCTCCTACAGCAGCACTGCTGGGAAGACCTTGTGCTGGATCTGCCTGGAGCATCCACATTGCTGTTGTAAATTAAATGACATTGGGCTAATAATGTTTATTGTTATCCCTATAATTATTATGGCAGTATTATTTAACCTGCTATCACAATCAATAAGACACAGATACATGTTAGATTTTATAAATGCTGATTCTATAAAACCTTGAGCTGGGCAAATATTCCACCTACGCTGTCTCAGAAACCTCCCCATCTACCTCCCAGCCAATGCCATCAGCCTTAACCATTTTTACTGGGCTACCTTCCATCCATAATCTTATAAATACTTACATATATTTTTCATCTTGCTGTTTCTTTTTACACCATCCTTGGAGTCCTTTCTCCCAGCCCACATGGTTCCTTCTCCATGCTAACCCACGTGGTGTCCTTCTTCCTCCTCCCTTTCTATCTGTCTCCTTCCTGTAATTCTCTTGTTCCCAGAGTTCAGGAACCTTTGGAGAGCATCTCTCTCCCTGTGGGTTTGCAGTGACTGTTAGTGGTGGCTATGTGTGATGTTTGTAGTGCGCACGTGCTCATCTCCACCACGGTATCAGCACAGTAAGCCTGTCCACAGGTCTAGCAGGAAGCTTCCATTAAATACTTAGATATTGTTATAAGAGAAACATTGGGTCTAGGGCAGCGATTCTCAACCTATGAGTCTCAGCCCCCTTGGGGAATCAAATAGTCCTTTCACAGAGGTCGCCTAACAGATATCCTACATGGCAGATCTTTACAGTTCATAATAGTTGCAAATTAAGAAGGTTGAGGACACTGGTCTAGGGGTTAGCTCAGTGGTGGAGTGCTTACCTGCCATGCATGAAACCTAGTTCCCTTCTCCCACCCCCAAAGGTATGGAAAACAAACAAAACAAAAATGCTGTGTAGACTAAAGAGTTCAATCTGAAAAATGTCAACTCTTGTTTTTTTTAACTAAAGGAAATGCAGTTGTATATTTAACTTTCCTCAGGATGGGAAAAGCCTTTGTAAGCATAAAACTCATGAAAGAGGTCAAAGAAAGGTCAGTGGAATCAAGTCCAGAAATTCTTCATTCAACATCAAATAACAGTAAAAGGGCAAACAGAAAATAAGAATAGTACCTGCAGGACTTATGTCAAAGGGAATGGCTTGCCGGCTTAAATCTGTGGTCACCAGCGAGTTAGGAAATTGCTAACTCCCACAGCATACTGGACGAGACAGCAGAGGAAAGATCGGTACTGCCGTATTTTCCTTGTGGAATTGCAGATTGCCGGAAGCAGCTCGGCCCTGTAAATCAAGCACCTTAAAGGTCAGACCCTTGCCCAGAATTCCATCTTTAAAACTGTGTCTAAGACATTACTGTTTAGTGATGCTTCACCACAATTCTACTTGCAGTAACCTTTCATATTCCTTTTAAAACAACAGCAACAGCAAATCGGTAATACTGGTATATTAAAATCTCAGTCACACAATGCACTCTTTGCTCCTGCGCCCCAGCACCATGTCAGGTACAATGCCTGACACACCAGTTGTCAGACAGATCTGTGAATATGCTGGTGCAAAGGAACATTACATGACAATATTTTTTGAACTGTTTGTTTGTTTGTGTTTGTTTTCATTTTTTGAGACAGGTTTTCTCTGTGTAGCCTTGGCTGTGCTGGACTCACTTTGTAGACAATGCTAGCCTGGAACTCAGAGAGATCTGCCTGCCTCTCTCAGAGCTGGAATTAAAGGTGTGTGCCACTGTGCACAGCTCTGTTATATGCTTAAAGATAGCCAAGTGCTCATACATTAAAAACAGGGATGATTGTCTAGTTGGAATGCTGCCTGTGAACTCTGAAAGGCAGGATGGGGATTTCTATGTATTACTGACACCTTCTTTAGTCACTTAGCATCTGTCTACCTGTCCTAGTCCATAGAGTGTGGTTCTAAGGAACACACAGCCCTTCCCTCATTGTGAGAACAGGAAAGCTGACACTGAGAAGTTAGAGTTGCACCCCTTGCACAGGTTATGATGTATTCTAGAAGGAAAATGTGAAGGTTTTGAAGTAATGATGGGTGAGACGTCTAATACCATTTTAGGACAGGAAAGAGGTGATTAGCTGAGAGATCCAGATTGCATACTGCGCATTACCTTTTACCGAGAAGGAAATTGTCTAGCTTCTAGTCTGTGATGGTCAGTAATGACATAGCGGTAAACACCGAGGATTTTTCCTAAGTGCTGTCTTCCTGAGGAACCTGAATGTGAGAGCATCTTGGTAGGATGGGGCAGGAGTGTGCAAAGCCACAGCATTCCTTAGGAAAGAGCACCTGAGCATCCAGATGGACTGCTGTGCTTGAGACTGAGGGCACTCTTTAGCACTGAGAGAAAAATATGCCATTTGTGGTTTTCCTCCTATTTATAAGATCTCATGTGGAAAATTTCAGAGCATCTGCAGTCACCACTCAGTCCCCCATAGGTTGACTGTTTCCTTAGAAGCTTCTTTTATCTACAATCAGGGATAGACATTTTTATCTTAAGCTGTGTTTGTGTGTTTGTTTTGTATTGCCTGGGTAGAGCAGGGGGTCACACAGGTGTGCTTTAGCAATGAAGCCTTTGGCAGCCATGAGTGAGCTTCTCTGACAGCACCCTGCTCCCCACATCACCCCAGCCTTTTATCTGTTTCCCAGGTGGGAAATTAGTGTCACTACCCCTAGTTGCTGCTCTGTCTTAAAAGATAGGTCCATTAATGAGCTCTGCCATATCGGGAAGCTCACTTGCCTTCTTTACTGTCCATCTCCTGCAATTAGGAATTTGTTTTCTAAGTCACTGGTGTTAGGAGGAATAAATTAGAAGCATTGAAGAAATGGTATCACCTCTCATAGCACATGCTGAGGTGAGCAATACTTTATCTCACTCCATCTGGACCACCAAATGCTCACCCTTGAGGATCTGCCTTTTGGTGTGGCTAGTAGCTATTCTGTATATTATGTGTTCAAAATATGCCTGAAATTTCTCTTGTTTGAACAAGCAGATCTTAAGAACATCAAGTCGGTTCCGTCAATGCTGATGTTAGCCTCTTGCATGTGGAATTCTCTTTCGATTTTCAGGTGTATTCCTGCTTCATGGTTCCAGATTGAATTACAGTTTCACCTTTCCTCCCATTGCTCTCAGTGCCTCTACCTCCCCCCAGTGCTGCGGATGTTCTAGAAGATCTCGGTATTGCCCTGTGTAGTCATGAAGTCTTTCTTAGCGTCATTTCACTGTCTTATCCTAGAGTCTGTACATGTTGTCCTACCTGATTCTGCAGAAAGCAAGAGAGGATCCTTCTGCCTCCAGCCAAGTCTTAACTTGAGCTGACCTGCCTCTCAGTCTGTATTAAGCCTTGATAGCCCTCTAATGTCATGGAGGATGGACCCCTTCTTTTGATGTCTTTTCTTCAGCAAGGCATTCATCTCCTTTGTCTGGCATGCTTTTTCCAAGCACTGATTTTTGCCTTCTGAAGTGGGGATGGTTGTGGAGGCAGGTATGAGCCTCTGTGAGCAGAGTGACTTCCCAGTGTGCTCTAGGAGGCTAAGCTGGTCAGTGTTTTGGTGGTTACTTATTCCTGGAAAAGAAAAGGTGGCAGACACAAAACAAAGCCAACCAACCAATCAAAAGTTGTTTCACACATTGCTTATGTCTTCTGTCTGTAAAAATTCTGGCTGTCCTTGACAAAGTCACTGCCAAGGGTTGAGCCCTGGAATGTAGACTGTTTATACAAGTTCAGTATTGTTTTGATTTTAGATTTTCCTGGGGGAAATCATTGTAAACAGTTAAGTTCTCAGAAAGACCCCTGCAGTAATAAACATAAACAGATTTGCACTACAGTAAATCCTGCAGTAACTCAAGTGTAACCATTGCATGGGAGGGGAAGCTGATGAACCGGACAGGCTCATTGTCTGTAAAGAAACCAGAAAACTCAGGTCTGCCTCAGTCTCACCCAGAGAGCTCTTCATGGCTCTTCACTGCTGCCAGAAGCTCTGAGAAGGAGTGAACCACCCACTGACTTCTTTGCAGGTGAGCTGTGGTGACAGTGTCAAGCTCTGAGCTGAGCTGCCCACTGTGCTCCTAGTGTCCAGGATCTGTATCTGTTCTTTGAAGCACAAACATCAAACAACCAGGTTTCATTGACAACATGGTCTAGTCAAGCCAGAGCTCCTTTCTATGAGAAATTCCTGTGATTGCTATTCCTGTTTGGAAAGAGACAGGAATACAGCTCTCAAACACCTAGAGTAGCCAAGGAAAAGACTGAGGTTACTTCTAAAGCAGTGGTTCTCAACCTGTGGGTCATACCCCTTTGGGTGTCAAACCACCCTCTCACAGGAGTCACCTAAGACCATCAGAAAACACAGATGTTTATATTATAATTCATAACAGTAGCAAAATTACAGTTATGAATGAAGTAGCAATAAAAATAATTTTATGGTTGGGGGTCACCACAGCACGAAAAACTATATTAAAGGGTCGTAGCATTAAAATGGTGGAGAACCACTGGTCTAAAGTAATTACCAATTAGTGAATTAGCGTATCTTGCCTGGTAAAGCATGCCTTGGTCCAGGGCTGTTTTCCTCCCATGATGTTGACTCACAGCACTGTGTAGCAGGGGTAGGGGAGCCTTACTTCCCTCCTAGGTCAGGGTGAGCTTCTCTGGCGAACAGTAACCACAACTAACTCTTACATACTTCTTCCTGTTGCCAGTCCCCAAGTCATTTACACACATCGTTGGAGACATAGATCAGCCCTATGTAGAAGGTACTGTCTCTATCCCCATGTTACAAATAAGCATATTAAGGAACAGAGAGGTAGAACATCGAGCTCCCACAGTCTGGCAGAGTAGCTGCCTCCAGGGTCTCTTGCCTCTTGACCATACAAACAAAAACTTCAGTTGGATGGCTGCTGTCTTCTAGGAAGAGAATGGAGACTACACGTATGTGGAAAGAGTGAAGATACCATTGGATCACGGGACCTTGCTAATCATGGAAGGAGCCACTCAAGCCGACTGGCAGGTGAGGACTTGCAAGAACCAACAGTTCACTCTCTGGAGGCAGCTTCTGCCCTGGCTGAGGAGTAGCCGTTTTAAAGTACACATAAGGAAGGAAGCAAGTGCTTCCACTGATAGCGATAAAGTGATGTCATGTGCAAGGAGTTGGTCAGAACAGACCTCTCACAGAGGTTTCTGGTGGAAGTTTTGTAGTGATGGAGGTGTCCACATCTGAGCTGCCTTTGGATCCACCAGCCACTGTGCCTGCTGACCACTCAAAAAGTGACAGGCACTAATTTACCTGTAAGTAACTTCAGTGGCTGCAATCTTGGGCCTCATTGCACCACAACTATTCTAGGTCAGTGTCGGTGAGATCATATTAAATAACATTTAGAGTACAAGCCACAGTAAGAAAAGGTAGGCATGCCTTGCTGCCAGGGCACTGGCACAGGCTGCTGGGATCAGCTGGGAATTTGTTTCAGAGGAAGAGACCTTGTCCCACAGGACAGTAGAACACCTAAGTGCTGCTCATTTAGACAGGGACAAAATAGAACTATTTCCACATCTTCATACATAGTTGTAAATCATGTTGAACTAAAAAAAAATGCATATATAGTTACACCAGACAATTTCCATTATATTTCCATTTAGCATCGAGTGCCCAAGGAATACCACTCCAGAGAACGGAGAGTAAACCTAACCTTTCGGACCATTTATTCAGACCCCAGAGGAGCCCCCTGGTGACCGGACATGTCTACAGAGTTGCCACTGAGGTGAGGGCTTTGCACCTGGCAGCCCCTCCTGCCTCCTGGAAGCACTTCAGAAACTGCTCCATGCACTCTCATGATGGGGATGTTTGGAAATTGTGGCGTTTGCTTCTCAGATCCTGCTCCTCCTGAATGAAAGCCACCAGCACTTCATGTCTGCTGTGGGCACAGTTAAAGACAAAGCTCTAAAACAAGGGTTATCATTAGGCAAATTAAAAACTGATCTGGCTGTGCTCACAGATGATTTGGTGCATAAATTCTCTGCCCTTCCCCCTTTAATTTGAAGAACTACAAATGGCCTTGTACCTCTGGGGAAGATCTGAACATGTTTGTTCCTTATGACGTTAGCAAAATGGAGATATAAATACATGTCAGTGACCCTGGAGCCTTCCACAGGCAGACAGCTGCTGAAACCCAAACAGAGGTAGCTTCTCTGGGCTTTGTTGAAGTCTTCCTTGACTCCTTAACGTCTTGGCGTATGTGTTATTGTAATGGAAAGCTGCATGTTCAGGGACACTGTTTATTTAGCTGAATCTCCCAGCTGTCAGTCTTCCTGGGGCACACTTGGACAAGCTTCAGGCTTGTGAATAAAGAGAAGGCAGCATGCTCCTTTCACACCCCAGGCCAAGTTCTTCCTTGGAACTCTTGTAAGGAGAGACTATGTTACCTCCTGGATGTATGAATAGTTGGGAATGTCAGGAGAAGCAGGCTGAAGCTTTGGTTGAAGAGCAGCAAATGCACTGTTAGTAACAGCTGCTCCAATAGATTAATTTCCCGAGAGAATTCCTTGAGTCATTTAAACCCAAGCCTGATAGAATCAGAGCAGCCCTGCGGGGAATAGCCTGGATGACCTCATGGCTCTTCTGCCTTAGATTTCAGAAGCCTGTGACTAAGGCTCTTCTGACTCAGTGTTCCCTTTTACTGGGTGCCTGAGTTCAGAGGTTAGCCTGTGATGTCACCAAGGTTTCCAAAACAGAATGGGGTAGCTGCCCCTTATTGCATCATAAAAACACATGATTCCTGACCTTGACTCAGGAGCAATGTACCAGATTACCTCACACCATGAGAAAGATGAGTGTCAGTGGATGAAAGTGGGACACGGGGCTTAGAGTTTCTCATCCTGGGAGGAACTTTTACTGTCTTGGTTTTTATCCTGTTTCCATTCCACGCTGTAAGATGGATGATTCCCATGACATGGAAAGGTGCCAGAGGCTAGACAGGTTTACTCAGGGCTCAAATGGAAGCAGCCTGGCCAGACTTTGTGCTCCCACAAGCTCTCTGGTTCCTTGTATCAGAGTCTGGTTTTCTAAAACGTGTATAGCTCTTCTTGTAAGAAATTGTAAATGCTGTTTACAATTTAAGCATCATACTAAGCCTTCCTAGGAAGAAGGTATGAATCACCATGAACATAGCCCTCTATTTAATTCCCAGTTCTCCAGCTAAAACCAAGAAAACCTGGCAAGGGTAGTATGGTCAGCTTGGATTAGGAGTTTGATGACAGGCTGGAAATGCCCCCTCCTTCCCTCATAAATGAAACCTGGCAGAATGCTCCAGGTCTTCCAGTACCCCGCCACATTGTCAGAGCTTCCTGCTATAGAGCAGCATTCCATCTCTGCTCTCATCACAGCCCGTCTGTCTGTCTGTCATGGAGAGGCTGGGCCTCCACCTGCATTTCATGGGCAAAATGCAGTCAGCTTCTCTTTCTTGCCCTTACTCCAATGTGCAGCTAGTGCTGGATCATTCCACCACCCCATGCCTTCTGAAGTGTAAACCAGAACGAGAGAGTTTAGGTGTAGATAGGAATAGTTGTTGTTCAGTTACCATACCAGCCTGCTGTAGATCCTACACAGGAAGTGAGGCGAAGCTATTTGCTGACACAAAGCACATGAAACAGCCAATCTGCAGCTGAGCATGAGAAGCAGGTTTTGTTTTGGTCCTCTGTAAGCTTTGGCTGCCTTTAGGCCCTGTCCTATGAGCTTCCCTTTGTTATCTTATCTCCCCCATTCTGATTCCGCTGTAGAGATGAGAGGCTGAGTTCCTAAGTATTTTAGTAGGACTTGTGGTGGCAAAGACACATTTCAAAGGCTACCTCCAAAGCCTGTGTGCCCTTTCTCATTCATGCTGAACTGAGTTGGAATCCACTAAGGCCTTTGCTCCAGCAGAGCTGGCCATAGCCAGCTGCAGGCCACCAGTGTGCCCTCCCCAACTCCGATTACTTGTGTATCAGGGCAGGTGCCTGCATCTTACTTCTCCTTAGTCAACGTGAGCATCTTCTCGTCAGAAGCTGTGTGGCCCACTGAACTGGCAGTGTCATTAAACTGGGGAAACTCATTTTAACGGGGTTAGAATTCAGTTTGCAGTGAATTTAGAAACTGTCGTGGGCAGCCTCCTTAGCAAGTAGTTCCTAACCACATGCAAGCAGCTATGTCTCAGAACTTTCACAGGCAGGTGAATTTTCACTACAGTTTCCTCTGTATTCCCTGAGTACATGTGGGAATGTACTGGTGATACCCTGGTGAGGTCCACACTAAGCATGAGGCATCTTCACAGCATCAGTTCTTAGTCAACAGCAGGCGAGCTAGGCTTTACCAGAGAAATGCCTCCAGGCACATGAGGATCCAGCTTCACTGGCTCAGCAGATGATCACACATGTGCCTCACAGCTTAGACATGATACTCCACACCCCTTTCTGCTACTTCCATTGCCTGGACTCTGCTCTGGTGCATGGCAGGTCTGTCTGGATCCCATTAGTAAAGAGCCCCGGCTGCTGAGCCCTATCATAGCAACCCTGAAAGCGTTAAGTAGCTCTGCAGTGAGCAGAATGCTCCCCTCTGAGGGTTTCAGAGGAAAGCCTGACGGATGATGGGTTCCTGCTCTCCTGGGAATATTTTTTTCCTTGAGTTCTGGCAGCTTTTTCTTGGCTGCAGAGTGTCTAAGACCCGCTTTGCCTTTTCTGGTCATAAACACTTGGGAGTGTTAAATCTGAAGTCTTGATTACTTTATTTTTTAACGGTTCCTTTGAAAAGCCGGCCGTTTCCATAGTGATGCATTTTGTTTGTTTAAATCCTTATACATGATTCCACCCACAAGCTCCCACCGAAGGACTAGTCACAACTGCCCTTTCCCCTGGCTTACACAGACACACACACACATAGGGCAGGGGCAGTGCTATCAGATTTAAGCTGCTGGAGTACATTCTCAGATAAGAACCCTGGATCTGATAGGCAAACGACTTTGATGCTTATCAGGGTGGACAGCTAATGGTGCTTCCCCCAGCTGGGTCAGTAGTCAAACGGCTGTTTAAAACAAAAACTTTTCCTTTCCTTTTCCCTGCCTGTGATCAGAGCCTGGTGTGGGCCAGGCTGACTGTGTATAATTTGGGGGTTTGGCAGTTTAGAGAACCCAGCTTAAGAAGCAGGTAAAACAGCACTTGGCTACAGCACTGCAGAACCCAAACTTATCCAGTCAGCCCCCTTAGAGCTGGCAGAAGTGTGTGTGTGAGAGAGAGACATCAAGAGGATGACTTTTGTGCTGTCTCTCCCCCTCAAGGGAACGATGATGTCACTCAGCATCGGGACAGTCCCGTTCTCATGTAGCCTCCAGGAGTATGGATGTGTCACTGTTCAAGCAGGGCCGTGGTCCCCGGTCTGAGTTCTGTGATTTGGCTCTGTAGACAAATCCTGTAGTCTGAAAAGAGATTGGAGCCCAGGGTGTGAGTCTGCTGCTGGGTGCACTCCATCAGACTTGAGTAAACGCAATCCCATGTGTTGTTCGTTGTAAATGCTCTGGGAAAGTGAAGCACGCAGAGGACTTGGAGGATCCTGGTTCCCGTGCCCCGGTGGCTCCTGGGGCCGCTCGTCCTTTCCCGGGTCTTGCTGCAGGGCTCTGTGAGCAGGCAGAGGAAGCGGTGGGCTGCGCCAGCGCCGGGCTGTAATTAGCCTCCCACCGCAGGAAGGCCGGGAGCGTGTGGGCGTGCAGTGACGAGCTTGCAGCCTACCAGGGTCCCCAGCCGGCAGAGCACGCGATATCTCGCCCTGCAGCCGGAGGCTTCCCCTCCTTCCACCGCCAAATGGGTCGCCAGCCTCACCACCAACTAGCTCCACACGTGCTGAAAGAAAAGCCCCTGTGGGGAAATTAAGAGAGGAATGTTCTATCCTCCCTGCCTGAGGAGTGACCGTGCTATGGTCTGTGAAGAGTCGCCTGGACCCAGGGTCCCAGGGACATTCCCACTGCAGGACCACCCAGGCAGGCCTGGAGAAGAGCCGAGCCTTGCAGAGGCCAGGGCCTCCCCTAGGAGCCTCCTGGGTGCTGCCTCTTGGCCTGCAGTCTTTTTTTTTTTTGGTCCCCAGAACCCAGCCTTCAGCTTTCCCTCATTGTCAGGGAGTGGGAAGGAGAGACTATAAGCCACCGAGGCTGCCCGGGAGGTGAGCCCTTGCATACGCTTTCCCTTCATGGCCACAGTCTTGCTGGGGTAGGTTAGAGACTACTGCCCCCCCCCCCCCAACAGGCTAGAAGACTGATGCATAAAGCACTCTCTCCAAAGCCACCCAGGGAGCGAGGCAGACTGCATGTGGCACGGTGCAGCCACCACTCCCAGTAACCCAGAGAACCAACACGCAGCAGCCCCCTTGGGACTCTGCCTAAGGCAGCCCTGCACGGTTGCTGTTGGTCTGCATCCCAACTAGGTGGCTGCATTTCACCTTGCAGGGTAAACACGCCTCCCCTTTCAGCCGCGGTGAGACCAACCTGGGCAGAGTTAGGGAGCAACTGACCCCCAGACCCACTCAGCTTCCACCTCTTGACAAAAGAGAACCCTTGTGGCGAGTCAGGTAGCAAGCCTCGGCCTGAGTCATAGGGACCTGGGCTTGGGACCCAGCTCAGCCCTTAAAGACTTACCCAGGGGTAGCCAGCCCATCAACCCTCAAGCCTCAGTCTCCGCCATGAGGTGTACACATGAACAGCCTCCTCTGAGGGGGCTAAAAAAAAAGTTGGCATCTGACCTGTTTCATACCTGATTTACATGCATGTTTAGTAATACAATTAAGTACATTTCACGGCCTTGACCCTTGTGTTCGGTGGGCAGTCCTCCTCAGATACATGGTCTCCTACCCCTGCACATGCTGCTATTGCAGTCTTCGAGGCTGGGGGTGGGAGGCTTTCCAGAGAATGGCCAGAATGAAAATTGTGGGGTAATCATCTTAAAATCTGATTACACTTAATCCCCCCTCAGACATTCAAGCTCATGAAAGCTCTCAGGTGCCAAAGTAGCCTCTCCCTGATGCCCAGCTGGCCCTTGACTGCCCTACCACATGCTCTCCAGGTAATTGGCCTAATGCATACCTGTGGCTGGAGCCCAGGATCCCACTGCCTTTTCCCCTTGAGGTCAGTCTTTGGCTTCTGCCAGCCCTGCAAACAGGTCACCCACTGACAAAGCACAGAACAAATCACCCCACCCCCACCCCGCATTGTTTTCTCTTGCTCGCTGACCTTTTCTACACCCTATACTGAATGACTTGGCCTAGAAGATGAAACCAGACTGCCAGGCTTAGAGCTGTTAACGATTGGGCTTTTATGTCCAGAGACTGGTGGACAGATAAAAGGGAGGCAGACTCTTTCATTACAAATGGAAGCAAACCAAGGGAACTTGTATTTTCTTTTGCAAAATTAGTTTTCCACTCCTTACCTCCAAAGGAGTGTGTGTTCTTTGGAAAAAATTAAAAAAGATTTTTAAAAAGAAAATCGCTTTGCAACTTCATTAGCTGGGGAAGGCAAGCCCACATCTTGCACTTCTGCTCATCTGTGCGTTTTAGAGTGAATTTAGCCTTGTACCTTGGTGTGAGACGTTAGTTCTCGTCTCCAGCGTTGCTGAGTGGTCACAGAGCGTAGGGGTTGCAGCGTATGAGACATGTAGTTCTCAGACAGTAGCAATGTGTGGAGTATGTAGATCCTGGGAGATTTTGGTGCCATCTTTACAGCTGGTCGATTCTGATTGGGAAACTGTGAGGATGGACATTGGGAGGACAGCGGCACAGCCAACAGCCGAGATGATGCCTTACTGAAACCTCAGTTCAGATGCCAACAGGGAACGCTTTCACCAGGCACCTAGGAAAGGACTTCACATGTGCTAATATATGGTAGGTGAGGTGCTAGTGTGTTCCGCGTGGGTCACACGATTTACACATGCCGGACTCACAGTGGCCATGAGGTACTGTGTGTGTGCGTATTGACGTCCATGTTGGTGCACGTGCAGACACATGCACATGAAGGCCAGAGGTCAACATCTGGTTTCCCTCGTGAGTGCTTGATTTTGATTTTTTTTTTTTTTAAAACAAGGTCTCTCACTGGTTGGCCTGAAGCTTGCTGACTAGGCTGGGCTGGGCGGCCTTTGCCTAGTGAACCCCCATGACTCTCCGGCACTGAGGTTTTTACCAACTGAGCCATCTCCCAGAATGCAAGGTGCTGTTTTTATCACC
This sequence comes from Pachyuromys duprasi, assembly GCA_028658305.1. Taxonomy (NCBI): domain Eukaryota; kingdom Metazoa; phylum Chordata; class Mammalia; order Rodentia; family Muridae; genus Pachyuromys; species Pachyuromys duprasi. The sequence continues at coordinate 36,902,050 of CM053748.1, forward strand.
CCTTTACAACAGGAGAAATCTAGCACAGCCCTTATCCTTAGCATCGTGTCTGTGTGCAGCTTCCCCACAACCAGACCGTTGAGCCTGTCTGCAGTCACTCCTTAGAATAAATTTTTTAAAAGTGTGGTTGCTGCTTAGACATGGAAGGCGTACTTCTAAGGCTCAGGATACGCACTGCAAGTAGTTTCCGGAAAGGCTCAGCCGCCTGCTTGTTCTCCTGCTTGTTCTCCTGCCGCAGGACCTGAGCCTGCCCGAGGAAGTAAACTCCAGCAGTGTACCAGGCCCCTCCGGATTCCCCGGTGCTCCCCTGCTTGAAGGAGAAGCAGCCTTGCCCCTGGCATTGGGGACTCTGGTCCACATCAGAGCTGGTGTTGGGATGGCCACTGCTGTGGTTTGTGTCACCCCCTGTTGAAGAGCCACAGAAGCAGGGGCAAGGCGAAGCAGTGGGCAGGACAGACAGCATGATGTGGTGGTTAGGGAGGTCTTTGTGGTGGAGGAAGCGCTTGGAGAGTGGGGAGGCAGATTCTGCCCACGAGCAGAGAAGATCCCGAGGTAGAGGGTGTCTACAAGACCTGTGGGGGTGTCAAGTTGCATGAGGTGATGAGAGAGGAAAATGGGCCCAGATTGGGCAGAGAGCTTACTTGGGCAGGGGCTTGGTGATGGGGAGCCTCTGTGGACCTGGGGAGCTGAGCAGTTGATTCTCTCTGTGGTAGCCGGTGCAGAGGTGGACAGAGAGGGCAGGGTCTCTATACCTCCCAAACTCTTCTGGCAGGTAGAGTCCTAGTAAATTCAGATCCAGAGAAGGGTGGATGGTGCTTTTCAGGCCGCCTTCTCTCCTAGGGGTGAGTGGTCTTTTTTGATTACAGTGTAAGGCAGGAGTTAACTCCCACCCCAAACTGTCCTCTGTAGTCACAATGGCTAGAAGGAAAGGCTGCCAGCAACCAGCAGGCAGAATATCCCCGTGGTGAAGAAGTCAGGATCAACAGCCAAAGATGGAGTCTCAGCTCCTCCCCTTAGGACTTCATGGCTTCTTGACCTATAAACCAGGCTTGTTGCAAGAACTGAGAAAAACCATATGTTTGTCTGGGGCCAGCAGCTCTTCTGTGGACCAGTGAGTGAGATGGAAGAAAGGATGCCCCACCCCCATACGTGGGGGCCGGGTAGGCAGAACTTGTGAGGCTCTGGGAAGGACTCCTCTTCATGGGCAGCAAGTCTAGCACAGGCCAGGGGAAGCAAGGGTCCAGTCTGCTGCGGGGCGGAAGGTACATCATGGACATCAGTAGAGGGAAAATGGAGAGAAGATTAAACTCCAAGTGTTCCCACAGGAGGAGGAAAAGCAATGGCAGAGATTAGGAAGGAACAGTCCTGATAGAAAGATGCCCGAGAACATTCTGTCCCAGCAGCCAAAGTTCTCTCCCACCTTGTCCTTAACTCTAGCCTGAGACTGAATTCTTCCCCATTTAGGCTGGGAACAGCACCATACCATAGTTAATAGGAAAGATAGTTTCTGCAGAACAGACAGTGAGATCTGACCAGTGACCCAACTGCAGGAACTAGCTGGGTGATCTATCTTCTATCTCTGGCTTCTGGGGGAAGCCTTTTCTTATCTCAGGCCATAGTTAGTAGCTGCAGGTGCACTCTTCCAAGAACCTACTCTCCCACCCTTAACTCATTGTCTGATGTCCCCAGGACGACTCAGCTGTCTACCAGGTGGCTGCCTGCCAGTGTTGAGTGTAAGTCCTGTGGCCTTTCCTGTTACCATGGGTAAGCAGAAGGGGGCATGATGCCATCTCTACAACCCCTCTCCTCCACTCTTAAGATTCTGTAGGTTATACCTGTGAACACTCATTCTTGCTATGAGAAATTTGCTGTCAGTTGACTAACAGTTGAGATTCTAGAATCTTCCCTAGGCCCAGCTGTCACCATGTGGATAAGACCTTTGGACCTTACAGACCTGATTTCAAACCCCAGACTCACCTCTGCTTGGCTGTGTGCCCCTGGGAAGTTCCCTCTACCTCTGTCTCAGACAAAATCTTGGTGGTAATAGTCTTCATCTGGAAGGATAGATTTCAGGGCCATGACAGGCGCACACCGCTCTGCACTGGCACCAGGGCCTGAGATTAGTACTCAGGAAAACCTCATTCTACATCCCTCCCAAGGACTGGCAGGAGCTATTAATAGCAGCTGTTCCTGCTTGGAGAATGAGAGAGAACATGCCTTCTGCTTCAGGAGTAGCCATCTCTAGCTAGGTGTGCTGAGAGCCCCCCATCCCCCAACACATTCCGAAAGTTCAGAGACCTGGCTTCAGTAGACTCTTCCGGTGCCCACAGTCTAAGCAGAATGCATGAAGGCCTGAGAGGGAGGGGCTGTGGGCCCCCAAGATGTGCCAGCACAGGGGTATAAGGCTGACCAACCACCTCATCGCAGGTCAGCATGGCGCATCACACAGCAGGGCATCTTTTCAACCCCAATTTGTGGACTCCATTAAGATGTGCCCAGGTTTCATGACAGTGTGTTCTCATAAATTACCTAATGTGATTCCCATAAATGCCCCTGACAAGGATGAAATAGGCATGAGGCTTCACAACCTCAAGGTAATGAGAAGAAACGTCTAGCGAGGTCTAGAATGTTCTTGAGCTGCTGCTGTTTATCCCCATGCTGTGGCCCAGTACCAAGGTTGTGTGAAAGACTTGTTCACTGGTGTCCACAAGGCCCTCCATGCTTCCTTCTCCATGCTAGAGACAGCTGCGGCCAGAGGACACCTCTGTCATCAAGAGACTGATGGTCCAGGCCTGCCCTCTCCAGATCTTGGAAGATGGTTTCTTCCTGGGCTCCTGGATTAAGAGCCACACTCTTATGTCAGCTTTTGACTGCTGCAAAGTCCAGGCAACTTGCCAAGGCCCAACAGTGGGGACAGTGGAAGCCCTTTTCAAGGCTGTTGTGGACAACAGGAACTTGATTCTGCCTGGGAGAGCCTCTCACAGTCTGCCTTTGTAGTCCTGGATCCAGCTGCCCTCTGCTTACGTTTGCAAAAGCCAAGGGGCTTTTCAAAGCAAGGTCTGCCTTCTCTCCTCTCCACCCCTCCTCCCTCCTCTCTCCTTTCAGTTGGATCTTGCTGTTTCCCCAGGTTGTCCCAACCTCATGGACTGGAGTAATCCTGCCTCAGCCTCCTGAGAAGAGACTTGTACTTTCATCTAATGACATAAAAATGTCACCAGAGCTTGCTTTATGGAATACATATTTTTTGCTAGTACAACAAGAAAATGCCTCAAGAGGCTGGGGCATGTCCCGGAGCTTGAGTTTTCCCATCTGTACAGAGGGGGTGGAGCTGGGTGGATCTCATCCAGAGAGCCTATGCTCTCAGGAAGCAGTGAGGTTTGGGGTACAGTCCAGGGCTAGGCTCTGTCCTCACTGCCCTTCCTGCTGTGTGCTGGGTGGCCTTGGTCCACTCCCCCTCTTCCCTCTGTCCTTCTCTGGCTTCATTTCAGAAGATAGCAAAGATATCCTTGCCTTGCTGGGGTGGCAGAGGAGAAACCTTGTTGCAAAGTTCAAGAGTGTGCAGCACTTCATTCCTGACAGTGATACTCAGAGCTGTGGGAAGGACAGAGATCTGGACCTGGGCTGGGCAGCTGTGGTGGGAAGAAGCCCTTAGCTGGGTTCCTATTTCTCCCTCAAGCATCGCTGGGCCGCAGTCTGGACAGAATTTTCAGGAGGATCTACTGGGCTCTCCTCCCAGGACTCCCAAGAATCTCCAACTCTCAACCCCAGTCTGGCGTTCCTGGGGACGCCTCCTGATGGGAGGAGTCCTGCCATGCTAGCCCTGCAGCCTGTCAGCAGCTGGTGTCCATTGCCCAAGGGACAGTGCAGCCCAGATTGGAGAGTGAGCTCATCACTGCCTGAAGAGGACCACTGGAGACTGAGGGTCTGACATGAAGCCTACCTAGCTCCTCCCTGCCTGTCTGAATGTGCCTCTCTGCCCTCTCCCTTTGCCTGTTCCCTGCTCCGTGCACACTGGCACCCCTCTTGGAGCTTGCTGAGGATCGTCATGGCAACCCTCCAGCCAAATTATTGAAGCACTTTTTATGCTCCCAATTGTTCCAGACAAGTGCTAATTCTGAGCGAAGAGAAGCAGTTGGTAGGATGCTGAAGTCAGGGGCTTTGTGCCAAGGGCCTGCCACAGGGTGGAGTGCACACTGGTGGGAGAGAAGGGTGTGGCCGGGCAGAGACTTGCTATCCGAAACAGCCTGTCTGTCGCTTGTCTGCTCCCATTCTATCCTCTTCTATCCATTCACGTTATACACACAAACACCAACACATGACCGTGCACACACATACAAGCACATATATGCACACAGAGACACACAGATACTCACATGCACACAAACACGCACACAAGTGGCTGGGTTAGAAACACCCCAATTCCAGACTGATCCCGACAGCCCATCTGAAGTGCCACCTCTCACCGAGTGGCTGGATCCCTGAGACCCAGTTTGGGAATTCGTCAGGGTAAGCTGGCTGGGGGTGGGAGAGAGCACCTGACCAAGGCTGTAGATTATAGCAGGTCTGTGCCATCGTAGTACAGAAGCCGCTAGGAGGGACGTGACCCTCTTACCCAGCCTTCCCCAGACCCGGCAAAACCAGAGGAGGGACCCAGGAGTTGTCGTCCTGTCCGTCTTCCTCCTGTGACGTGTCTTTCAGGGCCTGGCTTTGGCTTACTGAGTTGCCCGTACAATCGGCTGTCAGCCACCCTAGGGCAGCATGCTAGGGCCTCCTCGGAAGCGGAACGATGGGCATAGATGGAGAATTGAAGACAACTCTTTAAAAGCCTGGCTCTGCCCAAAGGCCAAGGTGTAAGGGGGGACAGTGGAAGAGGTGGTGGTAGAAACCTTTCCCTGCGGCAGCCATCTCCACCTGCTCTCTGCGCACTGCGCCTTCTCCCTCAGCCACAGCCCGGCCTGCTGACCACTCTTTCCTGAGAGGAAGCACCTACTTCTAGCAAATGGGTCTCCTTATCCCTACATCCTCCCCCAAAGATAATAGACCTAGAATTGTCCAGAGAATCCAGGAGTGGCTTCTTCGTCGATGGGGCACTGCCGCTCAGAGACAGATTCAAGGCCGCAGGTTGTGGGTAGCTGGATGGGCTCAGTAGTCTAGGCATCTAACTTCTGGTCTGATTCTGGCTCTGTCAGAAGAGAGATTGCAGAACAGAATGGGCTAGGGCAGACAGTGAACAAGTTCCTGAGTCAGGCAGACCTGCCTCTGAGTTCCTGCTTCAGGACTTGGGTGGCCCCGGCAAAGTACCAAGTTCCCCCTGGTCCCACTTGTAAAGCAGGTATGGCGCTAGGACCCCTCAGAGGAATCCAGAGGACGGTTTAGCGAGGTGATGCGCTGACTAGAGCTGGCCCAGAGTCCACACGTGACCTGTGCCCAATTGCACACATCACCGTGACCCTCTATACCCACGGCTGCAGCCCTGACAAACCTATCTTGCATTCTCTTTAATGGCCAGCCCCAGCCCCTGGGCATCCAGGCAAGGAAGGTTATATATAAAATTGGATAATGTCCCCTGCCAGAGCCCCAGCCTCCACAAACACAGCTCAGCGGAATCCAGTGTCTGAGCACCTCTGCTATGAAGTCCCCACTCCCCACCCCACCATATGCATGACAGAAGAGAAGGCTTTGCCAGGTACAGTGGCACACGACTGTATTCCTAGCACGTGGGAAACAGAGGCTGGGGGATCAGGAATTCAAAGTCATCCTTGGCTCCAACAGTCTTAGAGCCGCTCCGGACTACATGGGACGCTGTACAAAAAAAGCAAAGTGGGCTGGAGAGAGAGCTAGTGAAGTGCTAGAGAAGCTGAGGTTGATCTCCAGGATCCACATGCATCGGTGGGCACAGAGGAACATTCGGGAATTTGAGGACAGGACAGGAGGAGAAAGATCCCTGGGGCTCCCTGAACTGTCAGCCCGAGGAAGCAGCAGGTCCCAGTTAGAGACCCTGACTAAAACAAGGTGGAAAGTTTCTGAGGAATAATACCTGAGTTGACCTTTAGTCTCCTCATGCACGCACACAAATACACATACCAACACACAACTTTTGAAAAAAAAAATCCTGAACAAACAGAAGCCATTGGGCCTTTTACCTGTGGACAATGGATAGATGGGGATATATTAAATAATGGCTTAACATCCCCAAAGGCCTTCTGGGCCTTCCTTTGGGCATGGGCAGTAACACTCAATATACAGTCCAATACCATGGCTTTCACCTAGAAACCCAACTTCAGCTCACTGTGGCTTAATCTGACTTCTTTTAAGCTATGAGTCAGATACAGATGCTGAGCACCTAGATGTCATGTAATGTGGGGGTTTCCCACAGCCAGACATATCTTCCCTTGGGGGAGGGGGGAGGAGACTCGGGCATGAGAGCATAAGGACAAAGGGGGCTTTGACTTCATGCTAACACGTTTGGCTGAGGAGCTGCCCGCACGTACACCACTGACCCCCAGACTTTCTAGGTGCAAACCCAAAAATCAGTGACCATTCGATGGCAGAGCACGGCCTAGAATATAGCCGTGTGACCTCCAAACTGGACAGTAACGCTTGGCTGGCTCTTGTGGGTGGGATGGAAGTGTAAAGGGCCTCCTCTGGTGGGGCTGCATCTTCAGCCATCCTGAGGTGGGGGTGCTTATGGATGAACTGGGTCAGTGCAGAACAGGTGACCAGTCAGGGGGGGAGCTCAGCCCACTGGATACTGTCTGGTTGCTGATTGGCTAGGGTGGTGCTGCAGGGGAGCCCCCTTACTCAAGCGCACTAGACAAAAACTGCCACTGAGCCAAACGATAGCCCCGGGTTTTGTTTGTTTGTTAAGGCAAATTCCATCTCTTTATCCTCTCTGTTATCCCTAGAGGCTCATTTGAGCAGTCCCCAGGCAAGGAGAATGACCTTGTGGCTAATTTGGGCTGCTTACCACAAAGCACAAACCTTTCTTCCTATTCTCTTTGCCCTGTGCCAGGATTTAGGAAATCCCCATCCGAGAGTAGAAAGGGACAGTCCAGGGCAGCTGTCCCCTAGCTCGGAATTTGGAGCCAGGAGAGTTTCCTGTTAGGAAGGAAGGCTTGGCAGAGACAGTGTGGCCTGCTGGGAGCCATGGGAAATGGTAAGCATTTGGTAGTTGACCATTCCGCCAGGACCTGTGCACCCTTCAGTGTGCCAGCTTTGTCCTGAGTGTTGGAGAAGAAGGAGAGGTAATGCAGATGACTTATATGAAGAGCACTAATAGGGAGATGGGTACATTGCAGATAAAAGGAGGTAGGGTGTAAATGCTGTCTTTATTTCCTCGTGAGAGGATGAGATGAGAGAGAGCCGTATCTAAACTGTATGAATACACAGGTTGGGCTGAGCCTAAAGTGTTTCTATTTGGCTATGCTTAGACCTGGACGCTTCTAGCCTCCACCCAATCTAATCTGCAAGCTCAGACCTTGAAGGCTTCATCCTCCAGCCTCCATATGCTAACCTAGGCCTAAAATGTTTTCAGCCTCCAAGACTCACTGCCGAATAAGCTCACTCTTTCTAGTTCTTTCTGAACTCTGGTTGGCTGATTCAACTCAGCCGTTCTGAGTTCTGGCTCAAAACTCCTTCCCAAGCTGACTGATTCAAAGTGTCTTCTCTCAGCTTCTCACTGAATTGCTCTGCTCGGAAAAGCTGCGTCTGAATTTCACAAACTGAATTGCGCTGACTGCATGAATGGAACTGTACAAACTCAACCGAATTCAACTGAACTGCACTGAATGGGAAAAACCAACAAACCAAAACCAAACAACTGTACCGTACTCCTGAACTCTACTGCACTGTCTCCATGAAATCTTTTGTTCTTTTTCTGTGCTGCTCTTAAGTAGGTTTTTTCCTCCTGTCTGTTCTCATGAGAGTTGGGCGTATCCTATCTCTGACTCATTCTGTCAGATCTTTCTCTGATTTGTCACTTTGTCTGCCCCTCAATCACATGTTAATGTTTAGGATTAAACGTGTGTACTAAAGGCGTATCTGTATTTCAGCCAGCAAAACTAAAAGTGTATACTAAGGAGGTGTCTGTATTCCAGCCAGATCACACAGACCTAAGTCTTTGAATATAATCCCTTGCCAAAGTAGCTGTATTGCTGGATTAAACTTCTTCTACAGTAGGGTTTCTGAGGGGTCACCTTGTGGAAGGTGAGCAGGGAAGGCTTCATGCTGTAGCGGTGGCAATTGGAACTGTGGGTAGAGCAACAGGTGGCTTATCTAAGGCCACAGGGTAGGTTCTGGTAGAGCCAGGCTAAGAGGGGCCTCTGGCCTCTCATCCTGTGAGAACCCTTCTCTTAGATTTTGACATTTTCTCTTGGTCTCTCTCATTGGCCTGTAGCTCATTCAGGAGCCTGGACTGGTTACTAAGGCGCCGTCCACCCTGTTTTGTTTTATTTTAGTTTGTAAGCAGCGTCTCTAATTGACATGGCACTCAGCTAGGGCTGACTGGCCAGTGAGCCCCAGGGATCTATCTGCCTCTCTTCCCTTCCCTAGTCCTGAGACTGCAAGCATATGTTACCATATCCAGCTTTTCCACATGAGCTCTGTGGACCCAATTCAGGACTCCATGCTTGCATCGTAAGCAACTTACTGACTGGCCTATATCCCCAGCCCTTCTCTTTATCCCAGCCCTCTGTCTGAAAAGCGTTTTCCCCCAGTGTTGATGACACGATCGAATTCCAAAACCTTCACTCTCACAGGCCTCCCCTAAGCTCCATTCCTGCCTGACATCTCCATTTGGACATTTCATGGCTCTTCTTAGGACAATGTTGCATCAATGTAAAGACTCCAAATTAGAATGGCTGTAAAATACGAAGTTGTTTCCTTATAGTTCTGAGGAAAGTTCAAGCTGGTAGACAGCTCAGCTCCACTCAGCCTGTGAGGGAGCCAGATTAATGGTGGTATTGCTGTCTTTACCATAGAGTTCCCGTGATCTCCTCACTGCTGCTCCTGCCAGAGGGAGAGAAAAGTCACAGAAGGTATTTCCTCTTGGGCAGAAAAGGTATAAGGGACATGTTGTTGATGTTCATTTCACAGACGGCAGTTCAGCCGAGTGAACTCCGCCCAACCCTATCCTCAGAAACACTGGAGGAGGCTTTTTGTGGATGACCTGGTTGCCCGCTAGAGCCCTGACCTCTGACCGAACTGGCAGTTGGTTGCCTGTTCGCCCTCCATGCAGAACAATTCATCGTGGGCTCTCAGAGACTAGCCTTGCAACTTCTTTGATAATACCAACTCCTCCAGGACCTTAGTTGGCTTCAGTTCCAGGTGGTCCTTAGCCATGCCGAGAATGCCGAGAACTGCTTTCCTGGCGATTACTGCCTTTCTGGACAACCCATCACTCTTCAGTATTTTACAGTGAGAGTCACCTGAGGGACATCCGAAATGATAGGCTTGGATAACACCTTTAATACTATAGTTGGCTGCAGGAGTGATTGTGAAGCCTTAGTCTTTGGCGTAACAGGCAGGCTTTAAGAGGCTCTGGGCCACGGTCTGACCCCCTGCCCTTTGGATGTGTAAATGGCTTTTCCAACCCCAAGGACATTAGTTTTCTGGATTCTATTTCTGCCTGCCTCTTCTTGTAAGCCAGCCAATCTCTTTCTCGTAATATCTTCCTAAAAGCAGCACCAAGCAGCCAACACATGCAAATAAGTACTTTTTTTTTCTTTTTCTTTTCTTTCTTTCTTTTTTTTTTTCTCTTTTGGCTCTTCCTAGCCATTTTTCTAGAATTACAATTAGCCACATGTGATGTGAGTGATAAGCATTTCACTCAGTCATAACAAAGGTTCCAGCCTCCTGCTCCCTGGTAGCTGTCTAAACCAGGACTGCAGATTTGAGGAGATTCATTAGGACCAGCTTTCCCTTCCTGGTACCCATATTGATACTTGAGCATTGCTAAACTGCTGATAAAGGCAATGCAAAGAACAGTGGCCTCAAGTTTCAAGATTATGCGAATCGACTCTGTTCTTTCACCTGGTAGAATTCTGCCATGAGCATTTCAGGTCATTTCAGGCAGAAAATGGACAGCTGGCAGATTCTACCCTGACGGCAAACAGTGTCCTTGGATGCTTGCTGGAGCCACAGAGGCAAAGAACTTATCCTCCATCCCTGCGACCTGCCCACTCCTCATCTTCAGACAAATCACGAATCACACCATTGTTCTGCATCTCCTTGGCCACAGCCCTAATGCAAGGCTTTGGTGGCCTGAGTCTGAAGTCATGTGACAATCATCTGTGTGTGTTCCCTGATCCTTCCCAGGCATCTCTCCTCAGAATCTCCAGAGTTTTTGAAAATCATCCCTTGGAGGAAACGACTTCACTACCTTACCTGTGCCCTCATGATGAAATTTCCATTTCTATGGCAATGGTTCAGAACTTCAAGAAACTGTCCCTACTTCTTGTTCTCCTCCCTTACTCAATCACACTGCACTCACCAATCTTATTGTTGCCTTAGTGACCTGTGCCAGGGGTCCTGATGTCCAAACACTTTCTTCCTGCCTTGGCACCATGTGGCTCCCCCCACCCCAACCAGCTGTTTAATTTTCCACTTTGGTTTGGTGGGTAAGGCTGAGCACTCAGGAGCTACCACACCCGGATCTCAGCTCTGCTGCTGACCAGCTGTGGGGGTGCTTGGTTCTCCTGTGCCTCTGTTTCCTCGAGAATGCACAGCAGTGATAGTGTTCTGGATGTCCAAGGTTGCTGAGAAGATTAGCATGGTGTGCTAATTAGCACTTGCATGGGAGGAGCAGATGCATAGCCAGACCTGCCCCAGCACATTTGGAGTGCATGGCAGTGGTGTCATTGTCCATCAGGTTCCAGCCAAGAGCCTCCCACTATGAGAAGTCTCTTCTGCTAACTGGCTCTGTACCCTTTTCCCTCTGCATTTTCATCAAGGTACCTGCTCTTACTGAAGTTTTACACCCCATTCCCATAGAATGCAACTTTTACGAGAGAGGCAATGCGCTCCTTTTTTTTGTCCCTCTCCATGCCTTGAGGTACTCTCACATAGCCTTGGCTGGCTTGGAATTCTCTGTCCAGCAAGGGCTGGCTTTGAACTCCTGATCCTCTGGCCTCCAGTGAGCCGGTATAGAGAGAGGCCAAACTTCACTGATGCCCTCCATTGTCAGAGGCCATTGGCCTCCTGGTCAAGGCAGAGCGCACAGAGGTCCTTTCTGGGGCCCTGAGGCAAGAGCAGGGGCTGCCCTGTGAGTCTTCTCCCCAAGGTCTTGGGTCACTCACTGGTGGGATTTGGCTTGGGAATGCTGTCCTTCTTGTTGGGCTCTGGAGTCCACCCCACCCGTTTCCATCAGGTTCTAGTGGACTAGTTAATTATCCCTTCTGAGGCTCCCCTTTTTTCATGTAAAATTGTAGGAACACTAATTATCCCACCGGGCTGTTAGGAAGATGAACAAGATAATGTATGCACAGGGAGCTCGCTGACTGGCTCGGATGAAGTGCTCCAGATGGGAGCTATTATTATTGTCGTTAGTGCCCTATCCAAGTGCCACTCTGCGGTTCATGAATGGGGGTGCCGGGGGTGGGACTTGGGGTGGGGAGAGTGAGGAGATAAGCACGTAGGGAAGGGAAGAACCAGAATGGAATAATGGGGTGTGTTTGCATTTCGTGAGTGCATGCGTGAGTGTGTGAGTGTGTGTGTGTATACCTTACGGCGCCTGCGGAGGGGTTGGCAGGGTTTCAGAAGCCCTTTCATTTCTTGGACCTCAACCCCGGGGAGCTGGCCGCCCTGGCTGTGGGGACGGGCAGGAGGGCCATCAGCTGCCCTGTGGCCCCGTGCGCCTGGCGAGGTACCCGCAAAAGCAGGAGAACCTGCACTCCAGGAGGGACCGGAGCCGGCGGCCGGGGAATCGTCCCGAAACCTTACAGACTTGGGGCTGGGAATATGCTAGGACAAGCAGTGGCGGCTGGGTTCTGGGGGTCCGGGAGTAGCCGGCGCTCTCGCTGGCTGGCCCGCGGCGGGCGGGGCGCGCCTTCCGGAGCGCGGCGGGCGGGCGGTGCCGGGGAGGGGGGGAAAGGGGCCGTTACTTTCCCAGAGTAGCGGGGAGGGCGACGTCAGGCGGAAGGGCGCGGGGCGCCCACGCTTTAAATGGCATTCGCTGTCATCCGAGCTTGCAGCCGTGTGGGCAGAGGCGGGCTATATAAGCGGCGAGGCGGGCCGCCGCGGGGCACAGGCGACAGCGGCGGCGGCAGGGAGCCTCTCGGAGAGCGGCCGAGCGGCGCCGCGCAGCCCCGCGACCCCCGACGGGCCCGCCCGCCCGCCGTCCCTCCCCAGCAGCGCCGGCTCGGGCCAGCGAGGCCCGCCGCCACCCCCGCAGCAGATTTGGAGCCCCCTCCCGGAGAGCCCCAGGCCGCCGCCTCCCGGGGGACCCCGGAGCCGCGGCCGCCCCCGGAGAGTCCGGGCGCCCCGCTGCCCCCCGGTCCCTCCGCCGCCGCCGACGGCGCCATGGCGGCCGCCAAGCCCGGCGAGCTCCTGGGCATCTGCTCCAGCTACCAGGCGGTGATGCCGCACTTCGTGTGCCTGGCGGACGAGTTCCCGCAGCCCGTGCGGCCCGCCAGGCTGCCCCGGGGGAAGGGCCGGCTGCGGCGGCCCCGGCAGTCCCGCTTCAAGACACAGCCGGTGACCTTCGACGAGATCCAGGAGGTGGAGGAGGAGGGGGTGTCGCCGATGGAGGAGGAGAAGGCCAAGAAGTCGTTCCTGCAGAGCCTGGAGTGCCTGCGCCGCAGCACGCAGAGCCTGTCGCTGCAGAGGGAGCCGCTCGGCGGCTGCAAACTGAGGAACAGCCTGGACTCCAGCGACTCCGACTCGGCCCTGTGAGGCGCCAGCCGCCTCGGGGACCCGCTCCGCTGCCGCGCGCCGGGGAGCCGCGGGGGCGCCCCTCGCCCGCCAGGACTCTAGCCCGGCTGCGGACCCCCCGGCCCCCGGAGCGCGTTCGGGGACGCCGGGGAGGGGAGCCGCTTTCTCTGCCCTTGTCAGTGTTTCTTTTTTAACTCTTCCCCAGCGCGGGACTCTGCAGCGAGTGTGCGCGGGAGGCGGCTCGCCAGGGGTCGCCGCCGCCGGGCCTCGGGGGTCTGCGGCTCTGAATTTTGCACACCGCTCCACTGTGCCCTGCCCTCAGCGCACGCCCGTTCGCACTCACGCCGACACTCTCTCGCTGAACACTTTTATAATTGATGGGTTGACCGAGGGGACTTGGGGGGCGCAGCAGGGCTGCTGCTGCAGCCGGAGGATTGATATTTATTTTTGCATTGCAATAGCTGAAGGCGTTTTATTTAAGGGTCTTTTTACCTGGGTGTTTGTCTGTGAGGCGTCCGAACGGACACAAATAAAGCCAATATATTTACACGGTGCACTTCTCCGGGCTTTGGACTTCTTGGACCTTAGGGGTCCAGTCTGGAAGGCAGAGGAGGAGGTAGGATGGGTGAGGAAAGGGCAGGCAGGGCCAAGTCGGGGTAGCCCCCCAAACTTCTGTCTCCAGATTGAGGTGACCCTCCGGCACACCTGCCTCCGCCCAGTGTTTCTCCACCCCGCCCAGGGTGCGCTCCTGCCACCCGGGGCTGCCCTACACGCGGTCTGAGAGGCTGCGAGGATGGAGAGGGCCCTCCTCTGTGCAGTTGACCTCCCGGGGAGGTCCAGGTCACCTAGCACGCAAGATGCCATTCTCTGCCCTTTCCTGGAGATGGCTTCTTGGGGGGGGGGGTCGGGGGGAGGGAAGTTCTGGGATACGGCAGGACCGGATCCAAACCGACAACGGGAAAGTCGGGCTGGGAGTTTGAGCCCTAGGAGCCGAGAGAGGGCGAGTGGTTAAGCGTGCAGTCGCAGTCCCGGCAGGTGAACCGCTCTTCCTTCCCCGCCCCCTCAACCTGCGCTGACTCAGCTCAGTGCCCAGCGCACCGGTGCTTCGCGGGATCGGGTCTCTTCCTCCCTCGGTTCTCCTAGACTCCTTCTATCTTCAGCGGAGGGGGGATCGGAGCCTTTAGGGCGCTAGGGTCCGTCCGCCTCCCCCTCCTCCCCGCATCCCCACTCTTTCTCGGTTTGGGTCTTTGTTTACTGAGGGAAAAAGAGCCCAGCAGCCAGGACGAAATCTCACGCATAGCGGAGAGCTACGGATTCTTCTGGCTCTGGGTCTGCTTTCTCTTTCCAGGGCTCTTAGGAAGCCACCGGACATTCCACCTCAAATCCCTCGGGCACGCTGTGTAGCAGTGTCGCCTGGCGGCAGGTGGCAACCGGGGTAACAAATACCCAGTCCCTGACTAACCCTACCGAATCAGTCCAGGGCTTACCTGGGCTAGACTGCTCAAATTGTGCTCAGAGGTAGCCCCGTCTCTGTGCTCAGGTGCTCGATAGTGATAGAGCTAGAGTGTGTGTGTGTGTGTGTTCACGAGAGCCTGCCTGCCTGTCTTCCTGGCACATGGACCCAGTTAGTATCTGAACTGCCTTTCTATCTCTTGAAGCCCTACTCTCTGCAAGTCAGAAAAGGAGAGGAAATGAAACAAAGTATACTCATTAGTTATGAAACGATGCCTCCCTAACTGGCTCGGAGATGGGAGGATAGACCCAGGGTCCTGGTGATTGGGGTGTTTAGCCCCATTCCAGCTCCAGAGAAGACTGTGACACTCAAAATGGCTCCACTGTGACAGGAATCCTGACAGGACCCTCTTAGCTGCCAGGCCTTTCTCTTGTGAGGCAACTCTGCTTGATAACAGTCACTGCAGCTGAGGGCGAGGGTTGGGGGGAAGGAGGGTACAGCTCCACCAAGGGCTTTTTGCCCCCCTTACTCTTGTCTCTGCTCCTCAGCTGTGGCTCCCTTTCCTCCTGAGAGCCAGATGTCCCAGCGTCTGGATGATACCCTCTACCTCCCTGAAGGCCTTCCGGGAGAGTCTCCGCGGATGCCTGCTTGGAGGGTTATTGTGGGAACCATTTGCATCGCTCTGACTCTCCGCTGAGGCACTGGCAAGAACTAGTGCTGACTAGCCACTTCTGAGATGTTTGCTGGGTTAAAGTGAATCAAAAGGCAACGGGGACGCCATGACTTCATCACATGTACTTCCTAAGGGGTGGTCATATGTTTGGTGGTGGTGGTGGTGGTGTGTATGTGTGTGAGACAGAGAATTCAGAGTCAGAGTCTTATTTACCCCAGCTGGCCTCCAGAGCTCAATGCAGCTGAAGGCAGCCTTGAACTCCTGTTCTTTCTGGCTCCATTTCCCAAGTGTTGGCACTATAGGCGTGTTTCACTACTTCCCATTTGTTTTCAGATTCTAATATTTATTGTCGAGGAAATATTTGTTCACTATAGCGCAAAACTCACTCTACATACTCCCACCCCTCAGGGGGGAAGGTTGGCGGCTGTGCCTACGTATACCTATTTGGGTTTTTGATAAAATTAGTTTGTACAATACAAACTGCGTTTTCAACCTGCATTTTGACTTGAATGGATTTGCATTTAGTGTCAGTACATACTGATCTGCATCACAGGATAATAAAGTCCTGTTGGGTAGCTAACCTGCATGTATTTAAGCTAAGGCCCCTAATTACAGGCACAGGGGTGATATTCTATTTGTACTGGGTTCTTAGTTTGGCCTCTAAGTGGCAGTTCTGAGGGATGATGGGAAAAATGTGCAGTAGAGTCAGTGACCCGGAGAGGAACTGGAGAGGGACATGGAGGTTAGAGCATGGCCATGCCTGAGGGAGCAGGTCTGGGCTGTGGCTGCCCTGTCTGGCACAGAGAATGACAAAGGGAAGCCTGAGGGAGCAGGGCTCCTTCAAAGTGCTGGGAAGAATTCAACCTGTGCTATTTCTAGAATACAGATCTCTAGTTGTCTACTCTAAGCCTCTGTGGCAGCCATGAGCATGGACCTTTCAGCAGGTAACTGACCAGGGGATGCTCTGCCTTGGAATCCCATCACCTCCTTCCATGAGGCTGACACCAGGGTGTACAGGGCTAGTGATCTGAGAAGGTGTGAAGAGTTTGTAGCTGCGAGCTGTGAGCCCCAGCATTTGCTAATGGCTCTGCGGTAGCTTTCCTAGCTGCAGCACCTTGGTGGGAACCCTTCCCCATCTTGTCTCTTAGGATCTGTCACACCTCATAGCTTGTAGCTACTCCAGGCGTTCCCAGGTCCCTCCCTGCTCCACTCCACATAGGCACATCTCTTGACACTTAAAAGATGTGTGCATGTGTGTATGTGTACATGCATGTGTACCAGGGAATGCAAGTATAAGTCAGAGGACAATTTGCAGGAGTTGGTTTTCTCCTTCCGCTATGTGGTTCATGGGGATTGAACACAGGTTGTCTGGCTCGGTGGGAAATGCCTTTGTGGCTGAGCCAGCACACCAGCCCTCTCTTGACATCATCTCTGGTTGACGCCTGCTTCTTGGATAGCCTGGGCTAGCATACCCTTTCATTCTCAATATCCATTGTGTTTCTGGCGCTTCTAAGCCTTTCCCTTGGCCCCCATTTGGCACAGGGAGGATGACAGACACCATTTCAGGGAGAGTTTGGAGATACAACAATGTTCACCTCACCAAAATGTAGCGAGATAATCCCTTGGGCTTGCTTGGGGTTCTGGGTAGGAATGAGCTGGGTTTGGCCTGAGGGTACAAGGGGGGGGGGGGCTCTGCACAGTGGATCTGTGACCTATCCATACCCAAAACTACAGGCATTACTAATGATTCCTTGCCCGCTCACTCCTCTCTAGGCCACATAGCCAGTCCCCATGACCCACTTTCTTGTGTGGCCCTGAGACTGCGAGTGAACCTCCTCTCACACTTCACTCTCATTCTTTTCCTTTTTCCACAAATGGAGACACACATTCATACCAGCAAACCTATGGCAATGAAGCCCACAAACATGGACTTGGAGATGACCGATTACAAAGGGGAAGGACCCCAGGTCTCTAATGACCTGTGGGGCTAAACAACTGAGTGATCAAGGTGGGCTGTATAGATAACAACATGCGATTGTCTTCTTTGAGCCATTGAATCACCAAATACCTGCGATATCAGCCTTTCCAAAACGGAACTGTGCGCTGGCAGTGGGTGCTACCAGCCCAGTCGGGGATGGTACACACTTGCCAGCTGGGAAGCAAAGTGTTTAATCACTTCCACGCCATTTGGAAGGCCGATGGGTTAACAAAGCCAGCAGCTCTGGAAGTGGTAAGAAAGCTCAATGGTTAGTACGCATTGTTTGTTCTTCCTGCCCTGTAGCAAGATCATTACAAGAAAGACAGGCAATGTCTAGAAACATGAGTGCTTTTTAACCCACACGCTAAATTTCAGACTCAGTTGCTTACCGCCTTTCTCAGAGGCCACCCAAGATGTCCAACAAGGGCCCAGGGCTGAGACAAGGTTTATATTAAAGCTCTTACCTTCAAATATGCTGGTTTGGCACAACCAAAATTATAAGAAGGCTGGGCGAGGGCAGGAAGCCAGGAAAGCCAAGAAAGATAGCAGACATCAGGACTCTCCTAAAAGGCATTGCTGGGTGTGGTTAGTTTAAACACCTTGCAAACATTTGAGAAACGTTCCTTTTAGATTTAAGATCTTAAAAATTTGTGTCCACATGTGTGCACATGCACATACACACACAGGGGGCACACATGATATGTAGCTACATGCATGAAGATCAGGGGACAACTTTTGGGAGTCAGTTCTTTCCTTTCACCACGTTAAGTCGAGCATGCTCCTGTTCCTACCATGCTCATGCTCTACGCTAGCTGGCCCACATGCTTCTGGATGGTATACGTATCCCTATCCTGCCCCACCTGTCTCCCCTTAGAGAATGCTGGGATTCTAAATGCCACTGCCTGCCTCTTTCCCTGTCTCTCTGTCTTTCTGTCTTTGTCTCTGTCTCTTTCTCTCTTCTTGCTCGCTCGCTCACTTGCACTATCCTTCCCTCTCTCCCCACCTCTTAAATATGAGCTCCAAGAATTGGACTTGGGTTTTCAAGCTTGCAGTGAAGTCCTTTTATCTGCTGAGCTAGTTCATTGGCCCAAACCAGTTTTTATTGGCTGAATTTTATTGTCCGAAAAGAAATAAAGGGATAAAAAGGGGTGATCATGATTGTCTGGCCCCACCCAACTCCCAAAGAGTCCAGTCCCTCTGACATGCTCTTTGCTGATGCTGTGGTCCCAGAAGATGATGGAGAAAGGAGAGATTTTGGCCTAACAGGCAACAGTTTCTTTCTCAGAGCAGAAAGGAGGTCAGATTGGTCTGTGACTATGCCAGTGACTTCTCTATTTTCCTGTTATTTTTTTTTCAAAGTGGAAATTTTAACATGGTTTTCTTATTCCAGTTCATGGCTGTAACTGGGGCTGGGGGTGGCTGGTGGCTTCTCTTGCAGTGGATTTGTAGTGAGCTATGAGGGATCACTTGTAACTTTTCTGTTCCTGCTTCCAAGCTTGCCTTAAACGCGTGATCCTCCTGTGTGATCCTCTTCAGTATAGCCTCCCCTGTGTGTGTCACCACAATCAGAACTGAAGTAGAAGCCATGAAGAAACGCTTCTTGCTGGCCTGCTCAGCCTGATTTCCTATACTACCCATGACCATCAGCGTAGGGGTGACATTGCCCACAGTGGGCTGAGCTCACATCAATCATCAGTTAATAAATGTCTCACAGACTTGCTTATGGATGGCAGCCTTTTCCCAATTGCAATTCCTTCTTCCTAGATGACTCTGTGTCAAATTGACCAAAAAATAAAAAATAAAAAAATCTAACCATAACAGGACAGCTATTAGTTTCTTTTTCTCAACTTCATTGAAACCGGATAATTGTTTCTACAGCAATTATCTTCCTGTAAAGCTGTTGAGATTATTCTCCGTGACCTGGTGAGAGTCCTATGGTCACAAGAAATATGGCACATTTATTATTTTTGTACATTAAACCTGTCTAATAAATGACATTATTGAATATCCTCAGTATCTGTGACATCGAAAAATGTATTTACTGCCATCTTTTGCATGTGAGAGATGCAGCCTTAAAGCAAGGATTGGCTTAGGGGTGTTTGTTCACTCCTGGGAGCCTATTATTCCATCACTCTCAAAATAGCTGTCAGGAGAGGGGAAGGGGT
Source organism: Pachyuromys duprasi (assembly GCA_028658305.1). Taxonomy (NCBI): domain Eukaryota; kingdom Metazoa; phylum Chordata; class Mammalia; order Rodentia; family Muridae; genus Pachyuromys; species Pachyuromys duprasi. Next base: position 36,921,186 of record CM053748.1, read on the forward strand.
GTGGCTAAGCAAGGATGAGCAGAAATGAAGTCAGCATAAATGTTCTGCGGGAAAGAGGCAGAGACATGGCTACTGGCTCACAGAATGATGGGAAGAAAATACACGGGAATCCTAACACAGTGTCCAGGCAACTGGTTCTTTCAAATATATTACAAATTCTCTTAACTGTTTAGGTCCCCAAACAGCTTTTAAGGAAGATCTACTTTTACCTTCTTGTCTTAGTCACTGTTCTATTGCTGTGAAGAGACAGCATGACCAAGGCCACTTATTAGAGAAAGCATTTCTTCTGGAAGCTCATGGTGACAAGCATGGCGCAGGCAGGCAGGCATGGTGACGGAGCAGTAACTGAGAGCGACACCTGATCCGTGGGGTGGAGGGCAGGGAGACACAGCGATAGAGACAGAAAGAGAGACACAGATAGACACCTGCTCCAACAAGGTCCTACAGACCTCCGAAACCTTCCCAAACACGTCTATCAGCTGTGGGACCAAACATTCAAATACATGAGCCTTTGGAGCCCATTCTCATTCAAATCACAGCTCTTCCTTCCCTTTTCTCCTCTTCGCCTTCCTCTTCCCTATTTAACTTCCTTTTCATATATACATATATATGTAGGTATGTGTATAAATATATATATTCTTTTCTCTTTCTTCTTAAAAAAATAAAAGATAGCATTTCATTTTATATTCTAGGCTGTCCTGGAACTCATGTTGCTCCTGCTCAGATCCAGAGCGCTAGGATTCCAGGCATGCACCACCTAGCCTGGCTAGAGGTAACTGGGCTTCACCAAACCACAACTTGGAAGGAATGTGGGTATCTGAACTACAGAGTAGAATTATCTGCCTGCTCTTGTGGGTTAATTTAGGATAAAAACGAAAGCTTTCACAGCGACAGAGGCTTCTTCCTCTGCAGCATTGCCCCAGGTGCGCCCTAACTTGCTTCTCTCCCCATGTGACCCATCAGGAGAGAGGTGAATATCAGTGTGCCGCCGACCTCCATGCATTGCTGAAATTAATGCTGAGTGGAGTAACTTCGTTACCTATTGCACAGCTATTAATTATAGCTATATTTCTGCATTAATTTGGGCGGCACTCCGAAATATCACATAGTTCCCTGTCATCATGCTTAACGCTCACTAGCCTGAGCTGCATTTGTTTGCTCATCAATTAGGATCCTAGCATCCTGATTTTTCTTACTTGTCTGGTATGACTTTCTTTGTTCACCCCTTAGTTTCCAGCCTCTTACATATACTGAAGTACCACATATACTGAGGCAGTGTGGCTTACCTTGGCAGAGGCTGGAGTGAGACTCTGAGTCACAAAGGTAAAACAAAACAAATTGAGCTTTAAGCCGAAAAAAAAATTTAACCCCGGAGGCTGAGGCAGGAGCATCAAGAGTTCAGGACAGCCGAGGTTGCATGGGAGGCCCTTGGCTTAAACATTAAAACATTTCATACATCAAAGATTCCAGTAAGAAAATGAATAGGGCCCCAGCAAGATGGTACAATGTGTATTGTATAATGTGTATTGTACAGGGTTCTTGCCACTAAGCCTGATGATTTGCACTCCCTCTCTGGGAACCACAGGTAGACAGAGAGAACTGATTTGCACAGGCTATCCTCTGACCTGCACACACACACACACACATGTAAAAACCACCTTTAAAAGAAGATAGACAATCTATAGGATTGAGATGATACATTTGTGAGTCATATATCAAAGAAGGTATGGTGTCCAGAATATTTAGGAAATGATCACTACTCTGTAGCCAAAGGCAGTCCTAGTAAAGGTGGACACAGGGAGCCGCAGAGATGACTCAGTGGTTCAGAGCCCTGGCTGCTCAATTTCCAGCACCCACAGCGGGACTCTCAACCATCTATAATTCTAGTCCCAGGGGACCCAATTCCCTCTTCTGGCCCCCATTGGTACTGTACACACCAGATACATAGACAGGCAAAACACCCATACACACCTTTTTTTTTTAATATTTAAGGAAAAAATGGCAAAGGATTCAGTCATTATCCAAAGAAGACATACAATATTTAGAACGCCCTGAGAGTCATGTGCCACTGTTTAGCACTGACTGCTATGGAGACCAGCCTGGTTTCCCCTTTTCTTTCTTTCTTTTTTGCTTGGCTGGCCAAAGGAATTTTTTTGTTTCCCCTTTAAGTCTGATAATTTTATTAGAAGAGTCTTAGAATTGCCTATTCTAGGCCAAAGTCCCCTGGCACACAGAGTACCTTTCAGGTAGATTTATATCTTTGGTTTCAAGCACATCTCTTTCCACTCTATTTTAAGTATTGCGGCTCATTGTTTGGCCTTTGTTCTTGAGGAATTCTAATTATGTACACGTTGGCTCTCTTTTGTCCGTTTTTTTCCTGCATCTGTAATTTTCACTGGGATTAGAAGCGACCACTGTCTCCGTCCTGCCTCCATTGTACTCCCAGCCTGTCACTGTGGCCAAGTGCTTCCAACTGCAACGGTTCCTGCCATTCTTCTATCTGCCCTCATGTCTCTCCCATAGCGCCCCCCCCCCCCCGCACCTCAGTCACCTCCCAGCTTTGTCTTCCTGTCATTAGCTGTGCTTCTCTTCCTGCTTTGTAGCCCTCCTTCATAGAAGCAATTGTCTTCTTCAGACTGATTTTTCTCACTGAACACTATTTGGTTGGAATTTTCATCTAATCCATGGCAACCTCTTTTTCTGGCCAATGCCTGCCATCTGGTAGGCTCATTGGCCCTTCCCACCCATTTTCTTTAGTGTCTTTATCTTTTGTCTATGCTGATTCACTTTAGAAATTTACATTCAGTGAGTTGTGTGTTCATGGCTCTATTTGTAGGAAGCTCTTTAAGGTGTGTGTACCAGGTGTGTGCAATACTCATGGAAGCCAGAAGAGGAAGTTGGGTCCCCTGAGAGTAGAGTTCCAGATGGTTGTGAGCCCTGATGTGGATGCTGGTGATCAAACCCAGGTCCTCTGCAATAGCAGCCAGTGTGTTCTATTATCAAGGGGTATTGTGCTATTTTTTTTATGTACCCTTGTGTCTAACCCTACCTTCCAAAGCGAGTTTTCTCCATCCCTCCGGGGTGCTCACAGATCTGTAGGATGTGTCATAACCAAAGGATCTGGATTATTATTTACAGCAGGGATTATCAATCTTGGGAAACTTTGTCTAGTCATTTTTTTGTTTCTACAGTTTGGGGTCGGGTCTCCCACACTGGCCACCAGTGGGTGGAACATAGCTGTTACAGTTACTTTCCTCATTGTAATGACAAAACACCGGACAAAAGGCAGTTTGAGGGAGGGCTTGTTTGGGCACGTGGTTTGAGGGTATACAGTCCATCACTGTGGAGATGGCTTGGTGGTGGGAGTGTGAGACAGCTGGTCCCGTGTCACCTTCAGTCAGGAAACAGGGATGAGTTCCGGTTCTCAGCGCACTTTTTCTTTTGTCTCTTTTTATTCCACCCAAGGCCCCAGCCCATGGGATGATGCGGCCCACATTCAGTCTTCCTCCTGCAAATGCGTGTGTCTCCTGGGTGACTCCAAATCCAGTCAAGTTGACAGTGGAGATGCACTTTATACATCTATCTTGCTAAACCACCTACAGTGTGCATAGAATCCCAACGGAACTACAGAGATCAAACTATAGAGCAGTGCCAAAGCCAGAACTGCTGGAGAATGAGCTCCCAGCCACAGGTCAGGCCTATTTGCTGGGCCCTCCTGGGCTGGCTTGCTCTAGCCCTTCACCCTCTGCCCCAAATAATTTTCTTTGTGCATAATAATTTCATCATTGCGTCTTTTCTGTGAGATTTGCTTGCTCCAGTCTTTCTGTGTCTGAGTCTCCGGCTTATAAACTGAAACTTGAGTCTGTTGTTCTGTTTGCCTTTGTGCATTTTGATCTCCCAGGAAATGAGGAGGGAATTAGCCTCTAACTGCTTCCACATTCTTAACAAAACCTCTGGAGGGCTGTTTAAACCTAAGACTTTAGGTTCAGATGTTTCCATTTAACCAAGGAATGTGAGTAGAGACTTGAAAATCATGGAGAGCCGCTAGGGTTAGGAATTCTCTGGGAGTGGCTTTTGCCCTCAGCTCTGTGTTGAGATCTCCCTGTAGAGTTCAGGGGGCTGGTACACGGTGGGGTGGGGGGGGTGCCTCTTAGTTTATCTTCAAGCTGTCAGGGGAGATCACTAGGGACCTAGCTTTATACAAGGGCTGGGGACCTCTGTTCGTGCCCAAGGGCTCTGGCTGTTGGCTGCAGTGTGCCCCCATCTCAGTCATAGGTTCGTATTATGTAGCAGATGTCCTCAGGATGGTAGAAACACAAACTGAGGGTTTTGGCACCGGATGTATAAAGTGGAAATATGACCGCTCCAAGGTACGGCTGAGGAGAAGGTTGTAGATATTAGGGAGTAAAGCCAAAAGCATCAGGACGAATCCAGAGCAGGGAGAGAAAGCGGTACACTGAAAATGTCCAGCAGACTGGACCATGAGAGGAGAGAAGGAAGGGAGAGTGAGAGAGGAAGACAGAGAGAGTGTGAGAAAGGATACAGAGAGGGAGCCAAAAAAAAACCAGAGGGGACCAAGAGAGCACATAGCTGAAATGTCAGGATTATAAGGGAATGAGAAGCTGTGGGGAGAGAGGCCCATGAACTAGGGAAGTTTAGGGTGGGTGGGGCAGGGTGAGAAGAGCTAAGAAAAGCCACTGAGAGTTGTGATACTGATGGATCCTGGAGGCCAGCACACGCTTTGGTATTCTAATAGACATCTCAGATAGCCATTTGTCCCAAGGTCCTTTTGGACCTGACAGAAAGCACACACACCCCGCCCCCCTTGGGTTTCTGCTTTCGTTTAGTTTTTGGCTTTTGCTTCTGAGTGCCTCACAGTCACTGGTTAATTTTGTAAATTCTTAATTCAGCCAGCATTTTGAGTGGCATTCAGCCTGATGGTCAGAAAATGAATCTCTTTCATTCTTCTGCTCTATACAGCCCCTCTGTCCTCCCTTTGAGTGTTGTTTGGGTTAGTCCAGTGACATATGTACATTACCCAGAACAGTGCTTGCTCAATAGAAACTCAAAGCTGATTTTTGAGTCACTTCCTGATACCTTTTCCTGTGTTGGGAGAGAGCAAGAGCCCTGACCCTTGGGATTCAGCCAAGCTCACCCTAGCAGCCTTCCAGGCTCCATTTCCGCTCAAGGCGGCTCCCCACTTCCCCATCCCAGGTCCCGGAGCAGGGCCCTCGGCTGTGCAGGCGTTCACTGTTTCCGTTGTTTGCTTCCTCCTTCACTGGAACAGGGCCAGACGTAATGTGATGCTTCTCCCTGTCAGCACCCGGCAGGGCCTCTGGAAACACAACTGTCCACACTTCTCTCTGACCAATCTTCTCTCTGACCCTCTTTCTTTCCCCTCTCTCCCTGCCCCGTCTCCAAACAAGGATGAAAAGAAGTTGCTTTGGTTGGGTTTATGAATAGCTTTTAATCTTTGAATAATAACAGATTTGTTTTTAAGGGCATACCAGTGCTATACAGAACACATACGGATGCTTACACTGGGTCTCCAAACTCCCATGCTTTAGTTTACTTGCTTGCCATGTGTCACACCTGTCTTAACGTTGGACACACTGCTAGTCCTGGTTCCTGGGTTATTGGAGAAGTTCCTTTACCCTCAGTGTGTATTCCTAAACACAGGGACACTTCCTCTCATATCCACACAAGCATCAGGAGATCAGCATAGACAGAATACCACAAGCTAGCTGCTCCGCTCATGTTCCTGTATAGCAAAAAATCATTTACGTTTCCTGGCCCAGAGTCCCATGAGCACTTAGTTGCCAGGTGTCTAAACTAGAACAATCCTAGCAGCCTCTGGAACTTTTGCTATTGACCTAGTTTTGTGGTGGAATGGGCTCACTAGACTGGGTGTGTCTAGTGTTCTGGTCACACGTAGATTTTTGGTGTTTATTTGGTTTAAAACACATGCACGCACACACACACACACACACACAGGGACACCTTGTCCTTCCTGAAGCAAGAATTGCAGGGCGCTGCTTCATTGAATGCTGAGGCAGACAGCTTTAATCCCTCAGCTAAGGTTTCTTTTGGGTTTTGCTACTCTGATGTCAAGACTTTATCCCTTGTAATAAATAAGCATTTTGGAGGAATATATAAAGATCCTACTCCCCTCAAATTCAACCCATGGTTTTGGCATCCACTAACAATTTCCAATCGAGCAAGTTATTACTGAGAAATTTGCTAATCGGAGACATAAAGAGCGCCTGTGTGGGTGCCCGCCCGAGTTTTTAACACACAACATGTTGTGCAAGTACCACTGAAGGCGAGAAGAAGACATCAGACTCCCTGAAGCTGGAGTTACAGGCAGCTGTGAGCCACCAGATGTTAGTGCTGAGAACTGAGCCCAGGTCCTCTGCTAGAGAAGCAAGTGCTATTAGCCACCAAGCCATCTTTCCAGCCCCTAATCAGAGACCCTTTCAAACCTCCACATCACTTTCTCCACGTACTAGTTGGTGTTCTGACATAGTGAAGACTGCTCTTGCCCACATCCCATTTGTTTGTTTTTATATTTGCTTACTTATTTTATTGTGGACTTATGGCTCATGATTTACTTAATATATTATTGTCCCTATCACTGATTTGTATTTGTGTGTGCTTGTATGATGTGCATATATGTGTACTGTATGTTCATGGAGACCAGAAGACACCTTTATGAAGCTGATTTTCCCCCTCTTCCTTTCCGTGGATTCCAGGGATTGAAGTAAGGCACTGGTTTACAGGGCACACGCCCTTACCCATTGAGCTGTGTCACTGGCCTTTCTACTGTAGTTTCTGACAGGATCTCTCACCAAGCCTGGAGCTCAATGATTCTGCTAGACCAGCTTCTAGCCTCTGCCTCCCCTGTGCTAGGATTGACCTGCCAAGCTCAGGTCTTTACACCGCTTCTGGGGATCTGAAAGCAGGTCCTCATAATTGTGTAGTGAACACTTTGCCAACAGAGACATCTCCTCAGCTCCTTATTATTTATCTTAAAGCTTAAGTTGTTCTGAACTTGCTCAGTGGGAGCCCACTGGCATTTTCACGCCTCCTTTTGCTGTGAGTAGAGTCTGTGCTGTGTCTCCCTAACTGCAAGCCCTCACTCCTAACAAAGCATGTAACGCTCTTTAAACTTACCTATACGGTCTCGATAATAATGGTAACTAGCAGGGTGTTCTGCAGGAAATACGGAGCTGGTGCTTGTGAAGTCCTTGGGCACCAGGAATGCTTGTTACCCATTTACCACGTAAGCACCAGGCTCTGTTCCAAAATGCTTGCATGTATCAATCCATTACACATTTCCTATGCAGTAACTAGCATTATTGCTACCTCAAAGGAAAAAAAAAAAACAGGCTTAGAGGCTAGAGAGATCGGCTCAGCAGTTAAGAGTGCACATTGATCTTGCAGAGGACCAGAGTTTGGTTCCGAGCCCCCGCATCAGGTGGTTCATAACTTCCTGTAAGTCCATTTCCAAGGGATCTGACGCATGCTTCTGTGGTCACCTGCCCACATGTGCACACACAAACATACAAATACATATATAAAATATTTTATGAGGTTTGCCTGCATGATGTCTATATGAGAGTGTTGGATATCTGGAACAGGAGTTATAGATAGTTGTAAGCTGCCATGTGGGTGCTGGGAATTGACCCCAGGTCCTCTGGAAGAGCAGCCAGTGCTTTTAACCACTGAGCCATCTCTCCAGGCCCCCATAAAATAACTTTTAAAGAAATGGACTAAGAAGCGGAAAATATCTGTGCAAGGTATTGATGATCAGTGGATCCCGGTTTTAACCCAGGTCTGTTTGCTCCAGAGATTGAGTTATGGCCAGAACATGACAGAAATGTCCATAGTGATTGTGAGACAGATAGAACCAGTATCTGACACAGGAGAGGGGAAGATAGATAGGGGAGGTAAATGTACTCAGAGGGACCAACAGGAATGATGTAATCCAGAAAGCAGAGTATGAGGTGTGAAGGCCCGGACCTCTGAGCAGTTCCCTGCATGTCATCTCAGCTGCTGACCTCATGATCTGATCCAGCCAGCCAGCACTCTATAGTCTGTCTCCATGCTGCCTTCTACCCATCCCTCTACCACGCCTCCCTTGATGAGGCAGCTTTACTCTACTGATGGCTTGGAGCACGGCCCCTCCCCCCTTCATTGCTCCTAACAATTGACCCCTGACTGCTGGCAATGACTTTGGCCGCTGATCCTCTCTTCGGCAGTTAACTTTGCTGCAGTCCCGCAGTTGTGCACTGGCTTGCTTGGTTGCAGTCTGCCTACCCTGGTAGACTCAGAGGTCCATGCGAACAGGCAGCTCTGCTCCTGATCCTTTTGGAGCTCTTGGGTCTGTCTGACTCGACATAGGTGCTCACTAGTACCTGCTGCACATGGGAGTCACCAGCCCTTTCCTTTTTCTTCTGTCCACACACTGATTCTCCCAAGAGTCTCCCATGAGAAGTATTCAACTATAAAGAATATTTTAGTGATCGCTCAGAGAAGGGAAGGGACTTGTCCCAAAACGTACTCCAGCCAAGGGCAACAGTGAGGTCCAACATGGTCCTCAGTTCAACTTCATGCAACTGTGTTTCACTTGGTTCTTTGCTCAAATGTTCACGTCCCTGGCTCACAGAGCCCTGGGATTCTGGATATCAGTACTGGGGGACTTTAGGTGGTAGACATTTCCCAGGAAACACAGCCACTTACATCCTGATCCTTGCTTTTGAGGTTATGAGATTCTATTATTGCTAGTGGTTCATGCTGGTAGAGGAGCTGCCTTCACAGCAGCTCAAACTGACAGCCATGCTTGGCTGCCTAGCCCTGTAGCTTACTAGAGGAGACACCTTCTACCTCCAGGGAAGGCCAAACCCACCGAGGGTTTGGGATAAATCCGGTAGGTTAGGAGACAGAGCCTAGGAATCAGGTCATTTGCAATGATTGGCCAGACTGGCCAACGAAGGGCAGGTGTTTCCGTATCAGGTTCACACAGGGACAAGTAGTGACCAAACATGAACAGTTCAAAGCTACCTAAGCCCTGAGTAGAGAGCTGGAGCCAGGTGGGGGGAGTTCCAGGCCATTTCTCTATATCAAAATCATTGAATGAGTTGGTGGGATGCAGAGTCATGGACCCGATACGCCTTAATTAAAATACCCAGACACAGTCAATGTGTAAGGGAGGAAGGGCTTATTTTGGCTTCTGGTCAAGAAGGACGCAGTTCACCATGAGGAAGACAGTGGGATCCGGAGCTCGGCTGGTCACATTGCACCCGAACACGGGAGGGAAGCGGAAGATGGGATCAGGCAATAAGCCTCAAGGTCACTCCAGCCACTCACTCTCTTTAATGAGGCCCCACAACCTTCCCACACCGTGACACCCCCTGGAGGCCACGTGCTCAGACACACAGGCTTGTGGAGACACTTCGCAGTCAGAGCACAGCGGTAAACGCTCACCTCTACGATGCGATGTGCTCTTTTATTTATCAGCTCTAATCCGCAGTCTTCACTGCATGATAGCAGACCCTGGCAGCCAACCTCTTAGAGGAAAGGCTTTCTAGCGCAACCTAGGATGAGCAAAGCCAGCGCCGAGTGTACAACTGGGAACACTTTTCATTTCAGGCAGTTGAGAACTTGTTGAACAATGTTTCGACGTGTGTGTTCCATTTGTGTGTTCCATATGTGTATGCCAGGGGCTTTTAGATACAGACTTCCTGATCTTCAGTTGGTTTTGATGTGTAGACTAGAAAAGAAACCTCAGTGTGTGCAATAATAATTTCAAGTGATACTCTTAATGAAATTCTATGCTCTTAACAGTCTCAAAAATTACTTTCATCTTCCCTTGACCCCTGTGTGGGCTAAAGTAGGACAATTTGATTGCATTTGATATTAAAGGGAACTCCTAGACTAAGGGGGGAAAAAAGAGAGAAACTTAATGAAATTGAAAAAGAGGCAGAGCCCAAGGTGTCTCTGGGGATAAAGGAAGATGTTGTTTCAGCTTCTCTTAAAGAATGAGGTCTTGGGGCTGGGGAGATAGCCCAGTGGGCAAGAGAACTTACTATGCACGATGAGGCTCTAGGTTCAAGTCCTCAGCACCCACATACAAAGCCAAACACTGTGTGTGTGTGTGTGTGTGTGTGTGTGTAACTCCAGCACTGGGAGGCACAGACAGGATGGTAATGAGTGTTTGCTGGCCTCAGACTAGGTGGATCAGAGAGCTTCTGGTTCAGTGAGTGACCTGTGTCAATAAAATAAGGTGGATAGCATCAGAGGAAAACAGCTGACATCTTGCTCTGGCCAATGCATGTGCACAGATGCTCGCACCCACTTACTTATGTGCATGCACCACACACATACAACACACATGCACACACACATACTCACATGTGTGCACAGATGCACACACACACACACGTGAACATATGTCTCTCTGGAAACTTGGTGACAAGTTGCACGGGATAACCCACCGCCTCCATCTTTCTCTCTTCTGGAAATTGAAGCTGGGCCTCCTTCATTCTGGACAAGCACTATAGCAGTGTGTTATACTCCATAGCCAGTGGCTGTGTTTCCTTATTTACTAAGTGAACCTCCTCCCACACCAGAACTGACCTTGGTTTTTCTGCAGTGGGTATACAAGGTCCTTGTAACACAGGAAAATCAAAAGAGCGGAAGTTCTAGGATGCAGAGCTGACGTTCACTGGAGAGAGAGCTCCTGGGAGGCACAGCAATGTTTCTCCTGTTCACCAAGGTCTCCACCATTGAGAACAGTGCCTGGAAAATGGGGGAGAGTCAAAGAACATTTGTGGAATAGCTATCCTAAGAGTTCTCAAGGCAAAGCTAAGTGGAGACCTCCCTCCACCTCGAGACACACATCTGCGAACTCAGAGAGATGACGCAGATGCTGACTTCTTGTGCAGACAACACACTGAGTGAGCATGCTACGGATGCTGCCAGTCTAGTGTTGGCAGGCATGGTGACTTCTGGAGTCACAGAGGGAAAAACCTGTGTTGTGCCTCTTTCCTAGCTTCCAGCAGCTGCCAGGAATCTGCGGCACTGCTTGGCACATGGGCACATGACTCTCAGCTCTACCTCTATCTCCAAATGGTCTTCTTTGATCTGTATCTCTTGTTTTACCCTTCTTTCTCTCCCTCCTCCTCTTTCTGTTGGTATGGGGCTTTGAAGGCAGAGCCTCTGCATTCTAGGCAAGCACTTTACCAGTGTGCTGTACTCAGTATCTCTCTCCATATGTGTCAAGGAGGTGGCTCCGTGGACAGAACACTTGCTGTGCTAGCTCGAGCCTTGAGTTCAGAGTCTCAGCATCCATGTGTAAGTTGGGCAAGTGCCCTTAGTGCTGAGGGACAGTGAGGTGGGTCCTGGCCAGCAAGTGTAGCCAAAGCGGTAAGCTCCAGATTTGTGGAAGACCCTTTCTCAAACTATAAGATGATGGCCCAGTGGATAAGAAGCTTGCCAGCAAGCCTAACCACCTGAGTTTGATCCCCAGACCCACATGGTAAAAAGAGAGAACCAAACTGTCCTCTGATCTAAACACACACACACACACACACACACACAAAAAAAAAAAAAACTTTAAAAAGAGACTACTGTCATTGATTTTAGCACAGTCCTTTTTTGTTTTTTATCCTAATAACATTTTGAAAACCCCACATTCTCCCAAATTCATATTCAGTTACAGGTGAACATCCTATTGGGAGAGGGATATAAGCCAATCCCAGTTCTACATCCCCAAACACTCCCAAGGATCCCTCCCTCAGCCCTCTTGCTCAAACACTGATCCATGTGATCTATATGCCATCTATTGCTGTGGTTCTCAACCTGTGGGTCGCAACACTTTGGGGTCACCTAATACCATCAGAAAACACAAATATATATTTACGTTATGGTCTACAACAGCAGCAAAATTACCAAATGGATTACTGAAATTAATGAAGTAGCAATGAAAATAATTTTACGGTTGGGGGTACCCACAGCATGAGGAACTGTATTAAAGGATCGAAGCATCCTTTAGGAAGGCTGAGAACTGCTGACACCTGAGCAACCCTGCAGAGAGGCCCGTGTGGGGGACACAAAAGCCTGTGACCCATCATCATATGGGCACACCGTAGGCAGCTGCTACAGCTTCAGCCGGCCGACTCTGCCATTGTCTTGACTGCAACATCGGGTAAGAAGAATAGAATTCATATGGAGCCTTGTGTGTGTGTGTGTGTGTGTGTGTGTGTGTGTGTGTGTAGGGGTCAAGAAAGGAGGGAGAGAGGAGAGAAGAAACAAAGGGATGGAGAGAAAAGGAATGAGAAAGGGAGGAGAAAAGGAAAGAATGGAGGAAGAGAGGAACGGAGAGAGAGGGAAGTTGCATGGAAATTGGGAATCTGTAATGTGCTGGCAGGCAACTTAGCTGATAAACATGAAGAAGCGGGAATTTGATAGATCTGAAAAGTCTAAGTGTCTCGCAGATGCCAGCAACAGGAAAAATAAGAGCTGCATCTGAGGAAGATCAAATGCAGGGTGCTGAGTCTCACCCCCCTGCCCTACACCTTCCAGGGAAACAGTTCAATTTCTTCCTGTTGTTCTTTCTTTACACACGACTACTTAACAAATCTTGACCAACAGGAACCAGCAACCCACACCACCCATTGGGGCTCTAGCATTTATATACCAGTCCCCAGAATTCCAGACGTCACACACTTGCAAACACTACCTGCAGCTGGCAAAAACATGCCCCTGCTAGAGCACAAGACAAATCACAGCTACTGCAAAGCAGCCCCATATCCCCACACCTGTAAAACAAAAACCTGTTCTTTATAATGTTTGTTTGTTTGTTTTTAAGAAACCAAAATTCGGAGAAGAAGGAGGAAGAGTGGGATTGGGAGGAGGCTATCGCTGGGATAAAAAGTAAAATAACTGTAAAAAATAAAATAATAAGTTAAATTTTAAAAACCCCCAAATTCCAAAATTCTTACTACAGGTCATAGCCCCCATTCAAAGACATGGCCAGTGCCCAGGGGACACTTATTCAGTTCACTTACTTTCGACAGCCACTACATATTGCTTTCAGGTATTGCAATGTCACACAGTGAGTGCCCAATTAGAGAGAAGTATGCTTCCTTAAAATAATGAGAAGTTAGAAATGCTGCCGACTGGATACCTCTGCTGTTTGAAGTGTGGCCTTCTTAGCATGTTATCTGTGGTTGCTGCTGTCCAGGTAAGCGTCTTTGAATGTCTACTGGGTACTTTCTTCTTTGAGAATCACCTGTTAACATCCTTTTCTGAGCCTCCTCAGGTGTCTTTAATGATTTATGAGTCTGCTGTTTATTAGGGATAATTACCCTTTGCTTGCCATCTCCCCCTAAAATCATCCCTAAGTTATTTGTCACTTGGCTCTGTTTTCTGTGTAACTATTAACTGTAGCTAGTCAGTTTTGAGTGCTTGCCAAGTACCTGATCTTGTGAAAAAAATATATATATATATTCTTGCAACAGATTTCGAGGGAAGGGTATTATTATGGCCTCTGCTTAACAGATGAAGAGACTGAGGCTCAAATGTTTAAGTCACTTGGCTTGCACAGGTTAGCATCAGGATTCCATGAGACTGGATCTCACTACCTCCATTACTGAACAAACAACCCACATGTTTTAGATGTGCCAACAGTAACCCAGGACAGAATCTGAGGGTGATGTCAGGGGGCAGCGAGTGGGTGAAAACAGTTTTGCATTGATGAACAAGTCATCAGTGTGGTCTGCCTGGGGGTGGGGGTGGCTGTGGGACATGGTAGTAAATGCTTCCCTTGAGTTCTAACTGAAGGCAAGGAGTGGGGAGATTTGGCCAATGGGTGCCTGGCCACTGACAGGGACCAGGTCTATGACCCAAGTAGTGGCAAGTGCCCTCCTGATGGCTGGGAAAGCCTAAGGCAGAGACCCTCAGACCCAGTAGCAGAAACCAAGTAGCCAAGTTCTTCTGGAAATGGACCATGAATGCCCAGCCACAGGCACCTTCAGTCAGTGCTTTCATGTAGAGGGAAAACTCCTTTTTCCCAGTTGCCACTGTACAGGCTCCTTGCCACAGTGAGTTTGAGGCGGGGAGGAAGCCGGCTCTTTGCTTTCTGGGAATTTCACCTGGAAGGGTCCAGGAGCCTTGCCTGAGCTAAGCTCCAGGGCTCTTTGTTCACTGCCTCCTTAGGCATCTTTTCTTGGCAGGCTGCCCAGGTTGGAACAGGTCTGACCACCATGGTGCCTGTCCTAGGATGGGTTTGGGACAAGGTTGTGAGGTAGGCTGACTGATACTCCTAGGTGCAGCATCTTCCTTTCCCCCTTTCCCTGTCCTGAATACCCTCATCTTTTTAATTTCCACCTCTATCTAGAACATTCTCTCTGCTAAGGGGCTGAGCATGGACAGGATTGCCACTGATGGTTTTGATGGTTTGTGCCTCAGAACACATTCAGAGGCTAAAATCCATCTGCTGAGGTAGCACGGATGAAGTTTCACGTGAGTGACATGTTCAGCTTCCCTCTGTGGGCCTCAGAAACCCTCTTTCTAACTTGCTAATTCACAACTAGAATCTGACAGGACCTCCAGCTGGCCTCCCCTTCCTTGTCATGGTGCGCTCGTCAGTGTCACCAACCACTTACTCTTCTTCCCTGTCCCTCTGGATAGTGTCTCTGGTTTCAAAGATTTTATAAATACGGTGTATGGCTACTGTGCTTTCTTCACTGGATTGTGACACTCCGCTGGGTGCCTTGCAGGGTCCCTATCACAGACCTACGCTTGGCTAATAGACCCCTACTCTCTAACATGAGCCTGGAAGTCAGAGGTTTAGGGCTCTGTCTTTACTGGACCCATGGGATGGGTGGAGGATGCAGGAAATATTCAGAAGGGAGGGGCTGGGCATGTAGCTAGTTGGTAGAATGATTGCTTAGTGTGCATGAAGGCCTGAGTTTGATCCCCAGCATAGCTTGTTGGCACACACCTGTACTCCTAGCATTTGAGCTACAGGAAGAGGGGGCACAGGAGTCATCTTTGACTACACAGGGAGTTAAAGTCAGCCTGCGGGGCTGGGAGGATGTCATTGCACCCCTTTGGAATACTTGCTTAGCTTACTTAATACAGAGACGCCGTTTTGACCTTCATGGAGGTGCAGTGTGGCCCAGGATGCATTTGGGCGATGGCCAGTGCTGTGTGAAGAGGGAAGAATGGCATAGAGAAGGAGGACGGGCCCTGAGGAGCTGTGTTGAATGGAGAGAGGGGGGAAAAAACAGTTCTCTAGGAGCCTGAGGGAATGGAGGGAGCTGCCCTGGACAGGGACAGGATGGCCGTGGACAGTGGGAAGGAATCGCAGCGTGCTGTTGGATTGAGATCTCAAGGACATGTTACTCTTTTAAGGACGGCTGAGCAGATGGAGGTGTCATGCCTGGGTCAGTTCTGTAAATGTCCTCACTCAGCATATCATGGGGGACGTTGCAGAGGACAGGAAAGGAGTCAGTAGGTCCTGGATGGGATTCCTATTCTTAACCCCTCTTGGAATCTTTACCTTCTTGTTTATGAAACTCTTAAGAAAACATAATATTCCTGGTCCCGTTTCGACCCGGCACTCGGGAGGTATATGTCACATATGGCCATTACTATGCATTCACTCCAGACAAACAGGAGATTTGATATTGCCTTTAGGGTACCTTGGAAGCATAGCTGTGTGTGTCTTCACTATTAAAACCTCCCCCGCCCCCATCTCCTTGTCACGCTGTCTGCTTTATTTAGACTTGGTTCAAAATGTCTTTCAGTAGTTCCTGAAAGTACACGGCTTGCTGGTCTTAGGAGAGAAAAACACAGTGGTGGGTCACAGACCCAGACCCCAACTAGGTCCAAACAAAAGGTTTATTGGTAGGCAGTTATACCCCAGAGTTCTGTGTCTATTTGATGACACAGAATGACCCCACGAGGCTTTGTCTCCTGGGATACTAGTCCAGGACGCTGACACCAGCTCCTAGTAAATGAGCAGTGACCTAGAGTTAGTGACGTTCAAAAGGACATTTCTTGGTGGGTCTTGCCAAGATATTCATTTCAAAGAAAGTCCTGGCTCCTTCACACTGCCTTTCCCGGTGGCCACATGCCTTCCATGGAAGGGCAGAGTTACACAATGGGTTTTCTAAGCAGATTTAGATCCTGTCACAGCCTGGCCTAATGGAGGAAAACAGTTCTAGGCATGAGGCCATGGGTCTGTGTGGAGAGAGCAGGTGGTGTGTGTCTGCTGGGAAATGACTGGGTGCTCTGAAGTGGTCTCCTGGCTCAATGCCACTAGCTCCTGTGGAGGCCCTGGATAACTAACTGTGGTATGACAGGAACATGGGAGACCTACATGTACATGTCAGTCTGTGTGTGTGTGTGTGTGTGTGTGTAAATCAGAGGCCAATATTAAGTGTCTTCCTCAATCACTTTCTGCTTTGTTTCTGAGGCAGAGTCTCTCACTGGGCTTGGTGTTCATTTGCTTATCTAGCCGGTCATCCACCTTCAGGAGTCTACCTGTTTCTGCCTTCCGAGTGCTGGGATTGCAGCTAAGTACCATCATGCAGGGGTTCTCAGGATCCAAACTCAGCTTCTTGCACAAGCACAGCAAGCACTTTGCTGAGAACCATCTCTGCAGCCCCTTCATCTCAGTGTTTTTGGATCCTCCCATGGACAGTTCAGAGCTAGGTTTCCGAGATGAGGGAGACTCCAGTTTTGTAGAGCTTCAAAAGACTGGCCACATTGCATCCAGCTCTTTAATTGACAATGGGGAAACTGAGGCCCTAGGGTTGCCTGATGCAGCACAGTGGACTCTACATTAGATGTATCAGTTCTCAACCTGTGGATTAGGACCCCCATATGAGCAACCCTTTCAGTGGGGCTGCATATCAGATATTTACATTATGATTCATAACAGCAGCAAAATGACAGTTATGAAGTAGCAACAAAAAAGTTTGTGGTTGGGGGACGCGACAACATGAGGAACTCTATTAAAGAGTCACGGCATTAGGAAGGTTGAGAACCACTGCATTAGGGTCTCTAGCATTTGTGAAAATAATCACAAAGACATGTGCCTGCAGCATGAAATATGCTTGGACCTGGAAGGCTGAGACAGGAGGGTAGACTCCTAGGGACTCCCATTCAAAGGTTGGGGAGGGCTGTGTGTTCAGATTCACTCCTTTTGTGGCCTGGGTGCCGTGGCCTTCCCAGCCTAGCCCCGAAGTCTACTTGGGCCAAAGGTTATAGTATCTACTAAGTTGCCATTGACTCTTAGCTCCAGGCTGGTCCCTGTCCTCTTCCCAATTCACCCATCAGGACCTTACCCACCAAGGTTGTGGGATTTGGAGGTGGGGCCTTTGGGACCTGAGTAGGTTAGGGGTGGGGCTTGTGATCCCATCAGTCTCTCCACAATGTGCTCAAGACCAGTAGCCCTCCTTTCATAATAATCTCATGTCTCTTGAGAAGACCCCATCTATATAAGCCAGAAAGCAGGCCCTAGCCAGCTTGCTCTGCTGGCGCCAGGATCGTAGGCTTGCAGCCTTCAGGACTGTTGTTTGTAGCACCGGCCCCCAGCGCTTTGCTGAGCAGCTGGAGGGGTGAAGGCAGAGTTCTTCTTAGATGCCTTGCTGTGGTTTATTTTGAAGGCAGCGCCCTTGGGGAGCAGAAGGCGATTAGACCCTTGTGTGTCCTTGTGGAGCAAGTGGCAGGCCTGCGCTCCCTCCTGCGGTGCCAGCACCTCTCTGACGCCCTTCTGCTTCAGTCTGTGTGCCACCCAGGGCGAGCTGAAGCATCCTTCAAGATAATAGAGGCAAAGTGTTGTTGCGAACAGGAGCTGGCTGGGAGAGGTGTTCCAGTTAATGATTTATGCCAGGGGGCTGAGCTTCCTGGCAGGAAGCTGGGAAGCCAGAGCAGCAGAGAGGTAGGAAAGTACAGTCCCTGGGCGGAGTCTCCCAGGGGACCGGCAGGCAGGCCCTGGGGCTGGCCGTGGACATTACTCTGGTTCTGTCGTCTGAGAATATTGCTTGTGCATAAATACTTACAAGACTTCTGTGCAGGGCCAGGAGACCTAGCAGTGAATGCTCACGCTGAGAACAGAGCTGGAGGCCAAATCAGGCTGGATGCCTCTCCTCCAGCCTGATGGAAAGGCAACCAGGAGATGCATAAGGAATAAATGCAGTGGCCACAGTTGTTGTTAGCTGCCCGCTTAGAAAGAGCCTTGGGCAGCACACGACAGTCTAGACTCAGCTCGTCTGAGGCTGGCTCCTGGCTTCATTTTACTTTCCAGTGTCTCGGGAAAGGCATCCACATAGCTATTAATGTGGGACAACCAGACCCATTCTTCATTCCTTTCTCACGCTCACTGGCTCCTCTGGCAAGCCAGGTCACCCTGACCAGTCCAAGCTCTCTTCAGATAGTCTGTTTCTAGTCACCATCAACACTGCCACTGGCACCTCCCAGCCTCCATCTCTCAACCCACGTGCATTTACCCTTTTATCCAGAGGAAAGTACAATCTTAAAGAAAACCACCAGACCCAGAAGTCCTCGTACACCCTTTTCCTGGCTTCCTGGTGCTTTCAGGATGCGATCCAGTCAGGAGGAGATCGGTTCTGGCTGGCCTGACAGGTCTCTTTCATGGTGCTTAAACCATCTACTGGGCCTCTCTTGGAAGGCAATAGTGAAAAGTCTTGCTTACTTCAGTACCTGCTGCTGCCTGGAAGCCCCCTTTCCCTAGGCTTCACTCATACTTTCTTATTTCCTAGGATGAGTGAATGTTACCCACTAAATGTTACCCACTCAAGCCAGGTAAGACCCCCAACTGAGCCCCTTCCACATCCTCCGTTCCTCAGCCTCTGTCAGGCAGGTGTCTCCACTGGCATCCTATATTCCTTTGTTTGCTGGTGGGATGGATTTCTCCCTCTCAAGCGTGGTAACCCTGTCTAGGTCTGCAGCATGGCCCCATTTCATGGTATGCCGTGAAAAGCTTCTGTGGCTCAATGACAGAGTGTGTTTTCTCACCCTTCTGTCCTAGAAGACGAGAAAGCAGGAGCTCTTTGGGAAGACCCAGAGAAAGCATAACTCCAGATATGCCCACACCTCAGCTATGGTCTCCCAGCAGGCATGGCAGGTCCTGGGACGGTGGATTTATTACTCCATGCCTGTAGGGATACACCTACAGGAATTCCCTTCCTTTACCAGCCACGTAGGCACTGATTTCTCAGCCTAAAGCCTGTGGGACTCGGAGAATCTTGAAGCAGAAGGTGCTGGGCCAGGTGAATATGGGAGTCACCCTCCCGCTATTTCACTCTGGACCTCTGTCTGTCCTTCTGTAAAATGGGGGTGGTGCTGGCTATGTGCTGTGGCCCAGCCTGGACCCTGTGGCCCTGGGAAGGGACTGCAGGTGCCCAGCTCAGAGGCCGTGTCCAGCTGGTGCCACTGCTTCCAGCAAGGCTCCATCTGAGGTTTCCCGCTGGCCTGCTGTCAGTTCCAGCTGCAGCTGCTGTCTGGGAACCGAGGGAAGCAAGGCAGGAAGTGGAATCTGGGTCACCAGCCCTCTTCCCTGGCTCTGCCCCCTCTGAGACTGGAAGGTCACTCAGGCCAGGAGCAAGGACCGATCTGACTTGTGGGAGGAGTAAGCAGGGAAAAGCCCAGAGACCTGGCCAATTTCTCCAAGCCAACCTGAATCATCACTCAAGTGAACAGGATCAAGAGAGTCCACCTCCCGGGTTCAAGGCTTGGGCCTGCTGGAAGCGCGGCAGAAGGTTGAAACCCGGGCATGGTGGGAACAGTGTGCTTTGGGCGAGTGGTTGAAACCCGGGCATGGTGGGAACAGTGTGCTTTGGGCGAGTGGTTGAAACCCAGGCATGGTGGGAACAGTGTGCTTTGGGCGAGTGGTTGAAACCCGGGCATGGTGGGAACAGTGTGCTTTGGGCGAGTGAGACCTTTCCTTACAGGCACTTTAAAAGAATGCTTTTTCCTCCTGCTCCTTCAGGGGATTTCCAGAATTTGGAAGCGTCTCTGTGGAAACTCAGGGGTCAGATCTGTAACCATCTACTCCCAATGAAACAAAACAGGATGGAAGAATTCCATGACTATGCGGCCTCCCTGGCAAGAGTTTTCCGTGGTGTGCGGCCCTTTCTCATATGGATTTGGCCCTCCTTTCTTTGAAGGACATAGGATGTAACAGTCCAACAAAGATGGTGGATAAAGCAACAGTTAATGATAGCAAACAATATTTTGGTTTTGGTTTTTTTGAGACAGGGTCTCTCTACACAGTCCTGGTCTCTCTACATATCCTGGAACTCACTATGTAGACCATACTGGCCTCAAACTCACAGAGATCCTTCTTCCTCTGCCTCCTGAATGTCCTGCTTGTCAATTTATAGAGTGTTGTCCGTTGAGCTCTTTCCACATCTTGCTTCATCTAACCCTCACCCTGCAGGGTGATCATTGTTCTTATACATGGTTATAGAGGAGAAACCCAGGTCTCATGGAAGTCATGGAAAGCAAGCCAGGTGCCCTACTCTCTTTCTGAAACAACAGACACCAGTACACTTTTTTTTTTTTTCAGTGCTGAGGCCCTGTTTTTTCCAGCCTCCTCCCACTCATTTGTTTCCTTTGGATCAAGTTCAGACCAGTCTTTGCAGCTCCCTAGATGTTCCCGTCCAGCCTGTGTCCACAATGCTGCTGTCCTTCCTAGCCTCCCGTGTGGCCTGGAGGGGAAGAGGCTCTCGCCAGACACACGGAAGCAAAGCCGCAGCCCCCAGACTCATCCCCAAACACCATGTTCTCATCCTCCCTTCCAAAGCTCTCCCTTGGCACACCACTTTTGGTTGGGGTCCTGTAGGCTCTGGCCACCTTTTCTTGCACCACCCTAGTCTGGCTGCTGGGTGGAGAAGACAAGCCACCAAGACTGACTGTCATCTGGGTCTGGCCCTGGGCAGAGAGCATGAGCTCAGTTTTCACCTCTCCCTGCCGTCCTTCCTTGTATATTTTTCCTTTGCTTCTCTTTGTGTTCCCTCTCTCCTCTTCCTGCCTCATCCTTCTCTTTTCTCCTTCCCTTTGCTTCCTCCCCTGCCTCTGATCTGGATCCATGGAGGGCTTGAGGCCACTGTACCTTGTCAGAAAGCCTCCAGATGGCTGGTTGCCCAGACAGTTCTGCCATCAGGATATCCTGGGGACACTGACCTAATCTGCCACTGGTACTGTTCTGGGGTGAGTGTCCCAGGACCATACCTTATACTTCACCTCAAGGTCCCAGTACTGGAATTGAGGCTAGCCAGTAGGGATGGAGGCACCATAATATTGACAACATGAAGGAAGCCTGAGGCCATGGACTGATCACTGGGTTGGGGGTGAAGAGACAACTCCTATGTGGCTGGCTAGCTCTGGTTCCAGGAACAGCAGTCACCCTGTACAAGGTTACTGAGTGACTGCATGGAGGACAGACTGGTATTCTAGCTGGCTATCTCGTTATACACATAACCTCCAGTTCCCCGAACCCCAGAATACTCTTGGGGTAAATGGTGAATACTGTCCTGGCCACCATCCCTTCAGGGCAGCTTGGAAGGCTAGTTAGGCCCCAGTGTGCCTGTGTGATTATGATGGGAATCTGGGTGATGCCAGTGGTACATGGGTGAGGATGGAGTGGGGGTTTGGCTGGGATAAGTTTTGGGGTGAAAAATGGTCTCTGGGATCTGCAGGGTTTGCGTCAGGATTCTAGGACACAGAGGAGTGTCTCTGCAAGGCCTGTGTTTCTTCTCGTCCCTATCCAAACTCTCTACCGCTGTGGCAGGTGTGACAGGACCAAAGGCCAACCTCTATGACGAGTCACGGGCTCCAGTTTCTCCAGGGATCTGGTCTAGGGTCAGAGGAAGCCCAAAGGCATCAGATCAACAGTGGCAGGCAGCCTACAAGGTGCTGGGAGGTTGACATAGCCCTGGACTCACGCCAACCTGGTTCTGTCATCTCCCAGCTGTGTAGCTTCAGACAAGTCTCTTGGCCTCTCTGACCCTCGGTTCGCTTATCTGTCCATGATATTGCCTCTCACTGATGCTGAAGTCAAAGGAGATGAAAAGCCAAGCAGGAGAAGGTGCTGGCAAATGGTGGGCAGCCTATACAGCTCTGCTCCATGGGCGTTGGGAGCCTATCTGCACGCGGGCTTTCCCCTCCCCTGCCTCTCTTCCGGCCCAGGCTTGACCAGATGGTGGGTGCTGGGAAATGCAGCGGAACCACAAGCTGGTCTATTTTGAGAGGCCTCCTGTTTTGGTTTGGTTTGGTTTTTTTCCTGCCTGGGGCCATGTGGTGGCCATGGGTCTCTGCCGACAGGACTCAGGCAAGCCTGCCCTTGCCCTCCCCTTCCTTGTGGCCTGCACCCCATGATCCCTTACATCGTAGCTCCCAGCCCAAGCACTTCAGCCCTACTCAACCCAAATGGGGTCAGGCACCCAAAGGAGGTGGGATGGGAGACTGGTGGCTTAGCAGAAGTGGCAGGTGGTACAGGCCTCTGTTGTCCTGGCTCAGCAGTCTACACGGCACCTCGTCACCAGGCAGTAGTTTGCCATTTGGAAATAAAGGTGGCAGGTTCCTGGCCAGGAGCCATCTGCATTCCAGACACCCTTTGTTTCAAAGCCACCTAGACTCCCAGAGAGAAACAAGACCCCTCAGAATGCTGGCCTGGCCAGGAGGCCAGGGTCAGGCTGTCTCCTGGCTTGCAGTCTGGCTTGTCTGGATTCCAGGCCAGAAGGAGAAACAGAAGCCCCAAGAGCTGCCTATTACCCATCCAGAACCTGACGGCTTCCTTGTTGTCTGCTTCCCTTCCCCCTCTCTGCAAGAGCTCTGATCCCAGCATGCCTACCTTGGAGTTCCACCTCTGTCTGTGCCAGTCTATGACCTTTCCTCTCCATGCCCCAACTTAGCCACCTGTAAAAAAGAGAGCTAAGGACCCTTCTTTTCGGCTCTCTGGAGTGAAGCTGCTGAGTTAATGCAGGTGAAAGCTGAGGTGAGACCTCTCTGGCTTAATGTTACCACTGTCCTACCAGGTGACCTTAGAGTGAGTCATTTAGTTCTGAAGTCAGGGATGACTGGGCTCAACATACTGACTTGGTGTCTGGTGAGGGTTTGCTTTCTGCTTCCAATATGGTACTTGGTTGCTGAGTCCTCTGAAAGGGATGGGTACTATGTTTTTTTTACAGCATAAGGGACAAATGGAAAAGGGGCCAGTATTAGTTATCAGTGGCACCAGCTGGGGTCTGAATATTGAAATACAGGAGCTTCTGGGGCCACTTCCTACTCAAACCACAGCAGAGCCCTTCAGCCTCTTCATCTGACACAGAAGGCGAAGTCTACCTGTCTTTGTCTCCTGAAGACCCTGTCTTATCACAGCGTGATACTGGTGACTAAATTTCAGTGCTTGTACTGAGATACATCTGATGACAATGAACCTCAGTTTACCCAGGTGAAAGGTGTGATCAAGGTTAAGACATTATCACACTCCACTGAAAGGGAAAGGCCTTGCCCAGCTGTCCCTGCTGCCACCTCATCAGGTATGAGTGTCACTGCCTGCTAGTGATGGAATGTATCTGTAGGCACGCAGGCTTCAGTAGCGAGTAGATCGCAGAATGAGGAGTGTCTAACACAACAGAAGTTCAATGGACTCCCGGGCAGAGGCTCTCAGCTTTTGACACGTCCTAGACCGCTGCTCAGGCAGCTGTGCATGGGACTGCTGCCGGCCTCCTTCACACAGAGACTTCAGGAGCCTGGCTCTCTCCATCTTGTGGCTGCATTATGACTGAAGCCCTGCATCTGCTTCCAATATGGTACCTGCGTGGAGAGGGCAGAAAGAACAAGTAGGATTGTGGAGGGTGGACAGCAGCTCCTAAAGCCAGCTCTCTGGGCCCTATGTGGCATGGCTACGCATGTCCCACTGGCTAGTTCTTACCACCTGGGACACGGTGCCTGGTAGGGGGACCTTGCCCTGGGGTTTGTGGAGATCATAACTAAAATACCCGGAAAGAACAGATCACAGAAGGGGAAATTCACTCTGACATCCTGGTCCACATGCCTTGCTGCCACTGTTTCTAGGTAAATGTGAGGCAGAGCATGTGGTGGGGTAGGCATGGACGTGCCAGGCTGGTACTTTATGGCAGTCAGAGAACTTCAAAAGAGGGCAGGACCAGGGCCAAACCCTGGTGACCTCTAAATCCAAACCCCCAGTGACATACTTCCTCCAGGTACACCCCACCTCTTAAAGTTCTGGGTGGCTTTCTGGAAGGCAGCTATGCTCACCACTATACCACCAACAGCACACCTGGGTAGATTTCTGTGTTAATTTTCTGTTGCTGGGATTGAAAAATACCTTGGCAGAAAGTAATTCTTCAACTTCCAATTTGTCTGATGCAGAGCCTCTGGTTATTCGCCACTGTGTGTAGTCTGGGCCAGTCAGCCACCTTCACGGGATTCTCCTGTCTGCCTCCGTTCTCAAAGTAAGAGTGCTGAAATTACAGGCATGTGCTACCCAATCCAGGCTCGTGTGGGCTCTGGGGACCAGAACCCAGGTCCTTCTGCTTGAGCAACAAGCACTCCACTCAACGAGCCGTCTCCCCGTACTTCCTTTTCTGTTATAGCCCGTCATCCAGACTGTAGGGGCGGTTAGTCATGCCTGCAAACACACCCTGGACACATTCAGAGGCGTGCTTCATCAGTCTCCTCGGCAGGAGGCAATCCACTCAAGCTGACCTCAAGACTATCGAGAAGACCTGCCATCGGCCGACTCTGGCCAGAGCTCCAGCTCACAGCCGCACAGGCAGACAGCAGGGAGTGGGGGGCTGATGACAAGAGGCATCTCCAGCTGCGTTCCTAGTGAGGTCTGGCCGTGTTTTCTGGGCTGGTAAACAGCTACGGCTCCAAACAGAACAAAAGGGCTTGATCGGTCCTGTCATCACAAACCAGGAAAGTGGAGGCTAAGAACGCGTGGTGGTGTGGCCTGACACACCAGCGCTCAGAAGCCTGAGGCAGGAGGATCACGGGAGTGATGTCAGTCCGGGCTGCCTAGCAAGGCTGTCTCAGGGTTTTTGTTTTGTTTTGTTATGTTATGTTTTTCCCCAACAAATATATTTAGATGAAAAATAGAATGGTATTCTAAGCTCCGGTATTTAAAAATAGGCCCCTCTCTCAGCAGTGGTTTTTGGAGTGCGGTCACCAGATCAGCAGTCCAGAATTCCAGATATGTAGTCTCTTCAGTTCACTGTAAACCTGCTGGGGCTGGAAGGTTGGAGAAGAGCCTAGTTCAAGTTTGAGAGGTGGTACCCAGCGGGAGTACACAGCCACATGTGGAGCTTGCCACATGGGAAGCTCTACTTGCACGTCCCAATCTGCAGCCACCTTGACTGCTGTCCACCACTTGCTCGCTCCCTCCCTAATCACTGTAGCATCTTTAAAACTCTCCTTCTGGTACTGGCCCCCTACTTACCTCCCCTCTCGTCACTGCTACCGCCGCCGCCACCATCTTCATCAAGGACTCAGTCTACATGGTGGTGCGTCTTTTCTGCTTATGTTTCTCCATATTCTCAGCCCTGCTGTGAGGCTGGAGAAAAAGAGCAGGCAGAGGGCTGGAGGAGTGGGCCGGCAGAGGGGTGGGCAGGCCAGTGAGGAGCTGTCCAGGGTGCCTATAGGTTGAGTGATGCCGTTCCATCCGGTAAGGGTTAGCCAAGGGCTCTGCTTCTGCCTGCAGCGGCTGCAAGTTAGCGGGGAGGGGAGGATTGGCTTTCAAAGAGTCCTTTCAGACTGTAGCCAGGATCATCTGCCCATGGGAACTGGCATCATTGCAGATCTTTGAGATGGTGCCCGGGCCACAGATGGGTCACTGAGCAGGGATGGACATCTGAGAGATGACAATGTCACTCAAGACACCCCACCCCAGCAAAGACAGGAAGCTCCATCCTGCCTGAATCTGAACCCACAAGGCTGCACGCAGGCCCCGGGAATCAACCCTACAGCCACACCGGTCTACCCAACCTGCTCTGACCAATAGCTGGCTCTCTGTCTGCCCAATAGGCCAGGAAAAGCTGGAGCTATGGATTTGTTCAGGTGGTCTCAGTCGAGCATGACTTAACAAATGAGTGTGGTCAGACTAGCTTTCCAGTTCCCTAAACTGCAGCCTCTATCGGGGGCTTTTCTGATGTCTGCACACGGTAATTTTGTTGCTATGATTTGAATATAAAATGTCCCTTAAAGTTTGAACGTTGAATGTTTAATTCCCCAGCTGGTGGTGCTATTTTGAGAGGTGGAGCCTAGCGGGGGGGGGGGGGGGGGGGA